>OX328016.1:33899074-34569074 GCA_946811545.1 Netelia fuscicornis
TTTTCGAAGACATCCTCGTCAGGATTGTATCGAAATATCTTGCTCCATGATCGAAACAATACATATCGATAATATATCGATATTATGTGGAAATATCGATAAAACAATTTGTGTTAAGTTAAAACGATGGAAAGAAAATTTTGAAAGCGATTATTTTCATACGATTTGCAGTTTGAAAGCGGATTAGAGTTTAGTAAAAAAAAAAAAAAGAAAGAAAGAAAATTAAATGAGAAAAAGAGAGGCACGATATAATGGTGGAATGTTACTTATGGACTCCAGCTCGCGTCATATATCGACAGCTATATAACCGCGTCGCGAGGGTGCTGGCAACTAGTTCTCCGCAATTACATCACCCTCCCTCGAGGCTGAGCTTTTTTTTCTTATTCCTTTTTTTTTCTTTTTTTCCTTGCACCCCCAGCCGTCGATTTCTGCCATGAATAAAGGAGAGGGACGAGAAGCACGAGGGTGAAAAAAAACGATCTCCGTGTATAGCGGATCGACGGACGTGTATATGTTTGGAAAGATGTACGTACGTCCATGTGCTCTGGTTACGAAAAAAATTATTGAAACAAATCTTTCGATCGTTTCTTATCTTTTTGTAACTTTTCAAAAAAATTGTCTTTCCACGCGAAATTCTAACGATTTAAAAAAAAAAATTTTGTTTAAATAAAAAGAACGAATGGTTTGCTTGACTATTTTCTTATCGGTCGAACAAATCGTTACTAGGCCGAAACGATGCGAGTAAAAAATAGCGAAAGCTTTCGTTCTTTTTTTGTTCGAGCTTGATGGTTTTTTTTTGTTTATTTTTTTTTCGTAGCCAGAGAGAAACGAAGAGGAAAAGGCGCGCACACAGCGCCTGGAGCAAGTGACAAGAACGCGCGCGCTCGACTCCGGCTTGGATCATAATTTTCGTATTTTACTGCTCTCTGGTAGTAAAAGACCAGGGCGAATATGGGTGGGCGTCGCCCGCAAACAATCCGTTTGACCGCGTTCTCTTTCCCTCTCGGTCATTCTCTCTCACTCACGCTCAACCATTTGCCATTTTTAAACCCCTACCCTTGTCCCTTAAAAAATTCACCAAATTCTCTTGCTCTCTTACTCTTTTTTTTCAGATTTTTATTTATTTTTTACGCGGATTTTATACCCTTTTTACGAATTATTCCGAGCGCATTGTGCATCTTCGCGGATATAGGTATACGCGACGTTGTCGTTCCGGGGATTGCATAAGTCAGATATCGAGCGATCACGATTCTTGGGAAACACCTTCGCATTTCTGTGAAGATTGTTTTTTTTTGCAAATTGTAGAACGTCGTATCAATTTTCATTATTTCAAATATATGAATAAATTATCATATTTTTATTCATCGTACTATCGATTTACGAATCCATCCATTTTTCTACCCTTGACTTTTTTTACAACCTTTTTTTTTACTTTTCGACGAATAATCAGCGATTATTATCAACGGGCGTTACGACTCTTCGAGTTCTCTTCGATATCAGCTATACGTATCATTTCTTTGTGAAGACGAGACGGTCGGGGAGTCCGTGCGAGTTCAAGACTTCCGACGATGTCGAAACGGCAAGGAAAAGAAAGAACGAAAACAAAAAGAAAAAGAGAGAGAAAAGAAAAATTCTTTTGTCTCTTTCGTCTCGAGACCGTCGATTATAAAGCGAGCGAGAGAGGGTTGCTCGTCCTCCGTCTTGCTCTCTCGCCGTCTCATAGCAGGAAACGCGATTAACTCGAGCGTGTCTGGCCTGAGAAAAAAAATTGTGTGTATTAGGGAAAGGAAGAACGCGTACACGAGTGTTTCTCGATGTTTTCTTCTTCTTTTTTTTTTTGTTAAATTTGAGAAAAATATATTTTTTCTTCAAGTTCTTCCAACGGAATGACACCGCGAGGAGAGTTAATGTGCGCGAGGGGTGGGGGTAGGGATGCTAAAGGGAGGAACGGTGAAAATTGGTGCTCGTGCGGTTTCCCGTGTCAAGAGGGCGCGTCACACGTCGACGAAGAAAGACAGAGAGAGAAAGATGGAACTTTGACATCCGCCGGTCTTTCTATCCAATGGTGAAAAAAAGACTGTGTGTGTGTGAGAGAGAGAAGGAGACTTTTTCAACCTGTTTTCTGTGCTTCCCTACCCGGGCCTCGTACCCTTCGAACCACCGAACGTCGGAGTCGCATCCTTCCGCCCCCTCGAAACGTCACTTTCATTTGACGTGCACCGGCGTCCCTTTTGTTTAACCTCCTTAATCGTATATATATGTATATGTATATATATTTTTGTTCTTCTTTTAATAACAGGTAAGAAGCGTTTCGCCCCGATTACGAACAGATATCGTCAGTTTCAGGGTTTTCGAAATATTACGAGGGTCGAAAATATTATGTCGCGAGTGGAGCAAAAAAAATCCCAAGTTACAAAAAGCTTCGGACGATGACGATGTTGCTAGTTTTGGGACAATAAGTCGATCCTGAAAATCTCAAAAAAAAAAAAAAAGTTTAAAATTTTATCGAGTTAAAAAATTGTCAAAAACGTAATTTTCAAGACGAAAAGTTTTATAAAAGTGCGGAACGAATGACATCTTCGTCGCGAAGAATATTTATGGCAATATTTGCGAGGTCAATAATTCTCACGAAATAAAAATTCCAATCAATTTTCAATTTCATAAATTTATGATGGAATTCAGATTAACTTTTTTCCAACGCTGCCAACGTCCATTGCAATTTTCCGTATCGCGACAAGAAATTGAAAAAAAATTGGTAATCCAGTTTATATCTGGTTTTTTATGCTTCATTTTGTTTTTTTTTTTTATTGTTTTTCACCGATCGGGACTTGACTTATCTCGATTTCCTCTTTCTCCCATCTCGTTCGGCTCATTCTCGCTCGTGTATATGCCTCCGAACCGCGTCGTCTAATTGAATGGTATTTTATTTAGCACAGTTCCCTGCACTCTGGGATAGCCGTCATTTACCTCAATTACGTAATTCACCGTACACCCAACCACGGCCACGCGGAGCTATTTTCCAACAGTGGCAGTAGGGAGAGCGTAGGGAGGAGAGAGAGAGAGAGAGAGAGAAAGAGCGGGTGGGAGGGAGGGAGGGGGTTGTACCGCGTGACGACGACGACGACGACGACGACGACGTCGACGAACGAACGAACGTAGCCGTATACATAAAAGTCCCGCGTCGAGGATCCAGGACCGGCGTCGACAGGGCCGTTCCTCATGGTGGTGATTCCTCGTTCTATATATACACATAGTTATGGCGGTGGTTGGCTGATGACACGTGTTTGCGCTCAAGCCGCCGTGCAATTAGCCATCCTCGTAATTTCGCACCGGGTAAGAGAGAGCGTGCGCCAACCCTTTAACCATGAGCGAAGCTCAGTGGCCTAGTGCTCGGTTTAATTCCGAGCTAACGTCCACCCCCCACCCCTCCTTCCTCTTCAACCAACCCGACAAACGTCCACGGATCTGTTTGATTACCCCCCCCCCGCCCCTTGCGGAATTTACGTATCGCGACAGCATCGAATCGATATCATTTTATCTGCGAATCAAGTCACAGTTGAAGAGCGAAACGTTTCGTTTTTTATCGATATTCTTTTCAGGGTAACTACCCCTAATGATAAGAGCGAACACTGTCATTAGGCAATGAACGTCAAATGCAATTTTATGGGGATGTTTACAGGTACGGACACTCGTAGGCGCGCTCGTAGCCGCTTGGTTATAGTCACGAGCGGTTGAAAGTCGTTTAGACACTTATGAACTACCCTGGACGCTTTGAGGTAACTGAGAAATCATTAAAAATTGATTGAGGGGTATGTAAACAATCAGTTAGTTCGTAATTAACTGGGAAATTTGAAAGAAATTTATAGACACTTGGAAATATTTTTGAGCAATTACTCAAGATTCTCCTCAGACACCCTCAAATATCCAAAACAACTGGAATACAATCAGTACGAAATTGGATGGCAATGGAAACGAGGTAAATATCAATATTCACATCATTGAGTAATACTTCTATCGAATCATGGGCGATTACCCACCAACATTTAACGACCCTCATCGGAAGAATAAAATTCTTCCTGTATGTGCGCGCAATTACGTTTCTTGCGTAATTGCGTTTCTGGTGTTTATTCTCATTTGTTCTCTTCTCGCGTCTTCCAATCTCCGTATCTTCTCGTTTCTATATACGTTATACTTGTAGGTATACGTATCCACGTGGAAGTCATCAAGAGTTGCGGTTGGACTATCTCTCGTGAAAGCTGCGAAAGGTGCTCTCTCTGTCTCCGTCTCTCTCGTACTACGATAACGTCAAAACGGTAACTTTCGTTTCTCCTCTTCGACTTACACGAGCCTGGCCACACGAGATGAGCATCTGGGACGCCTATAGGTGTATAATGTACTCACAATGTTGGTCAACTTGGGACGCGTATGTCAACGGAACGCCTATGTACGGTTCTAACTTTTCTCTTAGTTTCCTTCAATCTCCGTCCCTCTCACTAGTCCACCAATTTCCTAATAACGCTGCGTGCCGTTGTGTCCGCTATTGCGGAGCCACCTATGTAAGTATGTATATACACGCGCGGTGTGTCTGTTCGTATAGGAAAGGATCGTGAGTGCCTCCGGGCGGCTAATGCGACGCTACACCGGAGTCCCTTTCTCTCTCTCTCTCTCGTACTTCCGGTTCTCACGAGAAGCTCTCTTCGGTACTCTTCTTTGGCCCGTTACGCTCTCCTGATGTGTATGTCGCGAGTGGAAGAGGTGACTCGAGATCCAACATTCACTAATAACGTTCCATCTTACGGTCGTCGTGCGTAGAACCACCGACGGTCGTTTTAAATCTTCCGCGGACTCCGTTCTTCCACGATGATGACACCACGATTGGATGGAAGGATGCCACTTCATGATGCGCTGGTCCTTCCATCGATGAGACGATGGGTAGGAAGTACCGGGACGATTATAGTAGCACACGGTAAAAGGAGAGCGTAAATTGCCGTATGGTCGTCTCTCATCTTGGAAGGAAGGTGGCCCAATCGGATAAAACTCGCAGAGTCAACAAGTTGTCCGTTTCACCACGGGCAGAAGATTGGCCGACTTTGCCGCTAATTGGTACGAGAGACGCTCGAGACTCATCGCCGGAGCTCTTCCACTTCGACCCCTGCGCGATCCTTTTTTCGTTGTTCCCTCGGTTTCAGGATGAACGGGAGTCTCCTCGATCGTATCGGGTAGGAATCTCTTTAACGCCAAGTCGGAGAGGAAGACCCACTCACGGGGTTATCGAATTGGTCAAGGTGTCAAGGACACCAGCGAGATATTTGGTAATTCGGGCGAGCGGGGGAACGATTTGTCCATACAAATTGTAGTGGATGGTGGAGAATGTGGGGGAGGGAGGGCGCGTTCAATGAGGGTGATCGGCAACGGATGATAGTATTGCCGAGCGCGAATTAACGCGAATGTAACGAGTACCTGCTACTCTAAAGTGAATCCTCCATCTCCCTACCTCCCTTTCCTAGGTCGCAACGCTTCTACCGGGTGATCCTTATGCGAGCGGGGTGCACGAAAATTGGGAGAGGGAAGCTTGTGCCACTACCATGGTCCATTCGGTGGAAGCGCGAGAGAGAGTGAGCGAGGGAGAGAGAGAGGATTATTGGTAGGCGTGGTCAAGATGTCCTGGATGTATCGCACGATCCCTATCAGGATTAACACCACCGTCCACAGGGCTGTAGAAGTCCTTTCTACAGGCTGTAAAGAAATTATCAGAGGGTGTAAAAGGGTTCATCTATTGAACAAACAGTGAATGAACAAAAAAAGAGGCACTTCTAAGGACTTCTCTCTCATTCTCGTACGAGGATTTCAGTGATCCAGGGACCGCTTCCTTCCTATGAGGACATTTTGGATAAAACTTCCGTAGCTATCACGTTAGTTCTTTTTTTTTCGATCGTAGGACTTTCTCTTCACTCGCAAAAAATTGCGATTATAAAATAAAAACAAAGACAGTCGCCGAACAGAAAGAGAGATCCTGACAAGGATTCCTTGTTCCAGGCGCGTTCCCGGTATTATTTCGGGAATCGCGGGTGATGTTCCTTAAATCGGGAGGTAGATCAGAAACCAGAGACCAAACGCGAAAATACAACATATCGAAAATAGTGCACGGAAAGCTTCCGTAGATGGTGCTGGCACGGTGTCTCGGAGAGTCTCGAGAAATCCCCGGCGAGTGCGTGCGAACGCGTGTGACCCTCGTAGCCGGGCTGGTACGGTCTCTCAGGTAGCCCCCCAGGTGAATAGTGAGGCGTGAGCTGAGCTCGCACCAGCCCAACGGACACCATAATGGCCTCCGGCGATCCAATCGAGACGCGGGACGTCACGGGACGGTGGTGGGGATGAGCGCGCGTCACCAATGAACGCGAGGTGTCGGTCGGCCGGTAGGCGGGGCGTGGAGTGGCGCCGCCGCGCGGCGTCCGTGAGAAACGACGAAACGGGCTCGGGGAGAGGCTCGGGATTCATTATGTATCATTATACCGGTCCGCGCCGCACGGTGTGCACTGCAGTTACTGAACTAAGACGCGCGCGCGTGTGTGACTCTCCGCGGCTATATTCCTACCTACCTACTACTCTTTATACATTTCGTTTTAACCCCCTAAACGATACGACGTGCTCCTCTTCTATACGAGGAAGACGAGGTGTGTAAACCCCGCGCAACCGTCTCTCTCTCTGTCATCGTGGTCTCGCCGTGGGTACCTTCGCGCGAATTTTCCACGTTTTCCAACCCCACAGGGACAGGATATACGCGCGTCTCCATCGTACGAACAACGACGTAACAACGTTTGTTTTTATTGGTTCCTTCGTTGTTCCTCGTGATATTTACGTTGCTTCGTTTGTTTCTGTTCTTTTTTTTTTGTTTTTGTTTTTTGTTTTTTTTTTACTTTCGTTTCGTTTCGTTCTTTGGGTTTTTCCTATCTTCCATCGTCGCAGAGTTTTCCATACGTCGTTCGTGCGGACACTACGTTGTACGCGGAAGATTCAGTGCTCGACAATTACGGGGTAACGCGAGTGTTTTACGTATCACGATCACGTAAGGAGGTGGATTACACGAAGAGTCCTCGCTTGAAGGACGCTCCCGATCGTGAACGATCGATTACGATATTTTCTTTGTCAAAGAATAAACGCTCGCAGGATTATGCAGCCCTGTGAGTAAAACGTGTGTAACGTTCGTTGTGTGATCACGACATTCACGTAACCTTGGTGTCCACGGGTGGCGAAACATCCCGTGATATTCGTCTCGACTCGCTTTTTTTTTCTCGCGAGACACAAGGATTATCGAGAATCGTTCGCGTCGCCGCTGATTTCCATTCGACGCTTACGATGCCGACGGGTGGACAAGGTGTACGGTGCACGTATACGGCTGGTAGCAGCTCCGTAGCGAGCTGACCTACGGAGTTCGGACACTGAGAGATATTCGAGCCGAGTGACGAAAAGCTTACGCTGCGCGAATTGCGGAATAATATAAAAAAGAATAAAAGAAAACAAAAAAAAAATCCATCGTCGCGAACCTCTTTTCAACCTCGTTACACCCTCAGCCCCACCGGGGCATTACAGCAGGGTCGAGGTAATCGCGAGTGTTCATACGCGTAGTGTTCAGTGTGAACGCGGTGTTTGAGAATTTACGAGCTAGAGATACGAGCAAGAAAAGGAAAACAAAATTGAAAATCCTCGAGTCGATATCCGGACTGCAGCGCGACTCCGGTGCGATCGAGAAGGATCCGACGGTCCGATGATAAGGCAACACCCAAGGGTGTCCATTAACGTCGGTGTTAACGCGAGTGTCGTCGCGAGTGTGCTCAACGAAGAATACAACGACGATGAACATCTAGTGACGATAAAATCGGCCAGTTACACGGATTAATACGATTTTCTTCCGGAAAACTGAAAAAAAACCGCGGGAATTTCGAACGTCTGCGAGTTATCAGCCGCACCCTCTCGTTCCCCCCACCCCTGTCCCCCCACCACCACCATCCCAATGTCCACTAATCGAGGACCAAGTTTGTAGCCGACGGTTCGATAACGATTCGATCTTCATCCCGTAAACTATCGAAAAAGTGAACGACGTCGTCGTTAAAAAGTGAAAACATCCGATCGTTTTATCTCAGAGGAAGATTACTACGTGGCGAAGTCGTTCGAAGACTCCGCGAGGGGTTAAAGGGCGAACGGCAAGATTCGGGCTCCGTGCGGTCTTCGTACGGCGGCGACGTCGGCTAGGGCCGGTTGCGGCGTCGACGTCGCGACAAAGTTGGAGCGTACGGTCAGCACGACGACGCTCAACTTTACGGATCTGGGGAGCCCATTCGGGGCGGGCGACCCCTGTCCGTCGAGCACCCCGACCCCGAACAGCATGTCCGGCGGTGGTGGACCATCGACAGGTACCGGTGGTAACGGTGGTGGTGGTAGCGGTGGTAACAACGGTGGTGGCTCGGCCGGTGGTTCAGACATGGAACAACACCTACATCATGGTCTTGGCTCGGTAACGCCAGGACCTCAAGGTGGCAACGGTGGTGACAGTGCGTCGAGTACACCGGTCTCGCAATCCGGCAAAAGTGCCTTTATCGAACTCCAGCACAACAATCTTTACAATCCGGCGAGTTTGAGAGGCGGCTATCCGGGTGGTCACAATGTGCCCGGTGGTGGTCATCAGTTTCCGCATCAGGTTGGTACTCTCGGTCATCAGAGTTCCGGGCCCGGTAGCGGCAATCAACAGCACACGGACGCCGGTTTTCCGAGTCCAAGATCGGCCCTCGCCGGTTATCCCTTCGCCCCGATGCATCAACACAACACTTATGGATATCATCTCGGCTCTTACGCGCCGCAGTGTCCGTCACCACCTAAGGACGGTGAATACCCAAACTGTACGTATCGTTAACATCCTACGTTAAACGATCCATTTATTCGACAAATACGTTCGAGCGTGATCGAAACATACGTTCTTACGCAATTATTCGTGACAATTTTGAAGGATTCCCAACGTTAATGGGAATTAGCGTTGAGAAATCCTCAAAGTAAAATAACGCGTTTTAACGCCACGGATTCTCCTTCTCGAAAAAAATCGCGATAAATCACCAATTATTATTTTTTTTTTACAATTTTCCACCCGCCAACTTCTTCACGAACGTTCCTAACTGCGAACGGAAATCTCGATGGAACGACGATAAGTGCGAAAAGAAAAACACCGGCAAACACGCGATGCTCATTCAGCCGTAAAATATGAAATCCGTGCAAGCAAATATTTATTTACCGACGATAAAAAAAAAAGTGTTTGTAACTTCGCGTACGAATGAACATCATCGATACTCTTCCAAAATCTATCGTCGGTACCGAAACGATATTCGATATCGACCAAGCGTTTACGAACAAATTTCACGCGTCGCGTAATCGAGAGCTACGCCAATTCGCTTATCTCCGAGTTTCGAACGTACAAACTTTTTCATCAATTTATCGGCGCGATACGCGTCAAGCTTCGACACATCTGTCAATTGCACAATAATTTCACTGAAAATTGCATCTAAACATGCAACGTTCATAACCATAAGAAAATTTTTAAATTTCCCTCAACATCTTTTCCTTCCAAGAGCTCAGTGTGTACACCAAGCCCCTCATCTCTCTTACACTCTTCGCAAATCGCGCGATTACTTTCTTCCCTCTTGGGAGAATCAATATCGCGAGATATCATACGCATTATAACCGCGTCATTTTGTAGTCGCGGGTGGTTCTGTTTTTTTTATTCTTTCTTCTTCTTCTTCTTCTTTCCAACGGTGAGTTCAATGCGTATAATTTCGAGTCTTTCCTCAAACGATTATATGCGTAGGAAAAACTCGCGGAGGGGATGAACGATGGTGTGTTAGGAATAGGAGGAGGGGTTGAGGGTGGGATAAGGGAGGATAGAAAGTAGAAGATGCGTATACCACCCAGACTTTTACAGTTTTATAGCGAAACGTTGAGAAGCACCCCCGAAGGTCGGTTTTTCGCGCGCGCCCTCGTGTACTCCCGCGGGGGGTTGGAATTGAAGTTTACCGAAGGGAGGTTTTGCTGCCGTGGCGCCGGTTCGTCTAAAGCTTTGTAAAGCACAGACACGCGTTAGGGTGTCTCTCTGCGATTGTTCACAAGAGAATTCATTACCTCATTTCTCCTCTGGACGAGCCCATGTCGACCTCTCTCTCTCTTTCAACCCTCCCACTTTCTTTCTTTCTCACTCACTTTCTCTCTTTCTTACTTACCAACCCCTCAGCAGACGCATAATTCCGCGTCAAACAGTTACTCTCCTCGTATCTCAATGAAACTGCCATTAAAAAGTGATGATATCGAGCCACCCGTGATTACACACACTTCAATGCATAATGCGCTTCCAACTTTCGAGCGAGTTTTCTTTTTTTTTTTCATAAAGAAGGGAAAGAAGCACAAATTGCCAAGAGCGAGGGAAAAATGAAATACGAACGACCCCAAACAAAAATTTTATATCGCCTATATATTTATCAATAACTATATATATATATTTTTTTTTCTTTTTCGTTCAACAAAAATAAAAACGGGAAGCTAAAGAAGAAACCAGAAGCTGTGCGACGCGAAACAAGCGCAGTCTTGTTGCGAACCGCAAGGGCTGTAAAACATTTCTTTTCCATGCTCGAACAATTTTGGAAGATCCCGTACCTCGTGGCCCGTGCGTCTACCAACGTTATATACGCGTCTCTTAGCCAAATAGAGAATAAAGAAATGGGAGAAAAATGGAAGGGAGAAAAAAAAACGTTGAAGAAGAAGAAGAGAATGACGGGAGAGAGAATCTGGAGTAGCAGGTATATTGCCCTCACGCGCTCCGCGTCGGTCACTGCCACCGACAGAAAAAAAGGAGAGCGAGAGATATACGACCCGGACGAACCGAATTATAAAAGAGAGGGTGGGTAGAAGAGAGTGAGAAGGGAGGAGGTCTAAAATCTCACCGGATGCTTCGCAAAACCAGCGCAAAAATCCTAAACTCGAGATATCCGAAGGAGAGAGCGTCACGAGGAATTATCGCGGGAGACACAACTGCGATGGGTAGAAGAGAAATTCACTTTGCGACTTTCCCATTGAACAAAATTCTATAAAAATCAAGTAAAAAAATTACGTCGTTTTTAACAACCAAAAATTGAATAATTCGACGAATTAATTTCTGTTTCTCGCTGGAAGTACGTTTTTTCGGTATTTTTGTCAAATTTGGTAAAAAATAATAATTATCAAAATCGAATGTAAAAATTGTCTTGCTACTTGTTCGAATCGAGCTGGTGAGAAATGGACGAGTAATTTTTTCACCTGATCGCTCGTCGCTCCACGGAGGTTTTCGATTTTCGAGGGAGGGGGGCAGGGGGCTTCTTCGCAAAGTGCGAGACCCCCCGTAGTTCGTACCCCATGACGTCGTAGAGTTCAAAATAAAAAGACATGCACGTATACGTACGTAGTCAAAAATGAAAAGTCCCGTACGAAAATAATTTGCAACATAGTGCTATAGAAACGAGAAAGTATCAAGTGGCAGAGTTAAAAATTGTCGCACGTTTTTTTTAACAAGCGACATCAACTCGCGTATTATCAACTCGTTACTGAACAACTTTGCGTGTTTTTTTTTCATCCCCGCGACAGGATTTGCTCGCGATAACCCTCTCTCGTTCTCTCTCTCTCTCTCTCTCTCTCTCTCTCTCTCTCTCTCTCTCTCTCTCTCTCTCTCTCTCTCACGTACGAAGTGACGTTCGTGGATTTAAATTCGTAATGAAGGGAGATAGAAAAATGGATGTCCACTTTTGTTTGCGAGCGCACTTTTTCCGTTCGGCTAATGGCTGACGAGCGGAGCTCAACGGCGAGAGAAAGAAAGAGGGAGAGAGAGAGAGAGAGAAAACACTGCGAGTTCAGGGTGAAATCATCCCTTATGAGACCGTTTTAACCCTGACCGGTTTACACCCACGAGGCTCTACTCTCGGCAATTTTCTTCGTCGCATGGAAAAGGGTTGAAAAATTGTGTTTTTTTTCTTCATAACGGGACTCGCTCTACAGTAATCATGACCGTGTGTCTCTCTCTTTCACTCTGTGTCTTTCTCGTTTTGTCTCCATTGGTCGTGGTGTTCGGTACAATTTATTAGCAATTTCCACCATGGTTCAACGACCAACCATTTGTCCGTCAACGAGAAACGAGACAATGACAATCGTTCGCTCTCTCTCTGTCTCCCTCTCGCCCTCGCGAGTTTTAGCTATTTCTCAGTTTTATTTTCCGTTTTTTTCATGCAAAAACATTATCCCAAACGATCGAGGGGCAATTGTTGTCCTCGAGACAACGGGGTGAAGTTCGATCGTCGTAAAAAAAAAAGAAAAAACAAAATACGATACAGTTTTTTTACTAAACTTTCAGACGTAATTTTTCTTTTCTTCTCGTTTATAACTTTGTGTTAAATCGTATTCGTACCTGATACTTACTTCCACTCGACGGTTTGAGAATACGACGAATTGTTTCCGCGAAATATGAAAAATGCAAATAAAAATGAAAAATATTTTTCTAAAATGTAAATCGTTAATTTTTCGATTGTTTTTTCTTGTAGTAAAATAAAAATAACGTAATAAACGAAGTACGAAACGCATTCGCTTTAAAAGAGTAAGAATTACGAAAACTACATACAAAATCGAATGTGTCTGTGCGCGTGGCGTGCTCGCTCGCAATTAACCCCATCGCGATCGCCACGTGATATTTATTATTTAATTAATTAAATCGTACAGTTCGCTGTTAATACATATGGCACACAACAGAGGGGTTCGAAGGACCATCGAGAACGAGAGGTGGGATGAGAAAGAGAGATTTTACATCAGTGAGCAACTCTCGTAGGTGACAGGACTCGAGCCGAAGCTCGTTGTATGAAAAAAGCTCTCTATCTATCTCTCTCTCTGTCATTGATAAATCAACGTGACAAAAACGCACACAGCGTAATTCTCATGATTCTTTAATCCCCTTCACGAGTTTTCATCACGTATTATGTGTCAAGTTAAACAGTATTAAAGTTCGCGTGTCGTATCAGCAATGACAAGGGGAGGGCGCGAGGTCGGAGATGTGGATCGGAGAACGAACTGGATGGTGGGATAGTGTTAGTTACACTAGATATCTTCTCTTAAAGTCGTTCATTCTAGCGGTTCTTATCTAGGAGAAACCATTAAAAGAAAATGCACGTTATATGTTTCTATCATTATTAATAAATTTTGAAACAGGGTGGTAGTCAAGTGGTTAAGGTACTTGATTGGAACCCTGAAGGTTGGGCGTTCGAGCCCGACTCCGGGTACTTTTTTTTTATTTTTCTAAAATCCTCGTCACTCTCATTTTCGATGACATTCGATCATTTTACATTCGTCAAATTGATTGAAACATAGAGAAAAATACAAAGCGAGTATGAATTTATTTATCATGACACGATTTACAGTTTGTTGCGGTTTTTTGCACTACTTTCTTATTCTAAGTATCTTATCGCGCTGTTACCACATTCGTACGTTTTCGAATTATGTCACTGTTGAAATAGCAAGCCCATAATTTATTCGTTCCATCGGCTAAGAAGGTCCTTAGCAAGAAGCAACAGGCAGCTAAAAGATTCTCGTGAAAATAGTTAGGTTTCGTTTTAATTTAGACGGTTTCACTGTAATTTCCTTTATTTTGCCGTAATTTAGTCAGGTTAGTATATCATACGTTTAGATAAATTATACCTCACAATAGCTGAGAGGAGACAAACGAGTGAGCACAGTGATTATAAGGATGGTTTGAACAGTGACGACGTATTTGTTAGGCAACATTTGAACGAGGCCCAGCGCTACTTGCGATACTGACGCATCGTCTAAGAGCGAAACCGACGATGAAGAATCGCGCTCGAATAAACAAACAACAAATAATAATAAACAAATCGATATATTAAAAAAAAAAACATTGAGACAACAATTTTATCAAACCGATTAATATCAAATCATTAAATTAACGTTATCAAACCAGAAATATTAGCATATACTTATGTCGGGCCAATAAAATTTAAATACCAGCCTTATAAAATTGATCGAAATTATAGATTATTTGACATACGTAATTTTTTATAATAAAATAATCAAATTAATGTAAGTAAATTTATTGTCACTTCCCTGTTCGGAAAGTGTTCAAATTCTCGATAGCTTTATCAACGATTCTATTTCCATTATCGTATCATAGAAACTTCGATAAATCGTTCGCCCATCGAACTTTATTTTATTCTTTTTAAATGTCCCATGTCCGCGTATTATCTATTTTTTCTTCGATCTTTTCAGCCAGTTTCAGTGACAACGAATAATTCACGATTGACAATCTTTCGACGTGCGTATATCTATAGAGATACGTGCTCTCATAAATCTACCGGTTGGACATAAATAATAAATAAACCTCGCGGTCACGCCTACTGAATCGATTTTTCCGGAGCAAGGAACAGGATAAATGATTACCACGTGTTTTTTCACTCCTTATGGCGTGATGAAAAGAACAATTAAAGTCTATAACCATCATCCCTCGCTACTGTTGTTTCGCGTCCTCTAATGAGAAACGACAAGGTATGCGCGTAAGAACGTACGAGGAGATTCTCCGTTATCGAGTTTTCCCGACTAGAACGCGAACGATCCAACGTTCTGCATCGGCAATAATGCACGGTAGCCGGTGAAAAACGTATTACGCGTCGTATTACGTATCTGGGTGGAGCAAAAAAAACAAATTTTTTTACAAGAAATATTTCTTTACGTCTCGCGTACGTTTCTCAACTTGACGTCTTAATTTCAACGATTTTCATACCATCTAAAAAATGTCAAAGCCGTCTGGTGAATTTTTTACATTTTATTTTCGTATCTAGACAATTTTTATTCAACTTTGTATTTAAACACAATTTTTTTTATACTTCATGACTGAAAGTATAAATTTTAAGAAAATTTATCTTCCAAATCGTTTCATTTTCTTGATATTTAAGAAAGATTCGAGCATAAAGTTAGTGTACAGTAAGATTATTCTCATAATCAAAGTCTTTTCAACATTCCAAGTTCAATTCCAAATTTGATCGTACTTCGTTTTTGGAAAACACTAAATTCAATTCATGTTATCACAGTTAGCTCCAAAATTCTATAAATAGTCTCTAAAAATAACATGGAGTCAGGTACTCGTTGCGTATCTAGCGTTTTGTTTGATTCGTACAACGCGGTTGGCCATTTTACGTACTAATTTTACGAGCTATTGAAATTTCCGTGTTTCCAAACGCTGGTGGTTTTCGCGATTAAAATTGGAAGTACTAATACATAGTGAGGCATGCCATGCGGAATAAACTCACCAAGGTTGTAAGAAGATACGACGAGTTACGATTTTGCCGTGCGGATATATATATTTATAAATTTAGATCTGGTACGGCGATTGCGTGATCTTGCGATATGTATGATACGTAATACGTATAAACACGGCAGACTCTATTCGTCGTGGATATTTACTTACCTGTCGTATTGTGAGAAAAAGAAAAAAAAACGAATCTGTTTTATCGACTATAAAAGTTTGCGACAGTGCGTGTTTTTGGTTTGAGGGCGAAGAGAATCGGAGCTTGTGACATTTCGGCTGTCGCATAAGGTCAAACTGAGCGGGGTTAGTTTCGAGGAGGTGAGATTTGTTTTTGAACGGCTCGGATCGAACGAAGGTCAAATTTTCTAAGACAAGGTCAATTTGAGGTCGGATTTCCTAAGACGAGGGGTGTTTAAAGACAATCTTGTTGAAGATTAGCCCATCGCGATTAAATGTTTGGGGTCGAATGTGTCAAGGTCAGATTCGACGAAGCAAGGTCGGACAAGGTCGAACTTGAGCAAATTGTCAATTTGATGGAAAATGGGAACGTTGGATGTTCTTGTGCGTTGTGAAGAATGAGGTTATGAAGACAAAGACGCGTGGTTTGAAAATTGACCACCAGAGGGCAAGCGAGTGGCAACTCATGGTTTTCCATTTCCGTGACAAATCCACTGGGTTATATCTCTGGTTTTCGGTCCCGGTAGAAACGTGTCTCGAGATAGAGTGGCCCGTGGAAGGCGAGAGATTCGAGAATCCAATTAGTGAGGACGAGGGAACGTTTAGCGACCGCGGAAGGGAAGAAGAGAAACGAAAAGCGGTCCCGGGTACAAAAATTAATCCGGAACGACGGGGTGCTTGCCGGTGAAAAAGTGGCGGGAGTGGGGATGAAAGAGGGACGAAGAGAAAGAGAGAAAATGGCTTCCTCTCGCATCCTTTTTGCCGAGTGATGGATCTGGTATTAAACGGTTGTTTTCACAAGGATTTAAGTCTTTCTCGGGGTTCTTCACCCTTGACAGATCTCGAGATCTTACAGATTTCTCTCGTTGCTACCACGATTAGTTTTAGGTCCAGGCTGGGAGAGAGGATATAGGATTTTACATTGTCTCTCGAAATTGGCGAAAGCGGGTCGTAACCACGACTTAAACCGTGCGCGATTTACCTCGAGAATTTTTCAACGTAAGTCGTGTTTACTTTTTGATTTCTTCTCGGATCCTTCGAGATAAGGCATGGACTCGTTTTAGCGCACGCGCTAGCCTCGCTCGAAATCTCGTTCACGGCGCATTCAGCTCTCCACGCGCACTCGGACACACTTTTTTTCTCGTTTCCGTTTCCACGAATCTACGAAGGAGAAATCATCGATTCTCGTCTTGTACGCTTTCGATCGATGCGCTTCTCGTACTAATCGCATTTTAGTTATTTGTTTTATCACGAGCAAAATTGTGCTCGTCGTTAAATAACAAAAAGCACGAAGAAATAAGGGAGAAAAGAAAAGGAACGCGAATGGGGTAGATAAAGATCGTCGATGCTTTTGCCCGTGCGGGACTTTAATTGTCATGAAAGCGAGAGGTGTACGATGTAATTCTACGGCAATTCGGAATTAAATCGCGTTAATTTCACGTGATGAGAGGCAATTAATTCAGAAGAGAGAGAGGGGGGGGGAGGTCGAGTAGGGCGAGAGGGAAGGGAGACGATTATAACTCTGACTTCGTCAGGGTGGCAATGAAACGGAATGTGTTTGTGTGTAAAATATTTCCCACAAAGCCAATTATTTATATAAACAATATCTAAAAATTTTGTATACATAGAAATTTGTTAAACATAAAAATCCCTTGTGAAAATAAAACTTTTCGTCGATCGGATTAAACAGAAATTAATCAAAAAGAGAAGTTTCGGAATAAAATATAAACAATTTTCATCGTAAATTTGTCGATTAACTAGAATTTTTATAATTTACTTTTAATTTTTGGTTCGTTTGTTTTATTATGTTGGTTTTTCTTTCAGATTCTTTTTTCAATTGAAATGGAAAAAGAAACGACTGATTTTAGTTAATTTCTCTTTAGTTCGTCCGTATAAGTAAATCGACGAGTATTCTGAAAGTTGATGTCAGGGTGGTGCATGTTCGCAGACCTCTCGCCGTTGGGCGACAAGGGCGGAAGTCTCGTGGACGAGCTAGGCGGAGGTGGCGGTGGCTCGTTGAGAAACGGCAAAGGGAAAAAGATGAGAAAACCAAGGACGATCTACAGCAGTCTACAGCTACAACAATTGAACAGGCGGTTCCAGAGAACGCAATATCTCGCGTTACCTGAGAGAGCCGAGCTCGCGGCGAGTCTTGGCCTCACGCAAACGCAGGTTAGTGCTCGTTATTGATCAAAAAAAAAATTTTTTTTTAATAACATTCTGCCGAAATTTTTTTGTAAAAACCAAAGAAAAACATTCCAACGCTTGAAAGTTTCTCGAAGTAAATTTCTGACGTTGAAATTCATCCAGAAAATCAACGATTAACGAACAATGTTGATTATTTTTTAATGAAAAATTTTCCATTTGTTCGTCAAATTTTGTAATTTTTGAAAATTTGTGATGAAAAAAAGAAGAATTGAAATAAACGCGATGTTTATATTTCGAATCGATGACGTCGACGGATCGAGTAAATGCAAAGGGGTCAGTTCGAGTTTTACGCGTTAATAGTAACAGGATAGCTCGTTCTGTCGAATGAACGGCATCTGTCAGCGTTATCGGGACAAATGACTTCTCTAAATCATCGATTCGCCACGCCCTGGACAACGGGTATAGGGTTGCCGAAGTGTCCGGTTTTGCGAGAGAGTGGTCGGAGAGAAAGATAGAGGGAGAGAGACGGAGGCAGGGAGAGAGAGAGAGAGAGAGAGAGAGAGAGAGAGAGTTAAGCTAGTAGAGCTAACGAGGCAGCCATAAATTTTCCTCTCCCGCGTTTGCTAGACCAGGCAAAACGTGAACGCGGCGCGAACGCGAACTCGTGGAAGAAGTTGATCGCCGTTCGAGTTTGAGAGAGCTCCCAGGGATCGAGAAAATACAAGCTGGACCCTCCGGTTAGTTCGCCGGACTTTCCGGTCGACTCTTCGTGTGCGCCGAGAAGCTTCCAATTATAATTACAATTATCCTCTCGGAAATCGTCGCCCTAACGGCTGTTTCATTTTTTTTCTTCTTTACTGTACCAACGGTAGCCGTTTCCCCTCGCACGATCGCATCGGGTTCGCGATTTATGAGTCGATGATACCAACTCCCTAAAAATTGTAATAAAAAATAAAACAAACAAAAAAATAAAAACAACAAAAATTACATTTTCACCAAAAAGTTGGCATTTTTTTTTTCAGAAAGTCTCGATTCTAAATTAAGAATTGACAATGATATTATCGTAATTCATTACAATAAAATTATGATACGATAAGAAAAAAAAAACAAAATTCTTGAAAAAAGGAAAAAAAATTTCCTACCATTGGAAAAAAAAAATATATTTACGTATATCGAATTAGATCCCGAATGACCAAGATTTCTTTTCGAGAAAGATAAACTCACGTTAACTTTAACAAAACCCGTAATCTTTTTCGAAAAATATCAAAGAGAAAAACATATCCATCGGAAAAACTTCCTGAAATGTATTTTTCTCCTATTCTCTGTTCTTCCAACAACGAACAATAATTGGTGGGGTGATATTTTTATTCCCCTCGTATTATATGCACAAGGAGGGTCAACGAAAAACCTACAAGCGTGTTATCCCGTCTCGCTTCTCTTGAATATTTCAGTGATTTCCAACTGCAAATGCCCCATATACATGTATATGTATATTTATGTACATAATATTAATATCAATATACGTGTGTGTGTGTGTGTGTGTGTGTGTGTGAGTCGATATATATAAACATAAATATATATATACACGTACGAGGTGTATTTTCTTTCGTTCTCGCGTGGCAAACGCGTCGAACTTTTCTCCCTCCCACGATCGGTATTGGTGGTACCTACCTGCGGATCCACCCGCGTGTGGCCCACGCTTTTCATAAATTTATTCACACGCATCACGAAGTATAACGATTATCCGACTGTACATCTGGGCCATTGTCGCACTACTCGCTGTCGCAGGTACATATATATATATATAAATTGACACGTATATACGTATTTAAGTATATAGCTTGTATATAAATGTACACATATATATATGTCTATATATATGGAAATAAACATGTAAAACAAAACATTTTTTCCTCGATGAGCCAAACTCGTGAGATTGCCTCAAAACGCTGACGCATATATCGCGTGTCGAACGAACTCGTGAACGTCGAACGCGTACTACACGACACATATCCATGGGTCGTGAAAACCAGTAAACATGGAAGAAGAAAAAAGCAAATTTTTGAAAAAAATTTTCATTTTATTTATTATCCAAAAACAAACAAAATAATAAAAACGAACAGTGTCAATCGATTTATTTTTACAAAAGTTTGATATTTTTGTTTTCCTGCAATTGACGTTTACGATCACGCGAGTTCGCATTTTTGTACTTGGGAGAGAATCTTCATGTAAGAAAGGTGATAAAAACAAGTTTTTCTCACCGGATCCAATGATGTTTCGTTTTTTTCTCTTTGATTTTTGTGTTTTTCTTCGGGGTGAAAAAAACGAGGTATAAATTGAAATGCTACGAACCTGGATCATTGCTTTGTGGCTTAGGTACACACATATATACATATATATGTATCTATAACCGTATGGTAGTTAGAGGGTCCCTGTACCACATCGGCTTCTTGGACTACCGTAGTTATATAGTGACCGGTGAGCGACTATAAAGAAAAAGAAGAAAATCATCGCAAGGAGAGCAATAAAAAGTGTGTGCACCACGCCCAGGATATATATATGTATATAGGCGGCCATCGAGCACACGCTTGGTCGGACTTTCATGGCGGCCATGTTTACATACACACGTATACATCGGTGTTACCTACGTTTACGCGTCATGGAAGGTAAAAATGTCTGTCCCAGTTATCGACCACCGAGAGAAAGACGTCTTTTTTCAATATTTTCGTCAAATTTTATTGACTTTGAAAAGAAGAAGAGAAAGAAAAAGAGAAAATATAAGATCGATTTAAGTTTTTTTTTAAATCGTTTAAAATTGACAAATGAGTAACGAAAATATGTTTTTTTGTTTGTTTGTTTTATTTCATTAATAGTTGTATGGTTTCGATTAATGTGGAGGGGGAAGATACGTGTTCGAATTCTTGATATATTTTTAACCCTGTCAGGCGGTTAATGGGAAGAACGAGTCGATGCTACCGTGTGCACGCTGGCGATTTCAGAAGCGCGCGTTGCAAATAGTTCCGCGCCGGGGATGAGAAAAGTAGCCGAGAGCGCAACTAGATGTATCTAATGTATATAGGGATCGCGTGCCACAAGGTAAAACTTTCCCATTTGTAGCCGGCGGATACGACGCTCGACAGATACTAGCCGATAACGACCGATCCATACATCGATAATATATTTCATCTATGCGTATAAATATAAATAGAGTATATAATGGACGCTCTGTCCTATATACTAATATAATACACAATGTGTATATATATTTATACATAAGCTAGATATCTTGAAATTTGCATAAATATTCAATTTTTTGGTATTATTAGTGCGAAAGTCAAACAATACGAAATTATAATTGGGATATTCGTGTTAGGCGAAAAATTTCCGATTCCGCAACCCCCCTATAACGTCTTTTTGGAGGAAACAAAATTTTAACCCCCTGGACCCCCCGAAGTCTCGAAAGTAAAATAAGAATGTCGGCTATTGGCATTTGCCGAGGGTCAACATTTTTTTGATCCAAAAAGTCTTTGTAGGGTGGTTATGGAATCGGAAATTTGTCGCTGATGAAGAATATAACGTTATTTTTGGCGATATCTCAAAAACTCTAGGAGAAAAATGCAAAAAACCGGAAATAGCGATTTAGTTACTTAAGGTCGATAAAATCTGCAAATTCTGAAACGAAACCGCGATTTTCTTGTTGTATGGGAAATTTGCGATCGACATAGGTTCTTAGAGCCTGAGAAAGGATTAAAATTCACCGGAATACAGTACATCGTAATATTCATGAATTCGCAAAACCTCGAAAAATCGACTTTTCGCGAAGCTATATTTCCGCTCTCGTTCGTCGGACAGAAAATTTCACGAATAACTTTTTGAACAACTCACCGAGCACTCTAGAACCAGCCGAGAATCGTCCGGATAGCTTTATTTCATTATATTCGTGTTACGCGGGAAATTTCCGATTCCGAAATGATGCTACAAAGCCTTTTTGGACGAAAACAAAATTTGACCTCTCCGGACCCCCCAAAGTCAGGAAAATAAATCACGAATGTTGACCCTCGGCACCTGCCGAAGGTCAAATTTTTTTTCGTCCAAAAAGGCTTCAATTGAAGGTTACGGAATCGGAAATTTCCCGCGCAACACGAATATCATCATTATAATCTCGATATATTGCAATTTACGGAAATATTCAGTTTTTTTCAATTTTAACGATAACACATAACACTGATTACGCGCCTAATATCAAGTAGTCTAATATTTGATATTTTTATGTAAAACGTTTCTTAATGACGACAATTTGATAATAAAAAATCGTTATTTTCCATTTAATTATTACCACAAAAAAATTACCTACAAAAAACTTCCTAAACTTGTTCAAAGCAATATGAAATTCTTCAGTGGAGAAAAATAACGCTAGACAAACGTCGAACCGAGAAAACTTTTGCATAAAAAAATGCATCCAAATCAATTTTAACGAATCCATTTAATTATTTTCCGTTCGTTCGAGCGTTCAATGTCCAACGATAAATAAACGTATGTAGTCGACTCCCGACGAAGGGCAAATATAAATAAAATCACTGTTATTTTTCTCTCTCTCTCTCTTTCTAATATAGAAAAATCTATTTCTACATCTTTATTTGCGACTCTGTTATCTCATACTTTCCCATAATTTTGTGTATTTATGTGTTATAAATAATTTATGAAATATCGCAATGTTTCACGAGGAGATACACCCGAGGCTTAAGCGGTCTTTCGCGATTAGACTCACTGTTTTCTTTCTTTTTTTTTTCTTACGACTGAATAATTCATCATCATCGTGTGGGAAAAAAGAAATGGATGCGCGGCTAGAAAATATATTGCTACGGATAGTGCATAAGATAATATGTATTTTTCTCCCGCCCTATACCGCAATATCTGTGCTTCCAAACCCACGTAATCTTCATCGTGTGCATAAAGCATTTAACCATTAGGCCGTGAAGAAAACAATTTTTTAAAATGCACAGAAAAAGAAAAAAAGACAAAAAATCACAAAAATTATTTCAAAACAAAACCAAAAACTCAAAAAAAAAAAACTTCCTGTCAAAGCGATTCATCCAAATCGCAACAATAATAACAAAAATAAAATAGAACTCCTTATGACTAAAACATTGTCGAGACAAAACGATGGAAAAACTATCAAAATATTATTTTCCCTCGGAATAAAAATCCTTTTCTTTTTATCGTTATCGTTTCATTGAGGGATGCTTCGTACGAAATTCCCTGTGTTAGTTTGACGAGTCTGCCGATGGTCGGGGGTTGCTGGAACTGGTCGGAGGCGCAGGAGAAATGCAAGAGCAGCGTGCCAAGTATACGACGGTATACATATACATGTTGCAACGTGGCGTACTCGAGAGTACACATATACAGACACAGGCATATACACACACAGACACGTGCATTATTTCAATGTTGGCAGTAATGCCTGTTATTAAGCGATGATAATGATTGGTATTATCGCCGGGTTGGAAGCCAGGACTGGTAGCAACGGATATAAATCATCCGTTACTTCCTTCTCGATGGGACTCCTCGAAGAAGTGAATACATATATATGTATATACGTATATACATATATGTATATCTATATATGTATGTATAGCTCGCCCTCTGGTGGCCACTCTCTCACACTGCCTGTCCGCTTCGACGCCATTCGATGCTTCTTCTCTTCCTTACTCGCTTTTCTACTTGTTCACCACACACACACACACACAGACACATATCTATATATATATATAAATATATATGTGATATATATCTATATATTCGCTATTTATCGTACATAACTGTGCATATGGGACACTCAACGTAGAGTCAGCCCACTTTATTCTGAAAGTTTGCCAATGTTTTTCTCTTGTCGAAAGTTTGCCTACGTTGAATAATGTTCTGGTAATATTTTCGTATTTCTATTTATTCGCTTTCGTTTTGTTCCGAATAAAAAAAGGAACGAATAATAGTTTTACTTGAAAATTGTTGAGTGAATACGTGAAAATAGGGGACGATATCTGAAATGGGGTGATGGGAAATATTTGGAAAATTTGTTTGGATTGTAAATAACTGAGAGAAACATTTGTTTTTTTGGGTTATGTGAGAAATGAGAAAAATGGAAGGAATGGAATGAAAGTTTGGGAAAAATGTGGATTAAGTTTGCGGAGAATGTCTCAGGTAGTTAATATAATATTATATGATATATAGGACTGTGTGTGTGTGTGTGTGTGTGTGTATTCTTGGCTTTTTCATGCCAAGAAGCTGTAAATAACGGTCAACGTCACCGCACGAATCTTCCCATCCGCAGTTACCGGCAAATGTATGCCGAACTTTATGCACGGATGACTCTCGGTCGGGAGTCGACAATTACGAGGAAAACGCCAACCCTTGATTCCTCAGGACAATTCGAAAGAAATTTTCATCCGACCAGGCTCGCCACGCGATGTTTACGCTTTATCAACGACCCGATTTTCGAAAAATGGAACCAAATTTTTTAGTTTATTAAAGTATTGACCTTCGACCTTAATATTACATTTTTCTTCTCAAGCGCGTTATTAATAAAAATTGATATTTCAAATTAAATAATTTAATTCTGATTTTGTTATTTTTATGAAAAAAATTCCTCGAGACGCGAATCTCGTTGGCGCGATTTTCTTTGCGGAGCGTGTATGTATATATATATATACAAGTCGAGGTATTATAAATCAACATCGGCGGGTGCGTCGATTCTGATCGAAGGCTTCGATAGTCCCCCTCCTTAAGATTCCTAGAATGTTCCACCCGGTATATAAAAACAAAAAACAAAACAAATTTAAAAAAAAAACATATTAAAAAAACTCTTCGATCCAAAAGGGCCAAAAGACGAGAACCACTTTTGGCCCGTGTTCGGGCAAATATTCGCGTTTCAAAGTTCTATTTCACCGCAGGGATCTCACCTGCTTATATAAAGTCTTCGTATTCTAGTCGATCTATATCTCTTTCTCTCCCCTTCCCCCTCCTCTGTCTCTCTCTCTCTCTTTTCATATATATATATGGAAAGGGCCGGATCTTGTGGCTGAGTGGGTGGAAGAATATTCGCCGAATACGTAACTAACGGTATACATATAACCTGCTGGACAAGGGGTTGAGAAAATACTATATAACATACCAGAAAGTAGCATATACATATATGTATATATACAGCACCAGGGGTGAGGGTAGCTGCAAGAAACGCCCACGCGTATCTCGATCTAATAAATTCAACATTTCGCCGGTAAATCCAAAGCCTTATGTATATATATATATGTGTGTATATATATGTATATATAGATACACATATGCATAATACATATATATATATAGATAGGTACAACATAGAGGGTCTTACGAATCCCGAGGATACAATAACTGAGATAAAAAATATTCATCCGCAGAGACTAGAAAAAACACCCAAATAAACAAAAAAAATCATTTATATAAATAACCATTCGCAAGAACATTAACAATTTTTAATAATCGCGAGAAAAGAAATCGGAAAATTTTATAAATACTCAAATTTGAGGAATAAACGGATTTTGTTCAAGAACGTCGATTATTTATTGAAATAATAAAGTTCGTAGTTTCGGAGAATGGGAGAAAAGCTCGAAAGCGAGGGAAGAGAATCGTGACGTTGAGTTGATTTTTTTTTTCTAGCGAGGGTTGAAAAAAAGACTGGAGAATCCGCAAAAAATGAACAATTATAGGAATCCAGAGTAGAAGAATCGTGGAAAGGGAACGAGGGAGGGCGAGAGAGAGAGGGAAGATAGAATGTAGAGGAAGAAAAGAGACGGCACGAGTGCGCACAGAGGGCGCTGCAACGTGTGGCCGGGGTTGAAAACGCGCGGGTTTCGTTTGAAGTGCGGCAAAAGGCATTCGTGCGGTTTCTTTTCTTGCTTCTTTCTCTTTTCTTCCTTCCTTCCTTCTCTCTCTTTCTCTCACTGTCCCTCTCTCTCCGTCTCATTCGTTCTCGAGTCTCTGACTCTTGATTTTTCTTCCTTTTCTTTCATCCTCCTCTTCGTTCCTCCGCATTCGTTCGTTCGGCATTTCGTTTGTTTCATGCCATGTATATATATATATATATATATATAGTGTGGAGGCTCACCTCGATCGTCGAACAGAGCGAAAGAATGAAATTCTCTCTTTCTCTCTCTCTCCCTCTCTCTCTCTCTCTCTCTCTCTCTCGCTCACTCGTGGATCAGAGAGCTGCGAGAGAACGTACTGCATAGTTATGCTCGCGGAATTGCTCTCCCATGCAGTCTCAGGCAACGCACAGGGGCACTATATATTCTCGCTCGTTTTACCATCGGTAGAGAATTTCTAAATCTCCATAAAATTCCAATGGGCAATACGAGAAACTTGTTTTTATATTTTTCGCTCGATAAAGTTGGCTTACTAAAAATCACCGTGTAATTCCGCTTCCTCCCTGGGATTATATACGCCCATTCCGGCGTTCATTCGAACGCTTTTAAATTGAATATGCTTCGTACTCCAGGAGCCACGAATACTCGATGAGAATTACAGAAAAAATTTGATTTTTTACCGACAAAAATAGAAAAATCGTTAAAAAATCGATTTTTACGAAAAAAGATAAACGTTCGTAACTCGAGAACCGATTGTCCGACGATATTTTTGCTAAGGAACTTTTTTATAGAGCGGGAAATTTTCCATAAAAAAGTTCTCATGCGAATAATTCCTAAGCATAACGGTTCTCGAGAAAATCGCGGTTTAATGTTGCGATTGTTTCTATAATTTTTGTACGAATTTCTAAAAATAAAAATAAACTCTTTGTAGATTACATCGAAGCGCGCCTCGAGCTATAAATGATTCCAATAAAAATGAAGTCCAACGAGAAAGCAACAATACGATATTTTTAGCGAAATAATAATTTTTGAAAAAGAAAAAGCTAAAAAAATCAAAATTTTTTTGAATTTCCTTCAAAATCTTTGTATTTTTCTCGCCTATTCGTATTTCGTAGGTCGTATAACGCCCGAGCGGCTCCTCGACGGAATAAAACATCGCGAAAGCCACAGAAGAAAACGACGATCTCTCTCTCTCTCTCTCTCTCTCTCCCGCCGCGCGGTTCATTGCGTATTCAGGTAGCGCTTGCGCCAGTTGTCACCGCTGACACATCGTTCGTCAAGCCTTTCTGCACACAAAGCTCACAGAAGAGAACGAGAAAGAGAGAGAGAGAGAGAGATGGTGAGGCGAGCAACGAAAAAAAAAATAAGAAAGAAATAAAAGAAACAGGGAAAAAAAATCGGTGTCCTCGATCGTTTGTCCCGCTGCCTCGGTAGATTCGAGTGAGAAAGAGTGAGAAAGAGAGAGAGAGAGAGAGAAAGTCCACCAGGGGGACATCTCAATCGAGCCCATCGGGAATCGATCGGTGGATCGTCCAGCCCGTGAGCCTTATTCGCTTGACCAATGGTCAAGATCTTGATCCTCTTTCTCCCTCTCCCTCTCCTTACCACTTTCTCTCTCTCTCTCACTCCCGCCGCCATTCGTCCTCATCCTGAATTCACGATGCGAAATCGGGAAGTTGAATTTCGATGTGATTCAATATAATTTTTATAACCTTCCAATTGCAAAAAAATCTTTCACGTAAATAAATCAATTTCTTATATTTTTTATCATTCGAGATCAAAAAATTAAATCCAATTTAAAAATCAACGACGTCACCAATTCAATTTTTTCTATCCAACTCTGAAAAACTTGGATCCGGAAATGATTGAAATAATTATTTGAAAATTATCCTGAAACAAATTTTCATACAAAGTATGAATAATAAATATAATATTAATTAATTTCTTGCAAATAAATAGAGCTCTCACTAGCTACGAAACTGTATCTGATTGAGAAATTCGTTTCAAAAATGATCTTCGAATTAATTATTCATAAAATAATATTTAAATAAAAATCGATTTATTAATTTTTCCTTAAACAAATTAATTGTTTTTCTTTGTTTTCGTTTATTGTGCGAAGACGAGCGAGCTCGTTTGCCATTTCGTTGAAAGATGTAACGTCGGTGCTCGACTCCGACACTATATAGGTATAAGTACGCATACGTACATATACGTGTCTCTCTCTGTGTGTGTGTGTGTGTGTGTGTGTGTGTGTGTGTGTGTGTATTTACTATATACGTGTATACGCGTATATACGAGATGAATAAGATGAAGAAGAGAAGGTGCTGAGGAAATAGCGTGTATACGTAGGGAGGTTCGGAGTGGATCGCCTTGGAGCCTCAGAGGCCCGCCCCGCCCACCGTCTCGTCGCCCGAGTCTCAACGATCGAGAAAGAGAGAGCGAGCCCTTTTGCAAACTCGCATCATTTCCTCGCAGTCTGCATACGCTGCGTATAACACTCTCGAGGGCTTAAAAATCATTCAGGAACGTTCTTATTGCCGTTTCGTTCGAAATTCTTGCGTCCAACTTCGTTTTCGACGAATAACAACGATAATAAATAAAGAGTTTAAAAAAACAAAAATTTTTGCAGCCTTTTATGAACTTCAAATAAATTGGAAAACAATATTTAATGTCAAATTGAAATATTAGCTAGTTAAATTGTCTTTGTATCAGTTTTTATGTCGAAAGTTGAAAAAGATATAAATTTAGAAGCAAATTATCGTCGAACTGTTAAATGTGTGAAATTTCGTGAAATTCTCAATATTTTTTCGAAAAAGCGTAATTCAGTCGCAAGTACAAGTTTTAAATAATTTGCATACAAGATTTAACACGATATTGAAAAAATTCGCTATATTTAATATTCGTAGATTGAGTTTTTGTGTGATAATTTAAAAACAGACAGTCTGAATTAAGAACTAAATTTGTTGAGTTCTTGTTATAAATATTGTAATTCTTGTGATTAAAAATTGTATTGCAGTAATTGAAAATATTGCAAAAAACGTATATTTTAATATTGAATTAATTATTTGTCTTTTGGCAGAATTAGTTCATAGAGAAGCGTGGGCCACGAGCCCCAACTACAATAGGGCCCTTGCTATACCTATATACCCTATCAGATGCCCTTTATGTCGAACCCGTCTCCTTTTTTCTTTTTCTCGCTCTTCTTTCTTCGTTTTTTTTTCTTTTCTTTCGTTTTTTTATTGTTGTTTTCGAATTGGTCGAAGCTATCGTATTACCCATCGCGTGGTATAATCCCTCCACTATGGGGACAGGACACTCGATCAAGCTTTTTCTCTTCGAATTCATTTCGGTCTCTCTGTCCCTGCCACTCTCGCAGATGTGTCGACGGGACCGCAATATAGCCCCAATTTTCTCGTTTATCGCGCGAGGCAAGTCCAAATATTAAATTAGCTGATTATAAATAAAACAACAGAGGTCACGTGCATACCTAAATAAGTGTGAGAATCGAAGACAAGAAACTGAGAACTTTCGTCAGATTTCTTTTTTGTAGACATTTAAGCCAATTTTTTGGATTTTTGACAATCGTTTAGGTAATTTTACTCTCGTAACGTTGCAAATAATTATCACTAACCCAACAAAACATATTATTTTTTAATAACGATTTACGAATTTCAAAAATTAATCCAAAATTGCAAAAATCTTCATTTTTTACGATATAAAAAGAAAAAACGAATTTTGCTGAAATAAATTAAATTTGTAGGAATTTGACTAAATCGATTAATCTTTTTTTTTTATATAAATCAAGAAAGATTCAATTTTTCTGTCATCTCGATAAATCTTTGATGCATTTCCGATAATTCCAATATTTTTTGGTGATAACGACGAGTGCATGTGTGTGTGTTTTTTTTTGTTTTCAAATTTTACCGCATGCATAATAAATATATGGCCCGTAACTACGATAGCATTCACCACGAACAGTCGGTGCGGTTTTCATGCTTCGTTAATTCATTCCAGGCGGGTTACGAAACCCTACAATAGTAGTAGGAAAAATATAAAGGTAATGGCACCTGGCAAAAAATCACGTGGTAAACCGTCGGAACATTCAATTTGAAATAATCTAGTTCGCTTTCGCGAGATAGTCTCGATTGGCAACGTCTACATTGTAATAATGCCTATATATGTATATATACATAAATATAGTCAAATAGTTAGGAAGCGTGGTTTGCTGCGACAAAAGACCGTCGGCGCTAGGGCGGAAAAAGGAGTGGCGATAAATCGACGAATCGGCACGAATTATATCTCGCGTTTTTTCTCTCTCTCTCTCTTTCTCTCTTCACTCACTAGACATTCGCGTTCTACGAACTTTATCGCGCATGTATTATTCGCATTTTCGAACACAAATCGCCAATTTTGCAACGCCGAATAATGCTTTCACATAAGTTTTAATGTCACTTCGTCGCGGCTATGTCCCATTAAAATTATGACAGAAAGTAATTGCAGGCTGAGCGAGTTTTCGAAAAAATAACGGAAAAAATCTGGAAAAATCAACGTTTCCGCAACGGGAATAGGAAAATAGATGAAAACGAGTGTTCTAATTTTACTATGCGAGTGTAGAGCATTTCGGTAGGCTGAATGTGAGCTGGATATACGTGTAGACGAATGTATGTACGTAGGTTCGAATCGTATATTGTACCAGTCAAACTATCCGGGAATTTAAATAGTTAACTTTTCTTGTCACCACTTGGCATGATATAAGACGTATAGACAACGTTTTGACTCAGATCGATAGTCACTTTCCCTACAAAACCAACGATCATAAATTTCTGAGCATAGGCTGATAGTTTTACGAATATTAAAATTATCAAAAAAAAATATATATATTTTTGTTGAGGAATGGAATTCTTATAATTTAGAAAAATATATATTCCACATAAAGACTGAGCCTGACACAATTTTTGCACAAATTCCAATCCCAAAATTCAAAAAATTTTTTAAAAAGTTCTTTTTGGTCGATTTGTTTATGTAAAATCTAAAAATTTCGAAACTGTCAATTTTTACAGAAGACCTGAGACATACTTTGAACTAATTCTAAAAGCAAGTTTCAAAAAAAATATCAAAAGCTTGAAAAAAAAACATCATTTTTCGAAATTTCGAAATATCTCTCCCCCACCCCTACTGCTTGCGATGGGGTGAGAGTGGCATGGAGACAAGAACCATCTGTATGCATGTGACGTGACGATACAACCTTCCAATGTATATAACAAATGCATTTTTATGTACAAAATAAGCAAAAAAAAATGCAAAGACTATGCGGTAATTTTTTTGCAACCCCTTTCTTTTTTACCTCGATGCAAATGCGAAGCGACGACGACGACGTCGGCGACGAACGGTTGGGCTCGCACAGTTCACGGATTTCTCGTTATTATTAACCCCGGCGGCATAGCCGTAGAACGGTCGATATTATACGGTTCGTGTAGATCCGCGTTGCGAAATCGGGCATGCCATCGCTGTTCTTCGTTTCCACCGTTCTTCGAGTATAAATCTAATAAAATAACGCGATTCGATTCAGCGGCGTCTGAACTAAAAACAACTGTAACTACTGCGCGGTATCGTTCCCAACGTGTATACGAGTGTCTCTTGAGTGACGATGAGTTGCTATGAATAAATTTATACGTTCGAGGGATTTTGAGTGTCAACGAGTTTTTCTGACCTTTTCAAATACTTTCGAGTGGTTATTGAGTGTTAGAAAATAATTTGAATGTACAAGAATGCTTTTGAGTGTCTAAAACGATCCATCGATGATTAAGTGTTCGAGTGTCGAAGTTTTTGGTTTCAAGGTCATTTGAGTGCTCGGTGAGTAGCATGATACAATTCAAGCCTTCAAGGACGTCTCAAGGTCATTGAGTGTACGTCATTCGTACAGAGTTTGAGTGCTAGGAATGCCTCTGGGTAAATTATTATTTAAATAACAATGTTTTCCGTTGGCCGATTCGTAATTTTTCTTCGTTTTTCAACAACGATCAACCCCTCGTGTCCCTCGTGAAAAATCGATGCAAGTACCGGTACGTGGGACTGTAAGAGTAACGAGACTTCGATGTACAGACATTTCGAGTCTTGACAGGAGAGAAAAAGAGAACGAACGAAGAGAAAGGGAGGAATAGAGAGAGAGAGGGGGGGAGAGAGGACTGCGCGCATCGTCTTATAACGCCGAGCAATTTCGCTGTTTTGTCAAGGCTGACACGCACACGCGGCCTAGAAGTCGTGCTCGAGACAGAAGTCAAGCCTACCAGGGAGAAAAGAGATAGAGAGAGAGAGAGAGAGAAAGAGAAAGAGTGTGCGACAGGTTGTATGCGGCACTTGATCGGCGTGTACGAGAACCTTTCTACCCCTCCAACCCTCCTGCCCCTTCCCCCTCGACAGTTCTCCCTCTTTCTCTCTTTCTCTCTCTCTCCCTTTTGTGGAATTCAGGCGCGCGCGTCCATCCGTCCGTTCTCCGCTTCGGTTTCAGGGAGCTGAATTCTCAAAGTACATGTTGGTCTGTGTGCGCGTGTGTGTGTATATGGGTGTGTGTTTGTGTTGTGTATAAGGGCGGCGAGAAAGAAAAGCAAGGTCCGCGCAACGGAAAAAGAACGCAAGAGCGTAAGAGACATACGGCGGCTTCGAGAAATAATGACAGGCCCATCCTCCCCCCTCTTCTTCTCTTCGCCGCTACTTCCCTCTTCCGTTCGTCTGTCCGTCGCGACGTATTCACTCGCAACAGAAAGAGAGAGAGAGAGAACTCGATCCGGAAACACGGACTGACGGAAATTTGTTCACGACTCGGTATCGGTCTGTTGCATAAATATATATGTATGTATGTATGCGTCCATAGAGGTAGTTTTTCTAGTCCCCAATGTGGTTAAGGGTTGCACCACCCCACTACATTTTAGGGACCGATACGAACAACGCTTTTTTTGAACGAAATTATTATCGTTGCTTGTATTACGATTTAATTTTGGAGAGTTTGTGCGAGAAATAACTCATCGAGGGTGAAAAAACGATTATCAACCCTTAAATAAACTCGACGAGAATTTTATTGTAAATTTTGTGAACAATTTTTTAAGTATATTCATTTTGTTATTTTCATACGTACTTTCTGACTGGTAAATGAATTTAATTTAATTTAAATCATTGGAAAATTTCAACCTTCGGTTTTCATCCCTTAAGTACGTATCGATAATGATACAAATTTTATTAAAATCATCGATAAATATTAATTTCTGATTTTTCATCCCTTACATAAAGTAAAAAATATCGATTTTTCCAAAATCATATAAAGCGTCGTGTTTTTTTTTTCATCCCTTAGAAATAAAAACACGGTTAACGATCGTCTCCATTCGTGCATCGTGCGATTAATTCCCCGGTATCTGACTCTCGAAGCGACGATAAATCCTCCAATTATCTCGTGCATCATAATCGTTTGTCACGTTGGATACGACTTGCCAAGTCCGTGAGTAATTTAACGAAGAAAAAACAAGCAATAAAAACGAAACAAAAAATCGAAAGTTCAAATCCCCGGATAGGGGACAGAATTACCAGCACGGTCGTAACTTACGATCAGTCCGCACCACCAACCTCCGCCATTGGCCAAATCTTTTGTCTCTTTTTCCTTCGTTTTTCGTAAAACCTTTTTTAATCCCGACCAAGGGTTGTAAAGTTTCTTGGAAACAACTTAGCGAGAGTTGTTTAAGAAGATAAAAGAAAAAAGGAAAAAAAAAGAAAAGTAAGAAAAAAACCAACTCGGAAACGTAATAACGTGAAACAAGTGGAAGAAAAAAACAAACTTGTCAGTCGTCCACCTCGCGACTGATCAGCTCTATATATATATATATATATATATATATATATATATATATATATATATTTATTATGTATACGTCGTACAATGGCAAAATTTATAATTCAACCTAGACTAAGCGACAATTTGTTTTCTGTTTTTTTCTTCTTTTTTTTTTTTATTTTTCGTTTCGTTCAAACGTTTGAATAATACAAATGGTCCGAGACACCTAAAATATAATAGTTGTCCTCGTATTATCGCGAGGAAGTCGTATATGCGAAAAGGCAGTTTGCTGCGCCGTTGGTAATCTTCGTATATATTTATATCTATGTAGATATATATAGATATGATATACCGTTGTCTCGGCAAGTACCATGATGTTCCTCGGTAACGAGTTTCGAACTAGCTCGTCACGCGATAGTATTTCTCAGTTTCCACCCAACTGCCACGAGAACTCGCAGACTTTGAATCGTGTCCACGAGGATCGTAAGAATTAACGTATTACTTTCGTGCATCTGGGTCAAGCAAAAATCTTTCGTACTTCTGCCCTGTACGACCGATTCAATTTATTCATTTTATTCGTCGTATTAAACCTGAATTATTTTTAATATTTAATTTAATTTAAATTAATAATATTTCGTTCGATAAAATAGAGAATCGATCGGTGGAAAAGTTTATTTTATTTTATTCGATAACAATTAATCTAAATCTATTCCATAAATTAAATCGAATAAAGATTTATTGTAAATCGATAAATTTTTATTTATTGGATCAATAAAATTGAATTTAAGCTAATTAAATTATTTCTACTAATCATGGGTATGAGTAAATTTATACGGAGTTTATTGATTAGCCGATGGAATCGAAATTTTATCAAGATTGATTAAAAATCGATAATTATATGGTTTTTTTTATCAATGAATTTTTATGGAATTTCGATTAAATTGATACTTAACGTACACCGTGTAGAACTGTGTCGATGCTGCGATGCGTAAAAAAACAAGATGAAAAAAGAATAATCGCCCGGCGATGGAAGAATTTTCACAATTTAAAAAATCCATAAAGATTTCTCGTGTACGTTACAGCGACGTTCGTCCGGATCCGACGTAACGACGTTGGCTCGCGACATGTAACCGCGCTCTTGCGGGCAAAAATAGGAATTTTCCTTCGCGATGAGTTCGCATAAATTAATCGTCGGTGGACGTTCGCACGTCTACCGCTGTGTGATTCAGTCGAATCAACGATCAATCCCCGCACGAGAGGACTCGTGCGTCGTCTATAACTCTTCCGCGAACGCGTTCTTTTTCTTTTTTTATTTTTTTTTTATTTTACTTGTACGATGTTATCTTGCGTATGTAGATGCTATGATCTAAGCGACAATGTTAAATTAATAGAATAGTTGATCGATCGAATTGATTATTGACGATTGTGGAATTGACGTAATAACGATTCGATAAATGATCGGATTGGGAAAATAGGAATTTGACAGAAATTTGAATTTATAGAGCGTGACAGCGACGATGAATAATATTGACGGGGTGTCAAATAACATCGTTGGAGTTCGATGGACAAATTAACAGTTTGAAAAATTGAAAAATTGGAGATTTGACAAGTCGAGGCTTTGACAAATTGTACAATTGACGAAAAGATAAATTGACAGATTAGATAATTAAGAGAATAGTGGATTGACAAATTGTCAAATTGGCAGGTTGGAAAATTGACAGATTGGAAAATTAAGAAAATAATACATTGACAAATTGTCAAATTGGCAGGTCGCAAAATTGACAGCATGCCGAATTGACAGGTTGTCAAAGTAAACAATGAATATAATCAATACAACAAAAATATTGACAAATTGTCAACTTGACAGAATTTTGACAACTCGAAGTTAAAACAAACAAAAAATCAAATTTCCTACGGTAGTTTCGTTCATTATTTATCACCCTTCTCTCGTTCTGTCTCCCTTTCACCATGTTGCTGTAAATAATAAATAAAGACATCATCAACAACCAGCAGTCTTCAGACTCGCGCGCCACGATCGATCCGCGTTCCGCAAACGCATTTTTTTCTTCCATTTTTTTTTCTTTCCACCTCGTGTGTACAAACCTAGGACTCTATTTTACACTAATTCATGGTCAAGAAAAGAGCTTCGTTCTCTCATACATTGACGTGTGCAGCAGAGAACTGCATTGTACTTTTTCTCTCTCTTTCTCTCTCTCTCTCTCTCTCCTTCTCTTTGACTTGCTCTCCTGCAGGACGACGATCCATTGATTGCTGTTTACACGAGACCATAAACAAGCCATTATGCAATCCCTCTCCTCTCGTGTGTAAACTCTCATACATAATTTAACGATTTTGCCCATCGAGAAGGGAATGAGAGGGGGAGAGAGAGAGAGAGAGAGAGAGAGAGAGAGAGAGAGAGAGAGAGAGAGAGCGAGACAACTCAACATTGCACGTAATACAAGTTAGAGACACTAATATATACGTGTTGCACCCCCTGAGGGACAATAAAAAATTATTCCACTCGCGATCCTTTTCTCTGGTCTCTCTATGTATCTCAATTCACAAAAAAATAAAATATTTCATATAAATAAAAAAAATATTGAAAATAATATACAAAATTAAAGTTTCTTAATAATTCTCATTAATTTTATTTTATAATAAATAAGTTGTTTTTAAATTATGCTTTAAATATTATATACACGTATCTCTCTCTCCCTCTCTCTCTCTCTCTCCCTGAGAGCTTCGGGCGTTTCTCACCTCTATACAAAAACATCATAATCACAGGAGATTTAAACTGCAATATGCTCAGCGGCGATTACACAGCAAATTACGTTAGGAATTTTATTCTTCCTGAACATGCCTGAGTATATTGGGCAACTACTGCCGAGGGAACTCCCGGATTTAAGGCGGTCGGAACGATTGGGTGACCCTTCTGACGTTCATATCCATATCCCTAACTATCGTACGACCACTCTTCAACGCTCGTTTAGGATTGCTGCGCCGCATTACTGGTATTCACTGCCTATTGAAATTCGCTCGGCGTCGTCCATCGAACTATTCAAGGATAGACAGTTCAGGTATCTGCTACAAAGGGAATTGGGTGCTCAGTCTACTTGAGGGTTTCGGCTATTGTGACTATCTGGAGTCTGTCAAATTACTGTTAGCGTTAAGTATCCCTCATCTTCATCGTTAGTATATATCATTTATCTTGTTACTATTATGTACTCTACCACTATACTATGTACTTGTAACAATGTGTTACCTGTACCTTCAATTGCTACTAGCTTTAAGCTTAGATTTAAGTATTAAGTTTAAAATTGTAATCATGTTATTCATTGTTTTACCACGAGCATGAATCAAAACCGGCAACAGTGAAATTGTTGGTTTTGCATTTGTGCGCACTCTGTATTGCCCCATAGCCTGCTAGGGCATAATAAATATATCAAATCAAATCAAATCTCCCTATATATATGTGTATGTGCGTGTGTGTGTGTATAAATGTATCGACGTATAAAAGCAACGAATTCTCTGGGAACCACCTGTGGCTGAGTGGTGCACGGTGTGCCTTCTCTTCGGCGCCTAGCGGCGTCACGCAACGTCATCAATAATAACGCGTGGCCGAACCCACTACGAACCGTTCTTTTGCCTGCTTCACGAAAAGAAAGAAAGAAAGAAAGACAGAAAAAAAGAACCAGAAATATATATATACATATATCTATATATATAATATATATAAAAGAAAAAAAAGGAGGAAGAAAATGGTCGGTCCGACACTTTACGACTAGACACACGTCTCTCCTCTCCCTAATACGACTTAATCCCAATAAAAGAGATATAAATACAGATATATATCACAACGAATGAAAATAAATTCTATCCACGAATTACAAATTTCATCTCGATCGATTGTTTGATCTTTTTTCTACCAAATTGACTCCAACCGAGTCCAACTTGACTCCAAATTGACTCCAACCGAGTCCAACGCGAGTTCGAGAATCGATAATTACGTAAGTCGAGTGAATATAAAAATAATCCCTCGTGAAAATGTAAAAAATTGAAGAAAAAAAAAAAGATTGATGGTTTTTTTTTAGTTTCCTCTCGGTTCTCTCGATATTTTCCATCTTCGGACGAGTTGCGAGTGTACGAGCGTTCTATGAACACGTTTCAGACGAATACGTAGAGATGGGAATGACGCGTTCGCGTCAATGCCAGTGGCACACAGAAATTTTTCTCTCTCTCTTTCTCTCTCTCTCTCTCGCTCTTGCGCGCACACACGTTTTTATTGCGTAAGGTGTGCACCACCGCAGAGAAGTCGCGCGAGCGTATATCCGGTCCGTGTCATCGTGTAATATGTAACGCGGTTTTACGATGAATTCTTCGATTCGCGATTAACAACGCTTCGTGCGTCAATGTACGAACTCGTATCGTTTTCGCCAATTGAAATTCGTTTCGAAACGATTGAAACGAATCAATTAATAACGTCGATCGATCAAAAATTAATTAATCGACAATCGAGCATGCAAATTGTATGCAAACGAGAGAGAAATGTCGGTTCGCGACGTTCCTGTCGTAAAGCAAAAATTATCCTGGCGCGAATAAGAGACTAATCGTTAATTAATCGAGTCGATGACAACGATCACTGTGATACCCGAGACACCTGAGAAACCGAGGGAATAAAATATCAAACCTTCGTACCAGAAAAATTTACCGTTTCAAAATAAAAAACAAAAAAAAACAAAAGAAAAAACGTGAACATAAATTTGTTTCCACTTGAAACTTCAATTCGATTCAATTCAGAGAATATTTACATTTTGATTGAAAGAAAAACCTCAAATTTGCTCGAATTAACAATAAATTGTCTAAAATATTTCAAAAATCAATCTAAAAGAAATTTGTATCGTCTCGCGTGGAAAATTTATTTTATAAGGTGTGAGAGTTGAAAAAATCATCGGAGGACGATAATAATTATCGACGCCTCGAAAATCGTTTCGCTACCGCGCGAGAACAGAAAGATCGAGCTCTCGAGCTCGAGTAAGAGAGAAGAGAGAGAGAGAGAGAGAGATAGCGAGACAGGAAAAGAGAAAGACGAAAGGAGCTAAAGATGCTTCAGGATCGTCGACTGGTCACGAGAAATTTATCGTATTTCGTAGCTACTACCGTTTAACGAGCCATTAACGACCGAAATGGTTAATTACGAGTCGTCACCCCTCTCTCTCTCTCTCTCTCTCTCCCTCACTCTCTCTTTCCCTCCGTTACCCTCGACTTGCCCCCACCACTTATTTTTCGTTACGATATTCAGCCGAGAATAACATTGTACCTTAACGACTCAATAGCTGAACTTGGAGCGTTCCACGCTTTCTCCCTTCTTTCTTTCCTCGCTTTCCGCTCCTTCTTACCTTACATATACACATTTATATGTATATATATATATACATATATATGCGTACATATACGCGTGTTCCAGGAGAGATATATTTCTTCTTTTTCTCCCGGTTCGCATCCCGATCTTTCCGGGGGCCTCTTCACGACGGTGAGCTCGAGACGCGCGCGTTTCTCTGTCTCAAACCGGGCGCGTTCGGACAAACGGTCGCGCGGTCCGCTTTACAGAAAACCAGTTTCTATGGCGATCTCCTCTCGGATTTTTTATTTTCTTCCTTTTTGTTTCCTTTTTTTATTTCGATTTGTTTTCCGTCGTTTTTTTTTGGCTCTCGTTTTGTTTTTGTTGGGGAGATCGCAAGCCGAAGCGCGCGCCGCAGCTCGCGATCTCTCTCCCTCTCTCTCTCTCTCTCTATCTCTTCGTCTTTCTCGACTCCAGGTTTAGATATAAAATTGCCGCCGACTTGAAGCTGTATGTATGTGTTTGTGTTTGTGTGTGTTTGTGTGTGTGTGTATGTGTGTCAGGTGCACGTGTGCGTATAAAACATCGCGGTGAACAGAGATCGATTCTTACACTCGTGATTCCTGCTGGACCAGCGGGAAATTATTCCGCAACGAGAATGAGACGATGAGAAAGAAAGAGAGAGAGAGAGAGAGAGGTGGAAGGGATCGCGAGAACGCGTGCGACATTACAAGACGCGTGCCGTGTGAAGCTTGCCGGAATAAAATTACGATAAAATATCATTTCGAGTCTCGACCGAGCGGTTTATATATCGAGGCAATTTCTGTGCCTGAGAGAGAGATAGAGAGAGAGAGAGAGAGAGGGAGAAAGGGGCAGAAAAAAGAATGTCGGTGAGAAATATTTATCGATCGAGTGAATAATCGATCGATTAATCGATTGATCGATTAGTCGATCGTGTTTCGATCGTTTTTTATTTACGTTTCTCGTTTCATTCGTAATTTCGGGAAATTTTTTAAATCGCGACACGGTTTATAAAAATATTTGCAATAATCGACGGAAATTAGAAATAATTGACGAAACGATCGATAATCGATCGAATTTAACGAACGGAATTTACCTTCGTTTTAACGGCGAATATTTATCAACACTTGGATTTTTTTTATTCTCGAGTCTGGTCAATATTTTTATCGTTTTTTATTTTCTTGTCTTCGAGTTCCTTCCAATGATTTTCTGTATCGAATTGCAATGATCGACTATTATCGAATCGAATTCTTTTCTTACCGTGTCACTTATCGTCGCTCGATGGAATTCCGTTTGACGGATCAAGCTTTTTTTTCTAATTCTCTCCCCCCCCCCCCCCCCATCTCTCTCTCTCTCTCTCGCTCTGCGACACTTAGATTTCCGCGATCTTACGAGACTTGGATATCGTCATAGAGCATTTTAATTAAAAATGCACCTGTCACTTTAATTAATAATTAATGAGTCGTCGTCGTCACCGTCGTCGTCGTTGTTGTCGTTGACGCTACCGTAACCAACGTACAGGTGTATAATACCGCGTTATGATTGTTGTCTTATTTCTTTTATATTCTCTCTAATTTTTTTTCTCCCGTTAGCTTTCCGCGTCTCTCAGGAAAACTCACGCTCGTGGTTGACGATTTTATATGCTCTCATTGTCGTGTTGATAGGACGCCGTAAAGGATGCGAGTCGATCCTGTGAAAACTCGGGGTAACGCAGGTCTATCCGTTTTATTTTAGTTTTTTGTCACGTTTTGTTTATTTATTTTTTGTTGTTGTTTTTTTTTAATTTTTTGACATTGCATATTTCTCGTCTTTCATGTTTCTTGACGGACACCACTCTCGATGCGTATGTGCGTGCAGGTGCCCGCAGCACGTTCGCGATCGAATGGACGGGCGCGAGGAACGTTGAGAAAAATTTTACTCCGCGTCGCGTGCGATAATTATTGCAAAAAAAAAAAAAAAAAGAAAAACGAAGAGAAAACATAAAAACATCCCGCGTTTTCTGAATCATCGTGCGGGTAATCATTCGTTGCGTTTGCTGCTTTTTCGCTCGGGATTCTTATCGATGTCGATCGCGAACGGAAAGAAAAAAGAAAAAGTTTCCAGGTGAAACGTAGAAATTCGTCCGGAAAATTATTCCCACGAAATAAATTTTAAACAAATTTCATTAAATATACTTCCTAGAGACATCGTAAATTTGAATTACAAAAGATAAAAACAAATTTTAAAAAATCAATATTAAAAAATGAAAAAGTTGATTTTTTTTTGAAATTTTTTTCGTATTTTCATCAAAAATCGTTATACGCGAAATAAACGATTAAGAATAACCGACGATCAATCATTTTCACTGTGAAAGTAAATAAATTTCACCGAGGTTTCTCGCTCATCATTTGTCCTCCCACCAAAAGCGTTAAGAGAACCGGCGAGAGAGATATGACGAGAGGCTGTGCGCCTGGATGAGGAGGTGGAAGAGCGGAAGGGGGGGGGGGGGGGGGGTGAGATGTTACCACGCGTTTCGCGGACCTTTTCTCCGTGGCTTTAATGGGTTTTTTAGCCGTGGCCGTAAAACGCATTAAAACTCGTACCCGATGACGAAGGGGGAGGGTCCAAACTTGCCAAAAATCAGGCTGTGCATCAACGCAGCTCTTAGCTTCGTATAATTCGTAGCACGTATACGTACACATACATATATTGGCCTCAGTGGTACTTGACGCGGCCTTTCCTTTCATTTCTCAGACAAACAAAAACAAGAAGATTTTTACATTTTTTTTTCATCAAATAAAAAATAATCGTTTCGTCACGTTGGAAAAAGAAAAACGAACGGCTCGTTATTTCAATTTTTATTGTAGAAACAATCTAGATTGAGGGTAAATTTTATTCGAACGATATTTTGCGATTTTGATGATTTTTGTTTTTAAAATTTTACGTTACGATACGTTTTTATAAATTATTGATTTGGCGAGGATGTAAATGGTGTCGGATAATTAGTAAATTTTTATTTTTTGAAAATTTTCGTATTGATTATTGTCAAATTTGAGCAAGAAATTACGTTGAATTTTTGGTAATGTGATATTTTTTATTTTATTTTGTTTGTTTTTCAATCGACTTTTGCAGTGTCTGAAAAGGAATGGAAACTTGGTTAAAAATCATGAGAACCACTGAATGAAACATTGTGGGCGTTGCAACATGCGATATCCCATATATCTATAGAACCTTTTTCACGTTGCATTGACTACACACGTATACACGTTTACCGCATAGGGCCGCTATTCGATTTTCGGGTTTAGTACACAGGCACACGCTTATGTACACGATCTTGGCACGCGAGGAAAGACGATACTAATTCTCCATTGAATTATAGAAAATCACGTTATAATTCCTCTCGCTAAATCGTTAAATTTGACAAAAAACGTTTTTTTAAATTAATTGAAACGTCATCGCGATGAAAATTATGGAAGTTTATATAAAAAAAAAAAACAATAGATTGACACGTTTCGAGTCACTTGAAGGAATTCAAGGATATAGCGATATGTCAATATTTGCAGATATTTTTTTCGTTTTTTTTTAGAGAATTTTCCATATTTTCTAATATTTTTAGATTTATTTACGCGTTTGACGTATATTTTCTCATATTTTTGGGTAAACTTGCACATTTAAACGTCTGTCGAATGTTTCAAATTCCAATTACGGAAAAAGAAAATATAAAAAAGAACGAAAATAGTAACAAAAATCAAATTTAACAATTGATTTCCGGTTTCCCAGCACGTTATCCGAGGCTGACCTAGGGCAAAACTATCTCCCGAGAAGAAAAGACGCGGTGTGTACGGGTGAGAGAGAATGCGTGTGGGATAAGCCGCGGCGCTCGAGACCTAACGCTCGTTAAATCTAAATCCTAATTACTAATTAGCATGAACCACTGTCATCGTGCTCTCTCGAGCGCACACGACTCCCAGCGAGTTATGCTAATGGGGCTCTGTTACACAGTGCCGCTGTCTCGTATTACACGTATAGGCAAATAAACGGGACGCGTGAATATCCCGCGATAAATTTATGTCTCTAATTTTTCAAATTTTGCGAAAGAGAAAAGAAAAACGTGAGTTATTTATGAAAATGCACGTAACTTCACGTCCGCGTGAAAGAATTCCGTCATTCTCGGCTCATTTTCAAAATGACGTTTCATCCAATCATCCATCATTCTTTTCCTCAAGTTTTGACCAATTTTTAACATCCAAAACATCAATTTTCCTCAATTTTTTGGTTTTTCACAATTTTCAATTCGCTCTTACGTCCATAAAAATTGAAATATCGAAATGAATTAAACTGCATTCTCTCAGTCTAATCGTTGCGGATCAGAAAACCCTCCAAACGATCCAAAATCCGCCGAACGGTAGCAAAATTATCACTATTTGAATTTTTAATAATTTTTTTTTCACAAAAATATTGTTTTTCTCATTTTTTTAATCGAAAATTGTTTTGAAAGTTATAAATTACAATTGATAACAAGTGTCTCGGTCAATCACGAGCCCTTTTGCGCCTCGATCATGACGGGGAACGCGTGATTCTCGCTTTTACGCACAAATCTCGTTCGAGCACGCGTGGCAAATGCAACAAACACACACAAACACAAACAAATACAAATACACACACACAAAGTGCATATCCGACAGCAGCGTTTCTCTTTCAACCTTGAGAGCTTCTCCCCACCCCGTATAATAGCACCGGCACACGCGGAATACTCTACCGGCGGTGCTAGTCGCGGTTTGTCGGCTTGGAATCGAAAGAAGAAAAAACAACCGAGAGAGACAGAGAGAGAAAAAGAAAAAGAAAAAAAGCAACAAATACGACAGGGAATACCAGGAACTAGAAAATGCTTCTCGCGTGGCTCGCGGCAACGCAAAATAGAGGTCGCTCTTCTCCGCCATCTGTATAGCCGCCGATCCTCCGTATATCTATAGTCGTAACGGCGAGAATTGTAAAAAACAAAAAGAAGAAGGAAAAAAAACAAAAAAATTATACATCACTCATCGCTCGGGTGCCATTGGCTGTTTGCATTTATTATTTACTGAAAACTTACGGTGGACGCTGTCGTTAATCACCGACCGGATAATTATACGCGATTCTCGTGAAAGAAAAAAAAAAACCCAAAAAAACGACAAAAATTTCCTGCGGTTGAAATTTATCGATTAATCGACCTCGATTCGTCGATCGATCTTAAGCAAATTTGTGTTAGCAAATCGATCGATTTATCATTAATGATAAATCTAAAAGGTTCATATCGAGAACAAAAAAAAATGAATTTATGAAAAGAATTTGAATTTTTCTTTTTACGATTATTCGTTGCAATTAAATTTGTAGAATTGGCCGTTTTCCGAATGACGATAAGTCTGGAAAGTCGAGAATGAAGTGTGAATGCTGCGTAATTGCGAGATCTCGAGCATCTGCGCTCCGAGAAAGATTTTGCCATTAGTCATCTCTCTCTCTCATCCCCCTCCCTTTCGTCTCTCTTTCCCTGTGTCGCACTCTGTCTGTCTCTCTCTCTCTCTCTCTCTCTCTCTCTCTCTCTCTCTCGCATACTGATCAATTTTTTTACGTTTCCATTAACATTAACGAACAAAGTTAATAAAATTATTCCGTTTCCGTTCGTTCAAGTATGCGCAATGCACACGTGGACAAGTGCAATGGGACTGCGGTGGAAAATAAAAAAGAACGATCTTTCACGTTCTTCTCTCGGGTCTTGATACGAGTTACACGAGCTATATTGAACAGTTTCCTGGGTGAACTTCGCGAGGATGAATCTGCCCATCTTACATATATCTATATATCTATTTATCTATGTATCTATATATCTATATATCTATAGATCTATATATCTATATATCTATATATCTATATATCTATTTATCTATATATCTATATACCTATATAACACATAACTGGAGGCATTCATTTTTCTCGTGCTCGCATGTCTCTCCCGTCTCTCCTCTCTCTTTCTCTCTCTCTCTCTCTCACTCTCTCTCTCTCCCTCTCTCTCTCTCGGTGTAGGTATAATCGACCGTAAACAAGTTTCATCCATCCGCAAGAGAGCGGCTTAAATAAATAAATGAAGAGAGAGAGAGAGAGAGAGAGAGAGAGAGAGAGAGAGAGAGAGAGAGGCTACGTGCGTATAACGTGCGAGAGGAATATGGGGGAAATTCGAAGCAACGTTACTTTATTCTCTACTCGTATACGAGTACGCACTATATATACGAGTATATGTATAGGCGATAGTCTCGATCGCCCTGCGTTGCATACCGGGTGTTCACATCCGTGAAAACAGGCTTCGTAAATATGCACGTTTTATGCATCAATATATGCTCCAGGAGAGAAAGAGAGAGAGAGAGAGAGACAAAAAAGAGAGAAAGGCCCCATTTTTTACTACTACATTATAGTCGCCAATAATTGCCCCACTACACATTTATACACGATGTACATACGAAAGGGAAAAATTTTCGTCACGCCCCCGAGTTATCGAGTACCCATGTGCCAACATGGTCGACCACCGACTGAAAAAACTACTATTTTTTTTCAAGATTTAAATGAGCAATTTTTTTTAAAAGACAATTTTGAGATTACTGCAATTATCTCGAATCAAACGATTCCAAAATATTCTCACGTTTGATCTTTTTGTTTGAAAATGTCGAGTCGATTCTTGTTTGAAAATATAAAAATCGTTTCGATATCTTATTAAGATATACACACACATATATACATATATATATATATATAAATATATTTATGGATATTGATTGAGACTTGTCCGTTGGAACGGTGCGGGTGCATTAGGTAAAATGCTAATTACACTCGGAGAAGCATACGCACTTGCGGCTTAATGAGAGACCGGCGAACTCGTTATAAGATCTATCGATTAGAATCGCCTGCGCGATTCAAGCGCAACGTATGTACATCTATATAAACACACAAACACACACATATATATATATATATATATTTTTGTGTGGTATATATATATATATATATATCACACAAATCGCCCGCATGTAGATTAAAGAGTGATTTGTGTCGGACTCAAGAGATCAGCCTCTGCGATCTTCGTGCCGGTCGGGGTAGATCGAGAAATTCGCTACCCGTCTTTCGAGCGCGAAAGGAAGAACGAGACGAACGAGAAATGTGCAGAAACGAGGGAAAAAGAGGAATGAAGGAGAACACAAGAAGAAAAAAAATGTGAAACGAGAAGAAGAAGAAAAAACATGGTCGACTAGCCGTGAGAGGAAAAGACGATCTCTTGACCATTGGCGATGACGACGAGCAATATATATATATAGACAATGCTGTTCCAGAGTCTCACAGAGAGGAGAATCTCGCGGATAGTTTCGGTTTTACTACCAGTGTTCGCGAGAGAGGACTAGAGACGACGTACACCGCGCATATCGTTCCTCTCGTACTATCTTCGCCGTTTTATACGTTATACCGCTCGCCTGTAAACCTGGGTCATCTGTGTCTATGTATATATTTTCTATCGTTTTCAGCTACTGTTACATGAAAATCGTCGATCTCACGTCTTCGCTTTTACTGCTCTTTCTCTCTTTCTCTCCGTACACCTCGCCTACCGTGTGTACTTTCCTTCGCCGCCGTTTTTCTAAGTTATGAGGAAACTTTATGATCGCGTTGGCGAGCCCGAGAGACCGCGCGCACTTTTGTTCTGCCCTGGCAGTCGCGCCGTTTCTTCGAGATAACTTTTCTCTCTTGAAACACGTTTCACGAGGGAAGGAGAGAAATCCCAAACGCGTATACATAACATATATACAGTCCATGTTTTATTATGCGAAAAGGGCAGGTAAAACGGAAGAAAGACGAAATTTGGTCAACCGATAAAAATTGGAAACTAAAACCTCTATTTTTTTTCTAAATTCGACGTCTTCTATTTGGTAGCAACCAAAAAAACTGTTAAAATTTATATTTTTTATTCGACAAAACAAAAAGATGGTTCCTTTATTGTTAGTTTTAATGTGAACAAGAAAAAACCGATGTATGGGGTGAGTGGTCAAAGGGAGCCCGGATGACAGACGAACAGCGAGAAAAGGGCGAACAAAAATATATATATGCGCATTGATGCGTACGAAAAAGCGCGAGCATGTCCGGCCCGGGGGCATGGCATTGGGGAAATATTCAAATGGGGGAGACAACACGACGTACATATATATATATATATCGAGGATGGCGAGCGCGCGCTCTCGCAAAGTCCCCGCATTGTTATTCTACCGTGAAAACGGCTGGCCGTTTGTTACCTTTTATTAGCGTAATTCGTTCTATTAACCGTTTCCCAGGGAGCTGAGCACGATGCGCGCGTGGTCCTCGCCATCAACGCCCCCCCCCCCCCACCCCACCGCCGCTTCGAGGTCAATAAATTCACGAACAGTCGCACCCCGAGACATCCGACCGTGCGATTTTCGAAATAAGAAAAACATAAATTAAAAATAGTGAGAAACCAAAAAAAAAGAACACGAAACCTTGAACGAAACGTTTATTAATAAAATGACAAACTATTTTAGTGAAAATTCATGAAAAATGTTAAAAACAAGTCGTAGGAATTATTTACAACTTTGCATTTATGTTTTACTCGAATTTTTATTTATTTTTCTAATTCTCGAACCATTTTCTATAAAAAAAAAATCCTGTTTGTTTCTCGTTTAATTTTCCAAACGTTAATGAAGAATTCGTATTAGACATTCGATATAAAAAAAGGTTTGCTTGTAATTGAGGACGTATTCGCGTATTATGTGACATAGAACTCTCTTCGAGTGGCAAGGTGAGTCTCGTGCTGACAAATCGCACGTACACTTACAAAGAGTTCACCATCCGCAAATATATATATATATATATATATATATATATATATATATATATATATATATATATATATATGTAATATCGTACAAGCTCACAAGATGTACGTATACGGGCTCGATCTCCCGCATGTAGCACGTACTTAGCCATACACCGGTGATCCCAACGTCAGATACGGATCTTCTCCTCTTGTACCTTCTTCTTTTTCTTCGGCGTTACATAATCTCACCTTGCTGCTAAACACGAAAACAATGGGCCTGACGTGGAGAAAGAGCGAGAGAGAGAGGAGACGATTGTTGGTACTCGAGTAGGTGCCATGCAGCAGCAACCAGGCAGATATGGACATATATATACAGACAAGAAACCAAGATCACTCGTCTCGATAAACTCTCGTGAGTTTACCGCGAGAATCGCCCATGTAATATAAGAGCGAGTACACACGCCAGGATGCGACCCACTGACGTTTATTTTTATTTTTTATATTTATTTTTCTTTATCACGCATTATCGGTCACACCTAATGCGACCTCGTCGTTAGAAAATGTAATTCGTTTTAATTTGCATATAAATAATTGACTGTGTAACTTCGACGAATGAAATTTTCTTAATTTTCCGAATTTGTTAATTTTTTATTTCAAGTTTGTATCGATTTATTATTAAATAGGTACGTTATCGAATTAATTGATAGGATTAATAATTTTTTGTAAGATTTGTTCCAGTGAATTATTTATGAATTTTTTAATTTGATAAAGTTTTGTTGTAAGGAGAAATAAAAAATTGGATAGAGTTTCTTTGAATTTTTGTCGCATCTCCGGGAAGGAAGATAACAAAAAGAAATCTCGGTTTATATAAACGAGTTACGAGCATGCGTGCGGAAATATACATCGGGCCGTTACGAAGAGGCGAGGTAAAACATTGTCCGAGTTACGGACTCGTAGACTCGACAATGCAAAAAGAAGACGAAGAAGAAGAAGAAAAAAGGAATTCTCCATCTCGTAAGACGAGCGATTTCCAACAATTTTCGTAAACAATGGACCTAACGGAGAAAAGTTTATAAGCGACTAAAAGGACGACGGAGTTTCGCGCGGTAGCCACGGGAAAATCGTACAAGGGAGCTAAAGAGAGAGAGAGGGAGAGAGAGAGAGAAACGAAAGGATCCTCTTATCTAGCCGCTCACGACACGTCACGGACGACACTTTGCTTCCGTTCGGTTACGCTTTGTAAATTCGATTCTATGGGCTTGTTTCAACAACCAAGCCCCGCGAGAGACAAATCATCTAAGCGCATCATTGTTATGACTATGCGTCTCGGTAATTTCTTTGGCCAGAGGGAAGGGAGAAAGAAGCAAAAAGAAAAACACGAAGACCAGTGAACGAGACGGAACGAGAGAAAAGCATCCAATATAATTAACCCTTTAAGGCAAATTTTTTTCATCGTAACTTCGGAAAAACTCGCAAAGAACGGAATGAAATATAATAAAGTTGTTCTGCAATGATTCGCCCTAAAAACTTGACGCGGGGGATAATAAGGCAGGGTCCGAGCTCTATGGTGCTAAAAAGATATTTTTTTGTCCCATAAATTAACTTATTGTCCCATGAGTTAAATATTTGTCCCATGAGTTAAATATTTGTCCCGTGAGTTAACTGATTGTCCCACAAGTTAAATAATTGTCTCGTGAGTTAAATAATTGTCCCGTGAGTTAAATAATTGTCCCGTGAGTTAAATATTTGTCCCGTGAGTTAATTATTTGTCACATGAGTTAAATATTTGTCACACGAGTTATTTATTTAATTGATAAGTCAAATGTTTGTCTCAAATTAAGTTATTTGTCCTATGAGTTAATTTTTCGATTCGTACGTTAGTTACTGTCCCATAAATCATGAATTTGCCCCGTGAGTCAATTAAACGATTCGTAAGTCGAATATCTGTCCCAAAGTTAATCATTTACCCTACAAAATAATTATGCATCCCTTAATGAAACAGCATTCTCCATAATGTATTATTTTCGTCCCAAACCTCATTCTCTTCTCAACCCATGGAACTCATGAGAGTCAACAAGTGTCCCATGAGTCGAATTCTAACTCCATGACTCACGAGTCGTCCCACCGACTCACGTGTGGTCCCAGCGCATAAATCTTCCCAGAATCCGGTGACCTGTCCCAAATGCCTAGAAACTCACTCAGCCGACGCTCAAACGCACTCGAAGACGGATTTTTCTTTCTTTTTTTTTTCAAGGAAGGTCAGATTTACGAGATCGTCAATTATTCAATGCTCACCGACAGCAACGGTGGCGCGATATATGTATATAAGCACGTACCGCCGGGGTATGCACCGTTACTTTTTTGCAACGTCCTTCGCGTTCCTGTCGGTTAATGTACGCGACTCGGGAACGCGTATAAAAATTGTTATACTGTGGCACACAGTCGCAGAAGACGATGCGGAGAAGAAGAAGAAGAAGAAGGAGAAGAAGAAAAAAGAGAAAAAAAAAACGAGCGAAGAAGTTAAGATCGCGATATAAGTGCGCACCGAGGGTTACCTATATATCGCATCGCGCGTATATAGTTATACGCGCAGTTAATGCGCTATACCGAGAATATAAAAGTCGGAGAGGGCCTACGGAGAGTGAAGGCTCGGTCACTGGAACGCGACGTTTCCTTCGCCTCCTTAACGACGAATTTACGTCACGCTTCTGTGACCAAGCCCGCGAGTCCTTCCAACGTTCCTTTTCTCTCTTTCTCTCTCTCTCTCTCTCTAACTCAACTCGTGGGACAACGTGATTTTTGGCTCGGTGCATTCCAGGAAGTGACTCGAGGCTTATACCAGCAACTATTTTATTCACGCCCGACTCAAGAGGGGATGTGTAAATTCGAACGAAACCCCTCGAGTTAAATTTACAAATCGTTTCACTCTCCCGCGCACCTTTCGGAAGTTTTCAATTTTTGTTTCATTCTCTCTTTTCTTTTGTTTTCTTCCTTGTTTTCCTCTTTTTTTTTGTTACGAGGAAACAAGATAATCACTATAATTAGAAAATTCTCATGTTTCGAAACGTTAAAATGTTTTACATAAAAATCGTCTGTGTTTTTATAATTAACGTCAAACATTGATTAATTCCCGCCTAATTTTATTGGATTAATCATCGTCATTGATAATATTCAAATTTTACAATTTTGGATAACGGACGATACGAATTTTTGTTTTCGAACGATCGCGAAAATCGGTAAAAAGGCGTTTTAATTGTCGGGGGTTAACGAGAGGAGCGATTCGGGTTACACGGATACGCGTCTCTCGTCTCCTAGCAATTTCACGCTTTTACCCCGTAAGACCCGTGCGGCGAGAACGACCAAAATCGTTCTTGTGGAAAATGTCGTACTCTCGCTCGTGTCGTTTTCAAACTAATACTAAATGTGTACGCACGTCTATTCATTATTTCGAATACCATCTCGTTGGCCAAAAAGTAATTGCGTTTTTTTCTCGTAAAGGAACGCACCTTTCCATTTAATAGAAACGCAATTACTTTTTGGCCAATTCAATAATATCGTTATTTTTAGTCTTATTATTATTATTGTTGTATTGTTTTGAAATAGGAAGGTCGCCACCATTACAATAATAATAATAATAGTAATACAATAATTTAAGTATATTATATTATTATTATTATAAATATTATTATAATAAATATATAATATTATATTATTATAATAAGTATATGATATTATATTATTATAAATATTATTATAATAAATATATAATATTATATTATTATAATAGTTATATGATATTATATTATTATAATAATTATATAATATTATATTATTATAATAATTATATAATATTATATTATTATAATAATTATATAATATTAATATTATATTATTATAATAGTTATATAATATTAATATTATATTATTATGTAATAATAATAATAATAAAATAATTTAAATTATTATTATAATTTTAATATTATTTTTGCCATCGCATTACAATAATGTCTCGAGTATTTCACCTCGTCGGTCTATTTCGTCGATATAGCAGTGTTTTCCCAAGTACCCGAAACTGTCTGTCGATCCGTTTCTTACACGGTTCCAGGCTTTATTGTCATGCAGATAGTTCTTTGTTAACAACTATATTCGTCATTGGCTTACTACGAAATTGTACAACTTCTCTTTTCGGCTTACACCCACACACACACACACATACGGATCTCTCTCTCTCTCTCCTCTCTCGACATTGTGACCATTGCGCGCCATACCGCAACAAGTAGCGAGAGAGGGCATCATGCGTGTACAATTCATGCTGGCAAAAGTGTCAAGAAAAAAAGAAGCGGAACAAGAAAAAAAAACAGAAAAAAACGTATACCTACACACACACACAAACACACACATCCACACACACGCACACACACACAGAGACACACACACGTGTGCGCGCGCACACACACACACATGCAGGAACAATCAGCACAAAAGCGGCACACGCGTGTTGTGCCAACCGTTACGTATTCGCGTCTCGCAAGGTTGTGGCTCATCCAGACCACTATCTATATTATGTCTAGATACATCGCAAGGATACACGTATATATACGTATTTTATGACTATAAGTAGCGTGGAGAGGGGAGTGAAGCAAGGAAATAGGGGTGAGGACGGGGGATAAGATCATAACACATTGTTGAAAGAGAAAAAGAAAAAAAAAAAAAAAGAAAAACAATTCGCAAAAGACGCGAGAAAACTTCATCGTTCTTACTCGTGAAACACGAAGGAATTCTCCCAGGTTCTCGATTTCCGTAAAAGTCATGGAAAAACGCTTTGTGAAAAGGCGCGCGCGCGCGCGCACGCGCGAGGGAGATCGACCATGCGCGAAGCTCGTAGCGTCGAGGCGAGGCTGCGGAAAGATCGTGAGCCATCGCACTCTCGGCGTACAATGTACGTTAAATTGTATAATAATAATAACAACACTGATCATTCTCGCTGCTTTCATTATAAAAATAATTTATGAATCGTCGTTGAAAAAATAGAAAACAAAAAGTGAAAATCAATTAAGACTTAAAGCGATAATAATCCTCGATACAATGTATAACATACAATAAATAATAATAATAATAATAATAGTAATGACCGATCTTGTTATTTTTATTATAAAAATAATTTATGAATCGTCGCTGAAAAAATTCAAAAATTGAAAATCAATTAAGACTTAAAGCGATAATAATCCTCGATACAATATGCTACATACAATAAAAATAATAATAATAATAATAGCAATGACCATTCTCGTTATTTTTATTATGAAAATAATTTTTGAATCGTCGAGGAAAAAATTCAAAAATTGAAAATCGATTAAGACAGCGTTGGTAATCATCGATACAATGTACGTTAAACATATAATAATAATAATAATAATAATAATAATAATAATAATAATAATAATAATAATAATAATAGAAGCAATGGCCATTCTCGTTATTTTCATTATAAAAATAATTTATGAATCGTCGTTAAAAAAATTCAAAAATTGAAAAGCAATTAAAACTTAAAGCGATGATAATCCTCGGTAATGATTAATTTTATAAAATTCCTTCGCGTTATTATTAATATTTGTGCGTTAAGATCGTCGGTTAGAAGGATTTCCGTAAAAGGGATAGTCTGGAGAAAAGTTTTTTGCGAACAGGATCGAGCCCCAACGCGTTCGACGAACCGGACAGAGTAACCGCGAGTAACTTAATTCGCGAACGCGATTCGTACGGTAACGTACGCGCTCCGATGATTATCGCATGCAATGGACAGACAAAATAATAATGGGAAAAATTGAACCGATAGTAAAATCAACGATAAAAATCATTTTAGTATTTTGTGTCTCGTGTGTGTGTGTGTGTTTTTTTAAAAATCTTTTTTTCTCAGACACAAAGATAATGATAATGATAATAATTTATGAACAATTATGCGAGCAATGTATTATTACGTATTCTGTAACGTCGACTATAAAAAATAATTGAGTCGCGAACGAGCCTCGTCCGAGGTACGAGCGATAAATGTGTCTCGTGCCCTTTCGATGATCGATCGCTTGTTAATATTATAACACTCGATGATCGTCGTTAATTTAAATATTTGCCTTTTTATGTTGCAGGTAAGACGAATTCGATAAACGTCTCCACAAATCCCAATTCTACAACGTTGAAACGAAAGCTTCCTTCGGCAAGTCGTTAACAAAAATAATTGCAATTAAATATTTGAGTTTGAATTCTTATTTTTGGTTTCGTTTTTTGGGGGGTGGGGGGTGGGGGTTCATTTCGTCGATTTTTCCGGGAGAAATTAGTATTTTTTTCCAACGGTCTACCATTTTTTTTTCTATGTTTGTGTGTGTGTGTGTGTTTTTTTTCTTTGTTTTGTTTCTTCCTTTTCTTTTTTTTTCAAACCGTCTGCGGTGACTTTGCACGCGATCGAGTGGTTAAAAACGTATACGATGCCCGGAACGGGCCCCGCGGCCTAGCCAGATGCGATTCGTGGCTCGGGCAAAACTCGCTCGAGCGAGACTGACAACGGGCCCCAATAACATCGCGTTACTATGTGTTACATATATATATATAATTCAATGCTCGGTACGGGGACGCGGATAAGGACGACTCGGACAGTTTTCCATGGGAACGGACGTCCCCAGGGACTCGACGAAGAGTCGTTAACCAGCCCGGAGAGTCCATATTCCGTCCTATCCGCGGAATGACAGGGGAGAATTTACCGTAATACGTCTTTTACTCCTTCGGGCTAAATTATTATTGCGCCGCTACGCCCAGCGACGTTTCAATTTTTCTAACATTTTTTTTGTTGTATTGTTTTCATTTAGAAAGAATAGAAGATAGAAACAAGAGAACTGACGTTATAAATTTCTATGAAAATTGTTAAATTTTTAGAACGAAAATTATTTTAATTTTCTGAAGAAAAAGGAAATTGAAAAATTGAGAAAAATTCTGGGAATAAAGTATTCGATCGAATTATTGAATCTTTCTTCTAAATCGATTCATCGATCGTCTCTGATTTTTCTTTTCTCACAATTATAAAAAATAAAATCCTAATTGTCTCGATTTTGATTGAAATTTTAGGTTTTTTAATAATTAAACAAATCGTTTCCCAAAATTCTACGATTTAACGAGCAAATTGATACATCGATGTAAAAAATACGAGAAATCGTTGCGAATCGAATGTAAAAATGTTAAAAATCGTTTTTACACGTGACGCCCTTTTGTTCGCTCCTCGATAAAAATCGATTGATCGATCGTAATCGACAATCGCAATTGGTCTCGATTGATATGAGACTCCGCGCACCAAACACGATATACGATCTACCACGTATAACGATTTAATGTAAATTCATTCTATATATACATATATATATATATCGTAAAATCCGTGTCGCAATATAAACCCATTTAACGAGTTGATTCCCGCGTGTGACCCCATCGGGTTCACGCTTTATTAGCGTGAATAGAGCTCTCGCTGGCGTGACGGCGCATGGCTTCTCTATTATGTCGCGCATTATACGTCTCATTGACACAACTCTCTCGCCAATGAGTAATAAAAAAAAGGAAAAGGAAAAGGAAAAAAAGAATAAATATATTTATGTCGCGAGGGTGGACTCTCTCGTTTGGTAATGGGCGCGGGCGCCTCGAGCACCCAACAAAGCGCCACCATATATCTCAATCTTTCCATCCCCCTTTCGCATCTCTCTCTCTCTCTCGCTCACTTCGTTACCATTTTGGCCAACTGGCGAACCAACTCGTTCACAAAGAGCTTTCTCTTTCTTCGGTCAATTAAATCGTGAATTAACGATGAATGACGATTCGAGCTTGCGCTCTCGATGAATTTATACGAGATCAGCCGATAAAAGTTATATATACAACGTAGGTTGAAAAGATTCCGTCGCACTCTATCGAACAAAGCCACGACGTTATTCTTTCGTCAGAAAAATACGTTTTTTTTTTATTCGCGATGATATCTTTGTTTTTTAATCAAGAACAAACGCAATTTAACCCTAATAATAAGACGTATTTTTCTAGCTCGTGTGTACTTGAAATATTCATTGACCTTGTTTATTTTCAAAAAAAAATTAAAATTGGGAAGAAATTTCTAAAAATATGAAAAAAAAAATTTTTTTTAATTTCCTGAAACATTCCAGCACGAGATTGATTTCGTAACAGAATCTTGACAGAATTTTAACGCGGGACACAATATCTAAGGAGTTGAGCACGGAACAAGAAAAGCCTTGGTTAGTGGCGGTGGGGAAAGGGTGAGAGGAGGAAGACGACAAGGAGGAAAGTAGGGAGGGGAGGAGGGGGGTCATAGGGAGGGGATTGCGAGCAATTTAGCGAACAGGCAAGGAGAACGCGCGACCGTGGCTTAGTGGGACGCTGACCACGGTTCTCTCGTAGGAACGGCCATCCACACAGGGGACGAGGAACTACACCTCGATGAGCACGGCACGACATTCTCCTTTTGCTTCTCTCGTCTCTCGTCTCTCTCTTTCTGTCTCTCTCTTTTTCGCTACTTTGCCAGGTTGCAACTTTGCCGTGTGTCCTGGCAGCGCCACCATCACCCAGAAGAAGAAGAAGAAGAAGAAGAAGAAGGAGGAGGAGGAGGAGAAGAAGAAGAAGAAGAAGAAGAAGAAGAAAAAGGCCGCCACCGCCTCTTCGTCTCTCTCTCTCTCACTCCTCCCTCTTCTCTCTTCTCTCTCACTGTCATTCAACGTGAATAGATATATGTATATATATATATATATATATATATATATATATATATATATATATATATATGTTGAAGCCTGTCTCAGGAGCTTCAAGTCCTCGGGAGAGAGCGCGCGCGCCGCGCTCGCGCGATTGTGTCCCGGTAAGCCACGAACGACGAGGCTCGCTCACCGTGACGAAGGTACCCACCTACGAAACGGGAGTGTATATATGGTCTGACTTGGCTCTTTTTCTTTTTCTTTTTCTTCTTTTCTCGGATCTATGCGAGAGTCATGACGTCGCACGTAACGAAAACTCGAATCGTGCATGGGAGAAATAGTCGAGAATGGCTTGTCTTTCTATGTCTCTCTCGCTCCCGCTCTTTCTCTTTGGTTCTACGTGTCGTGTTTCTAACATGAGGAAAAAAAAATTGAAACGTTAGATCGGACAAGTTTTAATGAAGTCACCAATTCTAGGAAACGATAGGACAATTATTAAATGATTTCTTGTTTTTTGTTTTTTTAGAAAAACACTGAAAACACTAAAATTCGATAGAAATAATCGAATTTGAATGAAGGTGAAGAATAATTGTTCAAGAATGTAAGAAATTCTGTTAAAAAAATTAAGAATTATCGACTGTCACTAAAAATTACACAGAGACACTAAAAACTATCGAATAAAAAACACTAAAAACTTATATTTAGCCACTAAAACCGACTGCAAAATTTGAAAAACGACACAAATTCGTCTAAGGTACTCGAGCCAAACTAAAAAATAGTGCGCAGAACCCGCAGATTACACTCAAACACTGCTAACTCATCGATTTTCAATTACGCCCCTCCAAAAAAAAAGAAATACTGTCACTAATTCCTAACCGTGAAACCTTCGATCAGTCCATCGTGCCCATTTGTCCTTGGCGATCGTGAAGCATTCGGTAATTATCTATTAGGGTGCGCCACACGTGACCCTCGGTCACAGAGGTCGTCGTGATCGAACCAAGGAGGGTTTGGTGTCCCACATAACGGCACAAGCGAGCTTTTTTACGACGATAATAAAATATATATTTCGACGTACATTGCCCGGAAACGATTATTTCGTCGTTATTTACAAATTTGTTATTATCTCGAGGAACGAGAACAATGTCACTAAAACACTGGGCAACTCGGTAATGACAATATCTCTTCTTTTCCCTCTACTCACGAAAAATAAAAACAGCAAAACTCAACGAAACAAAATAAAAATGCGTTGCATTTTTTTAACACGCCGATACCAAAGTTGACTCGATAACTGTCACTATATACATATATCTAGTCCCGAGTAAACGTTGCGCAAGCGTCGTTATGAATATGTACAAAAATAACAAATGGGAGTTCGTTGCACAAAGGAAACGGTGACGGGGTTAAAAAAAAGAAGAAAGAAAGAAAAAAAAGGTGTTCGAGTGTGTGCGTCTGTGACTTATCCGCTGGCACCGACGCGCAAACCTTTTACAACACTACGATTGTTTCGCACGCGTCTCGTTCGAGCATACGTACGCAGAGGGCGCCACTGGCGTTTCTGTTTTCATACTAAATATATATATATATTTCTCTTTTTCCCGTCACGGGTGTCAACCGTTCCGTGCGTTCCGTTTTACGTGAGCGCACTTCGAAATCTCGAGAGGATCGGTGGAACACACTTATTTATGTTTGTCTTTTTTTTCTTTTTTTTTCGAGGACTTCTTTTTCTCTCGCCTCCTCTTCGCACATTCCCGCATTATCGTCCCTCGCGATCGCGATATGCCGCGTAGACGTACGAGGCACTAACTCGATTCAGACGGACGATTTATGAATATATAACCGGAAGTCTTCCCACGCATATGTGATCCGCGACGCGCAATTCATATCTTGGCTCGTGTTCGATATTTCGTGACGTAATTATGGCGAGTGTTTAGTGTTTTTCTTTTCGTTAGTTTTTCGTTGCCTTTTGTCCTCGCGGTGACAAGGTGACACTGACCACTCGTGATATGGTTCGAAACACTAAACTGAAAGATGATTCGTTGATTAAATATAAAAACAAGAAGAGATTTAGTGACAGTCGCAACTTATTTAGTGACTGTCACTAATGTGACAGTGATCGAACGCGCGAAGATCGATCGATAAATTTGAGCTCGAACGCTGTTTTTAACACGGTTTTTTTTACGAATTATCACTAATCGAAACACTAAAAAAATTTCGATAAATTAATAAAAAAGCGCGCGAATCGAAAAATCGAATTTCTTGCTACGAACAATGTTTGATTCCTCCTTTTTCTTTCATTTTCATTCGTCATCTTTTGGAAATCAAATTTTTCACGTTCTCTTTCGCGAATCTCGTTAATACTACGTGGTACTCCGGCTCGCGAAAGTCTTCCGAACTTTTTTCTCTCATCTCTGCATACACGCATACACACGCACACATTTATGCACACACACACACACACACACACACACACACACACACACACACACACACACAATATATATATATATATATATATATATATATATATATATATATATATATATATATATATATATATATATATATATATATATAACCGTGACATGGAAGCGCGCTCCGTTGCCTCATAAGCTTCCTTCGTCCCTGTCAGTCACTACTCTCCTTCTCCCCCCCCCCTTCGTACTCCGCTTCGTCTTCGTCTTTTCCCGCGTTCGTTTATTCCCTCGTGCCAGGACTCGGGTGTGGCGGGAAGGGGCAGCGAGGCCGGGGGGTGTTGAGGCGTTTGAGACGAACCGCGAACGTTTCTCGCGATATACAAGCGAGAGAGAGAGAGAGCGCGCAAAAGGAGGAAGAACAAGAAGAAGAAGAACGAGAGACAGAGCAAGGAAAAGGATTTGAGAAAAAAGACAACATATATATATGTATATGTGAACGTAGCAATAAATAACAAAAGCGAGCGCGAATGAGAAAAAGCGAATGACCGAGAGAAAGAGGACGAGGGAGGGCTGGTAGAGAGGGGAAGAAATCACCGGTAGTCGACTGGTCGGGATCGCGCAGGGGAATTTCGTCGTTGTTAAAGTGGGCACTGCGCATCACCGATGCCGAGCAGGAAGCGACAGAGGGCTCTCTTTTATACATACGTATATGTATATTTATGTGTCCATCTGTGTGTATGTGTATGTGTGTGTTTGTGCATATATGTTACAATGTCGACTACTGTATGAAAAATAACGTTTGTCGGAATATTCGCCACTCGCGAACGTTCAACGTTCATACGCCTGTATACGCGCATTGCATTGTATTGTAGGTTTATGAGAGACTCGAAACAATTGAAATATAAAATTGCACGCTCGATGCACACTTCGCCCGTGGGTCGAGAGATACGACTAACATATTGCTATTCGCGATGAAGAAAAAATCGTACGTTCTAACGACGATTGTATATTATTTTTTATCGCGACGATTCGAAATAATTTTTGTTTTCACCGCTTTATCGTTCGGACTTTAATTGTTTCCATTTTTGATTTTTATAAATTTAGCAATACTTTAATTAATTCGATGCGTTATTTTTATTTAAGGAATTATGAATTTATTTCTATAAAAAAAATTCAATTTTTTTGTTATTAAAACAAGAAGACTTAAGAAGATTTGATTAATTACACGACTGTAATTAACGATTTCTTTATTAAATGAAAAAAAAACAGAATAAATAATTATTTTTATTTAAAAATTATAAATTCTTTTCTATAAAAAAAAATTCAATTTTTTTGTTATTAGAACAAGAAGACTTAAGAAGATTTAATTAATTCCATGACCGTAATTAATAATTTCTTTATTCAATGCAAAAACAAAATAAAAATAAGTTCTAATAAATAAAAATAAATTAAACCTCGTTTTCAATTCAACAGTCTACTTTTTTGATATTAAAATTTTTCAATTGGACAGTCTACTTTTTTATTATCAAAAAAGTAGACTGTCCAATTGAAAATTAGGTTTAATTTCTCGTTAGACACGCATCGTACCAAATTCAATTGATATTCGTTAATTGTTCAGAATGATGGAGGGCAAAATAAATAAATTGGACTGTCGCTTTTACTTTTATGTTGTAAATACACGATGGACTCCGCAAGGGTGCTCGATGACGGATCAGTTCGTTACGCTTTCGGCACGGGACCCTCAGGTGTGCAAGCCCCGCGATACGCGTGATTATTTATTGTGTGCGTACGATTTACGCAGACCTCTCTCGTGCAGCGCATATTAAATTTATATATGTATATATGTCTATGTATGTATGTGTGTGTGTATGAGATTGGATCATTGAGTAAGGAACGACGGGGGTCTCTTTCTCCCGCATGCCGCCAGAGGGTTCAAAAACGTGTCGATTCCCAGTCTCGATATCAGCACACGCTACCCGATATAGACACTCTCTCGCCCCCTGCCCCTACCTCCCCCCTTCTTTACAACGACTCGCTGATTTCATCGACGATCTCTTCTCTCCGTACCGAGAATCCAAATTAGTTCATAGAATCCGTGATACGTGATATATCGAGGCGCTAATTATTAACGTATCTATACACCGATCGCACGAAAATACGAGCAGAAATTTTAATATCGTTCTATAATTATTTATATTTTTATGAAAGTTGATAAAAATAGGGAAAATTGTTTATAAATGCAATAATTGGTGTAAAATAAAATAAAAGAAATTGATATTCATCGAATAAAAGTAACTAAACATAATATTGATAGAACGAACTTTTTTTTTTAAATATTAGAACAAATATTTGATCGTTTAAAAACAAAAAGAAGTTTTAAATAAAATTTAATATTTTCGAAAGTTTTTCTAGAACAAAAATAATTTTTTTAATAAAATTTATTTTAATTATTTTCCATGAATATTTTGAGAGTCGAGGAACTCAAATTTTTTTGATTCGATTATCAAACGCACCACGTGTCGACCAGACGCAACGTCGTCCCGTCACCAAAGTGCAATTGCATGTTTAACTCATTCCGGGACATTTTGTTTGTACACCGACTTGTTCAAAGCTATAACGAGCAATTATTCGCCGGCGATAAAAACTTGTAATGACCGCTTTTGTTGTTCTTCTTTCGTTTTCGTATGTTCCCAATCGTCATTTTAAAGTTTCCTTCTCGCGTTAATTTCTATATAATTATCTATATTCAGCGATAAAAAAAAAAACAAAGAAAAAAAAATGGAATTTCTAACTCGAGCGTCCTTCATTATTCCTTACAAGCTTCATAAGTCGAATACATCAATGTAAAAATTTACTTACACCTAGCGCGATAAGACAGCGCAAACTTCATTGAAAAAACGATAACGAAAAAAAAAACAAAAAATCATAAAAGAAAAAAGTGCTCGGGCATTTTTTGTTCTTTCATCTCGTTTCTGCAACGAAAAATTATTCCTAGATGAGAAACACGACGTTCTCATGAATATGTAATCTTCGATTCGCCCGATTCGGTCTCGTTCACGAGTCTTTCGACGATAAATATATTCTCGTTTTATTTTTCGTCTAATATGCTCGAACGATGTTGCTGAAACAAGAGAGAGAGAGAGAGAGAGAGAAAGAGAGAGAGGGAGAGTGAGAAAACGCGAGAACGGGCCGGGGGGCAAAATCGACTTTTGCTGCTCATCGAGTATGCAGCAATATCGTCGATCGTTCGTCGACGACGACAACGACGCTCGTAGGCGACGACGTCGACGGCGACGAAATACGAGATATCTGAAAAGCGGTTCTGAATAGCCGGAGGAAGAAAAAAAAGGAAACGGCGAGCGGTACACCCGCAGGTAAACGGCAGCAGCCAACGAGAAGTGCGATCGGCCGACGGACCGAGCATTGCGATCGCGAACCGATCGAGACACTCGGCCCCACGGTCTTTAATCTCGGTTCTCCGCCAACGTGAATATGGCTCGAACGCGCAAACGAATCGAAACTTTCGCTCGTTCAACGAACTAGGCCGATTCGAACCGATTTTCCGAGTGTCTTCCACGAGTATCGCGAGGAACTTCGAGTGTCCGGGACCGATTTTGGAGCCACTGCGACGAATCTATGTGTTTTATTTTTATTTTGAGAATCTTTCCAAGATTTTCATCGTTTTACCGATATTTATGCGCGAGTTTAGGTGTTTTCGAGTGAAAATGATGAATTTCAAAAATTTCGATCGTTTTTGAGTGCGTTCGAACATTTTGAATAAATTTTCAGTTTTTATTGAGTGTTTACAAATATAATTGATTTTTTTCACTCCAGGCGATGGATTTCAAATATCTCCGAGTGCAAATAACAAGTTTGAATCGTTTTCAAGTGATTTCGTTCGATATCGAGTGATTTCAAACATTTCCGTTGAATCTCCAGTGTTTTTAAATATCCAAAATATTTTCCAATATTTTCAACAAACTGGGAAAAAAAACTCCCCAAATTTGGGAATCTCCATCAAAATTTTGTCGTCAAGAGGCTTCTAGACTCGAGCTGTTTTTTCGCCTTCATCGTTCGGGGGGAACTTCGCCATTGTGCGTGCAACGAGAGACGAGAATGGTGGAGAGAACGACAGACGTCTTGGCCCACGGGCCACGCGTTCTTTTTATATATTTATATATTCCGCGTTGTTCCCCGGGTCTGTTCTAACTTTTCATGGGGCATTTGCATAAATTTTGCACAGAGCGCCGCTCGTCTCGTTACTCTTTTATTTTCTCCCCCTCCCCCTCTCTGTCTCGTTTTCGTTCACTCGGATTCTCAGACTCTCGCTCGTGTCGATCGACCGACAGACCACAGGTGTCTATATAGATACGTAGCGGAAATGAGGTAAAAGAAAATGGAGGCAGTAAGAATAAATTTATATATATATATATATATACATATAGATATATTTTATGAGCGAATTCTCGCATTTCGCTCCCACGAGTGCATGAATATCGACGAGAGGCTTACGCCGGTTATAACATCGACCGTATGGATCGGCACCGACTACGCAGTTCCTATATACGTTGCCAATATACAGATATAACTCATGTGCGGGGGACGACGTTACTCTCCGCGCAACACCGGAATACGAAACCATAGTCCCCGCGGATTGTAAAGGGCATCGAGTGGCCATAAAGCCAGATATAGAATAACGTGTTCCGGTTCACGTCGGTTCATTCACTCGCGATCTTTTATGTTACTAAAAATAAAAATAAAATACACGTATCTACGTACTCGTACGAAAAAGAAAAAAAACATCATGGCTGCTGTGTAATTTTCATTTTTGTTTTTTTTTTTCGAATTAATAAAAACAGAGCAAGTAACGATTAAAACTTCGACAAATTTCGACAATTCGACTCTTGCCGCGGTAATTCGACTTTTGCCGCGGTAATTCGAGTTTTGCCGCGGTAATTCGATCATAGGAAGGATTAAAAAAAACGTGAGGAATCACTCGCGCGACAAAGAACGAGAGAAAGATCGAACGAAATTGGTACTCGATTTTTGTACAATTCTGTTGGTTTTTTTTGTTCTTATTTTGTTTTATGTTCGCGAATCCTCTTCCCTGACGTATCTCTCGTTACGATAATTTCTATAGGCGCATATATCTCACGGTTTATCTCACGGTTGTAAATATCGATAAAAGGCGCCCCCGAAGTGCCCTGCCGGGCAGGAAGACGAGCGGCTCCTTCGTCTTTCGCGCTGCGAGCAAAGCCTCAAGACGAAATATGCGCTATACGTATAGATACGTACATATATATATATATATGTCGTATAAGGAAGAAGTCGGGTGCCGAAGCCGCCTTTGTCGGGCGCCATATACCGTGCTGAACCTCTCTCGCTTTTTCACCGAGCAATTAGAAAGAGATTTATTCGCGCCGGCACGCTGCTCGTCGTTGTCCCTAACTCCCCCCCTTCTCCTGTCCACCCTCCCACCCTCCACCCCGGCCGCTCTCCCGCGCTTGCGCACAAGGAGAGAACCGCGTGCGCGCCTGCGCCTGCGCCTGCGCGACGATCCAGAATCTCGTCGACGGCTATAACGCATAGCGGAGCGAAGGATCGCGAGAGGAAACAGCGACCACGACCAGATAGAGGAACATATAAATGCGAAATGCGCGTGTGCGAAATGAGAGCGCGTGGACGAGATCCCCGCATATCCGCCCCGAAGAACGGGGAAGGGACGAGGAGGGATCGCTCTCTCGGTACGCGCGCGACGACAATCTTCTCGCGGGAATTTTCTACTATTTTGTTGATTTTTTATGTTATAAGATCGACCAAGCTGAATTGCATTTTTTCTTAGGGTGCTCGGAGAAGTTGAAACAGTCAAAAAATTTAGAACTCGATGAACTTTGTATGAGCGAAATTGATGAAAATTGACAAAGGTCAAATTTCACAGATTTTGATGAAAATCGATTTTTGACCTTGAAAAACGTTGAATATTTGACCCTGACGAATGTCAAATTTTCGACTTTGAAGACAGTTCTGTTTTTGTATTGACAAATTAATGAGTTTACGGAGCGTAACGTGGAAGAAGCTTTTTGCAAAAGTCGAAGAACCGTCGTGACTTTGAACTCGAAGAGGTTGAAGAGTTTAAAAATTTATGGAACTTCTGTTCGGTGATTCGTGAGCACCCGGGCCCGAAGCGGAGTTTTAATGAACTCGTTTTGACGTGACGCCGCGCCGCAAAGTCAACTGCCGTATATAGGGGAAGACGCGGATCGCGTCTTTCTCTTGCCCTTCGTACGTGCATTCGTGCACACGTGTACACAAAACACAAACATAGGCGCCCTCTAGATCCCTCGCGAGGCCCCGCTGGGCCCGGATCATCTCTCCCACCGTCCCGACTTAGTTAATTAAAGTAACCGTAAGGTTTTTGATTGACGCACGTTCGCTCGCGCGCTCACAGACGAGAGCCTGGGGAATATAAGACGAAGGTGGAAAAAAAAACCGTCCAAGATCGTTGAGAAAACGTGAAAATTTATTCGAAAATTTGACGTTCGCGAGTACGAACAAAATTCGAAAAATATTTAAATCCCAGTACGACAGTCTCCCTCCCGATTAAAAATTCCATAATCATTCACTCAAAAACATGAACAATCGCGATTCAAAATATCAGGAAACCATTTTTTGTTTACCCTGTGCGAATTTTATTTTTCTGTATTTCTTGTTTCTGTTTTTTTTTTTTTTTGTTATTTTTATCATCGATGCAAGTGCGCCTAAGCTCGTCACCGGTTACGTTACGTAAACGTGTACCTCGTGTTCCACGTTGGTATCACGTATGGAGAATCGCGAGCTCGTGTGTCTACGTGACCGTCTTAAAAAGAAGAAAAAAAAAACAGAAAAAAACACATCAACAAGAAAAAAAATCTGTTACGAAACGAAATTGTAAATCCTCCTTCTCGTCCTGATGCTCATCTCGTGTATATCTGTACACGTGTGCACAATCGTCGTTTTTTTCTTCCATATCTGTCTTTTCCACTCATCAAGCGCAAATTATTCCATCGCTATAAGTGCGACAACGCCGATGAAGGAATTCTCGAGACGAATAAATTGTGCAAAAAGTTTTACGAAATAAATATAGATTTATTTAATCATTGTTATCACTATTATTGTAGTTAATTTTTGTATTTAATTAATCATTCATATTTCATATTGTTAGATTTTATCGCAATTTTTTTATTGAAATTGACCGTTGACTGATCTGCCTGGTTTGTTTTTTTTTCTTTTTTCTCGGTGTCCCAGGTGAAAATCTGGTTCCAGAACAGGAGAAGCAAGTACAAGAAGATGATGAAAGCGGCTCAGCAAGGTGGCGGAGGAGGTGGTGGACAACACGGTAGTTTACTCGCTGGTGGCACTGCCCTACCCGGTGGACCATCGCCACAGCCTGGTCAACCCGGTGGTCTCATGCAAGGAGGTTCGTCACAATTTTTCTTACTTTCTAATTTTTGTTTTTCGATCGGTTCTATTAATATTTTTATTCAAATTTCATAAATTATTTTCAATCGAATAATCGAGACGATTCTTGTTTTTGCCTAAAATAACGACGAAATGTACGGAAATAAAGAAAATTTTTCAAAAATGTGATTCTTTTTTATGATTCAGGCGGTGGAAGTTCCGTGTCGGGAAGTCCAACGACGGGTTACCTAGGCGGCATGGGCGGTGGAGGTGGCGGACACACCCCCGGAAGTTCGAGTCCCGGAAGCGAGATGTCGCCCCAACACAACGAGAGTCCACCGGCACCGTCATGGCCCGGCGAAATGAAACACCATCCACACCCTCACGCACCACCTCACACTCATCATCATCCTCATACGCCTGGTCATCATCCGCCCCCGCCACCACCCCCGCCACATCACGCGGGATACATGCCACAATATTCGTGGTATCAGGCCGATCCTAATCCAGGATTACTCACGTGAGTTTCTTTTGTATTATTATCATTATTATTATTATTGATATTATTACTAATATTATTATTTAATTGTCAGAAAATTATAAAATAATAATAATCACTATTATCAAATAATAATGTAAAAATAATAATTATTATTATTATAAAATAATAATATAAAAATTATTATTATTATTATTATCAAATAATAATATAAAAATAATAATTATAAAAAAAATATTATTTTTATTATTATATTTTTCATATCGAAATTTTCGTCTCGTTTTGCTATCAGGTATTTTTATTTTTCAATTCGTTTATCAAATTGGCAAGTTTGAACGAAAATTATACACAAAATTTTTATAATTTTGAAAAAATGTCATAAAATCGTTTGAAAATTCAAATAACTGATTTTTTTTGGATAAATTGATCTCGCGGTTTCTAATGTTCTTTTTTTCCTGTTTCGTTTTGGAAACAAAAAAACTAAAAATGTTACAGGGTATGGCCAGCGGTCTAACGAAGCAGCCGCGAGAGCCTGACCCGAGATTCGGGGGAACGCAATCATCGTCGTCGCTTCAACGTAGAGCTCGACCCGAGGGAAATAAGCAGCCAGCGCACGCGAGAAGCTTCAACGCGTCCAGCCTGGGGGAGGACTCGCTCGCAACGAGCTGTAAGAAACGCTGTGAGAACTACGTAAAATATTTTACAAACCCAAACAAAAACAAATAAATGAAATCGATTAATCAATAAAATGGTGAACGAATTAATCGCAGCTCGTGGGGAAATCGGAAAATATACATTTGTTTCTCTTCAAAGAAAATAAATGACGTCAAACTTTGCTTCTAGAAAAAAAAAAAAAAAAAACATTTGCCACGCGAAAAACAAAATTTAATTCTAGCAAAAGACAAGACGTTTTTTTTTCTGGGAAAGGAAATCATCGTTTTAAATTCACCGTGAGAATTTGAAATAATTTATTTCGACGCGAACAAAATTCTTGACAAAAAAACCGAGAAATAACGAAGAAAAAAGAAAAGAAAAAGAAAAAATTGAAAATCGTTTCCGATTCTCGAGAGAGCGATTCTCGGACGTAGAAGCGTCTCTTGGCCAACCGGGCACGACCTACTTCGAGTTCTCGACGGTATAAAACGTTACGTGCGTCTCTCTCTCTCTTGTCGAGAGAGAAAGAGAGGGGGTGGGGGGAGAAAAAGAGAGAATTGCGAATAAGTCGCGACGGTTGCACAAGATCGTTTTTTTCGCCCCTCCCCCTCCCCTGTCCGCTCAACCTCCAGCGCCCTCTGTCGCCATGAGAAATAAAAAACTGAGATGACGAGACGTCGAGACGTCGAGAAACAAAACGCTCTCGCTTGGCCGCTGGCGGTTTGCGATTTTAATGAAATCCTATAATGACATTTTCGTGAGCTAAAACGAGGCAATCGCCCGCCGAGTGACTCGGAGTGGCAAATGTAATCACCGTTTCGTACACGTCGTCGTCGTCGTCGTCTTCGTTGTCGTCCGGAGAATGAGGAAATCGACCACCGCGATGAAATTAGGATGAGAAAGAATGAAAACAAACGCGAAAAATGTTGATTTTTTGTTTTGTTTTTTTCTTTAATAGTAAACAAAAAAGACGTTAGCTTAGCAAGACGCAAACGCGCTTGCGATATTGTGCAATCGCAAGAAAGAAAAAAGAAGAGGTTCGTCAAAAAAGTTCAACATCTTTTTTTTGTGTTTTTAATTATGTTTTTATCGCTGTGGGAGCAAAAAAACGTTGCCCGAGGGCGACAAGGGCGACTGGAGGGAGATGGAAAATGGCCACGCGTTACAATGGTACACAGCGAATGGTTTTCACAATTTTCGATTCTTTTCCTGCGTCAATTTGAATAAAAATAATTTACAAATTAGGACGACGAAAATGAAAATCGTCGACGTTTTAAGGTTGAGATTTTTTGACATTTTTCATGGACGAATTTGAAAAAAGAATTGATTTAGTGGCCAATGACTGTTACCGTCTAACCGAGAAAGCATCGCGCCAAATAAATCAGCTACGAAAGAAGAAGAAAATAAAAACAAAGCTAAAAATCGAATAAAATTTTCTACGAGGAATGAAACAATTTAGGAAATTTAACAAAAGCTTCGCGTCCGTGAAGCCGCGAAGCGATGTAATAACGGAGCTGGATTGTGCTCTCCGAGGGGTGAGAGACCGAGAAACGAAGAACACGAAACGAGTGAGATAGAGAACGAGTGAGAAATGACGAGAGAGGGACACCTCCGAAGAAGGGGTTGTCCGAGTAGAATTTTTTTCTAGCGTTACTAGTCCCGGAGCAAAAATTCGAGCCGTGATCGAAACGAGATCGTTTCGCTTCTCGGTAACGCGACAACGGTCGATGGGAAAAACAAAGCACCCCTTTTTTCCGACATCGTGCCGTTTCTCGCAAATATTGTAAATAAATAAAACAAAAAAAATAAAAACAAAAGAATAAAGAAAAAACGAAGAAATCAAGAAATTGCACCGGGACCACAAACACAATTTAGTTTTTAAGTCGTAAGTGGATCTGTGTAAAATATAACGTCGTGATCTAAGATTGTAAAGAAACAAACAAAAAAAATTATAAACCTACATGTACACGAGAGAGAGAGAGAGAGAGAGTGTGTGTGTGTGTGTGTGTGTGTGTGAGAGAGAAAGAGAGAGAGTAAGAAAATAGAGAGAAAAAGAAAAAATACCCACGTCAAGAAAAACAAATTTATTCGATGAAAATAACATTTTTGTTTGGACTTCAAGCTAATTTTTCCAGCCGAATCTCGATCGAACGACTTTAATTTAAAATTCACTATTTTTTTTTTGTTTTCGTTTCGATCGATTCGAATTTCTCAAAATTCCAAAAAAATTTATTTTCACCGAACAAATTAGTTTTGGTTTTTCTTGGTACGCGTAAGTACGAACACACGCGTGTGCCACAAAAAAAGAGAAACGAAAAAAAAAACGTGAAAACACACACGTGCGCGCGAAAAAAGGCAAAATGTCGTCTATTATGGTATTAATTAGCGAGACTTCTCCCCCCCCCCCCCTTACCTACTCCACCTCCCCTCACCTCTTCCTAGTCCCTTTCCCTTGTGCTGTCCTCGTCCTTGTACGAATATAGATATTATAAAGAAGAAACAAAAAAAACTAAAATACCTTAACTATGATTACTATTGTATAAAATATGAATAATAACTAATTAATTCAATTTAAAGAAGAACAAAAGAACGCATTACCTCGATTTTTAATTACCAATTTTTGTGTTCCCAAAATCCTATTTTCTTGGTTCCTTTTTTCGTTTGTAATAAAAATTTTATTTTCATATTATTAGACGGTGTTTCCTTATCGTATCATCGCGCTTGTACGAGAGGTAAGTGCATAAATATCGTGAATTTTGGTTTGTCCCGTCCTCGTCCTTGTACAAATACAGATATTATAAAGAAAAAGCAAAAAAAAAAACTAAATCCCTTAACTGTGATTACTATTATATAAAACATGAATAACAACTAATTAATTCAATTGAAAGAGAAACAAAAAAAACGCATTGTCTCGATTTTTAATTATCAATTTTTGTGTTCCCAAAATCAAAATTTTTTTTATTTTTTTTTTCGTTTGTAATACAAATTTTATTCTCTCGTATTATTATGCAGTGTTTACTCGCCGTGTCATCGCGCTTGTACGAGAGGTAAGTGCATAAATATCGTGAATTTTGGTTTAGAAAGTTTTACACGACGAGGAGAATCGAGATCTCGCACCCGGTACACGAGTTTACAGGAGAGACGAGAGAGCTCGGCGATGCATCGCGGTTTTTTTCTTTTCCTTCCTTTTCTTTTTTTTCTCTTATTTTCTTGACTCGCGCGAACACCACCTGCCACTCGAGTCCACCAGCACGCGTACGATCTACTTTTATGGATAACTGCGTGTATATATACATATATACATACATATATATATATATATATATAGATATATATGTAGAGTATATGTTGTACTGGGAAACGCGAAAGCGGCAAGTTAGTCACGCGTGAGACATGTGTCACTCGGAAATAAAAATGAGAACGATGAGAAAAATCGATTCGACTTCGATCGAAACAAAAAAATCATTTTCATTAAACGGAAACTAACGAGAAGGGGTAGGAAAATTTGTCTGGATCAAAGAACTATCGTTCGAGTAATAAAATCTAAGTAAATTCATGAAAATCAATAAAAAATCGTAGAAAATCAATTAAAAAATCGTAGAAAATCGAAATAATAGTAATTTTTTATTATTTTTTATTTGACGAAAATTATTTTGACGAATAAAAAGGAAATTTGGTTCATGAAAAAGACGTTCGAAGTTAAGAAAGAATCGATCGAACGGAAATAAATAAAGAAAATGATGTTAACAATGTTGAACATTGTTTTCCCGTTGAAAACAAAAAAGTTCGGCCACGTGCACGCGAGCGTTGTTCGTTACACAGAAGGGGGGAAGAAGGTGGAATCGAATGAATGAAAAAAAAGAAGAAAGATGCGGTTGGTAAAACGTAAACTTGAAGAAAAAGAAAAGAAAAAGGAAAAGGGAGAACCTCGTGGTCTTGCAAGAAGGCCGAGAAATTTCACAATAAAACGGACACAATGCTCTCCGCCCGAAGACGAAAGGGAGCGCGAGTGCCACATGAAGAGCCCCCTTAAAAAACCCGTGAGGCCCTTTTTACAAGAAGAGCCCGTGACGCCGACGAGAAAGCGCCCTCTTTCACCTCATTCTTTCTCTTTCTCTCATTCATTCGGGCGGGAAACCCTCGAAGAGATTACATTCGAGTGGTTGTTTATTTGGCTCCTCTCGCTTTTATTTTTTCTTTACCATTCTTTTTTTCGTTTCCCTCAAAAGGAAACACGACACTGTACCATTCATCGATGATACAATAAATCTGCCGCAATCTCGATTTTACTTGATTACCATTTCGTCCTCGTTTACAATTTTCTCAAAAAAAAAAAAAAAATGAAATTTTTGAATCTTTTTGTTTTTTTTTTGCATTCGCCATGAATTTTATAAGTATTTTTAGTAGATCCATCATTTGTTGTTGAAGAAAATTAACAAGTTGAAAAAATATGACAATTTTTATTTAATTTCTGGGCAATTTTTAAAAATATTTTGCATTTTTTTTACCATCGACTATTCACCCTTTCTTGGTTATCTTGAAAACGAAAAATCACTTTCTTAAGAGCCAGTAAACTAGTTACACATCATTTTAAAAAAATACATATATATAAACAATTCAATTTTGTTGATTTATGACTCGTCACCGAGAACTTCCGTCCCAGATAGAGATCGTCGTACACGTATATCTCGGTAGATCCCACATTGTAAGACTTACATAGGAACAGGTCGTAGGGTCAACGCAGTATGAAATTGAGAAACGCGTGGGCGTCCCGTTGGAGGAAGTGACCGATATAAATTCTTCGTAGCGGAAGTTTTTGTCTTGGCCCGTTGTCTCTCCACCGATTTTATTAAACCTTCTTTTTTTATCGCCACACGCATATTGAATAAATGAAAAATATAATACGAGTCCACGCCAGTTAAACATTCTCTCGTGTAATTATAGATCGTTCCTGATAATTATATTTATGATTATTAGCGCAAGAAAAATTTATCGATTTTTAGTTCGTAATAACTAATAATCGATAATTAACTAATAACTATCGATCCGCTGTTATTAACTATCACTCACTGTCAACGCATTTTTCACTGGAAGGAAAAAAAATGTCGATTATTTAAAATAAATGCGGATACGAATTCTCGCCGTCCGGGATAATAAAACAGGAGCAACGAACCCCGTCGAGATGTGAATATGATCTCGCAACAAAACTGGCACACCACTCTCGAGCCAATTATACTCGACTAATAATCGATCCTAATCACCGCTACTTAGTCACTGAGATTTGTCTCGTCGCGCAAATGTATCTTTTTTTACTTTTTATCTTAAAAAAAAGAAGAGAAAATTGTAGATACATATAGAATAATTCGATCGATCGGCGAGACGATGAATAATAAATTGCAGTAAAAAAAAATCCTATATGGCATATAACCAGAGGCAGAAATAGGAGAGTGAAAAATGACGGTCATTTTTATTCGTCCACTTTGTCAGGCGCTCTCACATTCGGCAGCCTTTTTGTAACCTCGACTCTCTCTCTCTCTCTCTCTCGCTCTCTCTCTCCTTGTCTCTCTTTGGAGTTCATTCCAGTCTTTGATCTTTTTTTCTCGATACTCGCAACGTAAGAAATTTAATTAATTTAACGAACGCACGATCTTTTTTTCATCGTGTTCTTTGCCCTCCTAGCAATTATTTATGCCGAAATGGCCGAGGCAAAACGCATCCGGGATCAATGGCCAAAGTGAAAATAACATTTTGGTTATGATAACTAGTATTGATAATCGTTTGCTTTGTGTTTATATTTATTTCTATTTTTGTTTCGAGGATGGAAGGGACGAAGAGATGCGAGTCCAGGGGGTTGCTGGAGATAAGGAGCACGTGTTAGCGGTCAGGTCGTGCTATAATTTGCGATTCTAGGTAGCAGTCGAAAAGGGCGTGGCGATCCCGGATCCAAGAGACTCCCACGCACATATGATTGGGGTGGGGGATGTTCTTGCTCGTTTGCGCGACATTGTCGAGATCCAGGCGCCCCCTGTGCAGGACGCTTCATCCCCCTTACAACCCTCTTGAACCGTAGCACGTGTATAACCGTTGATTCAGTAATTTTTCTTCCCTGTTATACCCAGAAGAATAAACAAACGTGAATAAAAATGTGTTTTAAATACTTTTTAGATATTTTTAAATTTCCTACCAATTCAAATTCTAACAGACATTTACAAAAAATTTCAATATTTAAAAAAAATCTCCCGAATGCAACTTTCAGATATCACAATTGATCTGATGTCGCTTAGGTACGAATGAAGTTATGACACAATGGGAAAAATTTTACATGTATACGTAGGCATTAGAACGAATCCAAGCATGAATTAATGCAGGAACGATTCCGGTAACGCCATGAATAAATGTCAAAGCCCAGAATCATCCACACGACATGTTCCCTACTCCGTTGTCGCGATATCAACCCATAGCCTACATTTCACTACCCATTTGAAAAAGCATACACACGCAAGAATTGAAAGGAGGTGGTAGAGTGGTGTTTAATTTCTCGCTTCCGGTCACCGCGTGTCCACATCACGCATGAACACATACGCACGTCCGGCGTGGTTCGAAACGAAAATTCCACGTTCGGATTCAATTGGAAGGTCACATAGCGAGAGAGAAGTCGGAGCACGAGGCAAAAGCTTCCACGGATTGCGTGGAGAGATAAAGTTTTGTTCTCGGACGAGAAGCACGAGGGACCACCCACGCTGCAAAAACTATACGTGCACGCTGCGAACGAGATGAGGAAGTTGCTACTAGCCTGTATCTTCTCTACGGTATATTGTACGTAAGTCTATATACGAGGCTAATGATGCCCGGGATCGCCCTACGGGATATCTTTTGCCTCGCGGTATCAACCGAGCTCTCGGGGGACCTCTAACGAACATCCAACTTCTTCGAAGGATTTCACTCCGATCTTACCTGACGTAAAAACCTCCAGCAAATAACGAAGTTGTAGAAAAAAAGATGAAGACTCATAACTAGAATGGTGATTTTTTATTATTTTATCTGGGTAGGGGGTGGCAATTTTTAAACAAGACAATTTTAAGTTTTCCCCCAATTTTTGTCAAGTCGTTGGTCGAAGTTCGCAAAAAACGTGATTATTTTTGTTTGATTCAACTTTTGACTGGCAAATTGTGAAAAACCAGGGAACATTTATGATTTCGCGATCGTCTTGTATAAGTAATTTTGATTAAAGGGAAATGGCAGTTCTTCCCGGTAACCCAAAATTCTAGAAATCGCTCTGGATTTAGAGGTGATGGACCTCTCCGAAGGGCAAATTTTTATTTATCGGCCTTCCTTTAAAAACAGACATTGTCACATCGGAAATTTCCCGTAGAATACGAATATCATATTTTTGTTTCGGATATTTGCATTTTTGCTGGTGAAAAATCGAAAAAACGTGAAAATTTTACGTTTTTTCAACTTTTAACCGGAAAATTGGTAAAAATCAGGAAACAGGATATCATATTCATATTCTACGTGAAATTTCCGATCCGCAATACGTCTTACAATAATATGAGAGAATAATATGAAATTCAACCAAAATCATTGCAAAATTTGTAACAAAAGTCGAAATATGTAAGAGACATGCGCGTTTCGTCCTCCATATATAGATATACACATATATATGGAGCATCAAGCGCGTGGCTAACATATCTCGATGGTATATATGCGACGTCGTGGGGGTTTAATTGAATCAAGCGGCACGCAACCAGCTCTGGTATACACACAGTCGGGTCAGCCGAGGTCAAATCGGTAATGGGCCAAGACCCCCTTAATTCACCATGTGGTCCGTAAAGCCAAGAGAGAGAGAGAGAGAGAGAGAGAGAGAGAGAGAGAGAGAGAGAGAGAGAGAAAAGAGAAACGAGAGAACCGCATATGCGATAATAGTCTCCGATACACAGACTGAGGCTACGTCTGATTCGGTCGCCAATCGCTTCGATTGACGTTCGACCCCACGACCGTACTGACCTTGAACCTCTGAACTATCAGAGTGCATAGTCCCGCGAAAATTGCGGACAAGGGCCACGTTCAACGGGTCGAGCAAAGTTCAACACGCAAGAATAAAAATAATTCTTGCAAATCTCATATTTTTTATTCGAAAAATCAATTCTAAATCGATTGTTTGTCAAACACATTCATCGTTTCATCGTTCGTTCCTCAGCTCGAGCCTGACAGAATTGTATTTTTCCATTAATTTTTTAACCTAAGAGCAAATTACTATTATAAACGAGAGAAATTTTTACTCAATCAAAAATGTTCACACACGTACACGGGCAATATTCGTGTTTTTTTTATATCCAGGTTTAATCCAAGAGTACAACAACGCTGAGGATTATTATAGGTTTTTGTGCGAGAACCCCGAAGGCAGAGAATCACAAATGTATATATGTATTTATTATACATATATATATAGAGAGAGAGGGAGAGAGAGAAAGAAAGATAGAGCGAGAGGACGCAAAGAAGTTCCTCAGTGACGCCGCGCGTTCTGCGGATGTTCTTTCGAGGCCCGCGCTACCGGCAAGATAGTTGCGAGAGGTGTGCGTGGACATCCGTGATTGATGGATACTCGCTCCGAGTGGTCCTCTCGGCTTGGTTGAAACCAGATGGGATACTTCGCCCTTATTCTCCATCGTACTTTCGTTTCTTTTCTACGTACACCAATGTATGTATATACCTTCATTTTCTTCCCGTTCTTGTCTTCTGTATCCGTCTCTCCTCACGGTTCGAGACACCGCACGACCAATGAATCCAGAGGTCGGGGCGAGAGGATCAAGAGGGAGATTTCTAATCAAGAATTATTGGTCACACTTCTCGAGCACAAAGGGTTAACGATCCCCGTGTCTCGATGTATGAAAAATTGACGGAGCTGAGAAAGGGAAGCTGACTCGTTGACAGCCTTCATTACGTACTCCAGATACGAAGGAATGCTTAAATTGACTCGAAGATTCGATGCGAAGAGCCGCCTGTCGTATCGATATGACAATCGAGTTAAAATAATAGAATAAGAAAGAACCACGCTTCAACGTTATTTTTATGTCGACACTTTCCTCGAAATTCCAATCCTATATACGTTCAAAACAATCCTTCCTCCAATTACGCAAAACAATAAATTGTTATTTCTCAGAAGGAAAGTTATAAAATCATCAGAACGGCATCGGATGAAATTCATTTGAATGAAGCCGAATCAATTACGACGCTCCACCCTGCAAGAACAATCGTTCCGTCATCCACGAGAAGATTGTCTTTGGAGACATCGGCGAGGCTCTCTGCGTCGAATAAAACGGGAGTCTCAGGCAACTTTCCGCTCCACCAATAAAGGTTGTAAGGAGCGAGCGAGAGAGAGAGAGAGAGGGAACGAGAGAAAAGATGCGCCAACGACTCTCGGGAGAAGACAGAAGAGATATCCACACGAAGAGATGCTGCGATCCCCGTCGAGAGATGCTCACCACCGTGCGACGGTGGCGACACAACGTGTCGCGGGATCTTCGCCAGAGAGAAAGAGAGAGAGAGAGAAGAGAAAACACAAAACGAGCGAACCGAACGTACGTTCTCGTGAGCGCGAGATTGTGTGTTAATGTATGGCTGGCATTCGGACGACAACCGTGACAAATTGCTTTATTAGGTCGGCAGACCGGGAGCCTCTCTTTCCAGGCTCTCGTTTATACATATATCTATATACATATACACATACACATATATATAGATATATATATACAATGGTACATCTCACACCTCGCTGTGCTCATCGTGATTGTCTCCAGGGTTCTCTTCAAGACCGCGCTTCCTCTTCTTCCTCCGCGACTCTGTATTCCCCTCTTCCTTCATTACTATTTTCTTTCCTTTCATTTTAGATATATATATATGTATATATTTTTTTCATTTTAATTCACCAACGGCATCCAGCCTTTTATATTGAGCGTTCGAGAGACAAAACCGAAAGGATCATTGTATCGCAAGTGAATGGAAAGCAGCAGCCCCGATTGAAACACACGGCGGGAGATAAAGTTGATCCGCACTAATCGTGGGCCCCGACTCGCGAGAAGAGCCCACTACCGTTTTGCCCCTCTCGATTCACTTCGGCCACCACGACGAATCTTCGATGGCCCATGTATGTGTGTGTATCCTGGCATTCATCAATAAAAATCATCCCGTGTCTTCGGACGATTGTTCGTCATGATTCCCGCTGATGTATGATTCATTATGATTCCTTTGATTCGTCCGACAGAAGGTGTACGCACTTTCGTGGATTTGGACGGAATTGAGGAGAGTTAATGCAGTTCAAGCTGATCGATGAATTAAATGAAGAGAAATCACGAGCCTGTGGGAATTTATCCAGTCGCTACTGGAGAATATCCTTGTTGGATTGCGAAAGGATTTATGCGAAAGTTTGATCGAATATAGAGACTTATGGCCTAAGAGGAACTTTGTTACTTTATCCTAGACCTCTTTTCGATATTTCATTGGGGTGTTACTCAATCTTACCAGAGGCTTAGTCTCGTATAATTTGATCTCAGGTGATCGAATCTTCACTGATGTAATCTTATCTGACCCAATCCAACTTTAACTGTCCTAATCCTCGCTTAGATAATTTCGCTAATCCGTAACCTAAACTGACTAAACTTCATTGACTCAACCTTAATGATATTCATGGCGGTCTGAGGTATTAGAAATTGTCAGCCGTCATTGAAATTCAGCTGGATTAGTGATAATCCACAAAAGTCTACGGTAGTGACGACGAAACGTCATCAAAGTGACTTAAGGAAGCCTCGGTATTATTTATGTCGGATGGACTTGTTTTTTCCAGTCTCTGCTCCACTCTCTAATGGGCATCACGCGAGGACCTTCCCCCACTTGGAGCCACGGTAGAGAACACGCACAAAGGACTTCTTTGTAGAGCGCGAGAGAGCTCCGAGTGGTGGAGAAGAGCCCAGAATCCAGCTGTGAATCAGGCGTTAGCAAGAGGGCTCCAGTGTTGTTTTTTGTCCAGCCACACACGACCGTAGGAGATGTGTCCTCGGTGACGAGAGGTCCGAGCCTCGATGTCATTAAGGGGACCAGTCGCGATCAGCAACTCGGTAGTTCTTCCTCGTCATCATCCACGTTGTCCTTCACCTTCGCCGAGGCGAGATACGTTTCTTGCGGTCCCGAATATCGAACTCTCTCGGTGGACTCGTCCAATCTTCCCGAGGCAACGGAGTGCCTCTCTGCCTTCTTCTCGGCTTCCATCAAACATCACCAACCTCCGCCGTTGAGGTTATTAACTCACCGGGGTTAATTATCGCAGCAACAGTTGTAGATTGGTGTGCTGACTCGCTTCTCAGGGCCTGCGCGAGACCAGAGATGTGTTCACTTCTCGGCTTCACTTTCGGTTAACGATCCATCGGCACCTTGGCACGGTTTACTCGTGGTTCGTTATGAACCGTTGACTGCGTGTTACAAACTCCGCCGCATTCCCCGTTACTTCACTCCCGGGCTTTCCTCACAGCCGGGGCCCAGCCCTGGCAGGTGTCGAAACACAAGGGTATGGGATGATCGATGAGTCGGAAACAAGGAAATGTTTCGTTTCTTTCGAGACATGACGAAAGATCTTATTATAACTACGATGGCGTACTCTTGATCGTGGAAACTATAAGAGGTCCTTCGTTGATGGTGGTTTGGACAGTAAAGTTGGCGAAGGATCCAAGCATCAAGTTCGTACGAAACGTCGAATAGACGAAAAGGCGTTGAAAGACAATCAAGAACATATTCATTGACGGCAGAGCACTCAAAAGGACACTCATGGAGATCTTACCGCTCAATTAGATCCGCTCGGTCATTCAGATACTTACAGACACTTGGAAATATTCTATGATCTATCATGGATCGTGCCTCTTTCATCGCGAAACGTAATTTGATCCTTCAATAATATCAATCAGTTCTTAAGTTCATAAATACGACAGCTCTTCGATCGTTTCGTCGTCTATGTTTCAACCTCAAGCATATTGTACTCGTCGCTGTGATATTAAGTGGAACATGGGAACAGCCCGGATTTCTGGTCCGAGCTCGGCACGTAGGCTCACGTCGGGTCTCGTCAATGAGCATATAACGAAGGAGAATGAGCTAGTTGAGGCGGTTTGATACATCGGCGACATCGCCGAGCAACATTCATCTGCATAATTCATTCTTATCAGTGCCGATTTCGACGTCAGGGATCCTCAACCCCGTGTTCTATCGCCCGATATATTTCTTTCACGGTTTTTTTACTTTGAGAAACTTTTGGGGAACTACGACCAATTGGTTGAGAGAGAGCGGGGAGATACCGAGATGGAATGAACCGGGGAGAGAGATCTTGGCATTGAAAGCACCGAGTCTCCGTTGCGAAATGAGATAGAAACTTCTTCTTGGCTGCTGTGCGTACCGGCAGCCTTGCCAGGAATTAATTAACGAGAGGGTTATCTCCCGCAGCAAATCGCCTGACTCCGTACTCTTTCATCTTTCCCGACCGTGTCAATCTTAATAAGGAATCGTATAATCGAACTTTAGGTACCACGAATTTTATCACGATGTGACGGGCCAAATGACAATCCCCAATTGCAAATACATACCGATCACTGGACTTTGATATCGACCAGAGACAAAATAAAATTTTCATAATTTTTTTCGGAGAAAATAATTAGACGAAAGTCTGATTCATGAATTTTTATTTCGTTTTAGAATCAATTTCGATCAATTTTTTACTCTTTAAACTCCAAATAAGATTGCCACATACAAATTTTAATCACATTGTAATCGAACGTCCAAATACCAAAATTATTTAATTTGAAGTTTGATCCAACGAAACCGTGATACGGATTGATTCAATAAATATTTGATTCGAAACATCTCCTTAAACAAGTTTCTCTTATCTCCATACATTTCACTCCGTATCGCGCTACGAATTCATGGAAATTGCGTTGCATTGAAGAAAACGTTGCGCGCTTCGTCATCAGCCGCATCTCGTATCTTTCGACCTCTCGACTCCTCTTACCATCTCAATCCCGTCCCAAGACGCCTACGGTATTTACCCGCAACGAATTCCTCGCTCGTTGTCGCCCCCTCGCGCGAATCATCGGTTATCGCAAGAAACCACGAAACTCTCGCGAGCCTCGTGAGTGAGGCGTGCGCTCGCATGACTCGTCGTCCTCAACGACGTCCATTATCGCGTTAATTCGCTGTCGGAAGACAATTTTCAGACCATCATGAAGAGTCAGGCAATTTCATCGCACGGAGCCAAACGCGACTTCGATGAATCTCAGTGAGCCGAGCCAAGTTTGACGACAGAGCTGATCCTAAGCTCGTCATCGTCGTCATTATAAAACCTCTCGGGTTGGCCCTCGGTCGAGTGTGCGACAGAGACGCACTCGAGAGAAGAAGAAGAGTCGAAGACTCCGGCTACTTTGGGGACACCCCGTACCAACCCAGATGTTTAAGAGGCAAGCAACTGGTCACTCTCGTACGGCGTAGAGTGAGTTGATGGCGAGCCGCGTATCACGAGAAGGAAGTTCAATTTAACCCAATAAAGGACAATCAGAGGCCGACGGCGGACCAAGAGACGAGAGTACCTCTATTCCTCCGGTTGCTCAATGGGCATCGGCCGATGTGTGCGTCTCTCTGTCTCTCTCTCTCTCTCTCACTCTCTCTCTCTCTCTGTGTTTGTTATTTGTTCACATGTGTGCGTTCGCGTGGCTGTGTTGGTCTACGAGGTTATCTCTTCCACACTTTCCACGCTCGGGGCCTGTTCCTTCCATCCACTTTTCCGCATCACGCATGTACCAGACGACTTGCAGGGAAACTAATGTTAACGCTGTTAAGGACATCCCATCTGCTACATCCATCGTGTACCTTCGTGATGATGCTTCCCACGATCAGCCTTTTTCCCTAAAATTCGGAACTTTTATCTCGAACAATGAGCCGTAGAGTGGACAACCGCGAGAGGAGCAACGTATTTTATTCCGTAAGTGGAAGAAGAGTATCTGCTCGTTTGAGCGTTGCAAAGCTGATGGGTCTGAGAGCAGACTGGAAGTGGCCTGCATACGTGATGTCGGTACGGAAAAATTCATCCGCAAAAAAAAATAAATGGAAAAGAGCCAATCGACGTGCTCGCATTCTTCGGGCCCGACCTTGTGCGAGAGCGGGGCCCGTCCTCGATCCGCTCGAGCGTAAAACCGGTGACATGGATAAAGCGGATTTGTCGGCAGCTTCGACCGTTCGATCTCTTCCTCTATTTTACATCACCGTACCCATGATTTGTCGTGCAGTGAGTTGCGATTGGAGCAGATGAATCAAATATCCCTGCGAGGGTGGCTTTATGAATAAAAATTTTCTAGGTATTTTGTTTAACAATCATGCAGAATCATCAGCCTGCTATTTTTGAGAAATATTCCCTGTTCCAGCTCCAGGGCCTCTAAAAACAGGGATTCCCGAGAGAGCTTTCCACTTTCCAGGGAAGTTGGGGATGGTCCATTGTGGCTGATGAAAAAGTAGTCCGAATCGCGGTATCCAGTTTGAAAATGTCACAGCATCCGTCAGTGGTCGGAACGATGTCGCGAAGAAGGAATGGAGTGGATCGTGGTGGAGGATCAGCGATCCACCCTCTCACCGTTCTGTTTCTGTTGCTACTGTGTGGCCTCCTCTTTCGGGAACATAGGCATGGTATATAATCGTACCGTGGAGTACATAAGGGGGGTTTTTGGGCATTAGCGATTACACGCGCCACGGCATCCATACATCGGGTGTCTCCGCGTGGAAATAAGCAGACAAAATGGCCACGCTCCGTCTCACCCTCCCGATTCCTTTTTTCCCTTCCACTCTCCCTGTCTTTTTCTCATACTTTCTTCTCGCTCCACAGTGCACGTCGGATGTCGCGAAGCCGTTCCTTTTTTCCATTCTCCATTCTCCCTTCCTCTGTCTCGATCACGTTGCCTTCTCTCTTTCTCTCTCTAGTCTACCTCTTCTTCTTCTCCTCTGGTGCATCTCGTGGAATAAAAAGCATCGAAACACTCGACTATGCCTCGTGGTACTTTTGCGCGCGTGTATAGAAAACTCACCAGCTCCAGCCGATAGTCGGGCAACGCTGCGAGATAACTCAAGGGACTGGCCAGAGTGGACAAAATGGTGGATTCTGGGAGCAGGGTGTTTCTAGATAACAGTGATTGTTCAAACATCGAGAGGCATGTGGCCAGGGAGAGAAATCATCGTGAAGATAAGTTAACGATATCGCGAGAATGGTCAAAATGGAAGGAAGCCTTCCAATGTCACAGTCGAAAAATTCATTGATCATACAAACTGTTCTCACCCTCTTGATAATGCCCCTACGATCTCATCGACTACATATGTTTCTCTCTAGACAACATACGTTCCCAACTTGTTCAGAGGTTGGTGCACGGTCGGCGGTTGTTTTCGTGCTCGTCGGTATGCATTACTAAGTAGCTTAGATCCCTGGGACGAGAGAACATGGAGAGCACCCTGTATGACGGTGTCATCCCCTTTCAGTCTTCACAATGGGACTAAATCCGATTTTCGAGTTGATCGCGTTAAACGCGTCCGGGGATTTGTCCCTCTTTCTCCACAGCTCTCTCTCTCTCTCTCTTTTGCCACAATGGCCTGTTTACGGTTCCAGTGAAAGGGGGATTTGACCCAGGAGCGTTAGAGAACTCTGCCGACAGAGGCCGAACTCACCCTGTCCACTCGACGGGGCGCCCACCTCGGGAAAAAACTGCCTCTCGTTGGATGAATATGGAAGGCGTGATCTCCCTCTCTCTTTCTCACTCTATCACTCTCTCTACCTGATGAATCCTGTGACGCCAATGTGATCCATCAATTCTACCGCGTCCTTGACAATGATGCTTGATACACCAAAATAATAATTTTGAACTGACTGGAATTGAGGCTGACCGCGTCCGCCATGGCGTTTTGAGACTTCTCTCGGCACTCACGTAGACACATGCGACTACTTTAATTGCCAGTAATTGTTGCGAAGGTCGTCGAGCAACGTTGACACAGCCGGATGGGAAGAGAGAGAAAGAGAGAGACAATGCGCGATAGAAATGAGCCCACGCCATGTTCGTACTGAGTTTCAATACGAATGAACGAGAAGAAATTCGACTTGTGAATTCACAATGAAAGTTACGAAGTATTCGGTTATATTTGCGTTTTATCTTATGGCGAATTTGAGCCTGAATAAACAATTCATTTGTAATTATCACTGCCACGACTGTTTTCAAGTTAATATTAAACCTCAATTTTCTTGAATAACCATTATACATAGAGACAATTTTCATATGAACTTTTTTCATCTGTTTCAAGCAAAAATGTCATTATACAAGTTATTCCCATGACCCTTATTTCGTTTCTATAAATTGCTTTATCATACTTCAAGAAAATTACCCGATACTTCGATAAGGGCGCGCTCCAAGTTTCCAGTTCAGCTGAAACTTTTCCATGGAGCTTGGAGTCCTCGAAGCAAAGAGTTCCCTTTGAGATCAAAGGGAAATCGATCGAGAATGAAAGAAACTGAAGAGAGAACGAAGAGCGTTGATCCTTCAAAGAGGCCTTGATCCCCACGTCGTTTTGTTTCGCACACTTTGTGCGTACGAGCAAGATTGGTAGCTTGACTAACCGTCTCAACCGCCGTGTGTTATCCAAGGTTACAACGATTCTCGTCTCCGAAGCCACGGAGAGTTCTTCACCGACACGCAGATGTAATTTGCCCTTTCGGCCATTGTCATGTCCTCGCACGAAACGGCGAACAACGGAACGGGCTTTCTCGCAATGTCCACATATTGCAGGAAGTCTTGAAAAGCCTCGATACGCACTCGGTGATGCGACCTACAGTTTTTTTATGGCTAAAACACAAGCACAATGAAGAACAAGGCCGATTATGCGGTGTCTTCAGACGTTTACCTGTCGAATGGCCAACCTTATGGAATATTTGCATAGGCCCCGCATTTGCAGGCTGTCCGATCGATCATGACCTCCTTTTATGCCACTTTGTGAATTCCAGGTTCGCGACAAATGACGTGTGCGTGCGAAACGTTCGAGTGGGACTCGACGTGGCACGACTCCTATCTCTTTTCCTTTGTCCCTATCCTCGAAGTGTGCTACTGACCGTAAGTTAAATCCCTTTGAGAACCTATCGGGAGCTGATCGGGTCCTATCCAAACACACGTGACTAGTAGACTACTTTTGCACGAGTTTCTAGAGTGCATCGACGTGCAAGAAGCGAGAGTGAACCGAGGGTGGTAAGATGATGAGGAGTACGACAAAGAGAGAGAGAGAGAAGGTCGATAGGAAAAGGGAAGAGTGTCAGTCCTGGGTACAAAACGGAAACAGAACCGTATTCGACGCCCGTACAAGTGCAACGGTCGTTGCATCAGGGTCTCTAAGCCCCGATGGGATTCTGGATTCATTAACGTAATTAATGGACTCTCATTAAGAGCATTACCGTATTAACGGAGCTAACCGCTCGCGAGTGTGGCTCCAACCGCGTATACGTTATCCGTATTACACGCAAGAGTTGTTGACGATCTCGCGATCGCGGAGCGCTCACGCGCCCGCTTCGTCGCAACGCACGCTCGCGTCAATTACGCTGAAGTCGTAAATGCCAGAGATGTCGCCAATGCTCACGGACCCTCATGGATCTCTCTAGACACTCACAGGAACTCACAGAATCTAAACGGAATTCATAGGCCGATGGTGAAACGAACGGAGAGGCTCGCTCTCCTATAAAAAATTCCTGAGTCACCTGTAGGCGCTCCAAATTTTTCTGATTGTGAGTGATCTGTGGGCACTCAACATTTTTTTGAGTGGTTAAAAGTTAATAAAAAAACAAATCTCAGTGATGTATGGGCAGTCAAGATTGCTAAATAATCTGTGAACACTCATCAAATTTCTGAATTACCTGAGGACACTCAATACTTTTTTTAATTACTCGGGAACACTCGACAATTTTTCCAAGAACCCATAGAACCTTGATAATTGTCTGAGTGATCAGTAGGCTCTTAAAAAATTTCGTTTCGACTCAATGTCACTAAAGATCATTGGTGAATCAAAAAACTTGTTGATACGACTAATAATCTGGAATAAAATGTATAATCATGTTCACAGACTGATCTCTATTGGCAATTTTTTCGAGATTATACAGGAATCTTTATGAAGTCGGCTCTTGATCGGTTGATTTCTATTTAAGAAAGTCTGTGTGGCAATGCACACCAGGGACAAAGGTCTCTTTATATGAAAAGACTCCACTGGCACGTGGCAGTAATCCAACGTGCACACACCCTCTCTCTCTTTCTCTTTCTACATATATATATATATTCAAGGGTCGTGAAACAGGAGGCGACGATAGGGTGAAAACTTGATCCCGGGCGTGTCTCAAAAAAGTTTCGTTATCGGAGTAGCCCTCGAACGGGACCTTTTGCCACGTAGGAAAGGCAAGCCCCTCAGGGCCTCGATGGATATTCTATATATCCATATCCAACGGATTCTGATCCCTATCGCAAATTTTGTAATAAGGGTATATAAATTTGTACACACACTTTTATAATATGTCGATAAGAACGAGTCTATGATCGATATTAGATAATTGACACGTGTAATTAAAAATAATTAAATAACGAAGGAAAATAAATGAATCTAAAAAAATTAAAAATCAATTAAATAGTATGAGATAAGAATATTGTTATCGATAAACAATGACACTTTGAAGGTAAATTTTCTTTATCATTCAGGATGAGGTAAATGATTATTTTAATTCATTATTTTTAATTTTTCAGTGAATCTTGTTTTTTTCATTTTTTGTCGAATCACAGACCTCACCGGTGGGAATTCTTCGTAGTCTGCAGAGGCGTGTTTCGAGGGGGCATAACACACGAGACTTTGACATGGGCGGGTAGTCGCGAATATTTTATAAATTAATGTCAATGTGCCCCCTTCCACCCTCTCTCTCTTTCTCTCTCAGGCGTCTGGGGATATCCGGTTACCGGAAATTCACAACAATGCACTCGTGCCTTCGTATAGAGAGTCAGCGAGAATGACATTGACGACGATGAATTAAAAAAAAATAATAATAAAAAAATATTTTTATAAAAAACGTCCCCTACGAAATTCCTCCCACATTTTTCTTCCACCGAGGCGTTCCGTGTCAAGTTTTTTTGGTTTCTTCTGCCATCGTCGGGGACTAAAAAAATGGGGCGTGACGCGAACGAGGGTTCACCCCTGTCACACTTTTCGGTCGTTCGATATTTGTCTAATTCGTAAAAATGTCGAATATTTATATTCGATGTTTCTATCTCTATGTTTCTTATAGCTTTGCTCATTTTTTTTCTCATTTTTCAGATACGAGCTGAATTAAAAAAAACGTTTGTCGACGCTTAAGTTCGTGTACAGGGACGAACAAATTTCCTGAATATTTCAATAGTTTATCATTGTTCCGTCGACCAATGTACATCGCGTGAGATCGCACTCCTCTATTTTTAGCCCCAATATAAACACGCTCGGGTGGCGGATCAGTCGATTCTCGAACGACGAGCTTTGTCTCAGAATTTTTTTCTTCTTTTCATCGACGAGAGAAAAAAATTTACCAGACGTCGAAACGACGAAGTTTTCGCTCTTTCCGATATCGATAGCCGCCAATTTTCTTCACTTTGCCTTATCGCATCGCTCTTAATTCAGTTTGTGTTCATAAATCAGTGCCTACGACAAATACCCTATCGTGATACGAAATTTCTAAGCAAGAATAATTTATTTTTTATCGACTAAGAGTTCGTAATCGTTCTGTGGATTTATTCGATGCTAGACTCGAGCCCGAAAGTAAATATAATCGAGAAAACTTCGAGCAAGGACTAAGACGAAAGAACGAAAGAACTACTCGAGAAAAAAAGAACCTTGATCAACATAATTAGAAATAAAATAAAAAAATAAAAATCGACGATTAAAAAAAACGTAGAAAATAAAAAATTGAATAAATATCAAATAACAATAAAATTATAACCTTAACAAACGAGATAATAAATTTAAAAAAAAAGTGACAAATTTGAAAACAATTAATTTAATTGTTATAAATCGTAATTAATCCTTTTTCATATTTTCTTTTTTGTATAGAAAGTGCTTTTTTGTTTTTCCCCCATCATGGTAGAGGCTCTCGTGTCTATTTGGTGAAGCTCTAGGTTCGTTCTTGTGGCAGATAGGAATCTCTTGAGTCGTACGACGAGAACGAAGTAAGAAGACAAAGCTTGCCGGACGCGCGTTAGTGTCGGATTAGTGTCACCAGCCCTTTTCACCGAAGAGGCTCCCAAGTGGGTCATGGGATCGTACGCGCGACCGCTGTCCAATCGGCTTTTAAATTTTACCTTTTAAATTCCCTCCCTCCCTCTCTCACTCCCTCTCACTCACTTTTTCAACTCCCTCGCCATGGGAGGTTGGCTCAGCTCGAGTCTGTTTATTTTTCGAGCTAATGTTCCCCCCTGCGTGTGCCCCAATCGCGCCAAAGCTGCGCCCTTTCATCATCAATAATCAATAACAATTTTAAAAAATAAATAAACCAAAAAAAGACATTTTTTTACAATAACAGAATTGCAATATTTATTCATTCTTTTTTTATTATTTAAAAGAAATTTTATCGAATGACGAGAAATATTTTTATGCGAGGCGTTTTTTTTTCAAGTATTGTCGCAACGTTTCTATGCGTTACTTTTATTCGCGGTGTGTCGCAAGGTCCAAAAAACGACCCCTCCAATGTTCGACGTTTTACGTTCGCCGCGCTTCGACAACCCTTACGCTTTTCTGTAATATTGCCATATGATACGCTGGGCGTGGTCCTTACGTCCGTTTTTCGTTCTATCCCGCGAGACCTTTGTCCCACGACGCTGGTATAGCACCCGCAGCAGTAAGTATACATATATATATATTTGGGTATACGAAAACCACCTGGAAGTCCAGATTGCGACGCGAAAGATTTTTTTTTCTCCTGCTCTCTTCCCTCTTACCAGCCGTTCAACGTACTCTGTAACGGTAAGTCTAATGATAAAAGAACAACTCGAAGGGCTCCACGCTCATTCTTTTTCCTTATTTTTATTCAACATGGAATATTTTGTGGTTCATTTTTTAAAATTAATTAATGAGTGAAGGAATTTTTTTTAATTGTGTAATTAACGAGAAAACTGTATAGTTACCATAGAATGGGGTTACATTGACAGTTTTTGGAGCTAGTTTAAGAAAGCGCTCAAGATAAGATTTACTCAATATTTCTGTAAATTACAATATATCGGGATTATTATTGTGATTTTCGTATTGCGCGGGAAATTTCCGATTCCGTAACCTCCAACTGAAGCCTTTTTGAACGTAAAAAAATGTTGACCCTGGGCAGGTGTCGAAATTCGTGATTAACTTTTGCAGCTTTCGTGGGTCCGGGGGGGGGGTCAAATTTTTTTTTACCCGAAAAGACTTTGTTGCATGATTTTGGAAACGGAAATTTCCCGCGCAACACTAATATGTTGAGATAAAGGGGTTTTGGAGCAGAACAAAATTTGGCCCCATCGCCTAGGCGTTTTTTTGCAGGCCCCCAAAATGGGTCCCAAAAATCGTGATTTTCGAAGGATCGCCACGGCCCCAAAAATTAAGCTATCTGGATGATCCTTGGCTGCTTATTGAGTCCTCGACGAGCTCTTCAAAAAGTTATTCGTGTAATTTTCGGTCGAACGAACAAGAACGGAGATACAGCATCGCGAAAGGTCAATTTTTCGAGATTTCGCGATAGCCATCGAAATTGGCGATATTCCATTCCGGTGAATTATAATCCTTTCGCAAGCTCTAAGAGCCTATATCGATTGCAAATTTCCCATACAACACGAAAATCATGGTTTCGTTTTCGAATTTCCATATTTTCCACAACCCCACAAAAGTCACAAATATTTTAATGAACGATTAATTTTATTTATATTTCTAGAATAAAATGCTTTTTTTCTCATGAAAAAATGCATGTGGCCGTTAGTAATTAGAAAAATCGACCTCGTGTGCCCCTTTAATTCAAGAAGAAATAAATAAACCGTTTAATAAAGTGCAAGGGGAGAAAGGACGCAGAGATTTCGGAGCCACTAAGTGGAACTCACAACAAATCAACTCTTTCACTCTTTCTCTCTCTATCTTTACTTTGATTGCATCAACGCTTTTGATAAGACCCCGAGGTCAGCCGGTGACCAGTCTCAAGAGACAGATGCAGTCAATTGGGCAAACTCCAATATTACTAACCGGCTAAGCTTCTCACATCACCCAGACAACAACAATCAAGCAGAGAACACAATGAAGCATATCAAATGTCTTCTGTACGAGTTCCTCGATATGAAAATAACGATACCACCAAACTCAGAAAAATATAACGAAAAAACTTACAAAAATCATAATTTATAATTTATTATATTAATAACAATTATAAAAAAAATAACAATAATAATACGACCTTGTTGAATCACAACGATTACAAGGCGATGAATTAATTTGTATTGTGAGTAAATCAGATTGCCCTGTGGTCGTAGAACTGTCGCGTTACAGAGCGGGTCATGTACGAGACGTTCCGTGTCAACTCGACCTTTGTCCCAGTCACATTTCTCAATGCCATCGATCATATTCCTTCCTATCATGCTGCTATCTCCAAAAATCACTCGCAATTCCTAAATTATTTATATTTGCATAACCTCATTAATTTTTTTATCCAATCAACGCGAGAATTAAATAATGTCACGTTAATTATTTTCCACAATAATAATAAATATTTTTAAAATTTCATCAATTCAAAAGTTTGATTAACAATATTGCAAATATCGTAGAAATTTTGCCCCGGATAAGATGATTTTTATATCAATTAATTGTATTTGCTTTTTGTCTTCTGCATAGAATCGCCCATACATATGGATGAGTACGAGACGGTCCTCTCGACGATCTCGACCGATAAACGTGCACACACTCCGTATTACGAGAATCATATTAGGCTAATACGAATATATAGATACACACCTATATATATATATATGTATATATGTATACCTGTATATAATATGTGGAGGTCGCAGGGAGCCCAGCACAGCGTGAACTCGCGAGAAGAGGGTGAGCTTTGATTGGTCCATTGAGGTTCGACACGTGCAGCCTAACCCCCGTGGCCACCTATGAGCGTGTGTGTGAAACAGCCCCTCTCTCCACTGGGCTATGCATCTCGTTACGTACTCATTCAGGAAATCTCTATCTATCTCTCTCTCTCTTTCTCTCCTTCTCCCTCTCTCGCTCTCTCTTCCTCTCATTCGAGGATCGAGACGACGTCAAGGCGACGACGGCGACGACGCTCGTCCTATCTCCCGCTTTATCAACGAGAATCAAGTGGAATTGTCCCTGGATTCATGTTACGTTTGCTATATCTATAAATATATATATATATATATAACATATATGTATACGTATATAACGTATACGTTGATGTTTCATAAATGCGGCAAAATTACAAGAAGATGATATACATAGATATGGAGAGATGGAGAACGTGAAAAAGGGGCGGGGGGGGGGGGGATTTCTTGATGGGAATTATGATAGCCAGACGAGACGTAATCCCTCGATTCGTGATATGTTGAAAAAAAATCAACTCATTCCGAGAGTATCGAGAGCGAATGAAAACGAAAATCATTGAGAGGGTTCCGAGTGTGGAAAAATTGAACAGAAGATTAGAGATCTGCGTCCGATTAAAGAAATTACAGAAAATATTAAATAATTCATTACAAAACAAGAAAAATTTGTATTTTAACTCGATCAAATTTTTTTCGAAAATCCTGCAAATGAAAAACCTACTATTACACGTCCTAACACACGCGCATTTGAGTTGTTAAAATGTTCCAAGAACGAGCAAGAAAGTCATCGAGGCGGGAGGACAAAGGGGTAGACGAGTGGAAACGAAGAAACGAAAATCGAGAAGAATTGAAAAAAAAGAGAGGAAATGACGAAATTGAAAAAAAAAGAAAATCGTAACAATAATAACAATAATAACAAAAATAAAGAACTTATAGAGCAAAGTGTGCGACGGTCTCTCCTCCACTCGTTCCCATGTGTTGTTCCTACAAAGTCGATCAGCCCGGTTTGTTCGAACGAGCATGTGGGCCAACAATGCCCACTTCGAGGAGGTGGAGAGGAGGGGGAGAATTATATACATATATATAACACATAGTATATACATATATACATATATAGTAGCAACCCGCGAAGAGAGACGTGCACTTCACTCCGCCCCATTATATTCCATACACGTTTTCATGTACCAGTGCGTTTCACCGCTCCATGAAAAGTTACTATATACATATATACATATATATATATATATGTTCTAAGGTAGAAATGCATATATATATATTGTAATACATATGTAATTCTCTCGGTTGCTAGAGAATTGCTGGAGAGAAAGAGAGAGAGAGAGAGAGAGAGAGTGTGTGTGAGAGGGAGAGAGAGAGAGAGAGCTGAGAGAACGGGCACAGAACTCTTTCGCATTGCACCGCCGAGGCCGAGTTGTTCTCGCATACCCCGGAGGGTTCTCCAGGCAGTCAGCACACACAGAGGCCCCGACCACTGTGCAAAACCCTCAAGAGCCCTCGGCGAAATTCGTTCTGGTTGCAAGTAGCGCGGTTTCCCCCCTCCACTCGTCTTCACATTCAACTATATATATATATATATATATATGTATGTATGTATGTATGTATGTTTGTGTGTATATACGGTATATGTGATATATGGCTTGTGGTTCTGCGAAATCTCTCCTAAGTCGAAAAGAGACAATGTTGAAATTCTCGAGATAATTCTTTTTTTATTTTATTTCTATTTTCTTATTACAAAATATAGACCAAAAATGTTCGAAAACTTAAAACAATTCGATTTACAAAAATAATCGGCGGAACGATGTAATTCTCAAATCACACGATTTTATTGATTTAATTGTAAAATTAAATCGTTAATTAATTTCGTTAATCTATTCTCTCGACGATTTAATATCGAACGAGACGAAACAAACAAAAATGAATATTATGTTTTTTTTTTATTTAATATTCATATTCCTATTTACATTGTTTTCCATACCATGTTGTTGTAATGAATTATTTTTGTTTGTTTGTAATTTTACATAATAAAAGTATCAATTAATCATATTATATTTAATATCAATATTTACGTTCTTTTTTTTACAGTAACTTTTTGTTCGTTATAATTTTTCTTACGAATAAAAATCTCGTGACTATTTACAGTACTTTATCCGTTACATAGTTCGACTGTTGGCTGTAAGTACGTATTATGCGTGTTTGACCCGAGACTCATGCATCCCAGTGACCACTCGAAACAGAGGCTTGATACCAGCGATTTTACTACCGTATAATATATATATAAAAAAATATTACACACACACACACATATATATATATAGTCAAAGGGAAACGTACATTCGTCGGGTACCCACTGCCTCGCATATATATATATATATATATATATATATATATTCGGCAATTCGTCACAATATATATATATATAGATATGTGTGTGTGTTAGTATATATATGTATATACAATAATACCCTCGAAGGGTGAAACAATAAAAGCGACGAACGACAATGAGGATTTAAGTGGCGACCTCAATGATATCAACTGCAACGCCGGAATAGAATTCAATTGAATTGAAGAAACGGTCGAGGGGAGGCTTGTACTACTCCGTACTCTCTCTCTCTCTCTCTCTCTCTCTCTCTGTCTCTCTCTCGGTCTCTCGTGACTGACGTTTCGTGGCTAGCCAGCAAAACTTCGTCATTGACGTCTGCGAGAAGCTTTTTCTTTTTGTACATTTTTCCATTAAATTCACTCACCGTAGTCACGCGAGTCTCGCGACGCGATTTACAAAAAAAAAACAGGAGAGAAAATAAAACAAAAAAAAACGAAAAAAAAACAGGAATAACGATCCCATTGAGAAATATGAATTTTTTCGTGCATAAACAATGTATATTGTTTCTTTTTTTTTTTATAAATATTTCTTTAGACGCGTTACACGGCTCAAAACGCATGAGATAATTTTTTATTTTTTTATTTTATTTTTAAAGCTACGAATATTACACGAGAATAACTACATGGCTTTTCAAGCCTCGTTACATCGATATAAAAATATATATATGGTGCATCGCGCACGGCGGGATACTTTAATTACATAATTTATAGAGCGGTTGATACACTGTGTAACTACAAATCGGTATAGCATGCTGATAATTCGTCAAAGTGGAGGGAGCAGAGGGAGCGTCGATCGCATCCGATTACCGGCATTATTACGTACATCGTACTCGGTACCTACACTATATACACACATATATATATACGAACACGTGCTCATGATGGCTTTTGTCGCATTCCAGCATGATACGAGAGCAACGTACATATATGTATACATTAAATAAAATGTATACATACACACTTATGCTTGTATATATATATATGTGTGTGTGTGTGTGTGTGTGTGTACATTTTATTGCATATTATAAAGCATATCACGTTATATTATTATGAATAGGAGCACGCGGGAACGCCATCGAGAATTTAAGCCACGAATATGTATGCTTATTATCGTACTTGCATTGATTTCTATCTATGTATGTATATATATGTAATAGAAATAAAATAAATATTGAGAATATTTACAAAGAAAAATAAAATAAATACTAAGAATATTAAAAAATGAAAATAAAATAAATATTAAGACTATTTGAAAATAAGAATAAAATAAATATTAAGAATGTTTACAAATAGAAATAAAATAATTACTAAGAATATTTAATAATGAAAATAAAATAAATTTATTTCTTGGGCCAATGTCACATTTGATTCGAGACGAAAAGAAAAAAAAATTGTTTTTCTTTTGTATAGATAACAATGTATTTGTGTGTGTATGTGTGTGTGTTTTAAATCGACAGTGAATGTGTGCACCAAAAGTGCATCGGGTCCAAGCGCGGTGCACGATTCCTCGCTACTCTTTTCCCGATCCCTCTTACTCGGTGTAACACGACCGAGAGAGATGTATACGACGAGAGAAAGTTCATATTTTTTTTCTTCTTTTTCTTTCTGTGTGTTTTTTTTTCTTTTCCTTTTTCCGTTTTTTAAGTACGCCGCAATCAGGCATGCCTTTGCGAGACTTTCGCGATGCACTACGTCTATTCTCGAAAGATATTTGCGTCTTCGTAACGCGATTTACGTTAGATTTATCGACAGAGTTTGTTTACTTTGACGTTTTTTTTGTTGTTGTTCCTTTCTTTGAAGAATTCTATACGCGAGTTTACACTTGCAGCAATTCTATTGTCTCGAGTATTAAAATATTCTAGCTTAAAGTAATCCTCGTGCTATTTAATTACAAAAAAAAGGCAATAATCATAAAACGACTGCAATTTAGTAATTTTGTTTTTATCCGATAACAAATCCATACATCAAACATTGATCTCTAAAAATAACAATAATAAAATATTTCTCATATTAATTGTTAATAATTAATTTTAAAAAAACTTTTTTAAAATAATTTATCAATAATTACAAAAAATTATTCCCCCCCCCTTTTTTGATAATCAAAAAATGTATCTTTTACGTAATTAATATGAATTTTTATTCAGATATCGTGAGAATACTTCGAGGGTGAAAACAGGTAAAAGGGTTTTTGCAACAATGAATCCAGGTGGCGCCATCTATGCGATAATGCTCGAAGCTTCACAGCAGTCTTGTACGTATGCATGTATACATATATATATTTTATATATACATATATATATACATATATATGTCCATATATACATGCATAAGAATCTTGAAAGCGAGCGAGGTCTTCCAGAGTTCGCTATATGGTCGTCAAGAGAGTGGTGGGTACGACGAAGTTATAGCTCGGCTCGGGCGAGCCCACGGGTGTTGCACACTCGGTGTTCCATAAATCAGGGAACGATAGAGAAAGAGAGATGAGAGCTACCGCGATCGCGTGTAAAACGGATTAAACTCGAGTCTTCCCCACTTATCGTGAATTAACTCTATACATACGTCTATGTATATATAATTGTCGTAGCTAAAATCATTCGATCTTATTCATAAAACAACGTTCCCTTCGATTCCACGACCGGCCACTTTATTGATCGATACGAAAACGTTATGCCCGAAGAATTTTCAAGATCATGAGCGAATCAATCGCGAGCCTATCGTCGAATAAACACATTTATCACTGAAACATATTATCAATAATAATCGAAACTCTGCAATTAAACAAATTTATGCCAATTTCGCATTTGCATAAGTTCTTTTTTTTTCATTGAATTATCAATTGGACCAAGGAATGATTTTTAATTCTTAGGAGAAATAATAATCGAATTTGTTTAATGGACGAATGACCCAATGAATGTTGGCGAAATAAATTAAACAAGCCCCATGATTGAAAAAGCGTATTCGATCTCGAGGAAATTTTTATTATAATTGTAAAATTTTATCGACGGGTAATCTCTCGATTAGAAACGAAAATTTAAACATAAAGAATTATCTCAGTTTCATGTTTGCGGAATTTTTTCATTCGAGTGCAATTTGTATCGACGACTTTTTTTTTGTTTAATTAATAGAAAATTAAAATCAAATTGTGTTCAATGGATGGATGTTCCGGTGAATTTTGTTGATAAAAGTGAGAAAGAAGGACCGTTGATAGCGGAAAAGACGTTCTCGGTCTTCGTAGTCAGAGGGAAGAAAGGGAGAGAAAGGAAGAGAGAGAAAGAGACTCGATCGACCGAGAGAGAGGAATCGCGCTTTCCGTGAATGCAGTCCGATGTACGAGGATCGTGAGGATCGCGGCGGCAGCTCGTTTGATATACTTTTTACGATATATTCTCTCTCGGCCGGTATATATTCTCTGTTCGAACGACGTTGGTGAACTCTCCGAACGGTAGAACCAGCAAGAACAGCATCATTGCTCGTTTCCGTGGCTGTTTGTGCCTTGAAGCACAGTCATTGGCCACTCAACGTTCTTCTTAACCATTCCGGACAGTGATTGGCATGCTTGACGCGAGGAGGATCGCAGTCCAGAATGGCCAACCACTGTCCGACGACTTCAAACCGACCAATCACTGTGCCCCGTACCCTCTAAAGTGGCCAATATCTATGATCCATCGTGTTACGATGGCCAATCACTATATTTTCTTCGCTTACGGTGCCAATAACTGTCTCTAAGGTCCAAAATACGACGAATCTCAGCCAGGAACGGGCTCTCGTTCGTTCCTCCCCGAGTTCCATCGTCCAGGCGCACGCACAATGGCAATCCAGAGCGGTCTACGAACGTTCCGGAGTTGACATTCTTCTGCGGTCGTCCTCGCGTATTCTCTTCTCTCTTTCTCTTCCTCTCCTCGGGTGTGAGCGAAAACGAAGCAGCCTTTCGAGGCCGAGATCGTAAATTTTTCGCCGCCCGGCAGCAAGGATCTGCGCGAGTGAGAGAGGGAGGGGAGGGACAGGATCACTTCGTCGAAGAGAATTCTCTCCGTACCACAAGCTCTACATGTTTTATACGCTCACCCCTCTCTTTCTCTCCCTGTTAATTCTGCCAACATGCATTATTCCTGTTGGTACGTTCTACCGATTTATTTATCGTTTTCGACACTGCCTTTGGGCCGGTTTAATTAATCAGAAATTTCCGACGGTCCTGATATCAAACGAGACTTTGAAATTCCTGGTAACTCATCTATTCTAATAAGAATCCTAATTTTATAACGGGATTTAAGGGTTGAAGACAATTGTGATAAAAACTTTAATACGATAACGTCCTGATAACAGCTAATTTAATTTTGATAACATTCTATCATTATACAAAAATAATACTTAACTATCATAATGTTCGAGAGATTTGAAAAACAAATTCATGAAATTAATTAAAAAAGCTCAAATTTTGATAATAATTTTAAAAAAATCGTTATCAAAATCGAATCAAGACTCAATACGTTAGTGACAGGATTAAAATTTAAAATCCATCGAAATTAGAAAATAATATCAGCGAATCTAAAGTCGTCACTCCCATCACTCCTTTTTCAATTCTTTTTCCCTAATCCAAAAAAAAAAGAAGCAAACAATATATATTCGTCACCGCAGATGTTACAAATATTATGTTTTTTTTTCTGCCCAAGCACAATGTAACAAAACATGCCCCGAAAAGTCGATTAGTAGGGCGTATCGACGAAAATTTCGACGAAACTTTAAAAGCGATATTAGCGAGGCCGATCGGTCGATTCTCGCGACCTCTCATTAAGAGACGTAAAAATCTATGAAAAATTATTGTGTCCCGGGATAAAGATACGTCTCGGTTCCACCTGTCACCAGAATGTTTTCTTATTTCTTCCTTACCATTAGTTTTTACGAACGAATAAAACGTATTTCGTTTCTCGTTCTCGAAGTCGTAGAAACAGGAAATTTCGTGAGAAAGACGAATATAAGAACCGGCGGTGGACCATTGTTTTTTTTTTTCAAGTTTTAACCTTTTTCGAATCTTTCTCTTCGCGCCACGTTCTGTTCCTGAAAACAAAAAACATATGTATATATGTATATAGCATTATGTCTCTGATGTATTTTTTTTTCTCAACGTTCGATGGTCTATATAGGTGAGCTCGTATTTTACCGTCGCTGGGTCACTTCTTCCTTCCTCGTTCCTTTTTTCTCTCTCATCTGTGCTCGTGCTTCCTCTGCCCCTCTCACACGACACTATCATTACGGAAAAACGAGTCCGGGACATAATTTTAGGTTCCTTTTTCGTGCATTATCTTTCCAATACCGAAACCTCTCTCTCTCTCTCTCTCTCCCTCTCTCTTTCTCTCGTCACAAAACACAACCAACCCAAGTTCGACCTAAACACAAATTAACGTTCAAGGAAATCGATTCGATCGACAACGGAAGAATATTCTACGCTTTTTAAACATTTGATTTGACTTTGAATTAAAACAAAAAAAATTGAATTTTTAAAATAATTGGCCTTAAATTAATTAATTAATGCTGGATAAGGGTAAACAAAGGAATGAATGAATATTCACGGTATTAATTATTTCATAAAAATGAGCTTTTTATTTTTATTTTTAATAAATTTGACAAAATTCAGGAAAATCTTGCTCGATCGTATCAAAATTTATTCAAATTTCAATGATTCTCGTGATTGCGTTAGTATTGTGTAAATACCTTAAAGTTCAAGAAAATCGAATCGATCGACAACGGAAGAACATTCGACGTTTTTTTTTAAATTTGATTTGACTAAATGAATTAAAACAAAAAAATTAATTTTTAAAATAGTTGACCTTAAATTAATTAATTAATGCTGGCTAAGGGTAAATAAAGGAATGAACGAGTATTCGCTGAATTAATTATTTGATAAAAACGTGCTTTTTATTTTTATTTTGAATAAATTTGAGCAAATTCAGGAAAATCTTGCTGGATCGTATCAAAATTTATTCAAAATTCGATGATTCTCGAGATTGCGTTAGTATCGTATAAATACGAAGCACCAAAGGTCACGAGACTTGGTATTAATAATTACGGTCAACGAGCCGAGCAATTTTCTCTTTTTCTCTTTTTCTTCTTTTTTTACTATTATATCGTGTGTGTCGCTAGTTTTTATTTCGTCGTTCAAACGTTATCGCTTATAAACGCTCGGGCTTCGCTCAAACTACTTTCCCTAATCGTGAAAACATACGCGTCCGAGCCGCGTCACGTAACGCAACAAATTTTTTTCCTTTTTTTTACTTCTCATTTTTCAAATGTCTTTTTTGTTACGTTTTTGTTTTGTCGTATTTTCTTCTTTTTTTTTTCATTAGACAACAAAAGTCTGTTTTTTATCGCCCTGACTGAAGACGTATCGGACGTATCGGTATCGGTCGAGCCAATTTTCTTAAAGTTTCATTTTCATTTTTTATTTTTTTATTTTTTTCTCGCAACGTTCCTCCTTTCCCGCTCACGTCGTGGCAATATTTATCGAGAATATCATAACGAACTTGAAACGCGTTGCACGACAAACAGGTCGATGTAATCGACACTGGGGAACTCGCAACGAGCGTGTCTTTATCATAAAAATTACGCAAAATGGTTAAACTAGTTTTTGGCTCCCCCCACCCTCGAGCTTGTTCCCGAGGTGGAAAACAAGGTGGAAACTCGTTTCGCGTCGATTTATCTGTTATGTACAAACCCTTTAACATAATTTCTTCTTTTGTCGATCATTATTATTAAAAATATTCATACGAGCACTTTGAAAAATTACCTGTCAAAACGGACATCAATATTTGACTAATCGTCGACCAACGATCTATGATTTTATATCAATTTCAATTAGCCATTTTTCATCACGCACCGAGTGCTGAAAATCATTATTTGTTTGCTGCTACATAATTGATCCGATTAAAAACGTTTCAACGACAGCTCGACGTTTTATTCAACTGTTAATTTATTCCAATATTTAATACATAAAAATAAAAAATTCTGAACGAAAACACGTAATAACTATCATTTCTTTTGATTATCGAACAATGAACGAGAAAGAAGAGAATAACCGCGAGTATTTTTTTGCAAGAATTATTGAACGATCTTTTCGATTCTGACAAAAATGTTATCGAGCACTTACGCAACATTAAACAGAAAAAAAAGAAATATTGTAGAACTATAACACGATCGTCTATCTACGAAAGTCGCTTCAGCCTCGAACGTGTATTATCGATAAGAGTGATTAGAAAATTGAACCATTTCGATGAGCACACACGAGCGCATGGTGGTGTTAATTGGCGCATTGCGCAACCGATATCGATGCAACCGACGCTGTCCTGATGGAGAGAACAAAGAAAACTACGTCTGTTTTCTTTGTTCTCTAACATTAGACAGCTCGATTTTTATTGTCAACAAATTACCTCTTCCTCAAAATGAAGATTTCTCACGCCGTTGAAATATTCACTCCAAAACCGATCTTGCCTAGGCGCCATTTATGAGAACTTCGAACAAAATGTCGGTACAACCACAAATTATAAAATTTAATCGATCTTATGCAATTTTGTTTCGTGCCATTTAACTGTGTGATATATATTGGCCCAAGTGCTTATTTACGAGCTGAAGATCGTACAAAATATATTCAATAATCTCCGACAAATTAATGTTTGAAAATAAACATACACGTGTGTGTATATATATATATATATATAGATACATCTACATACTCGTTCGTTTAACATCTGCCAATGGAGTTCCGAGTTTCTTATCTAATTAGTCCAAATTGACCATTCCGCGAGCAAATTATCTCGACGCTTCGTATTTTTTTTCATCGGTCGATATACGCGTATATGCAAAACTGGAAGCGTAAATTACTGAAAAGCCCCGGAGAAAGGAATTAAAAAGAGTATATATGGAAAAAAAAGGAAGAAAAAAGTAGGAGCTAACGCGCGTGCGTATGGGAATTGCGAGAGAGCAATAAAATATTGTTATACGTTTCACGCATCTCTCCGGTGTGAGGTCTCTTCGTCATACAGGCAAGGGAATATATCGTCGAGAAAATTGAGACGGGAGTGAGACTTTTATTTTTTCTATCCGTCTCTCTCTCCCTCCCTCGCGTCTCGTAAAAATTGTATTATTATTGTTGTTGCTTTTTTTTTCTCGTCTCGACGTCTTTTCCTTCTTATTTTTCCTTTCATTACCCGAGAGCGCTCGCTCGGTCGTCATATGTGTGTAATTATTATCGTCGTATGGAGAGGAGAGTCTCGATACGAAATTATCGGACCGCGATGGCGACCAACGGGAATTCAAGGTCGATCGCGTCGATATCGCGGAACTTCCGGTTCTTTATTAATTTTTTTTATTATTTTTGTTTTTATCATTTTTTTTCCATCTTTTCATCACAGTCGATTTCAAGACGTACTAATTATACTCCAATTAAACCGACTCGATGAAATTTAATTAAAAGAAACACACTTTGTTCGCATACTTTGTTATCGTACGTTAACAAATTAAATAAATTAATTAAATACTTCGTTGAAACAAATAATTAAACGATTGATCGAAAGTAACACGAAAGATTGATTATAAAAATAAATAAACAACGAATTTGGAGAAACGAGAGAAACAAAAGTTTGTAAAAACGTCCGCCAAGAGCGCCACCTGTGCGCGCGCACTGAAAACGAAAATGGCATAAACCATATTAAAAATCAGACTCGATAAAAAAATTCTCCTTTCCCCGTACGACTCTTCCAGATAGATGCGGGAGTCTCTGCGAAATGAAATAGCGAGGGGGTAGTCAGGGTGAAGGGGAAGGTTGAGCGGCTTGATTTCAAATCCCGGGAAAAGCTGCTATATATATGCAAGATCCACTCACCGCGCCTCATCCAACACCGCGCGCGAGCGCTTGTCGTATATATTTATTGAGACAATAAACCGCAATTATGAGCATCATATAACAGCCCCGGACTAACTAACCGCGCGCTGCCTCTCCAGTCGTATCGCGAAGCAGCGGAACGAGAAGGAAAAAAGAAGCGATTTAAAAAATTTTTTTTTCTTCTTTTGTATATTCGCAAGCCACGCTCAAGCTCTCGTGGATAAACGTATTCGGGTCAAGGGAGAAAATATATTTTCTTGACGGAGTCACCGACGTTTTTACAATTGAAAAAGAAATCGTTAAATTAAAAAATTGATTTACATGAATAAAGAAATATTTTTTCTGGTTTTAGACTGTTTTTTGATATTCAGAGTGATTTAATTGAAAGATTGTCTTTTGGACCGACGGAAAGAAAAAGAAAACTAAAAATGATCGGACGTGTGTGTGTTTTTTTATGAAAGTAGGAAAAAGAATATTGTTTTGATTATTTTCAAGTATTTGGTGTTGGGAATGATATCATTGTATTTTTTGCTTGGAACTGATGACAGTTTTTTCGAAAATTCAACAAATTTTAACGAAAAATCTCGAGAAAAACGAGATTTGAAGATTTTTTTTTTGTTTTTTTTTTCTCGAAATTTGTACAGCATTTTAAATGGCCATCATCTTGTCGACGATTGCGTCATAAAGAACGATACTGCTGTTCCTGGAACAGTGCGGGAAGATCGGGGCAAGTGATCGCCTCTTATTGCTCGAGAATCTTTCAAGTTTTGCGCGACGGCGTTTTTTCTCACATAATTTCTACTCTCTTTCATCAACTTCTCGCTTTCTCATTGCTCCCTCACCTTTATTTTCGCAATCGCATGGAAACCTTTATTTACAATCAATCGGCGCAACGCGCCTCGCGGACAAATAAAAAAATTTGGGCATTGGAGAAAGAAAAAAGGAAAAAAATTAAATTTTCTCTGTAGAAAATGAAAGTTCTAAGCAAAATTATACCGCGAATCCGGACAATCAGACAATTCCTGGAACACGCGTGTAGCAGTGGCTTAGAGCACGCGATCTTCTTACCGCGCTGTTCCCTGGCGAGTACGTCGGAATTTCGAGTTTTGCCAGTTCCAATTGGTTTTCGTGACCGCGAAGTGTGAAAAAAAATAACTGTTCGTCTCTGGCGTAAAGCAGGAGCGAACGAATAAGTAGTGACGAACCGACATCGGTCAGACTGGATAGTGTGTCAGGCGTTTCCTCATTCTTTTCATCATTTTTTTTCATTTTTTCACATATTTTAATTATTTTATACATTTTTAGATATTTCATTTTCACATCAATACATATTTGTAATCATACTCTCACACGTGTATGAGTATATACGTATTTTTCCAAGTATAAATGTGAGTTTCTTCACGTTTTTTAGTAAATTTGAGGATTTTCGAAAATAAAATCCATCCAATATTAATTTGGGGATTTGTGAGTGATGGCAACGATCGCTTTAAATTAATCGAAGGCGATTCAGTATTTTTTAAATTTATTTCCTCATATTGAACTTGATTTTCATACATTTGACTACATTTTTGAGTATTTGCCTGCATTTCAGGGAATTTTTGTAAACCGAAGTACGATTCAGAAAATTCGAGTGCCGATTCCTATATTTTATCGTGTCAAAATGTTTTTTCAATTCATTTTCATCCTTGTCGAGTTCTTCCAGCCACCGTCTTTCGCGATCCCATAATTAATCAGTCCATTATTTATTAACACAATTCGCCCAATTCTTATCATTGCTCCTGTTATCATCGTCCAAAAATTTCTACTTTCGTAAACCCCATTTTCCCTCGTACAAAATACCGACCACAAAACTTTTCCCTTAAAATACAAACAAAAATAATCGTATTTCGAGGAATCGAGGAATATTACACGTGTCGAGATAAATTTAATTGCGTTTTTCAGTATGCCCTGGGGCTTATACGTGTCTCTGCTATGAGAGACTGTATTATGCGTGGGCAAAATACTGGTAGGATCCACGAGAGAGCAGAAGATAGTCTCGTGTACGTGATGATGACTCTAATGACACGATGACTCAATCTGAGAATACTTGCGAGCATCGAAGGATAACGGACGAGTCTCATCGTTATTCACTACCTTAATAGTGTCTTTATACATACATATGTATATTTGTGTATTTATTTGCTGACAGAGGGCGCGCCGTTTACATGCCAAATGAGGAGCCATCGCGATTATTCAGATAACATCCCACGTCTATTCGTGTATCACGACCGACGTACCTGTACTTTAACTATTTATTTCCTTATTTATATTTATCCGTCCAATGACCCATCGTTCTCGTCAATCTCGACTCTCTTCCTGTAATGGGACATAATCACTTTCACAATTTTTATTCGCCGTAGCATCTTTATTCTCATTAGTTCTTCCCAATTTTCTCGTTCCTTACCTCGCGAGGCTCGATGACGTGTACCGAGGACAAGTTGATTATCCGCTATTAAGCAATGGCTTTAGCACCGTATCGGGAAACAATTTTTATTGCACGTGACATAAGAAAGAAAAATTAATTTATCGATTTCTTTTGTATTTTGTACGGTTACAAATGTTTTCTTTGGGCTGGAATGTGTCGAGGGAGATTTTTTTGTTTATTTACGTGTGAATGGAGTGTTGTTTTATTTGTATTTGACACGATTCTGCTGTAATTTTCTCGCCCCTTTTTTTTTGTAACGCGTCTCGGGTCGATCTCTCAGCGGCTTCGATCTTTCCGGGAAAAATCATCGAGCCACCACACTTTCTCCTACTACTACGTATTTAACGATCTCTTCAAGGTTCTCCTTTTTTATCTTACCGGCACGCCAAAGCCCGGTAGCTCGTTTCTCTCCGCCTCTCACTCGTCTACCGATAAAACTTGTGGTGGAAAATAAAAATATTGAAAAATTAATCGCAATGGGGTAACGGTGATTGCTCATTTTTCCGTTTGCGCGAGATGGCGTGCTTCTTGGTGGTTTAGTAAGATGAATTTTTGTTGAATCCCGGCGAGGATCATCGCGACGATTTTTTTTTTGTAACCATCAACTTTCCGGTATTAGAGGCCTCTTTAGTTAGCTATCCGGCACTTATACTTCAGTGGGACGGTAATGGGAATGCAATCAATTGTCTTTGCTAGCGATTATGACAAACGCGATTGCCGGTGTAGAGAAAGGAAAGGGAGCTTATCTACTGCGTTGCGCAACAAGGAGATATGACTATATTGTACACTTATGCAATGTCTGACATAGGTGAAGTAATATCATAATAATTAATAATGGCAATGTCGAATTTTTAGATAAAAATTGTTTTTTTTTGTGAAAAAAAATGAATTTTCAACTTTAAATGACTGAATATATAAATATAGGGTCAGTTTCATTCATTTAGTGAAAGATATAGTCGTTTTGGTAATTGAACGATTGAGAAATACAATTAAAACATTTAATTAATTGAACCGTTGAGTTAAAAACACTGTAAAAAAGCGAAAAATGATCGTACACTGTTTTATAAAGATTCATATTGAAGGTTATTAAGTTGTGGAATAAATAAAACCATGAACAAATTAGAATAATGTCCGGAAGTTAATTTATTGTCATTTTACTAACCCAATTTTTAGGCCAAATTCGAGAAAATCACAGTTTTATCTTAAATTGTTAGTATTTATGTTTTGAAAAATCATAGCCTATTGGCTCAAGTCTCATTTTGAAGCCTGAATCGTTGCGAACAAAATGAGCACAGAGTGGAGCCGCAGGTTCATGTGAGATCAAAGTTATCGCTATTTTACTACCTCACTTTTTGCCGAAAAAATCCAATGTCAGGAGACGTCGGTACTCTGACTTAAAATCGATGTAAAAAATTGAAAAACAATCGTATCACTATGAACCAAGTTCCATGTTAAAGCTGAAACGATTGGTAATCACGCGAGCCTAGAGCCGCAACCATAATTCCTCAGCATTCGAAGATATATCAATTTTCCCAAAACAACTTTTAACCAAAAATATACAAAAATTAGGTTGTTGCTTTTAAAACGTACCTGCAGCGTCGACACCCGTCCACGGTGCCCACATTCGGAGTAGGGGAGGGGGACCCCTTCAGAAATCGAAGATGGCGAACGAAGGCAGAGGCTTGCTGGCCATATCGAAGAGGGAACGTATAACACGAGAAGGGGAAAAAGAAAAAACGAGGTAAAAAAAAGCGAAAAAAAAAGATGTCGAGAGCGAGGCAACGAGGCCGTAGCAGGATCGAAGAGCTCCAACTCCTCCTCCTCACTCTTGTATATGTGCTCGAAAGAGTGCTCTCGTCGCTAGAACCGAGAGAACGTGTGTGCAGTAAAGAAGAAAAAAAATGAGCGAAAAAAAAATGAGAAAAAAATCCTTCTCTCTTCTCGTCGAATGTTAACGAGAGACCACGTAGAACGAACTCAACCTCGACTCACCTCACCTCAACCTCCCGGTAAGAGCCCTAGGTGAGTCGAAAGGGGAACGAGGAGGCGAGAAAGGCAAAGGGAAGTCCGCGAGTTGGCTCGAGCGATCTCGCGAGCTGATTTCAAGCCACTCGCCGATTGGCTCGGCGGATACGCCTCGTGTACCCGCCTCGTTCTCTTCTCTCTCGTTCGCGAGCTCCGCGGCGAAACGAAACACCGAGAGACCGCCAAAAACAAAACCGAAAATTAATAATCGAACTTTTTCGACCACCATTTTTTCGAACCCTCCAACTCCCCTTCCACCCTTCTCACCTTTTATGAATCACGCGGCGAGATCACCGAGAATATTTTTAATCGGTAGGAAAAAGTGGAAAAATGACACGAGGAAAATAAAAAACAAATGTTCAATTTAAAATCCCAAAAACAACAATTTTTCTCTGACATTTTTATTCGATTAACATTACATTACGAATAATCATGAATTAAGTGTAGATATCAAAAATAATTTGTAGATGCAAGTACGAAGTGGAAAAACAGATTTCATTTATAATTTTTTTATTCCAACGTTTTAATACATTTGATTTTCGTCAAATTAAATTATGGTCATGCACGCAATGTGAAATTAGACCGCGAAATTCCCATGAAACAGAGAAAGGGTCATCGTGCTCCTCTCCCGAGTCGTTTATTTCCGCTCGATGTCCCCGGTGGGCTCGATTATAGCGCTATATATAATCCACGTAGTAGTGGTCAGTGCGGTGAAAATTCAGTGCCGCCCGTTTATATATATAGTCCAAGCCATCCATTCTTAGCCACAATGTCCACAAATCATTTCGTACCATAAAAAATCCCAAACGATTCTTTCATCCATTCTTCAATGAAATCGTCGCGACCATAAATTCCTACCAAGCTCCTCGACCCTCTCTCAACACCTTTGACTCCAAATTTAAAAACAAATCCGCCCATCGATGTCACCCATTATTTATTCGAAATTTAACAATTTACAATATTTCATTTCACCAAAATTACAAAAATCTAATTAAATTCAATCAAATTTTTATCATTATCGATAAATTGACATAAATTTAATGTTTTTACATCAAATATACTCCACATTTTTTTGTAGAAGTTATTTTCGGTTACAAAATATTCTTTTTGCCAGAATTTTAGTGAGTGGCGAATGGGAGAGGCAGAAACAAAAGCGTTGCGAACGAGGGAACCATTTTGGAATCGCGCCTCACCCGTATCGGAAAGGGATATATATATATATACATAGATATAGATAAAATATACATATATATAGTGTAGCAGGTCGAAGGGAGCCCCAAAGTGGTTTCACCATCCCACCCCGTTCGCTTACGCGTATTTTGCCATCCCCCACCCCTCGAGTCAACGTTGTTTTTTTTCGTTCATTTTTTTTTTCCTCTTGATCATTTGTTTTTAAATCCACCATGATGCTGCTCGAAAAATTCCTGCACCGCGTCTCTCGAAATGGACCGTTTCTTCGCCTTAATCATTATTATTACAAAAGGCACGAGTATTCCCACATATACATATATATATTATTAAGTTACCGAGAGATGAAGAGAGAGCGAGAGAGAGGGAAGAGGGAGGAGGGAGGTGAAACTTCTGAAACTCTGCTCCATCTCCAACCCTTCGATATATAAATTTCGGCGTCGGATTACATTTTTTTTGTTTTTTATTTGTGTTCTCAAGCCGCCATGGGCGAGCTGAACTTCGCTGCCCAACTGTGATCCCCCCCTCCCCTCACCACCGTTCCAAAAAAAAGAAATCAAAGGCTATCGAAAATTTATCTACATATAGTGCACGTGTGTGAGAGAGACCATGTGTAAGAGGGAAAAAAGTAAAGAAAAAGTCGGATTAATAAGAAATAATAGTGATCCATGAAAAATCGTGCCGAGAGAAAATCGAAAATCGCGATCCCCTAATGCCAATAATCTTAGCAGACAATCCATTATTCGGAGCCCGCCATTTTAGCTATGTAGACCTCGGCGAAGAGAAATATTCGTGCTCGAGATCTCGAGAAACGATACAATGCGACGATAAAAAAAAACCTTTTTTGTTCCTGAAAATACGTTAATAAAAATGAAAAAATAATCTTGTCCTCGTGAGACTTGAGGTTTATCGCGATGCTGGTAGACGACAGGGAAAATAGTGAATTTTTAAATTAGAATAATCATTCGAAAGATCGAAGTCGCGAATCAAAATCAAAAAAACAAATTACAAAATCAAAAATAAGTTGAAAAATAGTTTGCAATCATTCGTAACGTACTTTTGGCTCGTCGCATCGATGAAACGATAAACAGACAGAAGCCACAAAGCCATACAAATTTTAAAAATAAAAAAACCATTCGAAAAATCGAGGTCACGAATCAAATCACAAAATTTAAAATAAGTTGAAAAATAACTTGAAATCGTTCGTAATATAAAAACGTAAATATTTGCTGGATAATTGTCTCAAAATTATGGTTCGTCACATCGATGGGCCGATAGACAGACAGAAGCCACAAAGCGATAAAAAATTTTATATTAAAAAAGCCATTCGAAAAATCGAGGTCACGAATCAAAATCAAAAAATCAAATCGCAAAATTTTAAATAAATTGAAAAATAACTTGCAATCGTTCGTAACGTACTTTTGGCTCGTCACATCGATGAAACGATAAACAGACAGAAGCCACAAAGCCATACAAATTTTAAAAATAAAAAAACCATTCGAAAAATCGAGGTCACGAATCAAAATCAAAAAATCAAATCACAAAATTTAAAATGAGTTGAAAAATAACTTGAAATCGTTCGTAATATAAAAACGTAAATATTTGCTGGATAATTGTCTCAAACTTATGGTTCGTCACATCGATGGGACGATAGACAGACAGAAGCCACAGGACCATAAATCCCATAGTCATATATATATATAGACAGCTCGGTAGTACGGTAAACGTCATGTCACTATTAAAAACGCATTAATCCTGAATTCGCTCGGGAATAAAACGTCGGCTTTCTTTCTCTCTCTCTCGTTCGCCATGCGATGAATCTGCGAGTTCTCGAGGTTTTCTCTCAGTCGGGAAGTCTGTGATTACCGGATGTTCGTATATAGCATATTGTGCACAGACACACATACAAATATATTTATCCATGCAGTATCAATTTTCTCCTTTTTTTTCGTAAATCAGCAGCGGTAGTCGAAAAATCACGACTGCAGAAGAACGATCATCTTCCAGGAAACGAAGATTCTTCGTGGCGTCGTCGCCATTAATCATTTTCTCCGGTGTAACATCGCAAATTTTGTCAGATTTGAAAAATTGTCATTCGCGTGCGCGCGAAACTTAAAAATTCTGGATAAACGACAGATTATGATTCGTCACACACACAGAATATTTTCAAACAATCTCAAAGTAATCAAATGAAAAGAATAAAAATGTTTAAAAATATTTTCGTTCGTTCGAAAATTTACAAAATTCATTTTGTTTTCGTCGCAGGATAAATTTGATTCCCTTCGGATCTCGAGCATAATCATTAAATGACGAGAATTCTATGAGAGACGATTCTGAAATTGGTGAAGAGGATATGTACAATCCCGGTAAGGGTTGTTCATCCCTCCCAGCCCTGAAAGCTCCCCGTGCAAGGATTTTCCCTTAGAAATTCATACGGATGACACGAGCTCTCTCCATTCACGTATTTTATCTTATATATATGTATGTATGTGTGCTTTGCGGCTTTTGCGGTGTGCAGAAGCTTCTAAAGTACTCGTCGTCGCTAATGGCTGCACTTCTCTCCCGAAGCTTCGCGACGAACAACGAACGACACTGAAAACGCCGGGGATGGGAGAGTTGAGAGAAATTGAAAGCTCGTTTAGCGAAAAAACTGTTGATTCTCTCCATTGGATGAGATATGAATTATACAACGAAACAACCTCACCACTTTCTTCGTCTCGTAAAAAAAATTCAAAAAAACAAACGAAAAATAATTTACGCACGATTTTTTACCACGAACAAAATCTCCATCGTAAAAACGTCGATTTTATCAGTAAATTCTGATCTCAATTATCAATCTTTCATCGAAATACATTTGTCTAAGTCTTCTTTTCAGAAATCAGGACGAAATTAACAAAACTGAAAAGATTTAAAAAAAAGCGAAAACTAAAAAAGATTGAAAATTGCGACGAAATCTTGTTTGTACGAAAAATGTATGGTCTATCGGCGAGTCGATGGGCGAGAAATGATCAAAAGGGAATCGACGAACAGAGAGGGAGGGAGAGGGGGAAGCTTCGAAAATCTATCCATAAGTATATGCCTCGCGTTTCTCCCTTGCTGCCCGATCGAACTATTTTTTTCCAATGTCGGGACGCCAAAGTATAATTAGGTCGACGATCGCGAAGCGACAGAGCGAAAGTATCGTCGGTGTGCAAGAAACAAAAAATTTAACGAAAACGAAAACAAAGAAAAAATTTGAAAATTCGACCACTGTCTCCCTCTCGTTGTTGTCCCTCCGCGCACAGGCGATCATCAAAGAGGGTGGATAGACGGCGAGAAGACACGGGAGCAGGGTAATTTGTGGACGAGATGCACGATAGACTTTCTTGCGCCAAATTTCAAAATTCCAACAACGTTTCGACAGTTTTTTTTTTTCGTCAATTTTTTGTTTTGCTCTTTATTTCTTTTTGTTTGCCAACCCTAATTCGATCTTGGTCGCGTCTCATTATAATCTTAGAAGACTGTCTATAGCGTCGACGTCCACCTTAAACCTAGCATTAGTATAAACGCGAGATCGAGAGTAACATTATGATATCGTATACATATATAGATTAATACATACATATATAAAGGAAGAGAGAGAGGGAGAGAGTGCCTGGATCATCGAGGGGTCCACTCTGGATCTCGTTTTGAATGCTAAAACGACCGAGGGATCACCAGAACCGAGAGATATTATCATAATGTCCTCCACGAACGAGATGTATCACAATGGCAAAAGCGAATAAAGGACAGCACCGACAAAGAAAAATATGTATACCTATATATATATAATTTATTTTCGTTCCAATCGAGACCTTTTTTGGAAATCGTTTTTTCAAACTACCCTTACATTTTATATTCATATTAAAAGGGTGGTTTTGGGTAATAAACGTTTGTATTGAAATAAAAATGATTTTTTTATAATTTGATAATTAACAATAATTCGAATAATAAAAATTGAATAACTCCAAGAGTATTTGGAATTTTTTCAATTTCTCGATTTTAGACGTTTTTGGAATTCTTTTTTTAAACTACCCTTACACTTTATATCCCCAGTAGAAGGGTGGTTTTGGGTGATAAATGTTTAGATTAGATTAAAAATGATTTTTTTTTTTCATAATTTAATGATTAATAACAATTCAAACGATGAATATTTAATAATTTCAAGGTTATTTGAACTTTTTTCAATTTCTCAATTTTCTCGTTTCTCACCATCGTTATTAACGTCGACATTACCGAGTTACAATGTTAAATATTTATACAGATACATGGTAAATAGGAAAATTAAATATTAAAACTGTCCCGAGGTGGATATACAGCGTGAAGCGATTATGGTGGGGGTAACGAGAAAGTCCCACGTACAAATTCGAAAAATGTCTCATCCTCGACATCGTGAAAAAAAAGCCTCAGGGTCTCTTCGCCTCTCTGAATAGAATTTGCTACGCGCTTCTTATTTTTCTTCCTCATCAGGATGCAGGATATCCGAGGACTCGCATTAGCCTCCTCCGATAAACATGCATATTAATGTATATAGCGGCGTATACGAGACAAAACAAAAAACAAAAACAACAATAAAACAAAAAACAAGATTGAAAAAGAAGCCTCCGCTACTTTGATATACATAAAACGAATATGTCGAACGAAGCGGGCGTATAAAGTTACAGGGATAGGTAAAAAAATTAAATAATAAAATAAAAACACAAAAGGGAAATAGGACGACGAAGAGAGCTAATTTATTTACATCGGGTACATCAAAGATTATGAGATAAGCTCTCGAACTTGGATAATTATTATTACTACCGTTATTATTATTTTTTATTATGATTATAATTATTACTATTATTATTATAGGAATTATTGGATTCTTGAAAGATCGCACTAAATCAATTTATTTTTATTAATTCGTAATTTCGTTTATTTTTGAAATAAGAAAAAAGAATTTTTTACGTTAATTTCTTTAATGCATTTATACAGTTTTCTGTATTATCGTTGCTTCTGAATATTTATCCGGGTCAGGCTTGACCGAGCCGCCAATTAAATCGACTTGGAACGCTTCGTTACAGCTCCCCGAGAGCGGATGAGAGATCATAGATCTTCTTGCTCTCTTACCCTCTTTCTCTTCCTCTCTTTTTTCACTCTCTTTCCTCTATTTCGCTTCGTATTCTCGTCTATTTACTACCTGTATAATTGGGAATTACTCCGTGAGTCGCCAAACCGAGATAAAGCGTGTCGTGTTCATTAAACATTCATTAACATTTAATCAGGCAATCTATACATCTACAAAGCAACTATCGTTGTCTCGTGAGAGAGTTTACCAAGGGTATAATCTAAGGTTTAAAGCTAGTTGCATCATTTTTTGTCGGTGGACATTGTGTCGTGGAGACAATTTTTTTTTACATTGCTTCACTTGTGGCACAACGACCTTTCCATAAGATAATTACGGATTATTCGGGAAATCAACAAAATTTATATTTTATTTCTGTATCGAGTTATCGCCATCTTTTTCGTAACTTATAATCGGTCAATATTATGTCGTAACATTTTTTCAAAAATCTAGCATTTATCTAGATAACAATGTCCAACAATAATTCTAGATATTTTGTAGATAATTATTCCTAGAAGTTTCCAACGTCAAATTTTCTCATCTCTTTTCTTTTTAATCGTTTTGTCGTTGATAATAATTCATAATGTGGAATAATTTGGCGAATGAAAATTATTTCGTCTTCGGTTATTCTCGGGAATTAAAGGGACACACGAGCCTATATATACGATATATACGTAGGAGGGTTCGGGCTACTGAGGGATCGTTGTTGCCATGACGACACCAACCCCGTCCTCCGGGGGTGCGCTCTTCGCCTCTGCACCCTCCGGCGCGACGAGCTATACCAACCCTCCTCTCTTCCTCTTCCTCCTCTCCTCCTGGTATTCTCTCTGTTCCTGTTGGCGGCAGGGCGACCGCTCCTCGTCGCGATCCATATCTCCTAACTCGGTATAGTCACGTTTGAATGGCCATTTTGTACGATAAAACCAACCATGAAAACTATCCCTCGCTCTCTCTCTCTCTCCATCCACCATTGTTGTCTCGACTTTTCGACTCGAAGCCACTTTTTTTTATCACAATTTACAAAAAATGTCACATTTCGCTTAACAATAATTCGACGTTCAATTTTCTAAAATATCATTCTTCTCTTACTCTTCAAAATTTTATTCAACTTTTCGGTTTATTTTATTATTCATTTTTCAATACAAAAATTATAATATTGTAAATATATTTAAGAGTCCAGATGAAGAAAAATACATTTAATTTAAAAAAACAAAATACTTTTTTGAATTTACGAGTTGAAGTGTTCAACAATTTCGAACTCACACTTATTTTTACACTCGTCATATTATCAATTTTAAATTACGCAAATTAATTACATTATTAATTTGATAAATTATCAATGATTCGTTTTCTCTTTAAAGTCTTATTGTCGTTGCTCGACATAGATATTATTATATATATTTGTTTCAAGTACCAATAGCACAAGTGTCGGATGGAGGACAGTGCACCCCTATGAAGCTTTCTCGAGTGGCTGGCAAGCCACGATAGAGACTTTTGCACACATGTACAGATCCACGTGGGTAGGGGATGATTCGAGAGAACACGAGCTCAGGGTGGCGAACTCGAGGACTCTCGTCCGGGCGACGTCGTCGAAAAAAGCACACTTGAACGTTAACGCGTTGAGATCCCGGCCTGACTAATGCCCTGGAAACAATTGTTTTTTGACGATTGAGCCACGATATTCTACAAAGGAATAATCGTAAATTTTTCAAAGGATAGTTATATGTAACAAAAAGAAAGTCGGACGACTGGTCGATCTCGTGCAAGTTGTGTATCAAGTGTATCGTGAAGAACCCAATCATCGATTTCTCGTCCATTAACGTCTGACCATCCATGACGATAAAAGTGACACGAAAAATACATCCACACAAGCTGAAAACAATCTTCCACTTAGCACCCAACCTCTTCACCCCTCGATCAGCCAATGTTCAATTAGACGTGAATGGCAATTTGATACGAAAAAGCAAATTATCAATATAAATTTGTAAATTTATGACAAGAAAATATCTGATAAAAATTTCGAAAAGATTTTCAATTTTTACCCAAAATGTCATTTTTGGAAATCTAAAGAAAAAACGTTTACTTTCAAACCTAAATCTTCCAAATTCAAAAATATGTATCCAAATAACAAAAAAAACATCGTAAACTCAGAAATTTTGGAACGTTTTAAAGATCGAACGTTTTTCAAAAAGATAATCCTAAAGTAAACAACCACCCTCACATGGATTCTATTTTATAAGTACCTTTATAAATCGATTATTTCATCTGGAAAAACCAAAAAATTTCGAGTACAATTAAAATTTCCTTCAAAAATCGAAAAATTAAATTAAAAAAAAACAAATTGTTACATTTTTGCGCGACCCCTGTTTCCATTACCGGTGAGTGCGAGCAGCCTATATCTACCATGCACGATCGCTCACAGTTCGTTCTTTCCACGTGTACATATAAAAGGAGAGAGAGAGAGAGAAAGAAAGAGAGAAAGAGAGAGAGAGAGAGAGAGAGAACCACAGCACGTCATTAACCGATGCCGGAAAGGCAAAAAGACGAAGAGAGAATAAAAGAGCACGGGTTCTCGTGGCCAATCGAGGCTCGAGCGCTAATGAAACCGAACCAGCTCGGCCAATCCGCACGACTTTAAACTCACACTCTCACATCCGCTCGGTTGTCAGAATGCACGTAAATGCTCTCTCACCAGTGTGTAAAACCCTTTCACATCACGCTCACCCACACGTACAGTCCCATACATATGTATATATATACAAGGGTGTGTTCTTCGTATTTATTTGATTTTTTTTAACAGGTATCGATTGGCAATATACGAACAAAAATAGAACGAAACAAAGTGAAATAATGGCAAAGACGCTCAAAATCTTAAGCTGTTCGTATAAAAATCACAAATTTTTATTCATATTTATCACAAAATTAGTTCCAAACGTTTGTTATCTCACCCTCGATCTTTACCATCGTGATTTTTCATTAATCAATAATGAATATTTTATTAAATTATTTTTTGCACACGATTTCAATTATTTCTTTCGCATTTATTCGATTTCTTCCTTCTATTTCTTATAATTATTTTATGAAAAAATATTATTTTTTCACGTTTCTTTGGAAGGTTTGTTGTGCACGTCTCGTGTCCCAAGAGAGAGAGAGAGGGAGAGAGAGAGAGAGAAAGAGAGAAAGAGAGAGAGAGAGAGAGAGAGAGAGAGAGAGAGAGAAAAGTCGGAGTCGAACGCAAGGGCTATCATTATGGCGGCAGAGTAGACACTCCCTCCTTATCGCGGGTTTCCAACGCCCGAGAGAGCGAGAGAGAGAAAGAGAGAGAAAGAGTCTCGATCGTCTCTCTCTTTTTCTCTCTTAGAGAGTTTATAGCGCGCAAGTTCTCCTCGCCATCATTATATTTTCCGTCCGGCCGCAAGGAGAGACGCTTATATATATATATATATATATATATATATATATATACATAGAGAGAGAGAAAGAGAGAGAGAGAGCGAGAGAGAGAGAGAGAGAGAGAGAGAGAGAGAGAGAGAGAGAGAGAGAGAAAGAGGGACAGGGCGAAGGAGGGAGCGGGAGTGTGTGTGCATTTGTTACCAGGATATATAAGAGCGTGAGGGAGAGAACTACAAGAGAGAAAGAGAGAGAGAGAGAGAGAGAGAGAGATTTGCAGGGTGAACATACACATAACATATATTGCACATTTCTCGCTCAAGTCTTTCCTCGTTCGCTCTCGCGAACGCAAAAATGGGCATGATGGTTGCCCGAGATGCTCGTATAGGTGAGAATTTCCAGCGAGGATATATTCCTCGAGAAGAGCCGAGAGAAGAGGATATAAACGCGAGGGCCGCCTATGCAAAACGGTACCAAAATGGCGGCCGACAAACTGTGAAATAAACGTTGAAAAATCGCGTATTGTTAAAAACAGTACGAACGTATAGATTTAAAAATTTCATTCATCCACTTTTCCATTGTTCATATACTCTTGAACTCATTCACGAACGTACTCGTTTACGTTCTTATTCGAAGAGAAAAAAAACCGTTAGCGCGGCGCGAGCACCGCGACACTAAAATGGCGTCCGGCACTCGTACGCTCACCGCGCAGGCGCACACCGCGTTTCTTCTTCCTAACGACACGATTATAACCTTAAAATATTGGCAAGCGGGAGAAAAGACGAGTAAAATAAAAAGAAATGGCATCCGCGGAGTGGCGGATAGCGCGGAATACGATGACGCGGTCTTCCGTGCTCGCAAGTACTCTACTATTATGAGAAGTTTTGAGGTAATGCGCGACGTAAGTCTCGAAGCGAACGGATAACAACTGAGCTCCTCTCCGTCTTTCTTTCTCTTGAACGGGAGGATTCTTGCGAGGGGCTTATTTAAAAACGCATAGAGATAAAGATCGGCCGGCAATGGCGGTTCCATATACATGTAATGCACACACACATACACACACGCACACACATAAATATATATATGTCAGTGTATATATAAATATATAAATGAACAGACGTACATATGCATGGAACAAACGGCGATAACAACGCGTCCAGCATTCTTATCGCGAAATAAAGTTTGCCGGCCTCCCCGGAGGCGTAAAATTCACGTTTCGCGAGTCGTATAAGTTAGTAAGAAAACGAGACTACCGTGGAGCGTTTTACGACCGTTTCGGCATCGACCATCAACGAAAACGACAAGAGAGCAGTACAGAAATTTGCTCTGGCTAACTCTTAGGCTCGCTCTCTCTCTCTCTCTCTCTCTCTCTCTCTCTCTCTCTCTCTCTCTCTCTCTCTCTCATTATGTTTGGGAAAGCGAGAAAGTCCATGTTGAGGTACACGGACAAAGACATGCAACCCAGGCACATATATGGAGATACATGGACAACGTTACTTTTTCGTCTGTCATTCAGCAGTGCCGTGTGACTGCGCTCGTAAAACACGGAATATACATATACATCCGTAATTGTTATTCCACGTTGCCATTCTTCTTTACGCGGCTACTGCACGAGAGAGGGAGAAAGAAAGTACGAGGGAGAGGGGGGGAGTCTTCAAAGTGCTGCACATATATTTCAAAAAAAAAGAAACAGCTGAAACAAAAAATATTCGCGTTATTGCAGAGCGGACTTGGCTTTTAGGACTCTACAGGACTCGTCTCGCAAATTGGAGCTACCACATCGCTCTCTCGCCCCTTCGTCGCCATTCATTTTTCTCTCTTTTCCTCTCTTTTCCTCTTTGCCTCCTTTAGTTTCTCCTTCTTCAAACCCCTCGTATCAACGTCCTCTGCCCAAAGACAAAATCGTACGATGTATCGCGTCGTAAAAATATTCACGAAAGTACGAAATACCGCTTGAAGAACGAACGATTTATCGCGCACGAGCACAACGCGACGTTTCGCGCATGCGCGTCTGGACATGCGCGCGCCGCCACCGAGAGTACGGGATCTTCACGCCAACCGCGGAGTGTCGCGATCGGGCAAAGTTTGTCACGTACCCGCACCATTTTACACCGACCCAACGCCATCTTGTAATCCGACGGGCGCGCGTCCGTGAATTGTTGTCGCACTCGAATTTTCTTCGCGCCGGTACACTCGCGAAACGTGCTCGCGATTTCTTCTCGACCGGATTTTTCGTACGTTAATACCCGTCGCCTGTACGGGGGTTGGAACGAAACGTTGGATACGTTTGCCGAGAAGCGAGGAGAACAAGCATGTGACACAATCCGCTCGCATCGAGGACCGAAGCGACTCTATAAAGGTGGCTTCCATCCATCCCCCAATAGGAGGACCTCGCGCGCAGCACAAAACGGCGGCTCCGGCGCGCGGACCCCGCTGCAATCATTCCGGTAATGATTGTCATTACCGTTTTGAAGGGGGGAAAAAGGAGTGAGCGAGCGAGAGAGAGAAAGAGAAAGAGAGAGAGAGAGAGAGAGAGAGAGAGAGAGAGAGAGAGAGAGGGAGAGAGGGACGATAAAGAGCCGAAGCGAGGATAGAGCGAGGGAGAGAACGAAAACGTCGAGGGACGAGACCGTGCGGAGGAGGATTGGCCTGCATTGCGATTGCGTTTCCGCCTGGTCCCATTGGCCGACAAACCACCGCGCGCGTCCTCCGTCTGTCCGGTCTCGTTTACATCGGTTACCGCTGTCTTTTTCACTCGGAACTTGGCCCTCGTGCACGATGATATCGTCCAACGAAGCTCGCCTCACGACCTCGACTTCTTCCTCGAGGGGGTCTTTCGTTATATCGTGGCGTTTTTTAAACGAGGCGCAAACCGATCTTCCCAAGACGGCATTCCGCCGTTTCGATTTCAAGAACTGGATCATTCCATGAATTTTTCGAAAGCCGAGGTACCATTAGAGCGTTAGAGAGGGTGAGGAGGAGGTGTCATTATTTTTGGATAACTTTCCTAGGCGCGATTCAATAAACGTTTTGCCTGCTTTGGGCAGCCTCTTCCTTTGGTCCCTTGGGGCATTTCCGGAACGGGAAGTCGGGCCGAACGAACGTCGAGTCAATCTTGGTTAGTTCGATATACCAGGTCTTGATGATTTCCGTATTACATCAAATTTTTGTTCTAATTATTGATAAAACATCGATTATGGAAATATAGATTTACAAAGTTGGAAAAATTATATAAATCTATCATTTTTGCGAATTTTGGAAAATTTATAGGAGGCTAGGCAACATAGAAATAGAAATTATATTTATAAATACATGAAATTCTAGAAATTCTATAAATCCATAGTCGATCTAAATAAGCTCACATCAGAGCCCTACAACCTTGGACTTGAAGCAGGGTTGAAAAATGGCCCACAACTTCAAGATAACCCTCGTGTCTCTTCGACTCGACGAATCGAATTATCACAGCGGGGATTCGTCAACACAGTCAACGGACAATTTTAATTCTCGATCCGTTTTTCGTTCTGGCACGCGACTGAAATTTGTTCTCACGTTTTACGTGCCACGGACCGCGGATAATGCAGGGCAAACGCTCGTTCCAAGAGTTACGAACGTAGGAGAGCTTCTTTTGTAAAAGAGCGTGCCGTCTCTCGACGGTCCGTTAATCTTCCATTCATAGAAGTCGTTCAGGCATCGCGGGTTAATTCTGGCTCCTATGTCGTAAGCTCCGACGCTGGATGAATGACGGCACACGCGTGAATTTCGTACACACATTTACACTTTGTGTTGTAACCAACGCGTCAGGACCTCGATATCTCGTAGTCGAGGGGTAGTCCAAGCGGCTGGACGCGATAATGAATGGGCGCGTTCCAACGTCTCCTACCTAGAACCATGCTTTCCACGCTCTTCGCTGCTGCGGTCATCATTCCCCGGGCTCTACCAGCCGTGAGAACTTGAGAATCGATCAAGAATGAGCTTTTACCTTTGCCACTTTACTACTCGGAGTCAAAATGACCTGGATGAGGCCGAATTAATCCAGAAATATCAGCAGGAAATTGGGGATCCGTTATTTCTTATAGTGCTCTGTTCTACAATAGGAAAAATTGGTCTGGAATCCAGACTGAGCGGTTAATCAAGCTGGAACACGTCTCAAACGTTATCTCGGCTAAGCAACGAACTATCAATTCACGAATGTACTGGCTAAAGGTTCCAGGCTCGTCAGTTCTGAGGTGTCCTTCAAGGAAAACCGGAAACATTGGAATGGAATCCGGAACGAGGTGTCTGTCAAATTGGACACCACCACCTTTCCTGTCGTTCAAATCTACAACAAACAACGTCTCCCAGCAAACTAAACCAAATTTTGCCATCTAATCGATCAAAACGACAAGAGCTCCTGTCTCCTCCATCCCTCTGTCTTTCTCCAGAACTCCTTTTTGATCCTTTTCCATGCCCGTTCCTCTCCAGTCACTCCAGGTTTTCCTCATGACGTAGGAACGTGGAAAGTCTGCCGGAATTGTCGAGAGTGGTACATGGCTACGTGTACAAAACCAAGAGAGAGGAGAGCCAGAGAGAGACATAGAGTGAGACGAGAAAGAGGAAGGTCGACATCAAAGCGGCCAGATATCACGGTGGCTGGCCTTTCCACGGGCAGTTCCGCGTGGGGGGCATTATCGCGTTACTTCCGCGTGGACGAACGTCATTTGGCTCCCTCACACCATCCTGATGATTTGAGGGCGCCACGAGTTCGCTTCCACCCTCCCCCACTAACCCGCCTCTGCCTTCACTCCCCCTCTCCTCCAACTCCCACACACCGATACACACGTGAACATGGACAGAGAGAAAATCCCTCCGTACCGAAAAGGCCGCGGCCCCGGCACGGATCTCTCTCGTCTGTCGAGCCATTATGCCGCTTCTAGTTGCCCTTTGCCTCTCGCGTATGTTCGAAACAAACGCGAGAGTCCGACGGACTCGGCTCTCTCTCCGCACCAGCCACCAATATTTCTCCATTTTTTCGCCCATCTCCCTCTCACAGTTTTTAAGCTTTTATTATTATTTTCTTTTTGTTCGTGTTCACGTGTACACGATCGAGAATTGTTTTTTTCTCTCTCTCTTTTTTTTTATTGAACGAACACGCCAGAGATTTTATGCAGGGCGGCAAAATTGAATTCCGTCGCTCTCCGCCTTGAACGCGATAATTCATCGAAGCAAGCTTTTATCCCTCAGCAGCTTTTTATCAACTCGCATATGCATTGAAAATTTTCCTCGTTCCTGGTTCCTGCTCTCTCTAGTTCTTTGTCACCCCTCGAACGTGATCATTTATCGAAGTATTATTTCGTCCCGATTGTTCGCCCACTATGTGAGACGTTCTCAGTCGTGTCAGCTTCATTTATTATTTATTTTCCGATGCAGTAGAAATTTATTTTCTAAAATTATTGAAATAATTTTATATCTATCGCATTATCGAAGTAACACAAGAAACAATAATAAATTTGTATTTACTAAATATTGAATAAAAATAATCGCAGTATTTATAATTTGATAAGAAACAAATTCTGATTTTCAAATAATTGTTTAATCTTTTTAAAACGTATCCGATCTTTCTGGATCAACTCCTCAAAATCAATTTCAATTTATAAATAATTTCGAACATTCAACAATATTTACTCAATCTAAACTACGAAAAAAAAAATCCTCCAAAGAACAAAAATTGACCAATTTTACAAAAAACGCCCCGTACCTAAATATTCGCATCCCTCTCGCCATTTGTTTTTCTCTTCTTTCGACGATTGCTCCAACCCCTACGATCTGATATATAATTTATCCGAAAGAGTCGGAAAAGAGAGTGAGCGATAGAAAGATAGAGAGAAAGAGAGAGGATTACCGAGGGCACTCGACAGCGACAATTCCACCGTCCTCCGTTTCTCGTTCCGGGCATTTCTCCTCCGCGCTACCACCTTTCACGTAAATTTTCCATTCGCACGAAAGCACTATGTAATACAACGTGAGAGTACATCGAGAGAATATATGGATGCTCTAAAATCGTCGTCCGTTATTTCTCCCGCTATCTCGCTCTCTCCTCGCTTGCGGTCTCGGGAAATATCGTCGCATCTTTAAGGGTTGATGGGCGAGTGGATGGTTGATGTTCCAGACGCGAATTCGAAGGTCTCGCGGTCTATTATCTCGGCGTCTCTTACCGTGGCTACGAGCGCGCGAACGATGCGATGGTTACGAAACCATTAAGGTGGAAATGGGAGCGATCGGTCCCGCGACTGAATCCGCGACGGAGGAGCGACGGGCGTTACGCGTTGAAGCGTTCGTGAATTCCACGCGTGGTTATCCTCGCTAACTTATACATACAAATATATATATATTTATGGGTTTTATACGTATAAATGTACATATAGGACAACGAGAGTGACGAAATGGCACTTCTCCCTTCGCAACCGCGCTGATGTTCTGGTTAAGAGTTTCTTCCTACTCAGACCACCCTGTACTTTCTATCTCTCTCTCTCTCTCTCTCTCTCTCTCTTGCGGATTTTCCTTTCCGAGACGGCGATGGCTACGACGACGCGAAGCTCGCCTTCTACATTAAAGCACTTCTCGCTCTCGGTAGCGCGACAATTTGCGATACATTTGCGCGGCTGAGTCGTCTTCGCACCGGGGCGGAAATGTGTGACTGTCTCTCATCGTTCGCTGTTACAACCGACCTATATGTATGGGCGAAAATTATTCGGACAGAATCTTGGTCAAATTTTGTATTTTGCACGTCATGAGTTTCGATTGGCCGTCGGGGCAATGAATTTTAAGGATTGAGTGACGAAAAATGGACAATGTAGAGTCTTGAGTGAAAATAAGGGTTGAAATAAAGGGAAAGGGGTAAAATTATTCTTTCCTTCGAAAATAATCTTATTTTTCTTTTTATCTTCATTTTTCGCGTCTAATTCTAATCACAAATATTTATCAAACAATAATAATCAGAATTCGAACGATCGATACCTACGATATTTCTAAAATGAAGGATTTTATTAATATTCGATAGAAAAATTAATTGTCTTTATATTTAAATTTTATTTCCAATATCGAATAATTTTTGTAATGTTTTTTGTTCAACTCAGCCTGTCACGTGATCGACTGAAAAAAATTAATGAGTCAAAAAAAAAGGGTTACTTTTATTTATCGTAGGTTTATGCATGTATATGTGTATGTACGTAGAGAGTGGCTCATGTCGAATCGATCGTGAATTGAATTCATCCCTTCGACATTGAGAGACGGGGACAGGGTTGGTGAGGCATTTCCGCCCGGAAAGGCCGCAAGTCGGTTCATCAGTCGGTCTATAGATATATACGCATATATATCGATATACCGAACGTATATATACCAAAATACAACGAGCACCAGGACACGGTTGTCATGGGGATGATCCGCGTTGCGGATACGAACGAAACGCCCCCTCGCTCTCGGCAGCCCGGCAACCCCATACGAGAGAGTCACCGATGCACGAACCAGAGACTCTCCCTCGCACGATACGTGGTACTCGAAAGTGTGTATAAAGTATTTTTCCCCTTTTTCGTCATTGTCCTTAACCAGCTCGTTCCGTTCGTATAAGTCAATTTAATCTTCAAGACGATTTAGGTTTAAAAAACAATTGTGCAATTTTGAAATTAACAATTTCAAATTTTTATGAATGAAATTTGTTGAGAAAATTTGGATGTCTCATTGGAGAGAAAGATGAAAGAAAAATCCCTTCGTCATCGAAGTGCAGGTTGGAGTAGAGTGGCAGGGAAGCCTCGTAAAAGTCGAATCGGCACGTTTAACAGGCCGTTATAATCTTGTTCGGGAGTCAAAGCCGATGGAAAAATCTCCCTCTTGCTCTCTCTCTCTCTATTTTCTTTTTTTCTTTCTTGTTCTTTCACGTCTCTTTTATCGCCGGTACCGATCTCTTTCGCACGAGGATGTGTCGAGATATCGATCTACACGAGAATTTCCTCGCTGTCTGTAAATCCGTAATCTCGACGCAGAATCCGAAGATGTTTTTGGCTTTTTCTCATTCATTCCGGTGCGTGGAGTTCGAACGGAAGTGACTTTCGAATATTTACATCTATCGCGGTGATTTTTTGTTCATTCGGGCAACAGTGAATGTGAATGATGGACACTCGAGTGCATATTCTATGACACTCACGTTTTATTCTCCCTCAAGGTCACCCAAGGACACTCATCACAACATTCATGAAAGATATTCAAATCTGCCAACTCCTCGAGGCGTCGATGACCCTCAAATAACCTTCAAAGGTGAATATCAACATTGTCAACACTCAAACGCACAAAAATATAAACATCTTCACCCTGAAACGCACACAAACTTTGTCAAACGTTTAAATTCACTCAGCACACATTCGATAACTCTTTGACCCTCAAACCTCACTCAAAGACACTCAACCATTCACAATTATTGTCCTACGATATTTAAGTCCCATTTCACTTTATTTCTTTCTTCATCGCCACGAGGATTACACTTGTCCCCTGGAATAAACTTGTCCATCTATCTCGCGAGAGTTAATTGCGCGAGAACGATTGTGTAGATACGTATACCCTCGTGTGTACACAGGGTAATGATCGCGACAAGTACGCGAACAGCGAATTAATAGTTTCCTGTCGTCGTACCAGTTACAACCTGTTTTGGGCTCAGGATCGAGACATGGAGAAAGAACTGTCTCTTTCTCTCTCTCTCTCCGTCTCTCACTCTTTCCTCGTCTTTGGGCCTCACCCACTGAATAAAATCGTCTTTTGCTCGTACCGGACGTCTCAAAGGACGTCTCTCTTCTATTCTATTTTATGTGTGTATATATATATATATATATTACATTATATCCCGCGGGAAATGTTCTCCCACGATCTCCTCACCCATATATACAATCGCACGTACATATATATATATATATATATATATATATATATATATATATATATATATATATATATATATATAGAGAGAGAGAGAGAGAGAGAGAGAGAGAGAGAGAGAGAGAGAGAGAGAGAGAGAGAGGAGATAGATATTCTCCCCGAAAGGTAACGTCGATGCGAACGCGACCCCGCGAGCCACTCCCGACTATCTTAATGACTGTTTATACGATTTACATACACACGCGAACCGAAACATCGGATACTCTCTTAATTTATGCTAATTTACTGTATATAAATTCTTCTATAAGGAATACATGCGTGTATATTGAAATGTCTATATATACGAATGTGTATATGTGTTGGCTGATTAGCATTCAAAGGAAAACTATTATGTGGTTCGACATCATGTGTATTATCCCCTACAAGGATATGAATCGCTCTATTTTTCTTTTTATCTTCAATGCTTTGCTTTTTTTATCGTTTTGTCGATCGAAATAGAATAATTTTCATAAATTTGTTTCTTTTTTTTCAATTGTCAACTTTTTCATCGATTCTGGATCAAGTATGTAGGAGAAATTATCATCTTTTCGAAGATTTTAGCTGGGTCGTTGAGAATTAGAGAAAATTAGAAAAAATATAACGTATTTTGGGAAATTATATTTTCTGTTGGGAATTGAATGTTTTTGAGGGATTTTTGACGTGTATTTGTTAGAAGGTGAGGAGACGAAAGGTTTGATAGGAGGAAATATAATTAATTGAAAAATCTGTCGACTTTGCTCGAGCTTTTGCGCGGTGAAAAATAAAAACGCGTGTTGCAATATTATCGCGCCCGAGGCTATATATACAAAGGTATCCCCTTTTTTCTAATCGAACATAGTTTCTCAACAACCGCTAATTAGCAGCGAGACGTAACTCTCGTAAAATCCCTCCCGCCCACCCCGTTTCTCTACGTATCGACGTTTTTCTCGTACACGCGGAACCTCGAGGCAAAATCTCGTTCGCGATGTGTTACTTTTCAAGATTACAACAGAAAAAAGGAAAGAAAAAAAAAGAAAACAGAAAAAGAGAAAAGAAAAATGATCCCATTCGTCTCGCTGTCCTAGAAATCGTTCGTTTCTGGAGAGCTGAAAAAATTAATCGAACGAAAAGAAAAACTTACTTTTCCTTTAATTTTCAAAATTTTGTAAATAACAAACAAACAAAAAAATACAATCATTACACAATCATAAATAAATTTTATCAACGATACGTATTAAAATATTTATTAAGAAAGAATCCTCGAACAATTAACGAAAATAATAAAAATAAAAACAATTAATTAATTAATTATTATCCCTCGCTAATTGCAATCATAAATATTTATCAAACAGTAATAATCGTAATTCGAACAATAAATATGACCCATAATCAACAATTATAGATTATTTATTATTTCACATAAAATCTTTTTTATTTTTTATTTTTACTTTTTATTCTTACTCTCTATTTTTTATTTATATGCTCCATATCCATATATGTATATCGAAGACGGCAGCGAACAGCAGCACGGTGTATCAAAAAAGGCGAGAGGGCGAGGAAAACCCCCCGCGGAGTTTTGTCGGCTACCTGGGCTACCTGACCAAATCATCTCTCTCTCTCTCACTCTCATACACACACAAACACTGGCGACCAGCAACACAGGCCGCCTGCAGGGACTCCCCGTTGTACCAGAGCATCCATCATCGTGGGGACCACCTCCGGTGACACACAACTCCGATGAGATTAACGCCATTACTCTCTTCCTCTTTCGCGTGTGCCACTATGTATAGAACACTACACCCTCTCCCTCTCTCTCTCTCTCTCTTTCTCTCTTACCTATCCATGTATACTTTTGCGTGACGTATGGCTATACATCACCGCACTTTTGTGGCTTCCTCTCAATTTTCTTCTCTACTCTATCGACCCTTTATGCATATCAAAGATTCTCTGCAGGTGTAAACTTTTTCTTCTTTCCTTTGGTGAGAAACTAATGAAGATTCGTAAATAGTTCGATAAAACACTGGGCGGGTCATTGATAAGGAAATAGGGAAACAAAAAGTGATAAGAAATCGATAAATCTTAAACTAGTCATCTACGATGACCCGAGCGTCGATAAGATCCTCGTAATAATTCGATGAAACTGTAATAAGCATCGATGGTAGAATAGCTGTTTCCTCGATTAGACTCTGATAAGAATCCTGATGGGCTCTGATTACACGAAATTCGATCAGGCTGATTAACACCAAATACAACGTCTGCAATTTTTGATCAAGCTCTAATAATAATAATTTAAGAAATCAACAAAATTAAATTTAAAAAGTATTTTTCATTTTTTTATTTCAATCGTTATTCGAAGTCGAACCGTTATCCACCCGATCGAACAATTTCACCAACATTCCCGTACTCTCTCGATAATGATTTCGCGGAAATCTCGAAAATATAATTGCGCCGCGATGTTTTTTTTCGCATAAATTATCTTGAGAATCTTTCGTCGGTTCGAGAATTTCACAAAGTTTGCGGATATATAATATACATATATATATATATATGTATATTCGCGTGACGCCCACGAAGAGTAGAAACGTGCCCGACATGCACGCACACGCGTACGTAGGTACACGACGCGGGAGAACACTCGGTGCGGTCTTTTATCACCGGACAACCGAACGAAGCGCTATACACAATTCGCGTAATAATCCCAATTACGAATTTAACGCGTTCACGTGCTCCTCGGCCTCTTCACTCTCTCTCTCTGTGTCTCCCCCCTCCCCCTTTCCCTCCCATATACACGCGTGTGCGCGAATGAGCCTCGTCGAATCGACGAAAGAATCGAATTTTTCTCTTATTTTTGTTGTTGTTTCTTTTTTCTTTTTGTTTTCTTCGACAGAGAGGATTTGAGTAAGAGGGAATTCCCTTTGGTCAAAGAGACCCTCCGCGTGTCGGACTGCCGCGAGCCAACAACCGACAGAACAAAAGATTTGCGGATACGCATTTTGTTCCGCGTTTTCTCTTCGCGAGCTAAGACGAGATCTTTGAAATTTTCATCTTTCGTACCTGTGCACACACGTACGCTTTATGTACTTTTACACTTTGTTTTTTTTACGGATAAACGTTTTGTCCATCGTTTTTATCCACATAGGATTCTAATCGATCCTAATAACTATGGGGACAGCTAGAAAATTTTATTTCCAAAATTTTTTATTTTGGAAATATTATTTTTCTCTTTTTATCAAACTATTTAAAAAAAAATCTTTATTTTCTAATTTATTATAATTTATTATATTTCATTAAATTTATTATGATTTATATTCTAATAATAATAATAATAATAACAAATCTTTGTTAGAAGAAAAATAAATTATATAAATTTTGTATTTATATACAATCTACTATGTACCTTCTAATAAAAATTGTTTATTATTAATATTATTATTATTATTCATTTTATTATTATTGTTTCTTTCCAATAAAATTTTGTTTTCATTATTAATATTATTTATTGATATTTATTTTCTCTTAACAATAAATAATAATTATAATAATAATAATGAAAAATATGATAGAAAAACATGAATAATATTTTTTTTTTATGTTTATATTTTTCACTATCTTCGCGTTATATACTTTCATAGGCTATTATTTACGTCCATATACCACGAAGTGCGCACATACGCCTTTACATATCTTACGTACGTCTCGTTGCTTTTTTTTCTCCTCCCCTGACGATGATTGATCGACTCACCTTTGTCTCCCGATAATGAGATTCCGGTTTGCTCCCAAGACGCTCCTTTTACACCTGTGCGACTCCGCGTCGATCCCCAGCGTGCGCGCGGTTCTCGGTCTCTCTGATCTGACGGGACTTCTTCATTCGACGAGGCCCACGGGGCGCGCGAGAGAGCGTCAACCGGATTGATATAAAACAAAAAAGCTAAAAAAAAGAACAAAAACAAAACAAAACGAACGAGAGAAGACGAGCGCGACGAAAACAAAAACAAAAACACAAAAAAAGCCATCGTATATATCTAATACTCGAATCGAATCGAATTTAACTCGCGCAGACTCTCACGACGAGGCCGAAACTTCGGTCGTCGTTGATTTATCGAAATATTATTATTTTTCGTTTTGTTTTTTGTTGTTTTGTTTTCTTGATTTATTTTCTTTTATTTTTATCACCTCCTTTTTTTCGTCGCGTGTTCATTTTTAATGCGACACGTTCCGTCCTTTCGCTCCGATAATAATAATAGAAAATTTATAATGATCCGTAGAGGTGCGTGAACCGATCGCCCTCTCCCTCTCACCTCTCTCTTCCCACCTATCGTTCCTCTTTATCCCGTGTTGAAACGAGGAACGTAAAACGCGTGTCTCCTCTCTTTAGATCTTTTCGTGAAAGGCAGAGAAACAGAGAGAGAAACAGAGAGAGAAACAGAGAGAGAGAGAGAGAGAGAGAGAGAGAGAGAGAGAGAGAGAGAGAGAGAGAGAGAGAGAGAAAGGTTCCTATAACTTAGTAACGGTTTTTTATTTTTATAATTCATCGTTAAGAAAGTTAAAGGAGAGGGGGGGGGCTATGATTAACCATTCTTCGATTGTGTAAAATAAACGCAAAATTTAAACGAATAAAAATAATTTATTCCTGGAGAACCGATTAACGTTTTTTTTAATAAAAATGAAAATTTACGAATTGACGAGCATTATTTTTTTTCAAATGTCGACAATTTTGGTAAGAAATATATTTATTTTTAAACTCGTTGTTTTTTTTGTTGTTTAATTAAGTAAAATTAATAAAATTGCATAAAACGTTATAACTGTCGAGAATAACTGTTTTATTATGCGGGAGCTGTAGAAGAGTACATGTGCGAGCATCAGCGTGACAATGGATATATATATATATATCTATATGTATATATTTATATACAATATATATATGAAGGGTGTACGTAGAGCTTGAAGACCTTCAGTGCGCGCGTACTCAGGCAAGCGTGGAACATTTGACGGTTGCCTGTCAGAGTGTCAGCCAAGCCCATCCTCCTTTACAACGTACTAGAAAATATTCTAATTGCCCCCCCCTCTCCCCCAACCCCCTCTCCCTGCCCTGAGACAGAACGTTGTTCGTTTTTTTTTTCAACAATTTTTTTTTCTTTTTTTTTGTATTATCATTTTTTTTTCATTCCTACTCCTCTCCCATGTGCGACTTCTCGTCGAGAACTTCGTCATACATGGCCAAGCATTGTACAATTTTTAATTACGAGAATTCTTCGTCGCCTTATAGGCATTCGCGAATATTCCTGGAAATTTAATTTTTTGTCGATCTCACTCTCGTCGACGATAACGGGGAAGAAAACACAATGATTATTCGTCGAATAAAAAAGCCCGAGAGACGAACAGTAATTAGTGGAAAATAGTTTTTATACTCCTTGTTTTCTTTTTAATAAATGAAAGATCGTTATCGATGATAACGATAATAACTTATTTTATTTCATTAGAGCGAGTTTAGGTCAGATTTTATTCAATTTATTTCGCAAATGAGTCTCGTTTATTCGCGATGTTTAAATCGGTGCTATACTCGCGTATCGTAACCTCGTGATGTCAGTAATTTCACTTAAGTTTTGTAATTTTAACGATGTCAGTGATCTTACTAATGCCTGTAATTTGTGTAATTCGACTTATTTTAGTAACGCCGGTGATGTTTGTAATTAAAATCGTTTTAAATATCGCAGTTCGTTTTATTTAACGGGTTGTTATTTTTTTTTTCATTACTTCCATCAATTTTATTGATTTTAATTATTTAATTTCCTTCGATTATTTAATTAATTTCTTTCGATTATTTAATTAATTTATTTTTTTTTGTTTGTAAATTTCACACAATTTTTCTGTTTTCTTTTTCTTTTTTTATCCTTACATCCTCGTCCAAGTACGATTAAACAGGACAATACAATAGTCGGATAAAAAAATCGATTTCATCCTCGAACAAATTTTATCGCTTTTCTCAAGATCGTTCGTCGCCCATCTCGTTACACACGAGGACGGACATTACGCAATTACAACCAGTAGAATTGCATACCATAGAATTTCTCGAAGAGACAACATTCCTAGAAATAATTCTTTTATTTCCTGCAAAGGCGCGCGTAGAAAAATTTAATGAAAAAAGAAAAAACGAAGAAAACTAAAAGAAGAAAAAAGTCACGAGAGAGATAATAATAAAAATAAAAAAAAAAAACAAGAAATAAAATAAAAGATTTGTCTCCGGTCGTAGAAAATATATGTACGAGAGGCGTCTATGTGGCGAGAAAATAACGAGGCGAATAACGGATAATTGTACAAATGGAGCGCCGAGAGTCCTGGGAGATATTCCACGACGTGTTTTCCGGTCGATAGAGACGTCAGGCTATGCACCCTCCACCACGCGTACGTTGGTAATCGATCTTCCTATAGAATCCTGTGGGAGCGGAATTTGAATTTCTTTTTTTTTCGATTTTTTTTTTCGTTTTTTCTTTTTTTACAGAACACTAAAGCAAACGTTTAAGGACACATTGCAAATTCGAAGAAAAAAAAGGAAAGGAAATTCACAACGGCCGAGATCGAAAAAAAACGACTGCGCGCAGCAGGTAGAAATCTGCATGCCTTTTCGCATCTTTTTTCCTCGGTGCCGAATTCTTCTCGGGAGAGACAATGGGGTGTGTAAAGTAGTAAAGCCCCCCTGAGGAGATGTACCCGTGGCGTGCGAATCGTATTATCTTTCTCTCTGTGTCACGCTTTCGACTTTGAGAATGGATATTCTGTTTTTTTTCTTTTTTTTTTTCTAGAACGCGTCACCTCGAATATTCTTTCGTTTCTTTGGCTCTGTCTGAAATCAAATTGTCCTCTTTTTTAATAATGTTGTTTTTTTCTTTTTAGAGAATATATTTTTTTTAATTGTTTCTGTAAAACTTCATTATCGTCTTTCAGATGGAAATGGAATCGATTTTTTAAATATTTTTAATGTTTCGGTCCAGAAATTGATCGATTTTCGTTTCGTTTCAACGATCGATTATTATTGAAAACATTTTTTAATAATATTTTTAGCCAGAAATGTTGTTCTGTCCTTGAATTGTATTTATCTCTTCTTACTTACATTTTTTTGTACTGTGGTTTTTTTGATTTTTTATTTCTTTCATTCCAACCTTCCAAATCTGAGAAATCAAACAAAAACGCAGGTGGGAATAAATGAAAATAAAACGAAAAACAAGACGTCAAGGTTTCTGAGGATGACACGAAAAATCTTATACAGCTTTTTGTTTCCAAGCTGTGAGTGGAAGTGAGAATCGTAGAATCGTTTTTGCCACAAAAAATTGACTTGGGGAAGAGAGAGACAGGGGGGGGGGGGGGGGGGGAGAAAATGACGAGAGACCATTACGTAATATTAATGTTGGTTTGAGAGGAGCCACGAGTCGCCCGAGGGTTGGACAGCGACCAGTCGACGTTCGAAAATTGAGTAACGAGAAAGATTCGTATAGATTTATAGCCAACGAAGTAGCAGGTTGTTGTGACTCCGTGAGCTCTCTAATAATACATTTTTTTCCATCTTTTACACACTTTCTTACAAAAATTAACATCGATATTTTAATTTCCTTTACGATTATTAATTCTGACGAAAAATAAAGAAATCAAAAAATTTCTTTACTATAAAAAAATATTTCGAATTGTTACAATTTATTGAAAAAATACAATTATACCGTCAGACTCGATATAAAAAAATTATTATTTTGATAAATCTCATGTTTCGCTGAACTGATCCTTCTTTGCCCATTGTCCCTTGCCTATCGAGCGTATCGCTAATCTCGTTTATTTACTATTTCGGGACGATACTTATTATCGAGATAAAAATTCCCAATGCCCTGTGTTATATATTTATATATTTCTATGTATATATATAGGAGGGAGTCGGCTCGATTGATTGCATTGCAAGAAAGCCTTCAAAGCAAACAGGCTCCGGCTCTCTTTCCGTATCACCGATGCGACGGAAAAGACCGACGGACAGATGGGACGCGCTGCAATGCGTGCGTGCTACAGGTGCTCGCCACCAGGTCGCGCGAGATATCCTCTTTCTCTTTCTTTCTCTCATCCTCTCTCTCTCTCTCTCTCTCTCTTTCTCTCTCTCTCTCTCTCTCGCTCTCTCTCTCTCTCTCTCTCTCTCTCTCTCTCTTTTGTGCAGATCCTAAAGGGACGGCACTCTCTCTCTCACTCTTTCTCCCTATATATAGCAGTGTGAACTGGTCCGAGTGGTCCCAGTGCGCAGAGAAAGAGAGAAAGGAAAAGAGAGAGAGAGAGAGAGAGAGCGAAAATGAGCTTGGAGAACTCCACGGCCCGGTAGAATGGCACGGATGCTGGAGTTTTTTGCCACGAGCTAACATTCCGTGCACGTCGTGTCCATCGACGTGGATTTTGCCTTTCTGTCACACGCCCAGAGCCCTTTGATCGACGCGCCCTCTATCGATATCGTACGATCTATACGCGTATACGCGCTCGAATACAAAAAAAAAAGGACGAAATATTTTTCACGCTATTTCCGTTCTAACGTGAAATTATTAAATCTTTTCCCCGTCAATATTCCCGAAATTCGACAAATTTCTTGAAAAATCGATCAAAAAAACGTGTTTGACCACGATTTTTTTATTTTTGTTTTTGTCCAACGCATATTTTTTACGATATGGATTATGGTCGTATACGTACGGAATGGTACACGATGCAACGCCACGAGAGAGGAAAAGAAAGAGAGAGAGAGAGAGAGAGCGAAGAACGAAGGTATTCCAGGGTGGCGAAGTGGGGTGCGTTGGGGTGCAGGGGGCGCGCGAGCGCGGCCACATCAAAGACCGACAGACCGACCGCGAGGCGAGTCGACTCCCGGACTTGGACTTTCCTTCCCTTCCATCGTGTGTATGTGAGAGAGAGAGAGAGAGAGAGAGAGAGAGAGAGAGAGAGAGAGAGAGAGAGAGAGAGAGAGAGAGAGAAAGAGAGATCGAGCACTCGCGCGCTCTTACATGCGTGCGCGAGTACGTACGTGCCTTCTCGGACGCGGGTACGCGGCCAATGAGAGGGCAAAATGGTCCATCGAGAAGAAAAGTGAAAATGAAAATATCACCGTCTTTTCCCTTATTTTTCTTTCCTTGGGTTTCTTGTTTTTTTTTTTTTTTTTTTTTTTTTGTTAATTACAAAGAAAACTACGATTTGTAGAGAAATCGCGTTTATAGACGCGTACAAAGATACGTTGTTGTTTTCTTTTTTTGTTTCTTTTTCATTTCATTCTTTTTGTTTTATGGCAGGTATACGTTGTTTTAATTGAATCGACCTGACGAATAATGCGCCGACAGCGAGACGCCGTGCAAGTAAGTACGAGCAAAGGAGGCAAAAGGCGAGAAAAAAAAAGCATTAAATACAGGACGGTGATTTTTCACACTATACGCGCACGAAGAGTCGCTAGGAATTTATTATATGGGTGATATGCTCGTTTGTTATTACGTATATATCACGAGAGAGCGTTGGAAAAGAGAACCGCGAAATGATGACTAGTTGCCGAAGGATATATACGGTCAGTCGCGCGCTTAGAATTGCGGAAAAACATAGTTATCAATGCGCTCATGCTCTCTTCTCTCTATCTCTCTACCTCTCTTCCCCTCTCTCTCTGCCTCTCTGCCTCTCCGTCTCGCTATCTCTCTCTCTCTCTCTCTTCCACTTCGCTATATCTTGAAAATAGTCGCCAGTTTATCCAAGAGAAATATCTCATGGTATTGTATTATTATAGGCAACGATACTTTGCCACAGCACAGGGTCGGATATATATATATACATACATACATATATATATATATATGTATATATATGTATATATATGCGTATATACACGTACAAACCAGGGTTTTCCCGGGCGCCGCGACGCGACTCTCAAGACCTTGAAAATTATATCAGGATTGTTGTTCGCGTCACGAAGAATTTTCCATTTTATTACATTCTTTATTTACCTTCGTCCGCAATTGTTTCAAATTGAAATATTTATTGTAAAATACATGCAATTTCGATAATAATAAAAATCGGTATAACAGCGTTAACTCGTGGAGCCGTGCCTTATCGATTTAATTTAAACGCAGTGAGACAAAATAATACGAACGTTTGCGTTCTGTTATTTTTTAAGATTTTCTATATATTAGTTGTATTTGTATTTTATTTGATTTTATTGAAGAAATAAAACTTATCGATTTAATTTAAACGCAGTGAGACAAAATAATACGAACGTTTGCGTTCTGTTATTTTTTAAGATTTTCTATATATTAGTTGTATTTGTATTTTATTTGATTTTATTGAAGAAATAAAACTTATCGATTTAATTTAAACGCAGTGAGACAAAATAATACGAACGTTTGCGTTCTGTTATTTTTTAAGATTTTCTATATATTAGTTGTATCTGTATGTTATTTGATTTTATTGAAGAAATAAAGAAAAACATTTTCATAAGTTAACATAAAGATATTTCTATTAACGTGATCGTCATTATCGATGATTGGCATTTCTGATTGAAAACGAAGGACGCTAACGATTCGAGGATCGATTTAAAAAAAAAAAATAGAAACGTTCGTTAAATAAATAAATAAGATAGATTTTCTCGACGCGGGACTTTCGATCGCGACGAGTGACAACCGCGTGCGTCACACGAGAGACGAAACGTGCAATTGAAGAGTCAACAGAGAGAGAGAGAGAGAAAGAGAGAGAAGACTCGTGATTACCGTAATCAACCCAAGTTCAAATACCTCGAGCGATTCGCACTTTCGTGAAACGCTTTTGCGTGTACACACGCCACATAACAATACAGAAATGTAGGTCTATCGTTTGAAATTATTGGCCATTGTCCCAATTTTTCATGATCAAAATAAAAGATATTTCTAATCTTCGGAAATTACATTACCAAAATTAATGGTAAAAAAAAATTGAACGAGATAAAATTACGTGATTTTTAAATTTTGCATCCGCGAAGTGGGACGACTAGCGCCATCTCTCGGCGTTTCACTGAACCAAAATTTCGCGGGGACGTCGAGTGGCGCCATCTACGAGACATCCTGAGAAGCTCGAACGAACCGAAGACACATCGTCCTGCAAATCTCTCGCGGTCTTCCTTATCGTCTCGAATATCTCGATTCCTTATCTCGCCGCTTATTAATCGTTATCATCATCTAGCATTACGCTCGGCTAAATTACTCGTTTAAATTGTCATCGATCGACGAATAATTAATTAAAATAAGAAAAAACGCTCTGTTCATACGTCTTCATTTATTATCTACTTTTTCATACACAACGCTGTTTAGTTTTTTATATAAAAAAAAATAACTTAATTCAAACATCTTAATAAAACAAAATAAACAAAAATTAATTCTTTAATTTACCAATAATTAATCAAAAAAATATCGTTAATTAATTATGTCGTCGCAAATAAAAAGTTATTATTTGTCCAAAAGCTGCGTTTGCCTGCTTTGCTTTTATTTGTATCCCTTGACCAACGACCATCTCGCTCTATCGTTGGAAAAAAAAAATCGTTGTTGAAAAAAAAAAGTTTAATATTTGTCGAAGAGCTACGTTTATCTACTTTGTTTTTATTTGTATCTCTTGACCACCGGTCATCTCGCTCTATATACAAAGAAGCATTCTCTCGCCACTCGTGATAGATCGCGAGTGGCTCTGACGCGTTTACTTTTATACGAGAAAGTTGTCTAACGAATTATACGAGAGTTCACGGGGTGTCGCTTCGAATAATTGATTCGTATCACGCTTAGCACTTTTCACGCTCCCCCACCGAGAAACTTGCCACAGTCAGCGCGCGTCTCTCGTCGCCCTCGCCACACGGCGCGCGTCCTTTCCAACGAGCCTTACCTGTCCTTCTCACTTTCTCTCTCTCTCTCTCTCTTTCTCTCTCAACGACACGACGATTCACACGTACCGGCCAATTAACGTTCGCCAACCTGCTTAATAACATAACGGTCAATTTGCCCACGATTAGCCAGCCTGTATAATGATACCTCGAGCGAGATCATTTATTGTTAATTATTCCCCGCGTGCGAGCTCGTTTATTGCCCTTGCGAAGCGTCCATCAAGACGCCGACAACTAAATTGACAACTAATTGAAATATTACTCCTTTAATCCTCTCTCCGTCCTTATCTTCCGACGTAAATTTAACGATAATCCAAAGAAACGTGGAAAGTCGTGAAAACTTCCGGTTTTTTTCAAATTTTGAATAATGATTTTTGAATAAATAGAAATTGGATGAGTATATTTGTAATTTCGGGGAAATTTCAGATCGAATTACGACCGTGTATAAGTCATTTCGATAAATGTGTAAATCGACCTGCTTGAACAACTGAAAATCCCGGAAGTTGATGTTCCACCTCGGAAGGAGTCGATAAACATTTTTATCAAAGTGACTTTAATACAGCGGTTACCGAACGGAAATTTGCAGCAGAATACAAATCTAATGTATTTGTTTCTAATTATTGGCAATATGTTGGTAAAAAACTAAAAAATTCAAAAATTTTCACGTTTTTTTTTTATTTTTACCGGGAAAATTCCTAAAAATCTGGAGAGACGTTACAATATCTTGTTTCTACAGAAGACTTTCAATTCTATATGTACTTTATAACTTGATCAAGTAAAATAAAAAAATAAATTCTTGTTTACTCTAGTGTCAATCTTTTGAAACAGCTCCCATGTCGCAAGGAAAACTTAGCCCAAATAAACTTCAACTTACCAAATGCGAGATAAACCGATCTTCGGAAAGCCCTGATCGTTCTTTGGGACGAGGAGATAAGAAAAACAACAATTTTTTAACAAATAATCACCCTTAACTTTAATAAGAAGCAATTTTTTAATTACAATAAAATGTTCATTACGCATCTCATTAAAGTAATCGCCTTAAATTATATTTATACGGAATTCTGCAATAAATATTCAATCATATTTTTCAACTATCGTTAATAAACAAATCGCGTCGTTACCAAAATATTATCGTAATTTCCATCGATTACCAATCGTTACATACAATCATCGCAAAATAAACTAATAATTTCGTTTTCGCACGGGACACCCTGTAGATTTCTGACAATGACCCGCGCTCCCCCCACGAGACTGTACAACCCATGAGTAAATGCTCGTGTGTGCGCGGGTCCATGGCAACATCTCGCAAGATCGAGCCTCTCTCCTCTCGGCCAATGAGATTCTCACGTCGTTGGTTCAGAACCGGCTGGAAACGTATCTCCGATCCTCTCGCCAACAAAACGCACGGGCGTTGCGTGGGTGTCGACTCGGCCCTGCAGAATCCCCGGAGATCTCATCTTCCCTCAAAATGGCGGCGTCGTCATGAAAGTTGGACGCTTACGTTAACTCGACTTGACCCACAAAGTGCTTTCCATCATTGCCACCTTTTCATGAAAACCCAAACATATTTTCTCCATTCTCTCCTCCAACCGATTGCAAATCTGAAAATAAAATAAAATAGAAAATCCTGGAAGTCGTTGCTCTATATAAATCCCTGCAGTTCCCGGAGGGCTTGTTGGCCAATGTCCGTCCACAGGGTGACGCTCGAGCGAGTTTCGTTAAAGATCGTTTCAACATACTTCTCCAGAAAAATGTCTCGAGATACGAAGTTCTCGGTCGCAATCGATTCCAGCTATCGCCAAAGCTGGACTGCCTTCGACACGAGGCTCGCGAAGCAAGAAGCAATTATGAAATGAGATCCTCGTTCGATAGTTGGCCCATATCGGTAGGCGAACGCGTTGACTCGTTGAAAGGAACTAGCTCGCCATGGAAAGCCTCGATCATTTTTCCGGAATCGTTGATTGGATCTCGTCGATACCCCGTGGCGTTTCGCTATCGCGAGTCCGTATCTCGGTGTTCTATTAAGGCGGCAACGTCAACGACGAGAAAAAAAGGAGGAAAGAAAAAAGAAACAAAAAAATGCTAGGATACGGATAGATAGCCTTGGGGATATGGGGAAAAGGCGATCCAGGTGGTTTGTCGAGAGATCGCTATGATGTAATACAATACCGGCGAGAGACTTAGGTGGCCGAACGTTACCGAGCGTTCGAACGGGGCGTGCCCGAATTAACAGGATCGACGCCATTCCGGGTTCTTGGCCTAAAATATGTGTATCCTTTTTTTTCAAATCGCATCATCGAGCCATGGCACGAGCCTCTCCAACGTGCTCATTAAAAGTACCGTCATTAAATCGACGCGGTACGTGGACGGATATTGAAAGAATCGGAAGTAGGAAGTCAAGAATCCAGCTGGTGTTATGAGACGAGGGAAGATGGAAGGTAAACTGGAAAGGATTAAAAATTAAAATAAATGTCACCAGTTTCGACAAACATTTGCACGTATTGATAAATCGTGGAAGGAAAGCGTAGGAACGAAGGATGTCACCAAAACTGTCATCAACCCTTAAATATCGTTTGCGACTAACAACCCGGGAAATTACCTCGCCGATCTAACCAAGTCAAGCCTATAAAAGACAACGTATCCCTGCGAGTTCATCAACAATCCTACATTCGTGTTGACAGATCGTTCCATCGAAATCCACGCTACGCAAAGAAAACAAAAAGGACAAATGGTATCCACCGCAGGGAATCGATGTTCGTTGGTCTATCATTATCGTAGTCGAACAGAACGCTAATTCACGTTGCCTTTCTCGAAGTTGCTGTTTTTCCGGATTTCCAACTGAGACGCGCAACAAAAACACATCGATGCAAAGAACCTCATACGCGATGTTGGTACCGCGAGCGAGGGAACGGAATCGTGACTGTTGGCAATATAGACGAGGCGCTAGCTTGGAACGCCCTGTAGCTCGGGGTGTGTAACACCTCGGCGCGAGTTCCCAGGCAAGGTCTTTTGCTCGCCATGCACGGACTTCCTTGGAAACAATTATGCTCGAGGATATAATAACGAACTACGTAGAGGTGCCTGGTCAGACCTCTCCGGAGAGAGAATCATACCGGGGGTGCCCTAACACACGTGCTTCGTGAAACGCCAACAGGCAAACCTTCGCGTCGATCCTGACGTAACGAAACGCAGACAAACGTGTTCACCGAACGCACAAATATACGAGAAACTCGCGAACGTGTAACGTAGTACACATACTGTTTGACTCAAGAATCCGCGAGTTAGCGGACCTGTCCGGTACGTCTACGAAGATCGATAGCCTCGTAAATCTATCGGATCTTATAGGCCGATCTGTTCTTTTTTCCTCTTGGCCTCTTTCTTTCTTGCGCTATGAATTTTTTGCGCTCGTGATCGTTTATTTTTTCCAAGGGTTGCTCTCATTTCTACCGGACTCGAGAGGTCTCTCTTTCCTAAGATTTATCGAGGGATCTTCCATGCGAGCGCACGATGCATTTGAGTCATCCCTCAAGTGATGCGAAAGCGTATGGCCATCCTCGTACTGTCGCGTCTACCATTTTCCTACAACGTGCGAATTCGCGAGATGGCTGCCACCCTGAAGGGATGATTGGAGCGTTTTCTTCGTTTTCTTTTTTCTTCATGCGTATATAGTTCGTACACTTCGCAACGGTTAAAAATACATCCATGCGACACCAACCGTACGGGGACAACGTGTCATTGCCGTAATGACGAAGAGCGTCGGGGGTTGCGAGTCGCGAACGTTGAACCGGAATACAACGATTGGCGCTCACGATGACGAAGAGTCGCGAGAAGGATCATTATTTTATTTCCGCGACGCGTTTATAACTGTCATGCGACACCAGAGGGATAAAACTCGTGACAGTTTTTGATCTAGAAGCGAATGAACTGAATTCATTTACTTTTCTACCGAGAGAGAGAAACTACGGTGACACCAAGTTGGAATGGAAGGGTATGTAAATGTCGAAGGAACATTATACGTTCATATCTGCAAGATTGCAGTTCGGATTTAAAACTAGGGTTGTTTTATAGTTTCTCTTCTTCGTTGAGGGAGGATTTTGGATGTCAAAAAAGGAACGGTGGGAACAAAATTCTTAGCCAAGTGTAACAATCGCCTCGATCCAGCCATGATGAAGTCCAGGCCCATACACCGCGCGCTTCGTAGGGCGAAAAGTCGTCCATTCTTATTCTTGTTGTTTCGTTTTTCTTGATGTTGTTGTTGTTTCTTTTTCAAAATTTATTTTTATTCCTCTCTGTGCAACACAGATCGGTAATAACCCAATAAATCAGGCAACGCCGGCGTTGCAATTACGCGTTCCCTCTCTGTGTATACGATGCCTCGGAAAGTCCAGGGCCCCGAAGAGAAACCCAACCCTTCTCGTAAATATTATGCCCCTTCGCGCGCGCGCGGGAGAGAGTCTTCCTCGGTTATTCCGTCGTTCTTTCTTTCGTTTCGTTTTTCACGTCTTTTTATTTCTCCTGTACCATCCTTGGTTCTCTCACGACTCCAAGGAGAAGGCTGGCGAAGAAACATCGGGGTTGCCGGAGCGCCGCAATCTCTTCGTCCCTTTGTCCTCTTCCTTTTATTCCTTTAGACCATGTTCACTCTTCTGCTGCCTCTCTCTCTCTCTCTCTTTCTCTCTATCTCTCTTTCTTTCTCTCTGGCTCGCTCTCACCGACTGCCAACAACAGCAGTGAGCCTACGAAGCGTCGGAACTCACTTCGAAACGCTCTCATCGCTCTTGTACGCTCATCCCTGCTGCTCGATGTTCAACAACACCATGGGAACCGTCGGCGCTCGAGATACCCCGAAGGTTTGTATATAACACGCTTTCGGTGAGCTTTAATTGCCCACGAAGGCTGATCTTTTAATTCGCAACTTTCGAGACGCTGTGAGAAAGCAAAGTGAGAAAGAAAACCTAAAAGTCTGCGCGGTACGTGCAACGGTTGGAGTTTTTGTTGATTTTGATCGGCGCGATCAACGCGACACCCGATCGGTGCACGCATCAATTTAAGGTTTCGTCGACGTGTGGACCGATCGGAGGGTTAAATCGAACCTAGAAGATTCATTTTCCTAGTAACTTCGTCTCTCATCATAGCAGAATCGAACAACATTGTCAAAAATGAGTTTTAAAGAATTTTGACCTCACGTGTGGACCGATCCGGGCGTAAAAGTACTCCCGCAACTATTCCCTTTGTCTTCACTCTTTTCACATAACTTTTTTTATATTTATTTTCCATTGAAACGCGAGGCAAGACTATTTGTTTGAAGAACGACCGAGGAATAATGGTTATACGTGAATTAATAACGCGCCGGCGGGATACTTTTTTATTTCTTAGTTTCGTTGGATTTTTGTTTCTTCTTGTTTGACTTTTTCGTTGCGCATGGACGAATGAACGAAAAACCGCATAGGGCCATTCGAGGCGAAATTATAAGGATAGAGATGGCATTGATATATGGCAAGAACGAATTTTGATCGACCCAGGATGCCCTAAGGGCACCCGCGGCGATCTTTACGCGCGAAGCCCCATCGCGCATCAACCTTCAATCGTCCGCCATTTTGAATTCCTCGAAGACGTTCTTTACAGCTACGACCTTGCGACAATTTCGCAAAACATTTTCTTATTCACGTGTTCTCTACCTTCTGGCTTCACCCCACCCACCCCCGTACAGTTATTATGAATAATATAAGATGTATGTACACCGACGGACACGTGCAATTTGACGTGTGTACATTTACATTCAGGAGTTGTTGGCCGGACAATCAATAATGCAACGAGGTACGAATACAACCAGACGTACAATTTCGTTATCGCAGTTCCCCCCTCCTCCAACTCGGAGTCCTCGATGACCAAAGATGGTCACGTTTCTCGTTGCGTTCATACTTTTTGCACCGTCGATTTTCTCCCGTCAAACCGCGCCATCTTGGAATCCGCGGTTTGATTCATCAACGACCTTGCGACAATTTTCTCGCTCGATCGAACGAGTCAATCTTCTTCGATATGATTGAACAACGATCTTTTTCTATTCTTTTCTTTTTGCAATTCCCCGAGTATTTTTCTTCAGCAGGTCGACACATGCATGCATACCCGAAGAGGAACCCGAAGTGGAAAGCAAACCTCTCTCGTAGTTCTCTCTCTCTCCCTCTCTCTTGCTCTCTCTGTTGCTCTCTCGCACATCGTGCGCTTCCCCCCTGATGGAATATAAATCTCGCGGTCGACAGATGCACCGCCCCCGCTACTCTCGTTCGACCAACCAGAACCGTTCGCTAGTGGCAGAATGTTTTTCAGGGCAACGCCCTCGAAAATCGAACGAGAAACACCAGGGCTCGCCGACTAAAGGGCTCCTAGTCCCTCTTTTTTCTTTTTCTATGTTTCTCTCTCTCTCCCTCCCTCTCTCTCTCTCTCCTCCTCAGACCCCCCTCCCCATTTCCCTCTCTCACTCTCTAGCCTCAGACTGCGTTTATTTGCATGTCATTTGCCGAGACCTCGGCTCGGTCCGAGTGTGGTAGAAAGCCGTAATGTAGACCGCAGATATGCCAGAAACGATCCAAATGACAAAGGTGACCGATTTACCGCAATGTCCGCCGAGGGAGCGTTTCCTAGAACTGGAGAGACCGAGTGAAGCTTCGTTTCAATGAATGAATTCCTGGCTGCAAAGCTTCAGGTATCGCTTGAAGTCGGAAGATGAAGTCGTCAAACGAGGACAAACGTGACTTAGCGCCACCACAGAAATCAACCCCTTCGATGATTCCATCCTGTTCATTCGGCACGCAGAGAGTAAAGACACCTCGATTTATGGAAAAAGATTCTTCATGTGCAAAGTTCGTAGCTTTTCCAATCTTCCATCCAAGAATCAAGTCCTTTTTGTCCAAGCATAAAAGATTCTCGCAAGTCTTTTCCACCAAAACTCGTTGCATCGTTAGTACAACAAAAAAAAACTAATCATCTTCCACTTCCGAGTAATGAAGTGTCCTTTGGACTAAAACATTCTTAAGTCCACGTGTAAGAAACCCCGAAGACAAATACGAGAAAAAAGAAAAACCTTTCTTGGAGACGCAGGAATAAGCCAAGCGTACTTGTTTCTCTCTTCCTCGCTCACTGTCTTTGTCGCGCTTCGAGGTCGGCACGCCATCCTCGATATCGCGTGCCAGTCTCGCATCTACCGACTTTGCATCAGCACCAACCACACGTGCAAACACGAACACACTTATACACGCATACACATCGATAAAACGAGAGAAAGCAGCATTGGGACGACGAGAACGTGCAATGCGCGAGAAAAGGTTCGCCAGGTTGCGGGGTAAGAGAGAACATGTGTGTGTATGTGGGAGAGAGAGAGAGAGAGAGAGAGAGAGAAAGAGAGAGAGAGAAGGGAAAACTTCGGGCGTAATGGCGTGCACCTAACACGAGCTCGAACTAAAAACACACACGGAAGGATCCCACGTTGTTGAAGGGAAGGGAGAAGGAGGAGGGGGAGGGGGAGGCAAACACGCACGTACAATGAGAGAACGAAACAGGGACTCTCCTGTAACTATCGGTGTACCTTGTGGGCTTGTTTCTCCATGTAGGACCCATGCTATATATGCCCTCGTCACGAATGCTATGCGTAGCTCGTACTCCCACTAGGACATATATAAATATACTCGTACATACGTATATATGTACGTGTAAAACTTTGGATCGAAGCCCCCTATGTTGGATTGGATGGCACACGAGGCCTCGGAAACCGCAGGGAATTTCACGAATCACGCGAACCACGTATTGTTTCGGGGTTAACCCAAGTCGCACCTAACGTTAATTCCATTAATCCCTTTCGCGCTTCTGCCCATGGACGATGCTAAGGGCTCGATGGTACGATAAACGAACGCCATTTTTTGTTTTGCTCTCACTCACACTCTCGAGCCGGAACATTCAAAGGTGACCACCCTTTTTCAAACCACCTTCGCATCATCGACGATCCTTGGAGAATCCTGGCGAAGATTCTTCGGAATCGCGAGTTGCCCAACCAGGTTTTACGAATGAGGCAACCCCCTCGTGGTGTCGAAATATGCCCGGGATAATGGAGAACCGCAGGATCCAAGATGTTCGAATATTTTTGAAGATGCTCCCCTACCTCTCCGAGGGAGAGGCCCTCTTTCCTTGCTTCTACTTCTTTTTTTCCGTTCTCGTTCCATTCCAAATTCTTCTCTCGCTCGTTTCACGAACGTCTCGGACGTGATCCGCGAAGAATCGTCTCTCATCTCTCTCTCTCTCTCTCACACTTTGGCCGAGGGGAAGGCTGAAAGCATCAGGGTGGATACGGAGAAGACGGTTGCAACCATGCTGCTCGTGGTTTATACCGGAGATATACCCAGGGTCCAGTGCCTGAACTGCTGGAGGTCGTGCATCACAAGAGTCTGGCAGGATAATAGGCCCCCGCGCCTTTTGCTTGGCTTCGCCAACAGAGAGCCTTGTTGTGTCTTATTGCCCCTGAGACCAACGCACAAGCAGTGATTGATAGACACCCACCGGACTTGGGCCCCGAACGCCATTCCTTCTCTCTCTCACTCTCTTACTCACTCTCTCTCTCTCTCTCTCTCTCTCTCTCTCTCTCTCTCTCTCTCTCTCTCTCTCTCTCTCTCATTCTCTTTGCAAGCCCTACCGCAATCACGAATATTTCGCGAAAGTGGTCAGCTAGTCACCCTTGAAATCTCGCGAAGGTTTACCGATTTTTCGATGGATTCAACGTTGGGAAAAAATCAATGAATGGATCATGGTCCGTTCCAAAGGTTCGAAGTGTTGGTGACCAGACTGGAAGATTCAACTGTTCATGAACAAAATCTGAGAAGTGTCCTGTACCATCCAACTGTTCCAAGTAACTGGAAAAGAACCACCTAAACCAATCCCCTGTACCAATTGAAAGAACAAAGCAAGATCCACAAAGACTTTATAGACATTGTCAATGTCAAGTTCGGCCCAAGGGCTATTACAAGTTCCTCTGAAATCTTCATTGAATGGAATATACAAGTTTACGTTGCGACAGAGAATCCCTGGTGCGTTTCGCACAACTGTGCCAGGTGGAGCCACGCAACGGGTACATGTATGTGTTTTTCGTGTTCCACCTCGTACACTCCTCTCCCTTCGAGCCGTCTCTCGTGCATATCATTATGATAATTGCGGCGAAAAAAGGTGTAGAGATAGGAGCTATTCCCGTTGCGTGCACGATTCACGAAACGGATCCGTAGATATTCCCGTAGGATCGCATGTTTAAGAGGCACTGGCAACCCTCCGCCTAGAGACAGCTTTGCTAAAGCTTTGGTATTGTTGTTGGAAAGAGTTCGACGTAGCCACGAGGGAATGTCACCCTCATGACAATATTGAATCAAACACGTACAGCTCCCAACTTAAGTTCGGATTTACGACGTAGCCCGCTCTACTTAACTTCAAACTTAAATTAATTCTTCAATTCCAATTAAACTTGGAACTTTCGGTCGCACATCCCATTTGAGGAAACTACAATCAGACGTTCCTAATTGATCCGGCCCTTTTCAAATAAAAACTCGTGACAGTTGTCCATAAGTTCAAACTCCTCGATTCCAGGTCCCATGCTACAATTTTCCAAGCAACGTACCCAGCAAGAAAAATAGAAACAGGATGCGGAAGAGCTCTAAGGAGAACGCATATTCGTATCGATCGATGGTCAAACCAGGAGAGGGGTGGATGAGGTGTGAGTTACCCCTGGAGTATCAACTACTAGCTCGGTCATCAACGAAGCCCTCCAGAGAAGCTCTCCCGCCTCTTTGTGGTATCAGGAATACGTTTTACGACTACGAACCGCACCGTCGGGCCGGAAACCATTTCTCCACCGACCGCCCTCGCCGGTACCTTTTCCGGCGTTCCGCAGAGCCGTGTAAATCTTACCAACGGCACGCCAACCACACTCGGTACGTCGGGCTTTCCACATTGCCCACGGGCGTTTTTTTTTTTTGTTTCTTTGCTACACGTGGCCCCGTTTTCGCTTCGATCCATCAAGATCGAAGAATTTATCAGCTACGTTCATCGTATTTTCTTTTCGTTCCTTCTCCTGTTGACTCTTCGATCGGTCGGAAATGTTGTTTTTTTTTGCTCTCGTAATTTTTGATCCGTTTGAGTTGGAAATTCCTTGCGACGACTCGAGCGAGGCGTACGAAGTTTACCGTATAACTGATATTCGCTTCGAACCGCAGGTTTCTTGTTCGGAGGTGAACGAGAGAGAGAGAGGGATGGAGGAAAAATGTTGGCTCGCGTCATCTAGACCATGAAATGTCGGTCGAACTGCCTGGTCGATTGAACGAAGACGTCTCCCAACCGGTGGTTTTACTACTTGACTTCTTTACAAACGTTATTGGGAGTAAAAAAATCTTCAAGTACCAACCAAGATCGCTATCAGATGTGGTCGAAGAACGGTGTCGATAAAAATTACCCAACTTGGAAACTTTTCCCCAACGAACTGTCTTGTCTCGATAGCCTGGTTAGTTGGACAAAAACAAGAGCAAAGACAGGACCACCTTTAATAATCCTCGCGGACCCTCGAAAAAGTGAACACCTTTACTCGCCATCGATCTAAAACGCCACACCTTGTTTTGTTTTCGCAATTCTAGTCTCGTGTCACTCCGATCGCCCCGAGAAAAAAAAAGCATATATAAATAAAAACAACAAAAAAACCGGGAACCACGAAAGGGTTACGAGTGAAAAAATGGTGCCCGAAGGCCAAGATGAAAGGGGTCGAAAGGTTTTTGGGTAGCCGCGTGCTACAAGTCGATGAAGTCGAGCGAGAGAGAAAGAGGGAGAGCCAAAACGGGAGAGAAACGAAAGCCGGAGTGGCCGCGGGCCCGAAAACCTAGGCTAACGGACGTGTACGCGGATAATTGGGGATAATGCAGGGTTTGAGGCATCTCTCTCTTGCTCCCTTACGTCTCTCGCTCTCAAAGTTCGAGGAGACTCGGTAATTGCACGAGAAGGGGCCCCCGAAGTAAAGGGGACCAAAAATCGCCCGACGCAGAACCAAGAGAGTCCGTTCGTTTTGGCTCTCTGTCTGTCGGGACTGGATTTACTTCGCAGAAGAGAGAGAGGACCCGACGAAACGCCGATAGCGAGTGATTCAGTCCCGTCGGATTTCTATTTTTTTTTCACGCGAGATTATTATTTTATCGTAGCTAGTACCTGGCTAGAAACGGACCAGGGACTAGCCAGCGGACAATTTGGAACTTTTGCACTCATTTTACAAAAATACGAGGATTTGATTACAATCGTGGATAAATTTGAGATATTTCGGATACGAAATCATTTAATTAACGAGGAAAAATCATGAAAATAGTGTCGAGAGAAAAATTGAGTAATTGATTTATATCGACTTGTGTTCTCTTCATTTCATTCTCGCTCGAAGCGTGTCTACTTATCCAAGTCGACAGGACCCATCGAGCTCCATACTATTACCTTTGTAGATTAATATTTGACAGCCCTGTCATCAAGGATCTAGCCAAGTCAAATAAAAATGTGAATTGCCAGGAATCGTCGATGTATCGATCGATAAACGTCCACTCGTGTTTAATCGCGCGCAATTTACTTGTCAACGATTTTTCCAATACCGGAATAGCAATTTGAAAACATTTTATCATACATAGTTACAGATAGACGATTGATCGATTTGGGAAAAAGTGCAAAAGGTGGCAATTTGCGCGTTTTCTTTTTTATTTTTTTTTTTGAACAACTGTCAAAAATTGGAGGAGCTCGTAGGCGTCCGACGAGAATGGAAAATTGCGTGACCGTCGTGAAACTCGAAGTTTGTAACAAGGATCGACGAATTTCCTTCGTAATTGTCCGAAAAATCCTTCGGGAAATTATAGAGAGCATGGATTACGTGAAAAGTTCTTTCCGCCCGTGATCCTAATGACGAACGAGATCCGTCCTCCAAAAGTTCTTATTACAAACCTCGAAAGAAGATTTAAAGAGAAAATGAAAAAAAAAAACGACGACGGAAAAAAAAGAAAATAAGGAAGACCAAAATTTGCGGAGCCGCGGTGCGTTGTCCGCGAGCGGTCGACTTCCAAAGCAAGAAAACGTTACAAATTAGCAGATAATCAATTAAGACGGAACTTCCGGTTCGTGGGTTGAGCAAACAAATGACAGTTATGCCGGCGGTGGAAGACGCGCGCGCTCGGGTGATCGTAAAATTTTTGTCTAATTAGAGGCCGCGTAAGGGAATTCAAAAGAGGGCGTTTCGGACTTCTCTTCGAAGCTTTACGAACACCCAGAGTATTTCGTGGATCGGGCAAACCGAGCTAGAACGAAAAATGCGAACAAAATAACGAAAAAAATGCGAAAAAAAACGTAAATTTACGTTTTTGCATATCTCAAAGCTCGCCAAAATCGTTAATTTCACCTCGTTCGACACGAGAAAAGAGTGGTCGACGCATCTGCATTTAGATTGACTCTCGGAACTTGGTTCGCGTTTCTTTTCTCGCATGCAAATAGAGTCGTACGACATTTTCTTGAGTCCAATCCAATTTTTGACTCGTTTCTCGTTGCATTCTTTGATCCGTCGCTTATTTTGTAATATCGAATTAAATCTGAAATAAACGATATTTAAAAAATTTTGTAATCGACCGAACGAACAATAAAAAGCTCAAAAATCAAACGAAACGCTTTGAATAGCGATGAAAAATTATTCGCGACAACGAAATGAAAATAAAATCGAAAATTAACGACGAATCTTTGAAACGCAGCTGAAGAAATCCGACCGGAAACAAGAATAATCCATGCCATCTCGCCAGTTTTCATCAAAACTCATAGAAAGATCCGGGCAGATGCGAGAGAATCCCTTTTTTCGACTATATAATTAGAACGTTTCCTTGATTATAATGTTACGTTCTACGAAGGATCTAGGAAGTATCAAATCCGTATAAGCGTACGCGATAAATCAGCTATCGAAATCGTCGTCGGACAAATCGGTAGGCCCGACACGAGAAAGATGGAGAGCCAGCTGTAAAGATCTCGAACAGTACGAGTTCGATCCGACGGTAAAATTTCGTTAAATTCAAAACGTATATTAAATTTCTCGTATTTACTCACAGATTTTCCCAATTTCCGACAAAAACTCGTAGTTTACATAAGCTCGACATTTTCTTTTCGACTGAACCAAAAATTAATTAATTTAACGAAATTTCACCCATCGAGAATCGAAAATCTCGATTTTTTTCAAAAAGCGAGTTCAATTTTTGTCCTCGAATTTTAGAAAAATATTTTATGTCTACAAATAGTGAAAAAATTGGCGAAAATACTCGATAAGATTGTTTAAATTTGTATATCCATGTGTAGGATTGTAGAAATTTTGGTAGATCGGACGTCCTAAATCCTAGATCCGCCGTGGCGCCAGTCGATTCTCTCGATCTTCCTTGTCTCTACGTATAGATATAGACAAAATCAAAAAGTGGTCCGACAGTTTGTTGGTCGCGCGAGCATTTGCCGCGCGGCGTCGGCATCGGCAGCAGCCCGCGGGACACATCGCGCGCATCCGGGCTATCATTATCCACATCTGCCGACGACTCTCTAGGTTTTCTTTCTCTTTCTCTCACTATCTCTCTCTCTCTCTCTGACCCTATGCCCAATAATTACCGTAGACCTAAACGGCGTTATATTCCGTCATCTTTACTTCTCTCTCTCTCGTTCTCCTCTCTTTTGTTTCCTATAATCCTGTTTTTTTCGGTTCCTGCCGCGGGGGTCATCGCTTCATCGTTAAGGAGCATATCAGACTCTCCACTTCTTTCCCCCTACAGCGATTTGCAAATGCCTACTTCTTTTATTCTCCATTTTTTTCATGTTTTTTGATATTTTTGGTTTTTTAACATTGAACGGACGGTCGAAAAATCTTGATTCTTGCAGAGATTATAGGGTGCTCGTGTCTCACGATTCTTGTAACTCGATTTATAATTTTTGAAACTTATCTGACTAAATTTTAACACCGTTTTATTAATTTTTTTGATAAAAATTCAATTTTTGCGTTTTAATTGTTTTGAAATCGTTCGTTAGGGATATTTTTTCAATGTTTTACATTCCACGATATTCAGAGACAACGTATCAATCCATTCTAGTCGAAAATAATCTTATTAATGCTTTGAATTAATGATTTTCAGATTTTTAAAAATTATAAATATTTTTGATATTTTTTGGTTTTCTCCCGACGGGAACACGCAGTGTTTGCATCGAACAAATTGTGTCGATGCTCAAAATAATTAACCATTGACTTTTAAATAAACAAAGGCACGTTTTGTTAATTATCTCCCGTTAAATTTTTCGTTTCGTATTTTTTTAAATCGTTTTATAAATTTTGTTTTCATTCTCTTTTTAATCAAAACTGATGTATCGTATAAAGCCCTTGTCGAACGAGAAACGGGAGTCCGCGCGATAACTAGGAGGATCCTTATCTCCGAGGGCTTCCAGTTTCGTTGCGCGAAATCCTCCGAGCTCTCTGGCCTCTCGTACAAAAAGGACCCCACGAAATTTTACCACCATCGCCTTCCTCTTTCTCTCCGCTGTACCTTCCCCGTCGTCGTCGCTTTGAGATCGCCGCATCGCGCCAACCACGCCTACCTCCACCGTTAATATTTAAGGATGCTTCAGCGGTACAGTCGAGACAATCGCGATAAAAAAACAAATAGAAAAAAAGAGAAAAAAAAACAAAGAAATCCCAAAATTACAAGAAGAACAAAATTATTCGCACTATCGCTCTGCATTATTTCAATTTTTCAACAATTTTATCATTCCAAACTCGACTTTATCGACTCGATATTGTCGTCAATATCGAAAAATGATATTTTTTATTGATCAAAAATTTTTTGGAGAAAAATAGAATTTTGATTTTTTTTTTCGAAAAATTAACAAAGTTTGAATTCAGATATTTTGATCCAATATTCGATTGTGCCGACTGTACGTTTCGAAGGTTTTTTTAACCTCCTCGCTTGCCCCTTTCACCGTTTTGTATCGCGTTTTATGTGTTCTTTTTATTTTATTTATATACGTATATATATATACATATATATAAGCGAGTATATTTTTTACATCATCTTATTGCCCCTCGTACCAAGCCCGGGAGCGAGATAGATCCTCCCGCGGTGCGTATCGATATAAACGAATCGCCCAACTCGCTTCCCAAGAGGCTCGTCGATCATCTCGCTATTTTATTTTTACTTTTTTTCTCCTCAATATTTTTATGATCGTGCGCGAATAAAAAGTCTCGAGGAAAGAATCGCGCTCCAAATTCCTCAAGGCTGGTCAGAAAATGATTCAGGATTTTCACGATATCATCGAGAAAAAAAGTTAATCGGTGAACAAAATTTTTACACGACAACGATTTCTCGTCCTCTTATTTATTTTTCTTTTCAATTTGAAGAATAAAAAAAATACGATCGATCGTATCGATAAAAATCAATAATTTCATCAATATTCGATCGATAATTTATGGAATAAATAGCGACGTGCGAATTTCTCGCGTGCTCAATGCTTTTTGTCCGAGGGAAAAAAAAACAATTATTTCCCCACTCTTAATGATAAAAAAAACGAAACGAATGACAAGCACTTTTCAGTCCCGTTTAGAGCCAAACGCCCGAAGCAAAAATCCGGAAGATCGTCCTCGCGTCGTCTTTTACGTCCGGGATCAACGAGTGACCGGCCATTGTCACGCCCACACACTCCTTAGTCGAACAATTTTAATTTTCTCATCGAAAAAAAACGAAGAACATAATAAAACCAAACGAAAAAAAAACAATCGCAATTTGGCATTTTCATTTCGACCGTTACAAACTTACTCATGGGCAACGTGATTCTCTCTTTTCGAGAGCCAAAAGAGAAAAAATAATGATAGTGCCAACAAAAAAAGATAAGACCGAGAAAAAAAACCTAGTCGAGAGAGGGCGCGGTTTAAGACTCGCGTATTAATCTTTCGGGACATTGACGCTCCGGCAACTAGAGAGCGAGAGGGAGAGAAAGTTTCTCGAGAGTCTGGCCGGTGGCTATCCCGAGGGAAGAGTCGATTTTGTGGCGGTTTTGGTCGCCTGGGGGTTGAGAAAAGGAAGGAAAAAAAATTCGACGAAAAAAAAACAAACCAAAAAAAAAAATGAACAAGATCCTTGGCGTCTGGAAACGCTGCGTGTATGCACACTTTGCCACGGCAGCTACCAATTAAAACGCGAAGGGCCCCTTGCCAAACCCCCCCGAAGACTGCCAACGGCAGGATACTACCGTGATTCCGCGAATCAGCCCGCGAGCGTCTCGCCATCATTATATATATATGTGTGTGTGTGTGTGTGTTTGTGTGTACGTACAATATATAGAAACATATATATATCTAACATGACACGAAAGCAACGAATCATGAAAAATTTTCGATTTCAATTCGAGATTAAAATTCAAAAAGTTTCATGTCGCTCGGACTTAAAAAAGATGAATTTTTCGCTCGTTTTCATTGTATTCAAGGTAAAAAAAGTTTTGCAGATAAGAGAAAGGGCATAAAATCATGAGGTTGTTCATTAAAATTGAATTATGCAAGCAATCTATGGGAATAATACAAAAAATCGTTTCAATTCGACCGAATGGCAAGAAATGACTGAGCCAAATTTCATTTCGATCGGTCCAGCCGGGTCGAATTAATTACGTAAACAGTGTGATTAATAATAGAATTGTTAATATAATTAATGTAATTGAAATTATCAACACGATGTACGAATGAAATAAACTTTATCCGATCGTTTCGATCGATTTTCCATTCGGAGATGATGAAAAAGAAAACAAATTCGACGATTTTGGGGAATGAAAATGAAACACGTTTCGTTCAGAAAACAAAAAAAGTGAGATCGGTAACACTTGAAATCGTCGAGATCCGAAATATCTTCAATCTCTCGAAGCTCTCTCGATAAACTTATCCGCCACGTCACGAAACAATAACAAAAAGAAATTCACACCGTCGGAAAAATCACTTTATCAAAACCGTACACTTATTTTTCTTCGCGATGTTAAAAAAAATAATAATAAAAACATCGTTAACATTTCGTGAAGATATTCTTAAGGTCACCAAAATGGCGTCTGTCCTTCGACCGAGTCGTCTAGAGCAAGATAGGGTGGGGGAGGGGAGAGTGGGAAAGAGAAAGAGAGCGAGAGAGACTTCTCCGGATGACACACCCGCGCCATTTTATCGAGCGAAGGATGGCGAAATTCAAGGACGTATGAAACCAACAAAAACAAAAAGAAATAAACAGTACCACCACTACGAATATCGTTGCTGGGAATCCCCTCTTGGATTCGCGGGGGAGCGAAACCCGGAACAATCGACGACACACCGCGGGAACTTACGTAAAAATTTCTTATCACGCGGGGTTTTATTTTTCGTCGATATAACGAAACAAATAGAGATCGAAACACGTGAAAAAGAGGAGAGCACACGGAGAGACAGGTGTAACGCGTTGAGGCAGTAGGCACCAACTGATCTCACATATAACAACGGCCGATAAAATTGTTGCGTTTCCACCGAAAAATTATCCTCCCTGGTTTCTTTTTTCTTCTTCTTCTTCCTTTTAACAGTATAAAAAGTACAAAATTGTGGTAATTTAGCGGGGCTCACTCGGCGTTCCTCCCTTGTCGGCCGTTCGTTCTGCCGCCCCCCCACCCTCGGCCGTACCTCTGTTGGCGAAACGAGGTGGAGAGGAACGAAATGAGAGAGGGGTGGGGGCAGGGGTTGGCGGAGGGTAAAAAAAAGGCAGGGGAGGGGGAAGGCAACCAAGCAGAAGGAGCGATGAAACGAGGCAGCCGGCTGCCCGGGGGAGAAATCGCGTAAGCAACGACGCGCACTGCACATGGAGCGGGTATAGTGCGAGCCATTCGTTCGACAAGCTCGCAACGCGCCGAGAGCGGGGGACAACGGTTCGACACGAATATCGCTACGTGTGTATATTCCCGTAGCTCAAGGCACTTCGTCATACTTCGAGACTAAAAACTACCGACAATTATGGTTTCGATGTAAAGGCATATAGGGCAAATACTCGGAGTTTACGCGATGCGAATTGTATCGAGAAGTAAGAAGATGGGTGAGCGGTAACCGCGCCGACGCTTGGCCCAGACGTCACGCGCATGCGTCCACTTCGAAAACGCGATTCGTTATTTCTACGGTTTGGCACGACCGATTTCGATTTAATTTAGCTCGGTCGATGCAGAATCGTGGCAAGAAATGACTGAGCCTAATTTCATTTCGATCGGTCGAGCCGGGTCGAAGAAATTTGAAATTTCGTTTTCCGAGTGTTTCTCTCGGACTCGTCCTTAACCTCTAATATTGCGTTAAAATTGATTCTATCGACACTTTTAGGAGATTTACATTGAGTCTGTCGAAATGAAAGTCCCCGGGGGTGTTAAAATAAAAATCATCCCCTAAAAAGAAAACGAAATTCTACTGAAACATTTAAAAATCGGCAAAACCGTTGGTAATATCGATACCAAGGAGCTTTTTTTCCTCGAGAAACGAATCCCTGCCCTTCTCACTGGTCCCTCTCTTTACCGACTCGTGTATCCCTTTTGTATCTCGACTTTTTGACCCGGGGCACGAATAAGAATGAGTATAACAGGGACGAAAAGAGGCCAGACTCGGGCGCAAGAGTTCCTTCGTTTCAACCCCAGCGTCGATTTCGAGTCCCATCTTGGTGCCTGCGGGGCATTTCTTCGGAGATACCGAGGAGTCTAGCCACCGAGAGACGGAGGGAGGCCTCTCTAAGGCAAAAGTCTTCGGCTTTGCTCTCTTCGTCTTCGTCTTTGGCTTCGCTTATTTTTTGTTTTTTTCTTTTTTTTTCATATGTTTTTTTTCCTTATTCTTTCTCTCCTCCCTCGAAAGTCCTTCGTCGTCGTCCACGCTCGCTTTGCGCCAGTCCTGTATAATTATATAGGCCATACCACGAGAGGAAGAGCTCTCTTCGAGCTCCGCTATCTCGTCCTCGTGTCTTTCTTCCTTTATCTCTCCCTCTCTCTCCCTCTCATAATTCTGTTCATTTTTTCATCTCGCTCCCTCCTTCTCTCTCTCCCTCTCTCGCTGACTTGAGCAAGCTCGAGATTTACCGAGAAGACCAGCACGTCTCTTCGTCGTTCGGCGACGAAAAAAAAAATCGTGCTGCTGGTTCTTGCTGCTGTTATGCTGCTGTCTTTTGACTCTTCGTGCGTCCCGCCTCACGTGTACGCACGCGGTCCTGCCGTCGGCTATACGAATCCTCGTCTATAGACGAGAATTCCAAGGAAGTGAAAAAAAAAAAACATATTCGAGATAAAAAAATCGAGCCAGAAAGAACTTAACAATGTTTTTTAGCATCATTAATTTTTTTGCAACTTCTATATTATTATATTTTCATTTCGAAGATATTTATTTAAAGAATCATGACGTAAAAATAATTATCCATACGTCCGACAAATTCTAAAATATTACTCAATATAATAATTTAATCTAATAATATATAATAATAAACAAACATAACAAAATGTAAAAAACATCAATGTCCATAGAGACAACATTTTCATTCATAAATAAAAAAAAAACGTTACAATCTCAGAAATGACAAGAAACATATTACACCGTGAATCGTTGAAAAAAAAAAACATAAAAATATCAAGTTTTATTGACAACCATTTCCTAAAAGCGTTCAATTACACGTGGCGAAATTTTTATCGCATTGCATAAAAAAAAAGTGTTAAAAAACGGTCTTAAAAAAGATAAGAAGCAATAAAAAAAAGGGAATATGGGAAACCAAGCCCGATATCCGTAAAGGTGTATAATACCATGGCTATATATAACGCGTTCCATGAGAGACTCTCTGGATTTATGTTTTATTGCGTAACGTGGCATAAAGTTTTATATAATGTATGGAATCGTTTTTATGGGCTAATGAGCGATGTTAAACGACTGTACGTGTGTGTGTGTTTGTGAAATTTGTTATCTTTCTCTCTCTCTCTCTCTCTCTTTTTCTCTCTTTCTCTCTTGTTTCACGTAACAATGGAAGCAAGATATACAAGACTAGTGGTATAAGTTATACACAGAGTAAGGGTGAAGCTTGATAGCCAAGATAATACGTGAGTGACGCTCTCTCGTATCAACACGTAAAATATTGCAAGTTGACACGAAATCCCTGTACTCTTTTTCTTCTTGATTTATTATATCAGATAATATACATATACTTGCTTTTATTCACCCTGAGTTTAATTAATTACGCGGTGTTCTTTTGCATTAAAAAATTAGCCAATACGCCAACTGTAACCTAAACTAAAATGTCCCTTGACGATTTTAATAGAACGTGACCGAAGTAATTAAAACGATTGATTAATTATTCTTAAAAATAAATTACTAATTAATAAGACTATAATTTCACCATTAATTAATCATTCGATCTAACATTCTAAAATTTATAATATTTTTAATTAATTACAATTAATTATTAAACAATTTTCCATTCGAACATACTTTTTGGTATTTATCGAATTATTTTATCTCGTTTCTTTCTTTCCCAATGTCCAATTTTCTTCGCTCCGTTGTATTTTCTTTCGTGCTTCGCCAATTCGCAAAAACCACGACGAAAAGAGAATTCCGCGGTTTCCCTAGGTTTCTAGGAATTTTTTATTATTTTTTCTTCGTTATTATTTCACTTTCCTCGTACCAGTACGCCAGAGAACCGAGCAAAACCCTTTTTCTAAGGTGAACGGGGTAGATGGCGGGTGATAACGACCAAGCTCGACGTCAGTGAGCACCTCGCACCATACATGCATGAATATATATGTATAGTACTTATATTCATATTTATATGTATATATAACACAAGTAAGTAAACACGTTTGGTCCGACCATTTTTCGGACCGATTCGCGGAACCGTCGCATCGCACGTGCAAACCGTGTGCGCTCGCGACGTTATCGCGTGCCTCGCAGTATGCCGTGAGAGTTTTCCCTCTATCTCGAACGGGCCTGCGATCGGAACGAGTGAAAAGAAACAAAAGAAAGAAACCAACAGCAACAACATTACCGAGAGGAAAATAATGAAAAAGCAATGGAAAAACATTTGCAATGTGAAAAAGAAACAAAAGAAGGAAAGCAACAGCAACAACATTACCGAGAGGAAAATAATGAAAAAGGAATGGAAAAACATTTGCAATGTGAAAAAGAAACAAAAGAAAGAAAGCAACAGCAACAACATTACCGAGAGGAAAATAACGAAAAAGGAATGAAAAAACATTTGCAATGTGAAAAAGAAAAAAAGGAAATTTTTATTTTTTATTTTACATATTTTGTTTCTCGTCTTTTTGTTCGTTTTTCGAAATTGTGTCAGTCTCGCTCTCTCTCTCTTTCAGTGTCGCGAAAGAATTTTCGTGAAAAAATAGCACGGGTCTGCGATCGGAACGAGTGAAAAGAAAAAAGACAAAATTAATGAAAACATTTTCAATGTAAAAAAGAAAATTTTTGTTTTTTATTTTTGTTTCTTTGGGTTTTTTGTTTCGAAATTGTATCAATCTTTCTCTCGCAATCAGCGTCGCGAAAGAATCTTCGTTGGATTATTCGTCCGAGTGAATTTCGAACGTATAGAAAATTTTAATCGCGTATCGTGCATCATCACTAATGTATTAGTCGAGTATCGGTATAGCGTGCTGTATAAAGCTAATACAAAGAAACAAATACAGTCACAAAGACATTCGGTAGTCTTATGCTAATTTAATACGCCCGTAAGTATATAATAATTATAAGGCCCGTATCGGTTCGTTCGGATCGGACTTCTGACCGTCTCATTCTCCTTTTCCCTTTTTTCTCTCTGTCTTTCTCTCTCTCTCTCTTTCTCTCTGTCTTCTTACTTTTCTTCTTTGCCCCTCATTCTCCCTACGCGCTCTTCCTCCCTCTCTCACTCTCCCTCTTCCTCTCGTTACAACGGAACGAAAAAAAAGGAATTGCTAAAAATATTATAACAATAAACAAAAAATAGATTTTTTATCCAAATTTCAATTCAACAATAATTGCCACGAAAAATAAAAAAATTATCAATAAAAAAAGATTAAGGCAAATATTGTTTCCCAATTTTTGTTCGATCGTTCGAAGTTACAATTTTAAATTCTTCTTATTTTTATTAAATTAGATCGACGGTGTAAATTTTCCAATAGGAACGATTCATTATTTTCGACGAAATTATTTCATCGCCATTGTTCAATTCGCGTGAGATCGAACGGTGAGTGGTTCGTGTCGCCGTAAAATGTAAAACATTGAAACGTACGAACACCTGTCGGCGCTGCTTCGTGACTAAAAAAAAAGAAAATGAGAATAAGGAAAAAAAAAGAAGAAACAAGAAAAAAAAGGGAAAAAACGAATAAAACTCCACGATCTGTACTCTGATTACTGTGAATCCGAGGAGCGATTAAAATTGAAATGTATCGCATGACGAAGTGTTAATTCGCGGCTGGGACACGTGTGTACACCCGTCGTATCGCGCCTGGATTTTAACACTCCGTCGCGCGCCTCGGTTTGATCGGGTCATGTCGTATATATGTATATATATATCGTACATCGTTGAATTTGTACGCTGGGTGATACACGCGAAGCGTTTTTGTAGCCCCACGATCGAGTACCCGAGTACTATACCCGAGTTGGTATAGCCAAGCTCGTGTGAAAATAATCCGAGACTGCTCAACGCGTATGTTCAAACACATTAAAAATTAATCCAATCGAACAAACTAAAATAAACAAAAATGCAAAAAATAAACACAAATGCAAAAAATGAACAAAAATATTGTCAAAAATCAAACATATCAAGATCGATCATTCTTTTCGTTAAACACACTTGACACGTATAATTTAAAAGTACAAAACACAATTGAAATATTAAACAGAGAATAAAAAAAAGTTATTTTCTAACTTTATTTTTCAGAATTTATCTTTTTGTCCATAGATTGTATTTTCTTTATCGATATTAATTATTGATTTCGTTTTTGTTTTGTTATTCGTAGATTTTTACGTATCATCACGTAGGGAAAGACGAGGGTTGATAGAGGGTGAGAGATAGAGAGACTGGAATAGAGAGAGGGGTAGATTTGTGGAGAAGTTTGGACGCCATTAATCCAATATTGCGGTTAGGGTGCCCTCGACTTTGCGTGCTGCACCCTTTTCTCGCTCGTAATGCTGGTGAGAAGGAGTGGGAGGGGGGGGGGGGGGGGGGGATAGATAGAGCTAAGACAAACATTGAGAGCCTCATGGAATCGTGGCTGCTAATGTGAAATCGATGCACAAAGGTTGAAACGCGTGGCAAACTCGAACCACACCGACGAGAGGTGTGACTTCGATCCTCGCGAGTTCCTTATACATACATATATCTCACATTCCCCATAAAAATAAAATCGAGCATAAAATTTAATTTCCCCAATCAAAAATCCCCAATCAAAATTTCAATTTATCAAAAATCATATTTACAAATTTGTGTATACGATCTTCTTTTCCAATAAAGAAAAATAACGCTTATCTCGAAAATTCCCCAAATAAATTATCCAGAAAATAAACCAAACAAAAATTCGAACTAGGAACGTGGGAATAAAAACCCCTATGAAGTAAAAACTTCCTAGACAAACAAAGTTCGTACGTATTTTAAAAGTGTGACCCTCATCGCCCCGAGAGACCGTGGCATCGTCGCGCATGGCGAAGTGTATGAAAAATTTGCGATAAAAAAAAAAGACAAAAAAAAAACAACAACAACAACAACACGCCCAAGGAACTTCGAAGTGAGCGGAGAGTTATGGGAACGTCATGCGAGAGGTCTCTTCGGGGTACACGTTGCACAAGTTGTGCTTGAACGACGAGACGAACGAGCACAAGGCTCTGTGTGGCAAAACCGGTGAAAAAGAAGAAAAATAAAAAAAAAAAAATTAGTAAAAAAAAAATAAAAAATAAAAAAAATAGAAGGCCCCGAGGCCCTTTCGACGAGAACCGACGGGATATATAAACTCCCGGTATATAAAAGTGTGTGTTCTATTTGTCAGTGTGTGTGTGTGTGTGTGTTTTCGTGTGTGTCTTTGTACATGTGTGCATATACGATCGTGATAAGAACTCTCCGCGGCGTCGGTTGTCGGTTGACAAAGGGTCGTGGATACGCCCACTCAGATCGGACGCGCAACCGCTTGCGGGGGCGTACATATTAAAATCGGCCCCTTCCCCCCGCTCCTTTGCCCCGTTCCATCCCCCCCTCACTCTCGCTCACTCTCTCTCTCTCTCTCTCTCTCTCTCTCTCTCTCTCTCTCTCTCTCTCTCTCTCTCGCTCGAAGTCTTCTCCCCACTTTCACTCACTCCATCTCACTCGTTCTTCTCTTGTTTATTACCCCGCGTATCCTCCCTGGACTTGCTAAATTAATGGCAGATGGGTGAAAAAAAAAACATTTGAAATTTTCGATATTTGTCAAAATTTTGGGAAAATTGTGAGAAGAATTTGTTTAATATTGTATTGGGAAGTTATTGAAATTGTTGAGGAATGATAGGGAAGAATATTTATAAGTGATTTTTGATTGGTTGGAGTTAATAATTTGTAAAATGAATATTGTTATTGTTTTATAAATGTTTGTTAATTTATTACACGTGTGGGAGTTAGTTCGGATAATTGATGCGGCCGTTTTTGAACTTCCGGAAGTTGCGTCTTGCGCCAATGCTGAGGATAAAAACAAAGAATAATATTGCGCCATCTTTGGACGAGTTCCGCGAACAATTCGAACGCTCGATCGGTAGATCATTTTTTAATTTTGTACTTTCATTATTGTGGTAGTTATCTATGTTATCGATATAAAACTGCAAGGATGTTCTGCCTTACCGACGCGAGGATCATTGCGCAGATGGTTGAGCAGTTTTCTTTGTTACGTTGATCATTCAGAGCAGCCGGGTGGTTGTACGACATAACCTTAAAAAACAGCGCTCATTGCATCTGTTGATCAGGCTTTGTTCTAGAGTTATTTATTTACAGTATTTATTAACGTATTATGCGAATAAAATGTTTCCACTCAGTTCGCAAAAAGCATATTGGACGTTCAGCGATGAGAACGATCTCACGGTATTGAGACAGGAGACTAATGCGGAATTTATTGAAAAACACCGGGGCAAAATGACGGTAAGAACGTGTTTTTCTTTTAAACAAAGAGAGTCATTTGAAACAATGATATTCCTATGAAACGTAAAGTTTTCAGTGTTATTTATATTTTGTTAATGAATCGTTCGTTATTTTATCGAGAATTTTAATTAAGGTTTTACAAGTCCATAGTTGGGTGAAATAATAGTTCGTTTTTGGTTTATTTGTTCAAGGTGGAACAAAGGAAAGAATACTTTTTGTCAGATCAAGAAGAGAGGACGCTTCTGAAATTCTACGAAATGCATTTGCGAGATTTCTGTCGAAGATTTACACCTCCGATGCCGAGAGCCACTATCGCGACGGCTCTTCATTATTTCAAAAGGTTTTATTTAAGAAACAGCGCGATGGATTATCATCCAAAAGAGATTTTGGTAACCTGTGTTTATCTGGCAAGCAAAGTAAGTTTTTGAATAAGTTTTCTTTGATTTCTGTTAACAGAAATTTATACTATTTTTCCTTTGGTTCTGATAATGTACCGAAAAGGTACAACTCGGGCACAGCGTCTTTATTTACTTGGGCGCTAATTTCGAGCAAAGCGAATAATCTATGCAAAATAATTCATTTTCAGTCAATTTACGTATGTCTTCCAGGTTGAGGAATTCAATGTTTCTATATCGCAATTTGTAGCGAATATCAAGGGAGACAGAGACAAAGCATCCGATATTATTCTAAACAATGAATTGTTGCTTATGCAGCAATTGAATTACAATCTCACTATTCACAATCCGTACAGACCTGTCGAGGGTCTTATGATTGACATAAAGGTTATTCAAAAAACATAATAACCATTTATTCTTGATAAATCAATTCATTAACCTATTTGTATCCGTAAATGGAATAATCTGCACATGGCGACTGTTATCTAACACCAAGCACGAATTATTTCACGAGCCACGACCGCCTGTTTTTTTAATAATTATATGTAATTCATAAATAAAATCTATAGTTATTCGGAAGCGCGCTGTTATACAGACCAGCTCTCACAGTCAGTTGAACGCCACTGATGTCTGAACTAGTTGCATACGTAGAGCCATGGTGCAAATGGGTTAATATTCGTCGCTGCGAGACAAGGATAAAATTTTAACTCTCCAATCGCGCATTTGCAGACACGTTACACGCTGCTGGATAATCCAGAAAAATTACGTCCTCACATTGACGATTTTTTGGAAAAAGTGTTTCTTACCGATAGTGTACTGCTGTACGCGCCTAGCCAGATTGCGCTCGCTGCCATTTTGCATGCAGCATCAACGACGGCAGTAGACCTTGATAATTACGTTACCGATACGTTATTCCCTCGTGATCGATTACCAGGAATTGTCGAAGCTGTTAGGAGTAAGCACGATTTAACGTAAAGCATTCTCATCCACAAAAACAAAATGGTAATTATGACTTTTCTTATTTTACAATACAGAAATCCGCTCCATGACTAAATTGACGGAACCACCGACGAGAGATACAATAAGAGCTCTCGAAAAGAAGTTGGACAAATGTCGAAATCAAGAGAACAATCCTGATAGTGAAATGTGAGTTTGAAAAAAGTTTCAACCAGTTAAATTAGCTACATTTATTTAATTTCATGCCGTACGTTTATCGTTCTTCAGCTACAAAAAAAGAATGCAGGACATGCTCGACGAGGATGATATCCAGGACAACGAGAAATATGCACAGATCGTACAGGAGCAAGCGGCGCACGACGAGAAAGTTTTGGGTGTCAATAAAATTCTCTCACCTTCGGCTTTGTGACAATAATTAATTTATTAATTCTCATTATCATTGTACGGTATCGTTCCCACATAAGAAAACTCGTTTCTTCCTGCCCTCCCTGGCATTGATTGTCTCGTTGTAAATGCAGAAAACAATAAATTGTACACTTGTAATATTTATGTACCAAGATATTTAGCATTTTTCGTATTCTTCCCCGCGGAATATCCTCACGTGTTTTGTCGTCGAAAATCCAATTGTTGGGCAAGATGATGAGTCTGATGATTCGGTATATTTTGAAAAATGGAATTTTGCGTATTCACGGATAAATTGCTGGGTAAAGATTGCACGATTGGTAAACCAGACGCCATTGGCAATGGGCTCAAGTGTGTTGGCAGTAGAGATGTCGGAGCTTGCGGTTGTCCTGGATAATTGAAGAACCTGAAATATTCACATGATTTGTTTTTGCAACAATGATAAAATTTCTAATGAATTCAAACGCTAACTTAAAAAAATGATTTAGTATACTTGCACTGCTCAGAATTTCATGAAATTTGAACCACGTATCAAGAAAGACATGTACTTCCAGAAAAACAAATTTGAAAATGCATTTTCTGACGCTGGAACCTCCTTAACTCTCTTACCATAATCGATCGCCTACGAAAATTGGTCTTGGCGCAGGAATTCCCAAGCTCGAGTAGTACTGCTGTGCAAGTAGTTCTACGTCGTTCGTATATTTTCTTTTCCACTTCGTTCGTCGGTTTTGAAACCATATCTTTATCTGAAAGAATCATAAAGAAACGAGATTTAATTAAAAAACAGTTCAGAATTCCCTATGACGAAATAAAACAGCAAAAATAATGCCCCGGGTGAGGATCGAACTCACGACCTTAAGATTATGAGACTTACGCGCTGCCTACTGCGCTACCGGGACTTGTGAGTATTTGATTCCCCACCTTTATCATAAACCACAGAGATTTTCTTATTATTAGTTACTTGCAAATATTTTAAAATTCCTTGTGACGAGATAAAATGACAAAAATAATACTTCGGATGAGAATCGAACTCACAACCTTAAAATTACGAAACTTACGCGTTGTTTTTTTTTGTATAAACACGTTTATTTCAAGGAAAAATACAGTATCATAATCCTATCTATCGATGTTTGGGAGCGATGGGGAACGCAAAAAATAATGTAAACATCATATGTGCTGCAAAGCATAATGACGTTTACATTATAATACATGAACGAGTTGGTTACGTCAGCGACTATTAAGGCACTATGGTGTGGTGTGGTTTAATGTACTGATTAATCGTATCAGCGACGCCGGCGGTGCGTTTCCAAGCGCGCTTTCCTGACTTCGAGTAGCCTGACAACAGGGTTGTTATCCAAAAGCCAATGATGTTTGTGTGTGAGTTCTATGAAAGTCATAATAATCGGCCTTGAAGATACCCATGTTGAAGTTAAGGTATTTCTACCGCAAAATACTATTCTATACATTCTTTTAAAAATTTAACCATGTATTTGTGAAAGTGATATCATTTCAAAAAAAAAGTTTCAAAAGGTTTGACCGTCCAGGATTAGAGATAATTGAATTCAAAGTTTGCTATCTTTACTAGCATTTTACATGTGAAGCATACGGAAACGGTACATTTTAATTTTTCATTTCTAAACTATTCTATAGATTTTCTTAAAAAACTATTCCCTGGCCGGATTGTACATAAAGAATATGCATGTAAATTACTAAAATTATTGACCATGCCGTTTCGTAGATATCATTACAAAAAGTATTGAATTCTCGGTGCAGAATCATTGAATGGTGGGGGTAACAGTTACACATGGCATAAGAAACAACAAATTAATATTTTTTTATTTTAAAAATATAGAAAGGGAAAAAATTCAATAATCAATACATTTCTGCTACTCATTAATTTACTAAAAATAAATAACATTGACAAAAAACAAAAATTTTTAAAAATGTTTTTCGAATATTTTGGCTGTGTGAACAGCGCTTCGAGTCAAAAATTTTCGGCACATGACATACAGAGCGCCATTACATTTTTCTATGCCCTGATGGAAAATTTTTGGCGCAGACTGTCGCGGTAGAACTACCTTAAGAAGTCAGTGAGGGTGATCGACATTCGTTACACTTACGCGCTATTTACTGCGTTACCGGGACCTTGAGAACGCTTGTTCCCCATTTTTTTCATGGGCCACACAGCTTTTCTTATTATTAGTGAATTACAAATATTCCAACATTCCCTGTGAGGAAATAAAATGACAAAAATAATGCCCCGGGTGAGGATCGAACTCACGACCTTAAGATTATGAGACTTACGCGCTGCCTACTGCGCTACCGGGACCTTGAAGAAGCTTTTTTTCCCCACCCCTTTAGTAACCCCCACAGCTTTTCTTATTATTAGTTATTCCAACATCCCTTGTGAGGAAATAAAATATAAAAAATAATGCCCCGTTGTTGTGCCCCGATAATCGAGCGTTACTACATTGTTGTAAGTAGTACGTATAACCGAGTAGGCCAACGATCCGCTGAATCGGTATTGCGCGATTGAAGCCGGCTTCGATATTAGGCTGTGCGAACGCCGCCTCTGACAAATTCTATGAAAAAGTTTACTTCCAAATCTGAGAAATAATGTAAACCAGATTTGGAGTACAAAATAACAAAACAATGCTGGTTAAGCGGTTCCAATTATAACTGTATAAAAGGACCAGCAAGCCAACATTTATACAGTCTGAAATTAATCTTTAACCTGTACGTGCGACACGACGGATTCGCGCAAGAATCCGTCTTTCCTTTCTCTTATTCAAAGTGTCAAGAAACTATTTATATTTTACTTTTGTCTTTCATTTGGGTTCTAACGCTTTAGTAACAGATCCCTAAATATTAAAGTGCAGTGCGAAATCGTACGGCACAAGAATCCCTTGTGAGGAAATAAAATATAAAAAATAATGCTCCGGGTAAGGATCGAACTCACGACCGTAAGCTTATGAGACTTATGCGCTGCTTGTTTATTTTTTTTCCTTGAACATGTTTATTTCCGAATAAAAAGTACAGTAAATTTCTCTGTTAGTGGCGGAAACGGCCGTCTACAAAAACTCCAATCGATAACATGCTAGACGCTAGCCCTCTGGCTAGAGGGGCGCGTTATCTTACTATATTTTGCATTAGTTGGGAACGCGGTATTAGGTGCAAGCGAACTCTTCGCTAACTGGTAGGTAGTGCTCCGACGGACACTGTGTCGCAAAGGGAAAAGTTGTGCATGCTATGCGTGCGAAAAAAAGCCCTCTTATCTATTTTTATCGGATGTTGTGCTTAAGTACAGGATAAAATTTAACATATTTACATTTTTACATATCTACATATTTACATATTTACATTATCCTATGTTTAATAGTATCTTGTAGCCATGTTATTTGGCATGCACAGTCTTAATATGTATCACATCTAGGATTTTGTATCCCTATATGCCTCTGGAGCATATCGGTGCGTCGTCTCTGCCTCCTTTGGTTTTCCATTCTCTCTTTGCGCAAAGTGAGATCTCTGATAATTGGGTTCGGGCCTTTTAGCCAGTAGTATTTGTTCGTGTGTGTTCTGTGAAAGTCGTAAAAGTCGACTCTTGGAATATCCATGCTGAATTTGAATTTGTCTCTATAGTTCCTATAGTCCGAGTGTGTGAGCGATATCCTTTTGTCTGCCTTATTTCTTCTCCAGTGGTAGATTATTGGGATGTTTTGGGAGTTTTGTATACATCCCTTTTTATCGAAGTATAAGAAACCTTGAGGTGGGATGTATTCTGTTAACGCTTTATAAGAGGCTGGGTGGCCTGATTTATTGCAGTTCGCGCATTTAAACTCGCTGTTTTCTGCTCCTTTCGGGATGCTGCACTTCCCGGGTTCATGGCTCTGTGCGCATTTAACGCATCAGAATTGAAGCATGCAGTTTTTGCTAGCGTGCCCTGCTCTTTGGTACTTTTTGCACTGAAAGAGGCTTGGCTTTTTCAGTTTTTCCCATTTTGTTTTCTGGTAGCATAGATATTTAATTTTAGTAATTTTCGCTATTTCTGATTTGTTTGTTAGTTGTATAATATGGTGGTATTTGTCCGGTTGCCTCGGGTTGATGACAAATTTGGTAAGGTTCGTTACTGTGACATTAGGCAGATTCCGTGCGGTTATTTCCTCTAGTATTTCGGCGTCTTCAAATGGTCCTCTAATGCCTTTGATTATAAGGCATTTTGGCTTTTTGGATTTAGGCGTGTACGTGAAACATTGCACTTCGTGATTGTTGAGGATTACTCGGATGTTATTGTATGTATTTCTTTGGTATGTATTGTGTGGTTGTTCTCGTCTATTTGGTGTATTGTGAATGAGTTTTTAGGGATGTTATTTTGGATTAGTATGTTTCATCTCCATTAGTTTGCTGTTTTTTGCGAATATCGGTGGTGGTATTATTTATCTATCTCTTGTCGGTATTTTCATTCTTCCAGCGTAATAACGTTGTCTTCGTCCATGTCGCTGGCTTCGCTTAGTGAATCGAATTTGTTGCCGGTATGGGTTAAATCATTATTTTCCTTTTTGTCTGTCGCTCTCTCGCCTCGGTACGTTTTATTAGGTTTTAACCAAACACTTGCCGGTACTGCAGGATCCTTTGGGTTTTCCTGCGTGCTCACAGATGTCGCTAGTTGATCGGCGTTTCTCTTCCTCGCACCCATTGTATTGGGCTTTGGTGCATTTGGTTTGATCGTGGGGCAGTTTTTGCTTCCTTTGATTTCTTTTAATGCTTCTTGATATAGTTTATCTAGTTGACTAGAATTAATTTATTCGACTGTTCTCTCTCTCGGTCTAAAGTTTGAGGTACTTGCCTCTGCGGGTTTCATTTCCCCTGTTCGAAGGACGCTTTTCTTTTGTGGCATCATTGTGCCGGTTGCAGGTCACGTGGTGACTGCTTACGCTATGTTTACATTATGGTTCAATCAATTGTTTCCCCTGGTCCGGGGGAAACAAAGCAAAACTTCACTTTTTCGTCCAGTTAGGTTGCACTGGGGCACTACACTATTTATTGATTCTGAGCTGGAATACTGTTCATGCATGGATCCACTGAGAATTATTTTTTAGGGTAGCCGATGTAGGCAAACAAAGAATTCGTTGCTAGCGTTTTACTTCGTACGTGTTCTCTCGCGCGTAGTTCGCTTGCTACTAGCTTACGCTCTGCCTACTGCGCTACCGCGTCTTGGAAGTATTTGATTCCCCACTTCTGCCATGAACCACAGAGATTTTCTTATTATTAGTTATTTGCAAATATTTTAAAATTCCTTGTGACGAGATAAAATGACAAAAATAATACTTCAGATGAGAATCGAACTCACAAACTTATAATTACGAAACTTACGCGTTGTTTTTTTTTTGTATAAACACGTTTATTTCAAGGAAAAATACAGTATCATAATCCAATCTATCGATGTTTGGGAGCGATGGGGAACGCAAATAATAATGTAAACATCATATGTGCTGCAAAGCATAATGACGTTTACATTATAATACATGAACGAGTTGGTTACGTTAGCGACTATTAAGGCACTATGGTATGGTGTGGTTTAATGTACTGATTAATGGTGTCAGCGAGGCCGGCGGTGCGTTTCCATGCGCGCTTTCCTGACTTCGAGTAGCCTGACAACAGGGTTGTTATCCAAAAGCCAATGGTGTTTGTGTGTGAGTTCTATGAAAGTCATAATAATCGGCCTTGGAGATACCCGTGTTGAAGTTAAGGTAATTCTACCGCGACAGTCTGTGCCAACAATTTTCCATCGGGGCATAGAAAAATGTAATGGCGCTCTGTACGTCATGTACCGAAAATTTTTGACTCGAATATTTTGACTTGTTCACACAGTTAAAATATTCGCCAAACATTTTTTTTTTAATTTTGTTTTTTGTCAATGTTATTTATTTTTAATAAATTAATATATAATATTAAATTATATAATATAATTAGAGAAAGCAGAGGGAAGCGAGCGAGCGAATGGCGACTAGAGTAGCGAGCGAGCGTGCGAGAGAAAGGCGAGGAAGAAAGGAAAAGCGGGGTTAGAAATAAGACGTAGTATAAGACATATGTAAATAGAATAAGGTAGAATAATAAGTAGTGGATAAGGTAGAATAAGAGTGTAGGATAAGCAATGTAAATATAAAAGAGTGTAAAGAGAGAAACGGGAGCCTTTGTAACCCAAAAGGGAATCGAATAAACAATTACAATACAATATATAATATAATTATATAATAAATTATATAATAGATTATTGAATTTTTTGCCTTCCTATATTTTAAAAATTAAAAAAAAATTAATTTGTTTCCTTATTCTAGTCAATTTTAATATTGTATTATATTTAGTTTATAAATACGTCATTTGAATATTGTTCGTTCATAAATCTTCAAAAATTTCGAATCACATCAGTTTCCGCGGTACGAGGTACACTGTTGCCATGTATAACTGTTACCCCTACCACTCACTGATTCTGCACCGAGAATTCAATACTTTTTGTAATGATATCTCCGAAATGGCATGGTCAATAATTTTAGTAATTTACATGCATATTCTTTATGTATAATCCGGTCAGGGAATAGTTTTTAAGAAAATCTATAGAATAGTTTAGAAATGAAAAATTAAAATGTAACGTTTCCGTATGCTTCACATGTAAAATGCTAGTAAAGATAGCAAACTTTGAATTCAATTATCTCTAATCCTGGACGGTCAAATCTTTTGAAATTTTTTTTTTGAAATGATATCACTTTCACAAATACATGGTTAATTTTTTTAAAGAATGTATAGAATAGCATTTTGCAGTAGAAATACCTTAAGAAGTCAGTGGGGGGTGAGCGATATTCCTTACATGTACGCGCTATCTACTGCGTTACCGGGACCTTGAGAACGCTTATTCCCCATTTTTTTGATGGGACACAGCGCTTTTCTTATTATTAGTTGATTACAAATATTCCAACATTCCCTGTGAGGAAATAAAATGACAAAAATAATGCCCCGGGTGAGGATCGAACTCACGACCTTAAGATTATGAGACTTACGCGCTGCCTACTGCGCTACCGGGACCTTGAAAGAGCTTTCTTTCACCACCCCTTTAGTGACCCACAGAGCTTTTCTTATTATTAGTCAATTACAGAAACAAACATTAAAATGCTTCAATTTTTTTTTTTGTATAAAAAAAAGTCATGCTCAACAATTTTTCACTAAATAAATACAGCTATTTTGGTGAACACAAATAAAACCTCTGACTAATTTTACTCCCAAAATCCACCCTTTATTTTTTCCAAAATGCCTATACAATTTACAAAATTCCAAAATTTATCGAAAACTGTATTAAAATTGATAATTAACAAAATTTACGATATCAAAATTTCCAAGTCATTTTTAATATGACTCACATTACCCCGATCTTACTCAAACCTCATCTCATACACTACACATACTATTTTTTATTAGCACTGAATTACGAAAGCGAACAAATCTATTAACAAAACGACTCGATAAATATACTTTCTTTTTTCACATTTACTCAAGAAGAATCGTGCCAAAGAATTTACGAGACAAAGTCTCAGCATCGAGGGGGTTGCAACGAATATTTTTGTATGTCACAAAAAAACAGAAATGGGAGAAATTGTGACCGCTATATATCCTAATTAAAAAATCGACGCCTACTCGGCTCGACGAGTACGAGACACAAAATGGTCCACAAGCTGGAAGAGGACGCGTCGACGGAACGAGGCTGGAAAACGAAGAAGGGCAAGAAAGGGGCGGGAGGGGGGGGGGGGTGAGATTTGGGACGTCGACTCTTGCGGACTACCGCGGCTCGTTAACTCTGAGAAATATTGTGACATTTATGTCTCCGCAGCGCAGACGCTTTTCTACTCGTTTCTCTCTGATCTGTTGCTTCGCGCCAAAAGTTCTTACCGTACGATTAAATGATTATATATAAGTGACAATTTCCTTTGCTGGGACATCACCGAGATAATTATCCCCTTCGTTCGTACACGCGTCGCTCAGAATTGCATAAAACACGGTACGAGCTATTGCAATTGCGATTTCAATTTTTTTTTTTTTCAAAAATGTTCATTTTTTTTTAAACAGGTTTTACAATTTTTTAAATATTGCAATTCTTTAATATCGAAAGATGCGTCTTATGGATTCATGATCGATCGTCGGAGAAGAATTTTACAAAAATTATTTTCTGATTTCAAAACACGGACTTAAAAAAAGTTTTGTTTAAAACGATTTTTTAGGAATTTTGTTTATTGAATTTCATTAATTTTGGAATATATGACCAACGTCTGCTTGGTCAGAGAGAAGACAATGCCAGCTGATGGTAAACAATGTTATAAAAATAACTTTTCATTTTCAAAAAACAGTAATCGAAAAAGAAATTCCAATCGCAGTTTAGACGGTTTGTTTTTCCTTAAAATTCTTGAACTTTAGAGATACTTGATTTGTGAAACGGTGGTCGAAAAACAATCGTACAAAAATAATTTTTTTTTTTAACCTTTTGACAGAAAAAGAAGTTTGTTTGCCAAAATTCTTGAAATTTCTCTTCGCGACGGAGTTATGGCTCGGTTCTCAGCTCGTGCTCTTCGCGATTATCGAAGCTTCAAAATTGCTATCGATTCGTTAAGCGACAGTGTTATTCGAATTTTTGTTTGAATTTTTTCAAACTAAATCGTAATATTTTGGAAATTCACGTTCCATCAGAAGGGAAGCATAAATTTATCATTTTTGTCTTTTACCGTATCAAAATTCGTGTTTGCCAGAATCTCGGTCAAAAACTACAAAATTTCTCGCAATAAATCGAAAAACGAAAAAAAACCTTACACGATTTCATATTTCAATGTCTCTTTATATTTATCATGTCCAAGAATCGTTCGGGGGACTCTGGGAACTGGTGATGATGATGATGTTTAGGTGCTAATTGGTCTCGTATAGGGCGATCCTCCTCCCTATGGCGCCAAGGCCTGGCGCCTCTGCGCACATGTGCACCCCCATCCCCTTCTTTTTCATTCTCCCCGTAAAGAAGAGGACCGGGAAGCGCAAACTTCAACCCATAATTCAAACACTCGGTTGACCCTCGAGAATCTCAGATAGACGAGGTTTGCGTTACGAAGGTAACGTCCTCCCCAGTCAAAAAAAAATGTACCACGCGAAGGGGTGGTTTTACTAAACTCACTTCAGGTGGCCAAAAGCTTTACCACGGAAGTACGGAACGTTGAATCGCGATTTATCGCACGCAACCCGCTCGTTTACGAACGTTTTTTTTGTGTAAAACACACATTTTTGAGAAATTTCCCAAAGAAAAGTCGATGTTTTTTCAGATTTCCGTCGGTTTTACCCGACTTGCGTTATACGAAGCTAACGAAGAACAGACTCGAAGCTATTTCGAAAACGAAAAATCTGTTTTAGCTTTATTTTTAATATCTAACATGTGAACTTTTTGGAAAAAACAACCCAAAAAATGGCGTTCATAAAAAAATATACTTTTCGATCTTGCAATTTTTACGCGGATGTAAAGCCTTTAGTGTGAAAAAGCAACGCTTTAAAATTTGTTACGTTTTTTTATTCAAAAAGCAGAAAAATAATTTTTTTTTTTTTATGAGAAGGGAAAATTCGATTTTTTATCAAAACTTCTGACTGCAAAGTGCACCAGAAATTTGTACAAGTCCACTCGTCAAAAATATATTTAAGAATTGTAAAATAATTTAAGATATTATGATTATTAATAAACAAAATTAATTATTTTAATAATTATAAGGACAAAATTAAATTCGAATTTTTGATTTTTTACCTGCGTCTCTGTGAGTTTCAAACTCTTGCTGAGCTGCAATCTCTTAGCGACGCTAAGATACTTGTTCCTCTCGAATTCTGCCTCGAGAGACTTGATCTGCGAAGCTGTGAAAGCAGTTCTCGGCCTTTTCTTCCTATCATCGTCGCTCGTCAAGCTAGGACTTTTTTCCTGTCCCGGATCGCCCTCCACACACTCGATCCCCGTCAGTGAATTCGAACTACTGGTACAAGCTTCTAAAAGAAACATAAAAAACAAAAAATAAAATCCGACAATACACAAATTTTGAAAATCAAAAATAAATTTTCTCCATCAAAATCCGATGTTATTTTTTCAAACTATTAATATTTTTATTACTTTTTCCAATTAAAAATGAGAAAAAGAACACGATTCATTATTTTTCAAAATAAAAATTCAATTAATTCAATTTTCATTAAATTTTTTTTCTAATTATTAATTATTTCCGTTACTTTTTGTAATCAGAACGTTTTATTATTATTAAAAATTCTCGTTTCATTGCAAGAAAAATTTTAATTCGATTTTTGATTGAAATTGATCGAAAATTGTATTTAATAGGAAGGGGAACGAAAGTGAAAAAGAAAATGAAACCGTAGCGCGTTTCTCTCGGCCAATTACCACCGAACTATCCTCATTCTCATCAATCTCGGAGCTCTTTTACTTCACATGCGTTTAAATGCTTGTTTATATTTATATTTATCCCGCGGTTGCTCGCAAGACATTTTGTATTTTATTTGTTTTGTCGTCGAAGACGTTACACGAGCCGCTGATACACGGTGAGGGAAGAAGAAGAGCTCAAGAGAGACACGAGAGAGAGAGAGAGAACGGGACATATAATACCGTAAAATCTTGGTGATCTTACTCCGTAACGACAGTTTGGGCTCACGCTAAGAGTCCCCTCTATCATCTTCTAATTATCCGCCCATTAATCATCCGGTCTTTCGAGGGAGAAGAAACAAAAAAAAATAGTAAAAAAGAAAAGATTGAAGTAGAAAAGCCCGTGTAGTGAGTTCGAACCCCGTTGACACGTGGGTTAAATCTTCTCTAAACCGGATCTTTCTCTCTCTGTCTGATTTTTAACGAAACCCAAATTCGCTTCCGGCGTAGTTAACAATTTTTCCAACCTTCGGGAAATAATCGTCGACGATCCTTTTAGAAACTCACTGTATTCGATGAGCGCTCAAATTAACCTTGAAAACTTTTCTGACTGATCAAAAGTTTAACAATGAACTTGGATTGATACTGTCAAGCTCAGAACTTTAATACGTACTTATGGAAATTAAAAATGGTTCGATATTTTTTAGAATTTATTTTGAGAATTCGAATTATTTGTTTAACTTACAAATTTTGTTTAACAACAATTTCTGATTTCTGAAAAGTTTAACAATGAATTTGAATCGATACTTTCAAACTCAAAACTTTAATACGTACTTATGGAAATTAAAAATGGGTTGATATTTTTTAGAATTTATTTTGAGAATTCGAATTATTTGTTTAAATTACAAATTTTTTAATTTTAGGATTTCTGAAATTCTGATTCTAATTTCTGAAAAGTTTAACAATGAATTTGGATCGATACTTTCAAACTCAGAACTTTAATACGTACTTATGAAAATTAAAAATGTTTCGATATTTTTAGAATTTATTTTGAGAATTCGAATTATTTGTTTAAGTTACAAAGTTATGAATTTTGAGATGTCTGAAGACTTTAAAAGAAACTTAATATTGACCGGATCTTAAGAAATTAAAACTTGTCTAAGAAAGTTGACTCAAATTTGTAAAAAAAAATCGTTCGATAATTTCCAACGTTGAATCGTACGACACATTTTTCGAATGGAAATTTATCGTTGGGTCGCTGCCAAGTTTCCAAACGAACGAAACAAAATGTACGAAGCTACGAAAAATCGTTTAACGGCTACTAATTGTCAGATCGACGACGCATAATCGGCCCGTTTCTTCGAGTTTTTGTTGGACGTGGCAAGTGTCGCGCGAGGAACGTCAGCTCGACAAACGAAATCTAAAAGCGTAACACGAGTTTCCCTCTTGCAAACTTTCATGCGTTCTCGTGTTTCTTTAGCCCTTGATCTTTAAACCTACTTTTTTTCCACCACGCTGACTCGATATTTAAACGATCTTTCCCCAATTTTCGATCTTTAACTTCCCTCGAAAAATAAAAAACGACCCTTCCATTAATTAATTCCGGAAATCGATCGTTAAAAATCATTTAAACAACGTTCGAACTTCCGGAAGAAAAAAACGCGTAAGTACCCAAAAAATATAAAAATCATACACAAAAAAAAACTAAAAATGTCCGGAAAAAATGAGAATAAAAAATTGGAATACAACAAAAACGGAACCAAAAAAGGGTTTCGAAATTTTCGTCGCCGATGGGCGAACGTTTTAACCCTTTCTCCGTGCATTACTCGTCCAAGAGCCGAGGCGAGATCGGAATGGTGAGAGAAAGAGAGAAACGAGTCTACATGGGCGTACGTCGTGGCAGGAATAGAACACCACGCCTTCTAGTTTACCTAATTGCCCGCGAGCTACAACGAAAACTTGTCTCCTAATTATTCGGTGATTAATGATACACACCCCGTTCACTCCGAGAGCGAGATGGAGTAGATACAGGCCGATAAAACGACGCTAATTCTCCGTCGCGATACCAAAAACGCCCTTTTTTCGCAGTGGAACGTGAGAAAGATAACAACGGATCGTGATTATTAAGATTGTGTAAGATGCCGATCGTTGATCAGAAAATCGTTAGAAGTTTTCTCGCAAAATATCGTAAATCGATCAATAACTCGAGAACGGTTGATTCAACGATATTTTTGCAAGATATCTTTTTTGTAGAACATAAGATTTTCTAACGAAAAGTTCTCGGGTGTATTGTTTCCAGGTATCGCCGTTTTCGAGAAAATCGGTAGGTAAATTTGAGGATGATCGAACGATAGGAAAGGAAACAGTCTCGACAGTTTGAGCGCGATAACGTTGCAACTTTAGGTCTGGCGCTATAATTCTATAGAAACTTTTTTGTAGAGCGGTGAATTTTCTACAAAAAAGTTATTCGTTATTTTTCTCGTGCGTCTAGCCGTTTTAAAGAAAATCGTCAGTTTCTTTGAGATTTTTTAACGTTTCGAGAAATCCCAGGAACGAAAGATTTCCAACCGATTTTATTGAAAAACTACACTCCCTACGAATAATATGTATAAAAGCTTTTTTGTAGAGGAGCTTATGTTCTATAGAAAATAGTTCATCGGAATGATGGTTCGATCTTTCGATGCCCGAAAACGATTATAAATAACAACAACAAACTTAACCATACATTTTCTCATAAACGTTACAAAATCTTGCTTCCTTCTCCAATCCTGCTGATTTACACAGTCTCGTTGAGATAAATTCCCAAAGATCTGAGAGAAAATTTGGCAATATTTTTTTGTTGCAAATTCCCAGCATTTATATCCTCGTAGCGAGACGAGGCGAAGATTCTCAGTTGCTTCGGGTTCGACCACAAAGACGTCAACTCGTCGTCGTAAATCTTGACACAATTGGCCACGCGACTATAATCGACGAAAGGATCGTTTTAATTAGTCACAGAAAGTTAAATTGTATTCGGTGACGGACGTTGGCAACTCGAGGAATGCCTAATTGTTTTACCCAACTAATTTTAGATCCTCGTTAATCTTTCCTCGTAATAATCGTCAATGATTTTGTAAACGAACTTGAAAATCCGAAGATCTATCCCAATAATTTTTATCTCATTTGAAATCAATAATCGACTCGATAATTCTTATTTTATGTACAATTTATCAATTGGTAAGAAATCGTTGTGTCTCGATCAATCGTTTGGAAGATAAATCGAAGAATGCCTAATTGTTTTACCCAACTAATTTTAAATCCTCGTTAATCTTTCCTCGTAATAATCGTCAATGATTTTGTAAACGAACTTGAAAATCCGAAGATCTATCCCAATAATTTTTATCTCATTTGAAATCAATAATCGACTCGATAATTCTTATTTTATGTACAATTTATCAATTGGTAAGAAATCGTTGAATCTCGATAATCGTTTGGAAGACAAATCGAGGAATGCCTAATTGTTTTACCTAACAAATTTTAAATCCTCGTTAATCTTTCCTCGTAATAATCGTCAATGATTTTATAAACGAACTTGAAAATCCGAAGATCTACCCGAATAATTTTTATCTCATTTGAAATCAATAATCGACTCGATAATTCTTATTTTATGTGCAATTTATCAATTCGTAAGAAATCGTTGAGTCTCGATCAATCGTTTGGAAGACAAATATCCTTAAATTATCACTTTGAACTTTGTCACAATCATTTATCAAACTTTTTCTTTCTTCTTCCTTTTTGTCAGAGCTCTACTGTCGAGGATATACACGTACATCTGTGGCAAAGAGTAAACCTTTTGCTCACATTTCCGCGGTGGAATTAGCGAGCGACAGAATAAATAGTGAATACTCCGTGAGTGGAAAACAGGAACATTGAGTGGGCGTGGAAAATTCGCAGGAAGCAATGGATCAAACTCACTAGGAAAGTTTCGTACATCCCTACATAGCGTTTACCATCTGTATAGTGTATTTTTGAGACGATGAAACGCATTCGAATTGTTTAGGTTTAATTTATTTATGAATTAGTACTTTTTCTTTTTTTCACTTTTCTTCAAATATCAATTTTCAGTCATTTTTGCTTCAACAATCTCACTTTACTTCAGCAGTGAAGAAAGGTATGTTTTGTTATAAATTTTGTTACATTTATTGAAGAATTAAACATTGTTGTTTTTTTAAATTATAATTCAAATTTATTTAATATCCGTGAAATTATTTTCTCACCGTAGCTTATTTCTGGTTCAGGAGACGTCGAACAAACGACAGAGTCGTCGATCGCTTCAATTTCGTCGCTCAACAACATCGACGAGTCAGCAGCCATCCCTATTCTTCCAGCCCTCAAATTTTCTTCATAGATTTTATCATTTCTTCTCGAAGTGTCCTCGCTCGGTGCCAATAGTCTCTCGATACTGAAGGCCGTGACTCGAGGACTCGAGACACACTTTTCCGACGTCCCAGAATCGCTTCCCATCAACTTCGATCTTTCCTCCGACATTGTTTCTCGTTCCAGTCCCAAAAGTTCTTCGATTTCTTCACTTTTACACTTTGCCCACTGCGGCGACGAAACAATTCAATAGCGCGAACTCACTAGTAGAAAGTCATTGGAAATCGTTCCAAGAATAAATTGCATTTGAGATTTTGAATATTTTATAATTTTCAAAAATTTATCATAAATTTTTAGAATATTAAGTTAGTAATTGAATTATCATCAAAATCGATTAAGAGTTTCAATTACTCGCTGACAATGCTTCAAATTGAATCGAATCTTTAAAAGAAATGAACAATTAAAAATTTACATAATGAAAAAAAAAAGTTGTGATTTAAATAGAAATTTTGTAAGTCAGATAATTATCATCGTCGTTTTGTTTGACTCGTCAGCAAAGTGTCATTCCCGATAAGCTCTCGTAGCAAACTGTTCTATAAGCAACCCTTGTCAACTGGATTAGTTTCAGTCAGGGTGGAGCAAAAGTTTCCAACATTTTTGTTCTATTTCTTTTTCAATCCTCTACTCCCGCTTCTTCTTCGTTCGAAAGCTCGCTTCGGTAGGCACAGTGAAAATTCTTCGTTACAAGGGCGTTACCGAAAAAGCCCACGTGCTGCTGAGGACACCAATCGTCACGAATGTTGGGCGTTTCTTGGCAAAGATGACGACGAAAATTTTCGTCGGTAGGAGAAGACCTTTTCGTTTTCTTTTTTCATCTATTTTTTGTTTCCCAAAGCGACATGAGAGGGAGCTAAACGACGCATAATTGAAGATACGATAAATTTATGCGAACGCTCGGTCTGCCGTGTCGCTGCGTTTAATAATCGCTATTCGCTCGAGACCGAATGAGATCTCTAGTCGCTCTAATATAATTGACCGAAGCGTGCCAAATATCTTGAGTCACGATTCCAAGTGCGAAAAAGATATGATCTTCGTGTCCCAGTCGTTGACCACGTACCTGCTGAAAAGAAACACCACGAATTGCAATTCTTACAACAATATTCCATTTTTAATGTAGTTTTTTTTTTGCTTACCAAAGAATTCGTTTTACCAAATATTATTTTGTAAATATTTCTCAGATTATATGGAAGAATCGCAGATTTCATCACTCTGTGTCCATAAATCCTTCAACTCTCTGAAACTTGCACGTTTTCATTTTAAAAATCCCCCAAAGGACTTTTTTTTAATGAAGGCGAAAAAAATTACATCCCTAGAGGCTTCCATTTTCCAATGGTGTTCTGGGACGTGTCGGGAGCAATTTAACGTATAATTGGCGTGTAACTATCGACAGGTCGATCCGAGACAAGCCAGAATGTATAACATTTTTTATCTCGCCTCGACATCCTTCTTCAACACGTGCTGAGTGGTTGGGTCAAATTTCTTGTGTTCAACGTCCCTTCCTCGGGTCAGGCGCGTGTTGTTCGTGGTCGTGTTCCATCGTCATCTGACCACTGGTCCTCCGATTTCACTGGAAAAAAAACCTCGCTAATTATAATTTATCGACCATCCAGGTCACCGAACGAACCTGTTGCAACGTTGTAGCAAGTGTAGGAAAAAATTGCAACGACCCACGAGAGACAAAAAAAAACGACAAACTGGGAAAGAAATTGAACGATCGATTCACACTTTGTCCGGACAAATGTTTGTATTTATTTAATCAATGACGACAAAAGTATACGTACATCTTGTTTTTTTTTAAGTGTTTTTCTATTAATTTTTATTTGCCTAAACGGTGCACTCGGCTGTCTCAACGCTTGGTCCTTGTTGTATACATTTCTTATTGTTTTTAAACAGCTCAAATGACCATCACAATCGACGCTTCATCCATTCTCACGCATCTTACATGACCGAGTCTTAACTTAGTAAATATATATATTTGTATATTTACGTATAATATCGCTAATGTAGGCTAAAAAATATGCGTAATTGTTGTGACGATAAGAAGAAGAAAAAGGAACGCAAAAAAGCTGTATAAGATCCGCTGTACAATTTTTATTATTGTTTGTTTTTCGTCTCTCAAACAACATAATTGTTTTTTTTTCAATTTAATTTTCGTTCAAATTCGAGTGGAAAGAAAGATTTATAATCGCATGCAACAACGAAAGACAAATCGCGAGTTGCGACGAATTTGTTTGCTTCTTCGTAACTCTCGTTACACTTAAATTCGTGATAGAAATATTTATTTTCACATCTGTTGGGTGGAATTACCGTTCCACGTGTTATTCTCGTCGTTGTCGTCGCCGCCCGAATGAAGCCTGTGAATGTTACCGCGCGAGCGTATCGTCGTTGACGGACCGCCCAATAGATTCCTGCTGATCGAGCTGCGAAGCGAATTAATTTTTGCATGCACCGAAAAATCGAAGGTTTTACGAAATTGTTAAGTTTGTGCACGCGGCGCAAATGATAGATGAACGATAGCGAGGAGGAGACTGTCAATTAAGTATCAACAAGATGTCAATTGATGTCCAATCTATCGACAATACTATGTCGATACAACGACTGTCAATAGACTCGATCTATTGCCAATGTATTGAAAATGTGATAACAATGTACAGATGAATTTTACTGCCAATAGGCAGTAAAAAAAATGGTTACTTGTCTGTGAATAGTAAATCGACTGTCAATACGTCGTCGTTCTGTCAATAGTCTGCCAATGTACGGTCGGTCGATGCTTTAAATACAGGATATACCTACCCAGACGGTTGGCCAACAACACGACCGAATCTCTCGGCATTTTCAGGCATGCCACCGGCCATAACATTACCGTCGCTTCGTCGTCTTTCGGGAGGGCTCGAGGGAGCACCGCTGAAGTAACCCATCACGTAATTATACACCGAAACTATAGGAGCGAAGAGCGCCCAGATGAAACGAGAAACGAAACCAACGTCCTCGTTCGATGAGGCGACGGTCGTTACCTTCGACTAAAAAGAGAAAGATTTTGTTATCCTCGAAGCAGCGTTAAATTGAGAAAGGTAGTTAGATTGTGGAATGAGAAAAGATTAATTACATTTTTCACGGGCAGAATTAAAATTACTGCGGTAGGAACGAGCTCGAGTTCTGTCAGAGTTTTATCATCGTCTTCGGCACTCAAGTCTCTTCGTGGAAATGTCGTCGACATTGCAAACTGTTGAAACGGTAGCTCGATGTTACCAGCGACGTATGAACGAAGCGACCCAAGCGTGCTCGTTGCGTCGAATTTTCCCATGTGAGGATTTCCCGAGGGTAGTCGAAATTGTATTCGCACTGCTGTACTGTCCGATGATGAAGATCCCATGGATGGCTCGACTCTTGCCTGCTGATTCGTTTGTTGTTGCTGAGCTACTTGTTGCTGTTAAAAATCATTTTTCATGGATTAATCGAATGTTGCGAAATTTGAGAGGTATGTTCAATGTAATTAGTTATTCTTTTACAAACCTGCAATGCCATTTCTCGTTGCTTGCGCTCCAGCTTATCTTGAGCTATTTGTTGACGAACTCTTTCTCTTGCCGCGGCTTCAGCAGCCTTTTCTTTCATTCTCTCGTCGTAAGCCATTTTTATTTCAGCCTCGTGTTGTTTCTGTTTTGCCATTTGAACGTCCTTTCCTAACTGTCTGCGTTCAAGTTCGCGTTTTTTCTCTTCCTCTCGCTCCTTCTCCAGTTTTTCTTTCCTCTGCAGTTCTATCAAAGCTTTGGCCCTTTCGATTTTTTGCTCAGCCGTGATGTCATTTTTTGTCTCCTCGCTCGAGATGGATTTTTCAGGTAACGGAACAGGCGTCGAAACTTCGGCATTACTCACCGAAGGTTTTGATACATTCGTAGTCGATGCGTTATTTTTTTCTGCTTCTATCAAACTCGATGACGATCCGGCAGTTTGCTTAACTTTTTCCAATATTGAGTCAATCTTTATCGCCAAGTCCGAAGAACTTACGTTTCCAGCTATTATTTCCATGGGAACTCCATTCGTACCAATGAAAAATAGAGATGGAACTGGAACTACTTGATCTGAATTTTTTATTCATAATTATTAAGAAAAATATGATAACTCGCTTTTTAAGATGGAAGAATGATAATAAAACTGAATTTTTATAAATCTGAAAAAGTTTGTCTCGATCATAAGAAACAAATTTTCTAAATATTATCTATAATCAAAAAAATATCCAAGGATACAAATTTGGGCAAAGAACTTGTAAGACTCCGTGTCACTTTCAAGTTTGATTGCAACGAAATCGTCACGCTCCAGTCGCGACGATATTTCCGACCCATTTATAGCTCGTCCGATTTCGAGAGAAGTCTCGTCCTTTCCTGGAACACAAATTTACAGGATTTCACGTATTGGACACGTAAGTCAATACATGCAATGAATAAGCAAAAAAATAAGAGGTGTCACGTCAGCAAACTACGATTGTACGTCTTTCATCAACAACTATAAATGTTCACAGACAATTTATTATAATTGAATTGGCAAGATACCTGAGGCTATAAAAATATCACGATATCAAAAAATATATACACACCTTCGATAAATACGACGAAAATTGCTTTTCGCTGCTTCGACGTTGTGACAGCATCGGTAATACTTCCCGGAAACCACTTCATATTCCTTGATCGAATATTCGTAATTCGAAGTTCTAACGGTCACACAAAACGCGTTTGCAAACGAAAAAAAAATAATAATATTCAATGACGTAATGCAGAAATTGTAGATTTTGTGATTGAGATCACTTTTCAGACTGTCACAAGAATTTGTTCACGCTAAAGAGAGGTTACGTTGGCGGGTGAAGAACAGGGTGCGCCACTGTACGGTCTCTGTGAAGTAGTTATATCAGATCGCTGACAGATGGCGCCAGCATGAGGTTTTAACTTATTTATGTTTCATCGTCTTCGTACATAGATGGTGCTGGCGTAGCTTTTTTTTCATTCCCATTCTTGAACTGTCGAGAAGGTTCATCGTTGATTTTTTCGTCAGTGTGACACGAGGATAACGTTACTTTTACGGTTTAAAAATCACGGCACATTTTCGTCATACAAATTTTATAAGCTGTCAAGTAAGTAAGATTGTTAATCACCATATTGTATCACCGTTATATTTGTTCGTTCTTTATTGGACATGAGTTTCTGGCGATACGAGTATCGACGCCGAGAACTAACCTTGATAAAATCACATGTCTCGTCTTCGCCGTCATAGAGACGAAGACATGGGTACATTGAGCGTAAAAAATATACGAAATTTCGTTGCGGACTGGATAAAATGCAAAATTATTTAAAAATGAGTATTATGAAAACACATTTAGTATTCACATAATTAATTTGATAGCATTATAATATTTCATAAAATGAGCTGTTCTAGTGAGGAAGAGTGCTGTGTGCAAATTCGTTGGCGCATTAAAATCTTTGGAAAAATATTTGTTGCCCTGATTCATTCATCGTATATTAAGTTTTACTCAAAGTCCTTTTACCACTAACGCATAAAATTCAGTCTATTGAAACGATGACCACTGATAGGATACCATCAATCTAACATTAAGGTGAATTATTTTTTAGAATGTCTGGACGCGAAGGAGGCAAGAAGAAGCCGCTGAAGGCACCCAAAAAAGATCCTAAGGAAATGGACGAGGACGATGTGGCATTTAAGCAAAAACAGAAGGAACAACAAAAGGCATTGGCGGAAGCGGCTAAGAAAGCTGGTCAAAAGGGACCCTTAGTTACTGGAGGAATTAAAAAGTCTGGCAAAAAATGATGAAGAATACATTTAATCATAAAGCAAAGGAATGCCTTAGACGCATAAGAAAAGATCTCGACAAACTATCGCAAAAAGTCATTCTACAATGCCATTGTGACTACAAAAATCAACAATTCAGTGCTTTACGAGCGATACTCTCAATTTATCATCCTCGTGTATGCACGTGTGTAAATTGTCACCTTTATAAATGAATGAAACGATATTTGTAAATAAACTTACTAAATCAATGAAAAAAAACAATCATCTATCTTCGATATCTGTGAGAAAGGCTGGGTGTATATTACAAATTCCACGCTATTTAAAAAAAAAAAGCGAATTGCGTTTCGAAATTGGTGGTAGATGACTTGTTATAACCAACATGTCCTTTTAGTTCTACATTTTGAAATGACCTCTATTGTAAAAACAAAGTTTGGTACAAAAAATGTTCGAATAATTTTTCTTATATAATTATTTGCTTCTGGAAATATCGAGTATTTTGTTTGTACTATGGACTTGGAGTCCTCTATTTCTTAATTTTCTTTGCAGAACTTTTGAGCATTAAAATGTTGCTTTATTAATTAAAATACTATTTTGTTCTTAACATATTTTTAAAGACACGTTCTTTTTGGCAAAAAAAAAGAGAATTTTGAAATAAAACGAACGGAATATTGTATTTCTCAAAACTACTCTGCCATAACCTGCTATTAGGATAAACAAAATTGTCATAGTCCTATTGCTTGGGCCCTTCGAGTTCTTAGGTCACCCCTGTGCGTAATCCTAGCTCAACAGAATCACAGCTGGCTTCCATATGATCGACATGGCAGCCAACTTCGTCGCGAAAGCTCGATTTTCTAACCTCAAAAAATATCTAGTAACTTCAGCAAGAAAAAAACAATTTGGTACTTATCTTAGCCCTTGTCGACTCATTCTCCTTCTCTAATCTTCCTCTAATAATTTCACAGATGCCTTCCCTAACTTTCGTCACGTCTCATCGTGACACGCTATCACGTAAGGCTCGTTGCTGTCTCGCAACGTTATCATACCATAATTGGCAAGCGATAAAAACAGATACAAAAAAAGAGAATCACCCGATTCTTTTAACTCTCCATCGCCAAAAATATCTCTCTCCCAGAGAATCATCCCTACATCGCCTGTCATTGTTCCAAAGAGCTCCAAAAATGCATAAATAGCTCGTATCGTCGAGTTAAAAAAACGTACACGAATCGACATTTTGGGCATTTTCCATCTGCGCATGTCTAGTGATTTTTCGCGCAGTCAGGTTGACGCTCGTCCAGGGCTCGTTGGTTCTAGCTGTCACAGGAAGATCAGTTGGCAACAGACCCTCGGTCTGGATGGTTAGGAATAATTGAAACGTGCGTTGTCGTGTGTTGAGACTTGGTGTTCGTTTTTTTGTCGTTTGTTCTCTCGTAAGCAGCTCGCAAAACGTTGTCGCGGAAAGTTTCGGCTTACGAAGATCAAATGATTTAATAACAAAGCCTTGTGTGCCGTGTTAAGAGCGTTAAACAACGCGAGAGCGAACGAGGCGAACGAGAGAGAAAGAGAAAGAAAGATAGGGACAGAGTCGCGAGTGCTGGAAAGGTTAGAGACGTGCCATGGAGACTGAAAGAATCATTTGACCCTAAAGGGAAAACGAGACTCCAGTTGCTCGGTGGATCGTCCTCTCTGGCTGGTCACTACAAAACACAGTAAGTACATCCGCAAATATTTAAACGTCGCTACGAACATAAGGGAATTGTACCTTAACGAAATATACCGACGTATGTCGTAAGAGCAAAGACGTCGAGCGTCAAATACGAGAAATTAAAATAAGCTGCATTTTCGCTCTCCGATATCTTCTTTCCTTTGTCTTTTTTTTTTCTTTAACATAGAATTCTTAACCTCAATTAATTCTTTCGACACAATTTTCGAGACGTATCGCATCTAGTGGAACACGAGTGTGACACCATGTTGGCGTTCACCATATTGTCGATACTTCGACCGTTTTTATTTATTTTACTACACCTATGAAAAATTTTCTTTCATAGAAAAATTTTGTTAAATTCTCTCGTACATTTTTTAACATATGTATATAGTCAAGCGTTGTTCTCGCTCTGTCTCGCTAGGAAAAATACACGCTAGTATATTCAACAAACCAGAATACTATTATTTTAAGGTGCTCGTCTAAAAATTCGTAGCTCGAAGAAAAAATTAACTAAAAATATAATTCGTTAAAAATAAAATATTTGTTCAATAAATATTGAAAATCTCTTCGTTTATTACATTGATAGAACGTCAAGCTTGAAAAATCACAATTTTCCTGTTTGTGGAAAGATTTTTGTTTTATTACGTTCAATGTTGGAAGATAAAAACAATGTTTTGGCTCGTTCGAATAAAAGAAAAATCACGTTCAGGCATTTGTTCTTCTCCCATCCGTGCTATAATGAAAACAGGATGGAATTGAAGGAACGAGAAGTTTGGTGAAATTCGTGATTCTCGACGGTCACGTCATTTCTCCCCTTCGCCAGTTCCTTTCGCGAGTGAGGGACTCGGGCTCGCGAACGACCGCTCGACTGCAATCTCGCGTTTTGCGTTACCTTTGCACCAAGCGTACTGGCGAGTTGCGCGGCACGTACCCCGAGGACGAGCTCGAGCCAATTGGCATGAGCTTGTGCAACTTGCCCCAAGGTGGATCGCGCCTACGTTACAAGATTCTCCTTTTATTCCATCGTATATTTGATTTTAAGTACTTCCCTTTGCACGACGAGATTGAAGTTTAAGAAACGAGGAAAAGATAATTCAATTTTTATTTAATTGCGACTAAACGACAATTAAGAAAATTGATTGAATTTAATTGAAAATAAAAATTAGAAAAAATTATAATTAAATTAGGATTTAAAAAATTGTATTAAGGAATTAATTAAATTTAATTGAAAATAAAAATTAGAAAAAATTATAATTAAATTAGGATTTAAAAAATTGTATTAAGGAATTAATTAAAAATCATTTATCGGTCAATGATGATTTAAGAAAATTATTAATCATAATTAATTGTTAAATTAAATATTTCTTTCCCTTCGTACGACGAGATTGAAATTTAAGAAACGAGGAAAAGATAATTCAATTTTTATTTAATTACGACCAAACGACGATTAAGAAAATTAATTAAATTTAATTGAAAATAAAAATTAGAAAAAATTATAATTCAATGGGGATTTTAAAAATTGTATTAAGGAATTAATTAAAAATGATTTATTATCGGTCAATGATGATTTAAGAAAATTATTAATCATAATTAATTGTTAAATTAAATATTTCTTTCCCTTCGCACGACGAGATTGAAATTTAAGAAACGAGGAAAAGATAATTCAATTTTTATTTAATTACGACCAAACGACAATTAAGAAAATTAATTAAATTTAATTGAAAATAAAAATTAGAAAAAATTATAATTAAATTAGGATTTAAAAAATTGTATTAAGGAATTAATTAAAAATCATTTATTATCGATCAATGAAGATTTAAGAAAATTATTAATCATAATTAATTGTTAAATTAAATATTTCTTGTTTCTTTTATTCTTATTGCTCGTAACAGTTATTTGTTAATTGTGGAATAGAGGGCGTACCGAAAATTACAAATTTAAATTGGTTCGTACGAGGACTTGGTTGTTTTTTTTTATGACGAATAACGTTCGACGATCAACTCGGTTGTGCACAAAGCGTTGCTGCGATAATCGTCGAAACAAGGTCGAAGAAGAATCGAGCTAGGAAATTTTCCATGGGAACACACGTAGTCAGAGAGGAGAGGCTGCACGATGGTCTTACCAATGGTTGGGAAAAATAGTCTTAATCTAAGCGTGTCTATCGACTTCGTGGGCCGAGGCTCCTCGCTATAGCGCAACTTCTGCCTCTCCTGGTCGTATAAGTCATTCGACCTACATCCTCGGACGACCATCTGGAAAAATAACAGACACGATATATATGTTTATCATAATTTTCTTAATTCTTAAAAAAAAATTTGTTTTTAATCAAATTCATTGAAGTAATAATTATCGAAAAATTCTATGAGATACAAGAATTGAAAAAAAAAGATAAAATTATAATATTCATAAAAACGATGAGGATAATAAATTTTAGAAAATTTGGAAACTTTTCGAAATAAAAATTAGTGTATAAATTTATACAATTTATAAAATCGCTAAATTGTGAAAACTTCTAAAATTTCTAAATTAACATAAAAAAATGCTAAATTTATAAAATTGTTAAAATCGGTCAAATAAATTGCAAATTAACGTCAAACGAAAATTCATGTAATTATTATTATTGTCGTTGTTGTTTTTTTATCTGGAAAAATAATAGACACGACATATGCTTGTCACAATTTTCTTAATTCTTCAACAAAAATTTGTTTCTAATCAAGTTTATTGAAATAATAAATATCGAAAATTTCTATGAGTTACAAAATTAAAAAAAAACAATGATAAAATTATAATATTCATAAAAATGATGACAATAATAAATTTTAGAAAATATCGAAACATTTCGAAATAAAAATTAGTGTATAAATTTATAAAAATGATAAATTAACAATTTTACAAACTTATCGTTTTTATTTTTATTAAGAAATTTTAGAAATTTTCAGAATTTATCGATTTTATAAATTCTGAAAATTAAAAAAATTTCTAAATAAAAATAAAAACGATAAATTTATAAAATTGTTAAAATCGGTGAAATAAATTGCAAATTAACGTCGAACGAAAATTCATGTAATTATTATTATTGTCGTTGTTGTTTTTTTAATTATAAATTTAGATCGCGATCGACTTTTCCGTTTCGAGCAAAGTTCGATCGACGAAGAAACGAAGCGTCGTTACGTCGCGGGTCACATCGGGCGACGCATTCGCGAATTTTTTTATTTCGTGCAGGACCTACGCCAACGGAGAGACGCGTGAGCAAAAATTCTCTCCCTCCCTCTCCCTCTCTCTCTCTCTCTCTCGCTTATCGTTCGACCGCCTCGAGTCGACCAAATTGTCCGATACAGATCCAAAACCGTGCACACGTTCGTCCCCGTGCCTCGCGCACGCACTTTTTTTTTGCGAAATTTATTTTTAGCCAATTCCCATTTCCTTGTCTCGCTACAATTTTCTTTTCGCTCTCACGCCCGTTTCGTACACGATTTATTTTCATCCTCCTGTAATACAGAAAACAAAAAACAATATTTTCCAATTTTATTAGTAACTTTTTTTAATTGTTAAATTAAAAAATTACACTTTGCTTAATTTCTAAATTCATAAATCACACTTTGCTTAATATCAAAAGTTCAAAAATTACACTCTGTAAAAATTAAAAATCATACTCTTCTTAATTAAAAAATTCCACTTTTCTTAATTTGAAAAAGTCAGAAATTATACTTTTTTTAATTTAAAAATTCAAAAATTACACTTTTCTTAATTCGAAAAATACAAATATTATACTTTCCTTAATTCAACTATTCAAAAACTACACTTTTCTTAATTCTAAAATTCCAAAATTATACTTTTCAAAATAAATAAATATAAAAAAAAAACAATTTTTTATATTTATTTAGGAATTTTTTGGAATTTTTTGGAAAACAAAATATCCTTTTGTTATCGTCCAAACGCGACCAAAAATTATTATTACCTATCATTCTTACATACAAGCAGCGTGAAGAAACAAAAATTGGTAACGTAATTCCCTCGAATTTTGAAAAATGAAAAAAAAATGTTTTTTTTTTCTTCAAACGCGCGTCAGCTCTTTGTGTCGATACTACGTCATCGTCACAGGCGCGTAACTTATACATACGTACGTCGGATGGTAATTTGATTAATCACGTTGCTACACCACGATGCATAACTTTGTTTTCCATGTTTTAAAAATTTTTTTTTATATTTTTTTTAAACGTGACTACAATTTATTCCGTAGAAACTTATCCGGGTAGACCAAAGTCCAGTTAAATCTCGACGATCCAAAACTAACGCTTTTTTTTCGTCCACACGGTCCGAATCCGGACGTTTACGTCGTCGAGACTTTGTCATTGCTTCGACAATATTGTGTTCGCCGCCTCGAGCAAAATTTTTTTTTTTTTTTTTTTTTTTCTTTTACTCTGTGTCGAAATCGAACTGGACATAATAATAGACGAAAGTTCAATGTACTCGGTCTCGGCTCGACACGTGTGCCGTATCAATTCAGAAACGTATCAACGTCAAATTATCAAAAATTAAATAATTATTGAAAATAAAAAAAAATAATTTTTTTTTTGCAGTTTGGAAAAATTTGTTTAATATTTAATTAATATCGTATTTGTAATAGTTTTAGGTAGTTTGATGGTTCAGTTTTGATAGTTGATAGCATAAAATTTTGAAAATAATTTGCAAAATAAATTAAATTAATAAAAATAGATTCTTTTTTTTTTGCGGATTTAATTTAAGCAAATTTTTGTACTGATATTTAGAATATTTTGCGTTAGTCTGGAAGATGGAGAGGCGAAGGTTTTTATGTAAATATTAAAATTACAATCTGAAAAAAAGTGTTTGTTTACCTCGTCACGAGGAAGATAAACGTATATCGTCTATTAACTCGATAACGAATTGACTGACCGTTTTTTTCCAATAACACTTTTTTGTAGATTGTAAAATTGTCTACGAGAAAGCTCGTATGCATATTGCACGTAGGCACGACCGTTTTCGAGAAAATCAATAGACAATATTCCGTCTACTCGAATACGACGAAACGAAGTGACCTTAAAACTTCACTGTGCAATAATCGCGTAACGCTTCCTCCGACGTTACACCTCCACAGGACCTTTTATACAGAACGAAATATTTTCTTTAAAAAAGCTCCTTTTCATTTTTTCGCTTAATTACCCAAATTGTAAAGATATCGAAGGTTTTCTGTGAATAAAAACTTGTTATTCTCAAAAATTCTAATTCCCAGTTATAATACAGCTGGGACTTTTTTTATAGCAAACTACACGTTCCAAAAAAAACTGATCTTCCAGAAAAATGTCGTTCGACGTATCCTTCTTGCTTTAATCCTCCATAAATAAATACATTTACATTTATAAATATTTTTGTATTTATACAAATTCGATAGAAATAAATGGAAAGAACGAAAATTATATATGAATGAATGCATTTGTGCTGACTACTGTCGTCATGCCGTTTGTACGGTCTTCGTCAAGCTAAAACACGAATACATACACACGTATATTTCCCAAGTTATACACAGTCGATGAAAATCGTGCTTCTCTCTCTCTCTCTCTCTCTCTCTCTCTCTCTCTCTCTCTCTCTTCGTGTGTTGGTTGCATAATATGCAGGTAACCTAGATCCGGGAGAGACCCCCTTCGTTCTTTTCACACCAACACCAACACTCACCCACCCAACGTCCTCATTACCCCTTTAAAGAAGATTTCCCTTCCCTCTGCCACCTTCTACCACCCTTGTCTTCGAAAATGCATTCACTTCCCTCGTTTCACCCCATTTTCATTGGACTAAAAAACTTCCTTGTTTTCTCACTTCTAAAAACAAATTTGACAATGTTTTCTATCGACGAAATTAATTATAACAAGAATAATAATAAAAATCGATTGTACAAAACAATGAATTTAATTATCCTTTTAATATTAAAAGACAAAAATTCCTATTATTTTCATTCGTTTCTAAATCGACGCGAATTTTACTTAATAAAAAAATGAAACGATTATTAAATCCTCTTTCTAATATTCTCCGAATTCAAAATCAGAATTTTTTGCTGTCCCTTCTTAGTCAATTTGAATTAAATTAAAAAGAAAGAAAAAACAATTATTAAATTATTTTTCTAATAATTCACGAATTAATGGGCAACCATTTTTTTTTAATATCAATTAATATAATTTCTATTCATTTCCAAAGTTCAATATTGTTACAAAATTGTTACAAAAAAGTTGAAGAATCTCGAAATTCCCTGGTCCGGTCCATTTCGAATAGATTCGTCCGGAAGCTTCTCCATAGAAACGTGCATCGTGTACGTCGACACCCACACCCACCCACCACACACACACACACACACACACACACACACACACACACACACACACACACACACACACACACACACACACACACACACACACACACAGAGTCAAGCAATCACGTATACACAACCATACGCACACCCCTGTCGTAGTAACGTCGGACGGTCGACCCAGTTCGTGAAAATTCTGCTTGTGGCCAGTACAGTCCAAAGTAGGACGACCAATCGGTTCGAGGACGTCACGCTTCTTTCCCCCGTACGATTCGTCATCCTCATTTTCATTTATTTAAAACACATATAAATATATTGAAACGATAACCTTTCACATTTACTACAAACTTTTAATAATTTCCCAATCAACGTGTAGAAATCTGGAAGAAAAGAAAAAGAACTTTTGTCGCACCTGGCACAACTATTGAAATCCACTCGTTGGTCGAGGAAGTACGCTCATCATTCACCTATGAGAAAATGAAAAAATTTCATAAATCTAAATGAGAAGTGGTTAAATTTAGGCTACACAAAGCCATTACATTTATCAAAAATGATCAATTTGACAGTTGAGCATCGACAAGAAGAAATTCTTAGCTGAGACAACTGTTCCAGAAGCAACTGTTTCAGAGACAACTGTTCCTGAGAGATGAATGAGGGGAAACGAGACTTGAGTCTGGCAGGAATACTGAGAGTATTCTAGATGGAGGCAACAAATCTCAGAAGAAGGAGAGTCAAAAACTTGAAAATTCATATTACGTGTCAATCCGTTCTCAAAGTCCATTAAAAGAAGAAGACAGAACCATACAGAGGAATCACTTCTTGTACCGCAACACAGGAGAGGGAAGAAAGGAGAGATTGGACAAGAAGAAAGAAGGAGTGAAGCAAAGAATGGCTGACCAAGATCAGAAGAATCGACTTGGACGAGAAAGGAAGAGATGGAATTAATAATAAGTGGAAAAGGCAGAAGGAAAAATAAGCAATTCCAGTTCCAGAAGCAACTGTTCCAGAGACAACTGTTCCTGAGAGATGAATGAGGGGAAACGAGACTTGAGTCTGGCAGGAATGCTGAGAGTACTCTAGATGGAGGCAAGGAATCTTGTCACAAGAAGGAGAGTCAAAAACCTGAAAATTCATATTACGTGCCAATTCGTTCTCAAAGTCCATTAAAAGAAGAAGACAAAACCATACAGAAGAATCAGTTTTTGTACCGCAACACAATAGAGGGAAGAAAGGAGAGATTGGGCAAGAAGAAAGAAGGAGTGAAGCAAAGAATGGCTTACCGAAATCAGAAGAATCGACTTGGACGAGAAATGAAGAGATGGAATTAATAATAATTGGAAAAGGCAGAAGGAAAAATAAGGAATTGTACCAAACGAATTATCCAATCCGAACTAAACTCACTGACACTTTGTCCAGTCGACAGTAAAAGTTCTCGAAACATTTACAATTAGTAATCATGGCATTAACTTGATGAAAGGAGTTATAAACATTTACTTCACGAACCATACTCCACTCACTGGCGTCACGACGTTAGAAATGAGGTTATTGGTCAATCAATGGCTAATCGACCATCGCAATCGCATATCAACGAAATGTAGATACCAAGATTTTAGGAAGGGAGAATTGACTAGACGCGAATATCTAAAGTGAGCTGGCTGTTCATCCAAACTCGATGAGAATTAGGAAAATCACAGAAAATAAATGAAATTAGAAGTTCGAACATATCGAATTTGTAAACAACATTTATTTTTATTGAAATAAGAGAATACGTGAATGAAAGAGAATGAAGAATTTTAAAAAATTCCCTTTTTATCATTAAAATTGAGCCAAAATAGTTAAAACGTACTTAGAAAGTTCGAAGACACGAAAATCTGCAGCAATTACTCGTTTGTATTATTTTTTTTTCTGTCGCTGGTTTATTAGCGGGGACATAGCACTCCTGTTGCATTGTCGAGCGAGCCTTGCGTCGCTCATGTATCTCGTTTTCGTGTGACAAAACGTTCTTATAACTCCTATTTATTATTATTATGATTTTCTAAAAATCATATTGCTAAAATAAATGGCAATAATAGTAATTAATAATAATTTAATAATTGAATAGTAATATCATTATTATCCTTATTATTATTACTATTATTCCTATTTCTAATAAAAACACTTGAATAAATATAATAATAATAATAATAATTAATAATTCGCGCTCAACCTAATTTCTGCTCACTACGTCAAACATCTTACCAGAAGCCAAGTTCCGTGAAATTCTTGTCTATCCCAACCCTCATTCTCAACTTATACTCACCTTGTACTCAACCTTTATTCAACTCACGCTCAACCTCGTCGCTTCCTAGTTCAATTAATAATAATTAAAAATAAATACAATTTTTTGTTTCTCTCCAATCTTCTCATTAATCAAAATTTCCCTTCATTTTCAATCTTCCTGTGTATTATACACATACGCAATCTATATATCTCGTTCTAATCGCGTTCGGCGGCCAGCAACGGTAAAAGCTACAATTAACTATTATGCTTGATCGACGAGGTCTCCGTATACATGATATCGGACCTCGGCTATGTATATATACAGGGTGAATTTCATAAGTTGTAACAGACTTTGTTCTAAGATAGATAAGATGATTAAAAACAAAAGTTGCAAATACACATTGAGGATATTTTTAATAGTTTACGAGATATACATTTTTAAAGTTGGTCCAATCAGAGCGCGCCGAGAAGCGTTAGCGCCGCCTACTCCCACCCTAGCCGTAGAGATAGCACAGTGTAGGGCGTTACATTTGGAGTTGCAAAATTCAGAGCAGTCACTTTTCTTTATTATATTATTACGCAGTCATTTTTATTTCTCGGGCATTGACTTCTAAGACGGTGAGTGGGCGGCTCCAAACCTTCTCGACGCGCTCTAATTGGACCAACTTAAAAAATTGATATCTCGTAAACTATTAAAAATATCCCTAATGTATATTTGCAACTTTTGTTTGTAATGATCCAATCTACCTTAAAATAAATCCTGTTACACTTCATAAAATTCACCCTGTATATTAAAGTAGTACGACCACGCTTTGACACGTGTCATGCAGCAGAGCGCATGTACACGTATATTGCGTAACTATATACTTTATTCTCGGCGAGTTTCGCGAGTCATGTGTATAAATATATATATATACATACATACATATGTATATATATGTATATATGTATATATACATATATGTATATATATGATAAATAGATAGATACAAACGTACATACGCGCATGCGGAAGTATCGCGGCGTAGTGCAAACACGTATAACGATATCGTTTATGTATCGATGAACATGCACGTGATCGCGATACGTAACGAGAGTTTCTCGTACATGCACGCCCGATTTCTTTTCTCTCTTATCCCGGAGTGAGTGGCTTATTTTTTTTCTCTCTCTTTTTTTTTCAATCGCGCGATAACTTCGATCGAAACACGATTGATCAAATATTATTCGTCTCGCGTGGATTATCGAGGGAAGATGTTTCTTTTTCTTCCGCTTCTTCTTCTGTTTTTCAGTCCATGTATTAATGAAGTTTCTACGGCGAACGAACTTGGAGTAGAAATCGTTTCTTTTTTTTTCGTTTTAATTCGAACGCCTGCCAGCTGTGGCTACAATGAGGCAATATACACACCGTACGACGATCGACGGCCCGAAGGTAGTAGCGTTTCGTAACTTTTGCCGGATTAGAAGGGCGCGTCGACGATAACTCTACTCGTATTGCTAGCATGTATGTCGCATTACACATACACTCTCTCTCTCTCTCTCTCTCTCTCTCTCTCTCTCTCTCTCTCTCTCTCTCTCTCTCTCTCTCTCTCTGCCCCCCCTCTATCTCTGTTTCTCTTCCCCCCCCCTCTCCCTCTATCTCAGTTTGTCTGTTTGTCTCTCTCTCTCTCTCTCTCTCTCTCTCTCTCGCCCCTCCCCCTCTCTCTGTTTGTCTGTCTCCCTCTCTTTCTTTCTCTTTCTCCGACAAAACCAGCTTGGCAGATGAACCCGATGTACCCAACTCGCGACGGTTACTATTATTAGTTCGAATCTTGAAGATTAAATACATTTCAAGGGTAAATCACGTATGGAAGAGGGGGATAAATCCTCGTGCATCGAAAATTCTTACGACGACCCTTTTTACCCTTTATTTCTTACCCTTTTTTTTGTATCTTTTCATTTTTATTCAAATTTCCTATTTTTGATCTCAGTGAGTTAAAATTCAGTCGCAAACGAAGCTAGTCTATTTGTGTGAAATAAAAAAATTTTATTCAAAAAAACAGATGTGATCAATTTGTTTGAAATTTCGTATTGAAAATTTCATTAGACAAAAAGATGTTAAATGTTTAAAAATGAATTAATTTTCAAGACGATCTGAAATAACGAATAATTAATAAATAATATTTAATAACCATCGACGAGAGTCGAGAGAAATTGTGCGTTAAAAATAACAAACGGAGAAAACTTGATTGGAACGAAAAAATATTCTTAACGAAGTGAAAAGAATCGAATTGAGACGAAGATAAAATTATGGACCAGTTTCGAAACCGCTCAAAGTCCAAACTCGATCCAACTGGCCTGAAACGTCCCGTATATAGATATACAGGGTGAAGTTCATAAGATGTAACAGGCTTTATTCTAAGATAGATGCGATCACTACAAACAAAAATTGCAAATATACATTAGGGATATTTTTAATAGTTTACGAGATATAAGTTTTTTAAGTTGTTCCAATATCCCGCCCACTCCCGGCCTAGCTGTAGAGATAGCACAGTGTAGGGTGTTACATTTGGGGTTGCAAAATTCAGAGCAGTCAATTTTATTTATTATATTATTACGCAGTCATTTTTATTTCTCTGACATTGGCTGCTAGGGCGCGAAGTGGGCGGGGCTAATGCTTCTCGGCGCGCTCTGATTGGACCAACTTTAAACATTTATATCTCGCAAACTATTAAAAATATCCCCAATGTATATTTACAAATTTTGTTTGTAATGATCCCATCTACCTTAGAATAAAGCCTGTTACAATTTATGAAATTCACCCTGTATATACGGGAATAAAATACGTATAATATAACCATTACGAATATAGAGCACTCGCGATCTCGCAATTCGTAGCACCTGGATTTTTCCCCCCTTTAGTGAAAGGACACATTCAGTCTCGTGGCAGCAACTTTTCCCTATCCCAAGATTTATCTACCATAACGCTCACCTCGCAAAACTCTACGGAGACTCTTGCAAGACACCTGTGTTAACTTCGCAAATTACCAACTGGAACAAAATCCTGAAATTGTTCTCGCGTGTCTGTTCGAATAGAAAGGAATGAAATGAAATAGAAACAAATGGATAAAAAAAAAACAAATACATACAAAAATATAAATACATACCAATATTTATTTATTTCTATATAATTTATTTATTTTTTATGTCACTTTCCATTCTTTCACTCGAATAATATAAATATCGAGAAAGGAATAAAAATGTAGTTGCAATAAAAAGTATTAAATATTCGGTTGAAATATTTATTTTCGATCAATATTGATTTTATTTATTTATTTTTAAAACGAAGGTTACGATTTGCAACTATATAAGCATTGAAAAAAATGTATATAGATAAGGAGTTTGGCTTAAGATAGTGAATTTATTATTATTCGAGGGTCGTGTACGAAATAAAACGTATACGTAGGTTTGTAGATACGAGAATACTCGTGGAAAGTTTCTACGCGTAGGACAGCGCTAGAGCTCGCAAGAAAAGTATTAGTTTCCTGTGGCAATTACAGTGTTGTGTGGTGAAAGTGTCTGCAAAGTAACCGCGGCATTGGAGATTAGGAGAGGGGAAGTTACGATAAGATTTCAAATACGATCTGAAAATACGGATATTAAAATATTTCTATATTTATAGATTTTGTTTTTACCACAATGGTAAATTTGTTTATCAACGCATTCCAATTTATCGAAGAATTTTTTAAGGCTTAGACAAGTTTATTTCGTTTATTGAGGAAAACAAATTTTACTTTGAATAAAAAATGATGAATTAATAAAAATAATAATAATAACAATAATAAGCTAATTATCATAATAATAACAAAAATGAATAATCCATTAATTAAATATAAAATGTTGAAAATTTCGTATGAAATTAATGAATGAACAAAAATGAATAATCCATTAATTAAATATAAAATGTGGAAAATTTCGTATGAAATTAATGAAAATTGATTAATAAAATAATAATAATAATAATTAAGCTAATAATCGATAGAGCTAATTGTCATAATAATAACAAAAATGAATAATCATTTAATTAAATTAATTAAAAATTTCGTACGCAATTAATAGAAATTAATGAATTGATAAAAAAAATACCGGATAATATTTACAATTTTCGGAATAAATAGTCCAAGGACTTTCGTTTAAATCTAAAATGATTAAAATCGCTAAATATCGTGCGGGGAATAGCCCATACGTATGCGCGCTTCTCATCCCGTCCGTAAATAGCCGTTACCGCCTGGAGGTCCTCGCGACACGGCGATCAGTGCCCGTCTGACACTTCTCGATAGACGATGCTCGGGCGCATGCGCTTGCAGCCGCATCGCTCGTCCCCGATCAGCTGTTTCGGACGCCATCTTGGTCAGACAGTTCCGTCCCAGCTGTGCAGGCACGAGGCGCACGTCTCTCAGCTGACCTCGCCAACGACGAAGGAAGAGCGCAGCGACGACTCTTTAAGCCCCCCCGCCCCGGCCTCCCCCACTCGATCTCTCTTTCTCTCTCTCTCTCTCTCTTGCCATCACGCTCACCCTTCCCCCACCACTATCGTACCCAACTCGACCCTCCAGGAGCGTAACACGCGCTAGATCGAACGGGCGCATTTAATCTCTTTTTACCCCCTCTCCGCTTCCTCTCTCCCGTTCTCGCAACACGAGAATCCCTAGAATCGATCGGTTTTTCCTGGCTCAACCAGGACAAAGAAAGGCCATTGTCGCGATTCCTCTTTAACGTTTATAAATAAACAAACAAAAATCTCAATAAAAATAAGAAATAAATAAACATAAAATAACTTTCATCCGAATTAAACATAAAAAATAAATTTGCAATCGCTGATAAAAAAAATTGTTTCTTTTTTTTCCTTTTTAAATTCCCACTCGACAATTTTCCCAATTTTCAAATAAATGGCAAATCATTTTTTGTATCTAGTTTCCTTTCTAATCTTTCTCTTCGAGATAATTAAAAAAAAACAAATCTCAAAAAATTCTCCCGCATTTTCATTTTTCTTTCTCCTCGCTCTCCCTCCCTCTCTCCCTCTCCCTCTCTCTCTCTCTCTCTCTCTCTCTCTCTAGGACACGACACCAGTAGCTCGATCAATAGACATCAGCCTTGACACAATATCTCAACTTACCCTCGTGTCGAGGTTTCGTTCTTCTCGTTGGTATTATCGTCCCTTTTGTTTTCTAGTTCCTCTCTCTCTCTCTCTCGTTCGCTCTCAATCTCCTTTTTTTCCATTGAAACTTCCTTCTCCCGTTCGAAATAATTTTGTCGCGTCACAGCAATCGGTTTGCGCGTATGCGTTGTCCACGTCCTTGTTGAACGTTGCACGCGCCTCGACTATAATAATGCACGTGTACGAGTTGCGCAATCGCGCTCGAGTGGTAAGACGGCGCGAGGTGGGGGAGGGGGGGGGGGTGTCTACTCCGTGCAGCAGCCTAGCAACTAGAGAGACCTCGCACGAGATGTTCCGCAATTTTTGCCACATACAGAAATAATCTGTGTCTATATATATATATACACACATATATATATATGTGTAAATATAGTTTTACTCCTTTAAATATATATATATATGTGTGGGTGGGTGGGTGTGTGTGTGTGTGCGTGTGCGTGTGTATGTGTGTGTGTGTGTGTATTTAAAGGAGTAAAACTATATTTGGGTTTATAATTGCGTTAGTAATTTCCGCACGACATTATTTATAACGTCGTACGAGAATATTAATTCGAAATTCGAACGACCTTCGATACGTTTATATCTCTTTTCTTTGTTTTTGTAACTCATAGTTACATAATAATTTTTTTTTTTTTAATATTGCGAGTTTTAGTCTCGTCCCTTCGTCTCACACCTTTTATGAGGCGACTTCCGATGTTCGTCCGTGAAACTTGAGAGCGTTCTCGGCGATGTTCTCTAAGAGAGAGAGAGAGAGAGAGAGATAGTAGGATTGAGATTTCAATGTTTGTCGTCTTTCCGGAAATAGAATCGTGTGCCTCGTACCCACGGAGAGGCACATCTTGTTTCTCTCCCTAGACCTCCAACTAGCAACGTTTCATCGTATATCTATGGATTTGTGAAGAATATTGAAGAATTTGAATTACATTGAATTTAATTAAATTTATTTAAATTCAATTAAATTAAATTTGAATGACGATTTTATTAATACGAAAATTTTAATTGCAACGAATGTTTGGCTCAATCCGCGATAATCAATCAACCGATTATCGTTTATTAATATTATATCAAAATATTGATATTAAATTATTAATATTAAAATATCAATATTAAATTAAGATTTACGACAATACATTTCAATCCGATGCAATGTTTTTCCATTTATTTAAATAACAAAAAAAATTAATTCGAGATAATTATCGAACGATCAATTATCATTAATCGACGAATTAATATTTAAAAATTCTAAAACGACGTATCGTTATTTATTTACAAAACAAATTCTTTCAAATTCGTGTCTTTAATCAAGAATTAATTAAATCGCATTTTCTTTAATTAATATTTGATAAAAAATTGGATCTTAGATAAAAAAAAATTTGTTTAATTTTATTTTGATGTCAGTGAGTAGACGGCGCACGCGCCGGTCCCTTTAAATCTGTTATTGTCGCACGTTCGAAAGAACGGCCGATACGACGGTCTCGCTACTCGTTTTAGCACGTGATCCGTACACGAATGAGACGAGACCGAGAAAGAGTACGAGATGCCTCGATCGGGTACGATTTTTCGAAACGGTTAGTAGACCTCTCGTACGTACGTCGATTGCTCACTACCACTTCGACATATATATATATATATATAATATTATATTATATTGTAAAATAATATAATAATATAATACATTATATTATAAAATAATATAATATATTTATAATAATTTAATAATATAATATATTAGTATATTATAATATTATAATATAATATTGTAGCGTACCTGAGACCGGCGCGGTCGAAAATAATGACCGAACCGGGTTGTAAGGCCTGTTCTCAATTTGGATATTGACGCTAATCGTCAGGTACGTTCGTAAGTGAAATTAATGGCCTACGAACTCGGGTTGTTTTGAATAATTCACTCGATGGTAACTTGAACTTGAGATATATTTTTTATATTACAAACGAGTATGAATCTACCAGATCTCGTATTGAATTTAAGCGACTGATGCGTACGGTGTTTGGTTGTAGATTGAAATCTTAGAGCTCTCCGAACAATCCCTTCGGTCTTTTCTTTTCACAATTTATTTTGTGCATAATGCTGATTGGTCACTCTAGGGCTGCCTGCGGAAGGTGGAGATTTGTCGTGACCAATCCCAAAAAAGTTGAGATAAATGAAAAACGTTACTAAAAACTGAACGGAGTTTTTTTTCCGAGAGCTCAGGAAATGTGTCTGGTAAGTCTCGCGATTAGAAAGAAGTCACGTATATGAATATTCAGAAAACAATGCTGTATATATGAAAAATAGAAAGGTTTCAACGGGATAGGTGCTCGACGACGAGACATTTGGTAGCCAAATGTTTTATTGTCTTGTGAGTCATCGAGTACGCGTCGAATACAGGCAAGACCCTTGTTTATTACTTTATGACGGTCAGCTGGGCGAGAGTTCCAGTCTGACCAGGCGTAGTGAGGTAAACAAAATTGAAGGCGATGGCTCGACTTACCAGATTTGTATAGTCTTTTCGAATAGAAGTATGTAAAGAAAGAAAAAATATGAAACGTTGTCTAAGGACGGAACAAATATATATGTTATATTATTATACTATAATAAAGAGAGGCAGTGGCACAGGGGTTAGCGTTCTCGGCTCTCAACTCGAGGCTCTCGGTAGTTCGCGGAACCCACCTAAAACTGTAGGTCCAACGAAGTGGTTGATGGTGGAAATGAGGATCGCGGTGATTGTAAGAGAGGAGGAATGTAAAAACCCGCAAGGGTATACATTGGAATAAGAAAGACAACTACTACTACTATATTATATTATAATATTATAATATACTAATATAGTAATATAATATTATACTATAATATACTGTATATCATATTATATATTATATTAGTATATTATAATATAATAATATATATGTTATATTATTATACTATAATATAACATTCTAATATATTATATTATAATATACTAATATAGTAATATAATATTATACTATAATATACTGTATATCATATTATATATTATATTAGTATATTATAATATAATAATATATATGCTATATTATTATACTATAATATATTATTCTAATATATTATATTATAATATTATAATATACTAATATAGTAATATAATATTATACTATAAAGTACAATATATCATTATATATATTATATTATATTAAATATATATATATGTAGGTAATTGGTCTTGCCTTGGGCCTAGTGATGCGTGTGCCAAGCCCTGCGATTCCGCATCGAGTAAAAGCGACAGTACGTGTACCACGTGTTAATTAATTTATTAAAACCCCATTCTTCAAGCTTGACCCACGATGACCTCTCTCTCGGTACACGCACGAGAATTAATTGACCTAGATTTTCACGCTTGGATCGTTCGCGGGAGTTTTTTTTCCTTTTCTCTCCCAATTTATTTTTCTCATCTTTACAAATTTGCAGTCTCGTTTCCCAACTCCAGCTGCAAGTTTGACGTAAACATCGTACGTTCTCTTTTGTTTTCTTCTCGTTTATCGAACACACAAATTTTCACGAAGCGCAAAGTAAAATATAAAACAAAAAAATACAAAAATTGAACGAAAAAAAAAACGTTCAAAGAAAAATTATTCTTTATTATTTAAGAATAATTGCGTTTCATTACAATAATGTAAAAAAACGAAATTTTTATAATTTCAATTCCAATTGTTACAATCTAGCCATCCTTAAATAAACAAAAACAAAATTTGTTTCATTTAACGAACAAATTTTTGTTATTCTTTCTACGTACTCCCGACAATTTATCTCTCGTTCTTCTCGCCATGGAAAAGAAAAGCGCGCAAAAGTCCGAAAATCTTGTCTTCGCAACAGCTGAAACGCGTAGTAACCGAAGACCTTCCACGGTTCTCCTTATCGTGACTTTCTTAGCCAGCGAGACAAAGATAAGGACTCCGTAACGCGCTTCGTAATGCGATCAATCACACGTATAGTCGTGTACACGCGAGTGTGGAAAATCGTTTTCCCCCTCCGCCCCCCCCCCCCCCTCTTCTCATGCTCGAAGAACCAAGACCCAGAGAGTACAGAGGTCGTACACACAACATGAGACACACACACACACACACACGCACACACACACACACACACACACACCCACCCATACATACACACACTCACACACAGGGTAAAAACATAGTTGGGGTATTTTTCATTTTATTTTTATTTTTATTTTTTTCCTCCGGACTATGGTTGATTAAACTCCGACGAGAAAAGTCTGGCTCTTTGTGCGTAACGTCGTGGACGTCGTCCTCGACGACGGGTTGTTCAACCTCTCACGGGGGGCCAAAATCCGCCTAAATCGTAGAGACAGAGAGAGATAGAGAGAGAGAGAGAGAGAGAGGGTTCGAGTCTCGGGGAGAATCGTCTAGACGTCCCGACGAAGGGACCCCCCCCCCCTGCCTTACCACCGCTCTCCTCGGCTCCCTGGGGGTCGGAGGGGAGGGGGCTGCAGGTATAAAGAGTCCGGCGATAAGTAGCAGGAGGCGATTCGAATCACGTTCGGCGTCACGAAGAAAAGATATATTGCTTGGAAAATGAAAAATGACGATTCGACGATTTGTTTTGGGAAAATCATAACAATAATACTTCATATTATTTGTTATTATTATTATTGTTGTTGTTGTTGTTAAATGTTATTAATATTGTTATGATTTTTTTTTGAAATTGTCGAATCAGACGAATTCTCATTTTTAATCATTTTAATAATAATTAATAATAAATGTGCAAATTAATATTACCTATAATATTTCCAAGACTTATTTTATTTATTATTATTATCATTATTATTATTAAATATTATTAAAATTGTTATGATTTTTCTGAAATTGTTGAATTAGAAAAATTCTCATTTTTTATAATTTTAATAATAATTAATAATAAATGTGCAAATTAATATTACCTATAATATTTCCAGGGCTTATTTTATTAATTATTTTTTTACGATAATAACAATAATAATAACGATCATTATTATTATTATTCATTATTATTTCATCATTATTATTGTACATATGCATATATGTGCGTGTGTATGTGTGTATAATACACAAAAGAGGTTGACCAGGGCAGCAATTGAAAGGATAGTAACAGAACGAAATTGAATTGAAACAGCGCAGGCCGAGAGTGAAGTGGTCTGGAATAACCGTCGGGTTAAGGTACCCTGGCACACACAGTCGCTTAATGCGGACACTCGAATTACGAGCCACTACCACCACCGCCACGGTACGAGGAACGAGATGAAAAGCAAAAAGGAACAAAAGAAAGAAAGAAAGAAAGAAAAGTTTTGCCAAGCATCGAGAGAAGAGTTGCACCCGGTCTTGATCGACGATTTCCTCGTTCGAACGGAACGCGACGAAATGATTTAACTCAAACAATTCTCCTCCTATTATCTTATTCTTTATTTTGTTTTTTTGTATTTCCTTCTTCACGTTTTGTTTAAATTTCCCAAACGGAAAATAATTTTCTTCGCTTCTTTTGTTTTAATCTTATTTTAAGTTTTCTATTTTTTTTTCTACATTAAAAAAAAACAAAGGCTCTCTCTCTCTCTTTGCCCGCGTTTCTGTGAGAAAACAAGGCACACGCGCATGCGCGCGCGCACGCGCAGTGTACTGCCCCGCGCGCTGCCTCTCTCGCTGCTTCGCTCCGCTGGCTGGCCGCTCGTGACATTCAACACCCGGGTCTCCGGGCAACGGGTCATTCACTCCCCTGCTACAATTTTATATATCCGTGTATGTTTCTTTTTTTTTTTTTTATTATTTTTTTGCCAATGTTTATTCTCGACACGATCGCTAATCTTTCGTTCGCGCAAATTTCCTTCGACCAAAAGAAAAAATAACACGCACAAAGAAGAAGAAGAAAAAAAAGGGGAGAACGAGGAAGAGAGAAACGAAACGAAATAAAAATAATTTCGTATCGAGAGCAATGGCGAAGGTCGGCATTGTCGTAGGTCTTGACTCGGATATATAAAAATAACGCCTCTTTTATCGAAATTATCACGAATAATATTTATTTCCCAGATTTCGATAAAATTGTTGGTTTGCAAGAAAGAAATATTTGTTTCCATTTTTTTTTTATTTCCGATAAAATAATAATAAATTTTTGAATTAATAGAATTATTTATTTCCCAGATTTCGATAAAATTGTTTGTTTGCAAGAATGAAATATTTATTTCCACTTTTTTTTGTTTAATTCCGATAAAATAATAATAAATTTTTGAATTAATAGAATTATTTATTTCCCAGATTTCGATCAAATTGTTTGTTTGCAAGAAGGAAATATTTTTTTGCATTTTTTTTTTATTTCCGATAAAAATAATAATAAATTTTTTAATTAATAGAATTATTTATTTCCCAGATTTCGATAAAATTGTTTGTTTGCAAGAAAGAAATATTTTTTTGCACTTTTTTTTGTTTAATTCCGATAAAATAATAATAAATTTTTGAATTAATAGACTTATTTATTTCCCAGATTTCGATAAAATTGTTTGTTTGCAAGAAAGAAATATTTTTTTCCATTTTTTTTTTTATTTCCGATAAAATAATAATAAATTTTTATTTTTTTTATTTTTATATATACAACAGTGCTAGCGAGGAGATTAGAGGAGGAGGTGGAGAGAAAGAAAATAATCCCACCGAATCGCACAGGGTTTAGGAGGGGGATGGGGACGGTAGACAACATTTATGTGCTGAACTATGTTGTAAATAAGAAACTAGCGGAAGAGAAAGGTAAGGTAATAGGATTATTTGTGGACTTGAAGGCAGCGTTTGCTATGGTGGATAGAAGAATACTGATAGAGGCACTGGAAAAGAAAGGATTAAGAGAAAAGGTGGAAGAGGTATACCGAGAGACAATGAGCAGGGTGAAAGTAGGAGGGGAGATAGGCGAGGAGTTTTGGACAGGAAGAGGCGTAAGACAAGGGTGCCCGATGAGCCCGGTACTGTTCAATATATTAACGGCAGACATGGAAGAGGAATTAAGGAAGGGAAGGTGGGGAGGAGTGAAAGTCGGGCAAAGGACAGTATGCTCCTTAGCGTATGCAGACGACGTGGTGGTGCTGGCAGAAAGAGAGGAAGAAATGGAAAGCATGGTAAGGAGAATGGAAGGTTACTTTGGAAAGAAAAACATGGCAGTTAATGTGACCAAAACGAAAATTATGAGGTTCAGGAAGGGGGGAGGAAAGATTAAGGTAATGGAATGGAAGTGAAAAGGGAAGAGGATAGAAGAAGTGAAAGAATTCAAGTACCTAGGGTACGTATTCAAAAACAACGGGGGGCAAGAGGGACAACTACGGGACAGGATCAGGAAAGCCGGAGCGGTAATGAAGCAGGTGTGGGGCATAGGAAAGAGGAAATTTGGAAAAGATTTTAAAAGGAGAATGTGGTTGTTCGACCACATTCATAATAAATTTTTGAATTAATAGAATTATTTATTTCCCAGATTTCGATAAAATTGTTTGTTTGCAAGAAAGAAATATTTTTTTCCACTTTTTTTTTTTTGTTTAATTCCGATAAAATAATAATAAATTTTTTAATTAATAGAATTTTTTAAAATTGCAATTTCGTTTTACGTTCGTTCTCTCTTATTTAGGATTACTTTTTCATACGACACGATGACAATGGGAATGAAACGGTGACGAGTCGCGTGTGTAGGATTCACGCTGGCACGAACAAATGTTGGGGAGTGTTCGATACGTCACGACCTTGTCCGCGTGTATTTCTTATTTAGAAAGTCCGAAACGCAATTCCGCGCTATTGGTACACATTAATGTTGCGTTTTACGTACGGCGATTTGCGAATGTGCGCGTTTTTATCACTTCCTTGTCTTCCTCGTCTATTTCCAATCGACGCGAGGCTTTATACCGAGCGTTATGGGATTTATTTTCGTCTCGTTTGTACACTGCGTACGAATTTAAAATACGAGCAATATATATATTGCTCGTATTTTCATCGTAAACTTTCCGCCGATTTACATATATATATATATAAATCGGCGAAAAGTTTCCGGACAAAAGTTGAAAATAGTGCCGGAACGTTTTCTTATGCCATTTCGCCGATAGTTGGCCTAGGCCAACTTAACCAACGCCATTTTAAAGAGCAGGGATTTCCCTTCATTTTGGCTTTTTAAAAAAAAATTTACGATTTTTTTTACAATTGGCAGCTAGTTTTGAAAACGACAATTTTTGGTCGTTCTTTTGTTCTTTTGCAAGTGGACGCCCTTTGCAGTAAACATTTTTTTAACGAATTTCTATTAGCATACTCATAAAGGGGGAAGTCTAAGCTTCAAGTTCATTTTTTAGAAAATTGTCTACGATTTTTTTTTTCAAAAGTATGTCGTTCTTTGAGAAAAAATAGACAATTTGAAAATTGCTCCATAGGAGGAAAACAATGAGGTTTACAACAAAACCTCAAGATGGCAAAAAATTGTATTACTTCTTGCTGAGTTCAGAAGAATTTTTTCACATTTTTTTTTCGAAATTTTTTGCCCACCTATTTCCGGTCAGTCCGATTGATCTGAATAACATGAAAATAATAGAATTAAATTTCTTACTTACATATTAAATTTTGGTCTCTTCGGAGGTTTCTTCGACGACGGAGTTTCTTCGATGTAAGTGTATATATATACATGTAGATAAATATATATTTTTTTTTCGTGTGTGTGTGAATCATTTTTTTTTTCATGGTTGTCACTCGATATTTCCCATGGAAGAAAAATCACAATTAAGGAGTCAAAAATTAAAGAAATTTTTTTCAATTTTATTGAAATCGAATTTTCTTTGCTGTCGATGAGATTTATCTCTATATGCATGCAGATGTATAATAATAATAATGAAATAATAATAATGGTATTTTATTATTAAATATAAGAAATAATAATGATAATATGTTATTATTATTATTATCATTCTGAAATTTTTGAATTAGACAAATTTTCATTTTTAATAATTTTAATAATAATTAATAATGAATGATAATAATAATAATAATACTTTTTTTTCGTGTGAGCGTGTGAGTTATTTGTTTCAGAGCTGCTACTCAATATTTGCAAAAGAAGAAAAATCACATTTAACGAATCAAAAACGAAAATCAAAAATTTGTTCAATTTTATTAAAATCGAATTTTCATTGTTATCATTTTCGGAAAAGAAATAATCGTTCCGTCGAGACGTCCCGTGTAACGAGTGTTATCAATGAAATTGCGACATCGGCCTCGTGTGTTTACGCTTTTTATAATCATTCGAGGCCCGAAATGGCTTTGGTTTCATCGCAGACGGTGATATCGAAAGAATTTGATAACGTATTTTTCTTTTCTTTCTTTTATTTTTAACCCTCGAGTCCAATATTGTTTTTATTTGTTGAAAATAAAATTCTATTTCTCGACTATACTTTTGTTTTGATTTCACAAGGAGATTGTAAATATAAAATTCCCTGATTAAGAATTATTGCGAATTTTTTGTCAAAAACAAATAAAACGTATTTTCACTTTTTAAAATCTCGAAATTCAAAATCTGTTTCTGTACATGTGTATTATATATATATATATATATATATATGTATATAAGCTGTTTATTTTCTCAGCTGGAACGCCTCGTCGGGCGTTCACACCGTATTTACAAAAGCTCCGAATATATACGTGTATATATATATATATATATCTGTCGATAGCAAGAGAAGGATATATATATATATAGTCGTCGCTGGCTCAGCCGGGCTACAGCGTGCCCCCTCCCACTGTCCGCGGTCCACCGTCGGACCGTAGTGCGCATCCCCCACGCGCAAGCCGCCGTGTAGTGGGGCGCGAGGTAGCGCGAGAGTGGGGAGGCCAAGTCTCTGCAAGGGCTAACTATTTGCGCATGACACGCACGTCCAGTCACCCTGCTGCTCTCACTGCCGCGCGTTCGCCTCCACGCTGTACATAGAGCTATAAGACGTATAAATATAGCAAATACAAATCAAAGACCTATAGAATTAATACGCGTTCTACATAAAATTCTCGTTAAAGCCCACGTAGTACTTGGTTCGAAATCAATTCGCGAACTACGTCAACGAGAAGCTCTCCGGACGTATCGAGTTTTTTTTTCCAACGGAATTTCGTGAGACGCGATTTTTCATTTGTTTTTTTTTCTGCGTTCACGACGTACGAAATGCTCGACTGTCAACGTCTCGTGCTGTCAAACCTGAGGACAATGTTAATAAAAGTTTCTGCAATGGAACAAAGTGAAAATCTGTGATAACAGTGAATAACAATTTTTTTTTCCTTTTTTTTCTTTTTTTTTTACAAACTATGAAAAAACTTAAAAAATTGTTTTTCCTCGCCTTTTCGTAATTCGTTCTCGGAGAAATAAAAACAGCGAACTAAAAAAAAAAGAAACGTAAAGGAGATGAGCCAGAAAAATGTGTTCAGCGTAAAATTCTTCGATCGTACGAGGAGTCTCGATATTTTATATAAAATTTACGTTCGTGCGTCGAAAACTTTTTTCACAACATGTCGACGAAACTTTTGCAATACGTGGCCGAATGCTTTCAAGGAAAGTTGGAAGGTGCGTTTAGCAATATTATAAAGAAAGAAAGAAAAATATTCAATTTAATTAAACGAAAAAAATTTATTTTTTATTTTTACGTTTTTCCCACTTTTCACTATCTTTTTATCAACGACGTTCTATCGTTTCCTTGAGCCCCACTAGGAAGGACTCGCGCGATGCGCTTCGCGCCACGTGCGCGTGTCAGCGACTCTTGTCTTTTCTCTTGACGTTCTCTTCACAGTCCTTGCACGCTTTGTACCTAAATTTATATATATAATTATGTATTTATATTTAAATATATATTTATATATTTATATTTAGATATATATCTATATTTATATATTTATATATATATTTATATATTTATATTTAGATATATATCTATATTTATATATATATTTATATATTTATATTTATATTCAGATATATATTTATATATTTATATTTAGATATATATACAGGGTGGCCCACATAACTCTTAACAGCTGAATATTTCGGAAACTATTTGTCCAATCAAAAAGTTGTTTATGACAAAGTTTTATGCTTTCGAGAGGCCTTTCTAACTACAAAAATATGAAGTTACCCCCTGCCCCCCATAAAGGGGGACAGAGGGTAACTTTACAATTTCAAACGGTACCCCCTATCTGACAAAAGATCACATCCGACAACAAAATGTTTCGAATAAAATTTATTTGTTTTTTCCCGTAGAATCCAACCATCTAACATTTTATAGGGGGTCCCGTTTGAAATTGTAAAGTTACCCCCCGCCCCCCATAAAGGGCGGCAGGGAGTAACTTCATATTTGTATAGTTAGAAAGGCCCCTCGAAAGCATAAAACTTTGTCATAAACAACTTTTTGATTGGACAAATAGTTTCCGAAATATTCAGCTGTTAAGAGTTATGTGGGCCACCCCATATATATACAGGGTGAACTTTATAAGGTGTCACAGGCTTTATTCTAAGGTTGATGTGATTATTACAAACAAAATTTGCAAATATACATTAGGGTTATTTTTAATAGTTTACGAGATATAAATTTTTAAAGTTGGTCCAATCAGAGCGCGTCGAGAAGCGTTGGAGCCGCCCACTCCCGTAGCGGCCAATGCCCGAGAAATAAAAATGACTGTGTAATAATATAATAAATAAAATTGACTGCTCCGAAATTTTGCAATCCCAAATATAGCGCCCTACACTGTGTTATCGCTACGGCTAGGGCGGGAGTGGGCGGTGCTAACGCTTCTCGGTGCGCTCCGATTGGACCAACTTTAAACATTTATAACTCGTAAACTATTAGAAATATCCCCAATGTATATTTGCAACTTTTTTTCGCAATGATCCCATCTATCTTAAAATAAAGTTTGAGACACTTTATAAAACTCACCCTGTATATTTATATCGTATGATACGCCTTGGACCTGCAGAATCTAATGCTTCCGGTTTCGTTTGTAAAAAGTCAGCGGAAAGAATAAAATACCGCTGGAACGAACAGTTACATATATAACGGGGGGCCGTATAATTTCTCCCCCTTCCTTACTCTACGTCGAATTAATTATCGCCGATGACGTTTCTCAAAGCTAAAGGAAAAAAACAAAATTTTGTTTTCCTTTAAAAACTTTTTTCCTAAATTTATAGATTGTTGAAAATTGCTTTTTTTTTAGAGAAACACAAGACAGAAAATTTAATTGATTGAATTTATTTTTATTTCCTCTATTTTTCAACCGTAGCTGATTGTATAATGACGCTCGATGCGTTAATTGACGCATTCGCTCGATCGAACGTTTTTTTTCAACCCTTTGCGTTCTTGCTTTTATTATTATTATTATTATTATTATTATTATAGGGATGCACTGCCTCGGTGCAGTGTCGGGAGGCGACGCAGCGAGCCCCACCGGGGCTGGCAATCGAGGTGGTGTTATGAGCGTCGTCCGAGCTCTGGGTGTCTTGGTATGCGAAGGAAGAATACAGGGACCGCCACGTGGTTACAAAGAGGGTCCACACTGCGCCGCTCCTCTTCAAGCGTCGCCCGACGATCATGTGTGCGACGAAGACAATTACCTGGTGAGCCTCGTTTCCATCGTTATAAAACAAAGCACAAATTTTTCCCAATCTTCTTTTCAATTCTTCGATTATTTGGAAATTTTTTTTTGTAATTTTTTTTTAACTTTTTTATAATTCTTTTGCCCAGACGGAATTGTTTTTTGAGTATTTTTTTTATGATAAACAAACATTTTTAGGAGTTGCATTATTATTATTATTATTATATTTTTGTATCATTTTCACTTTTGATTTTTCAAAATTTTTCTCTCCTGTGTTTCTATTTAATGACGTAGTCGTATATATGGTGTATGCCTCGTTAGACTTCGTTTCATACGGGTGCACTCACTCCCTTCGTCATCCCCTTTTCGCGAGAGAACGCATTTGATGCTTGAGTAGGGAAAGAGAGAGAGCGAGAGAGAGGGAGCCAGTCTTTCTGGGTCGACGACAAGCAACGTACAAATGCACTCGCTGTGAAAATCATAGACTGAATAGCGAATCGTGGTGAACGCGAAAAAGAAACAAGAATAACATCGACCTAAGAGGGAATTTCATTCCATTTGACCGGGTGGCATTGGAATTTCAATTACGAACAATGATTGAAGTGAAACTGTTTTGTTATTTCGATGAAAAATAAACCCGATTACATTCTCACTGTTCTAGTTTAAAAAAACAAAAAAACGTAAACGATAAACTATTAATTATTTCGACACAGCGAAGAAATTGAAAAAAAAGAAATCTTTATTTTCATTCGTTTCCATTTATTTTCATTCATTCTCAATTATTCATATTTTATTTTCTTCATTTGTTTCATAATAAACAGTATTAATACAAAATTCTATAAATTTTTGATAAATAGTAATTAAAAGAAATTATAAATAAATATAAAAAGGGAAAAAGAGCGATGCGTGCATGTATTTGTTAGATGCATTTCCGTTCGCGGTAGAATGACGAACTGTGCTCGGAAGTCACTGAGTCAGTTCACCCGTAGCCTTTAATTACTATTTCCAGTGGCTCGAACACGGTCAAACGTTTATATATACATTTATAGAGACGCTTGTAACCCGAACCAGAAATGACAAGGCACGAGTCATCATCGGTGTCGGAGTTGTGTTTGACGATGACTTTGTTTCACAGTGCGGACGATATCTCGTATTGGTAAGGGAAATTGCCGAGAGAATTACCATCGGTTCGTCGCTATCGGTCGAGGTATTGATGTGCAGCGATTGTCCTTGCGGGCTCGCACGTTCGACATGCAAAGCACCTGTATCAATCATATCGTCCACTGCAATATCACAATGGCAACATCCGTCTGATATATTATTGGAATATTGGTCTATCGGTGTCGTACCGAGCAAGTAAGTTGACGAAAATAACATTGTTAATTACGAGCAAGCATCGAATAATCTCAAAAATTTCATAACGTTGACTAATTACTGGTTTGTAAAAATTCAAGGTTGCTCTGGATTAGTTTGTAACACTTAGAATATCTTGTGGTGACTAGGAGACACGAGGGTTGTAGATTTTATGAATTATTATTAACGTGTGAATGTTTTGTTTTTTGTTTTTGCAGGAGTCCAGAAATGATGAATTCTCAGGGTCTTTATCAGGCAGTCAGATCCCGTTTGCACTTTAGTCAAGTCGCTGCTTGGTGGTCGCGCAGCAATGGCACCAGACCCAGTTACGTAACGACGCGAATAGTGTCGCACAGCGAGGATAATCTGAGAAAATTTCGCGAATCTCCGATCGAGCATACGTTCCCATTGGCTGGTATCGGTGATGGTAATTCCATCAAGGTAAGATCTTGGAAAGTTATCAAGGTCGTGAGAAGGAGATGATATAAATTGTTACGTATTAATTGATATTTTGTTTGGGTATTACACCAATTTTAGGTAACGGTTTGGGCATTGCCACGAATGGAGGAAGTACCAACGTTGAATTGTCCGGTTCATCCGATAAAGGAAAATGACGAGGAGTGCGTGGCGAGAGCTCTTACACCGACGAAAAATGGACCTCTGCCTTCGTCAGCCTCTCATCCAGCTGAGAATCTCGTGTTGCCTGGTACTTGTTTGAGATTATTAGCGAAGACAGTAAAGTCACATTTTTTGTATTGGTCTCTATCAATCACGACCCATTATTGTCATTGAAATTTGTTCTGCTTTTCTGTGAATGATCGAACGTCTTCGACGATTTTTGGGTCTTTGAGAATTTAAGCGATTATGTGTTTGAGTTTGAATTATATTGTCTAGTTTTTTTCTGTGTTGAAAAGCACACGGTTAAAATTCGAATTTGCAATTATTATTCTGAAAATTGTACAGTACTCGTCGACGACAGACTACAGACATCCTGCGACAAGCCGGGAAAGCATCACTGTCACTGCGAGGATGAGGATGGCTGTCCACCGTCGCCCTCGATACGTCCTAACGGCGAGAGAAAACGTCGTCGTTCTCTACCCTGCGGTCCTCCCGAAATACCCTCGACGTCGTCTTTCTCGGCTGTCCCGTTGCCGAGCGTTCGCGAAACGATCGCAAATTCACCTAGAGAAACTTCCACGAGTACGAATTACGCTAGATACACCGAGAGTCAACATTACGCAAGGAACTATCGTCCAGAGATGGAAAAAACGCAAATCGTGGAAAGTTGTTTCGAAAATCATACTTATCTCAGCACCGGAAGTCTCGAACGCTCTTTTCGAAAACAGGTCAGTCTCGAAGACAATGAGGATGGAAACGACGAGAAACGATACAAAACGTCGCACGAGCACAAGTCGACGAACGAGGAAACGGATTTTACCAATATCGAGAATTCTGCAGCTTCTAGCACCAACGAGTGGCGCGATATTACAGACAATTGTCCAGAAGGTTTTCAACAGGAAATTGGAGAAAATACCATCACTCCGCACGAGGTGAAAATTACGAAGAATGTGGGAAAATCACGCGAGATGAATGTCGTCGTGAATCTTCTCGCTTATCGCGACTCTACACCTGGAACTTCGTCGAGACACGAGCGTGACATATCGTTGAGACGCGATTCACCACCTTGCACAGTTCACAATTACTCCAGAGCCGCGTCGACGATAACAGGAAGCGAGAAAGCCACGACGGAAGATAACGCGAGAAATTCATTTGCGGGCAAAGAGCTTAGCGGACTTATGTCCAAATTATCGTTTCCCAAAGAAAAAACACGGCAGAAGGATGAGGGAGGAATTCTCGAGTGGTTCAGTAAAGTTCCCGGACGCGTTATGGCCGTTCCTGGAATCGCGAGCGATGAGAAAATGAATTCCAGCGTGAAAGACGAGGAAACGCGAAAAAATGAGCTAAGATACAAAAATTGCAATCTCGAATTGAGCCAGCGTGAATTCAACGAAGTACTGGCTGTTTTGCGAGCGAGAACACCGTCCGGTCGTCGTCGAACACCGGTAAGAACGTTGCGAAGACGAGAGAAAGAAAGGACTATGGAGGATTCGGAAAAAAATATCTCCAGAAATTCATCAATGGAGACAAACGGCTGGAGAAATTCTACCTGCGATAAAAACGACGTTATTAACTCTTCAACGAATTTTGATGATTGCGTCTGTCCTATTCACCGAAATTTACGACGCGACAGTTCGGGCGACAATTCCGTTTGCGAGATTTGTGAAAAAACGTCGAATACCAACAACGATTTTGGAAACAACGTTCAAAGTCAAACCGCGGTAAGACGCGATGGAAAATTTTCCGAGTCGAGGAACGTTCACGAGGATCCAAGGATCGGAAGAAACGCGGTTGTTAAGTCCCAGGAATGTGTACAAAATGTTGCGAACAAAGCGGACGTCTTACTGGGTGCGATTTTACGAACGAATCGCGAGCGTAAGGGACTCGTTGATATTTCCAACGGTACGAAACGAAGAAACGCCGAAAGAACGGAGAAGTTCGACGAGGCGACTAAAAACGTCGGGCAATCGACGTTCGAGCCAAAAGTAGTTCCGTTCGAGGACGAAAAATCTCTACCGTCGGTTTTGAACAAGCGACTTCATCGTTTCAAGCAATTATTCAAGAAAGAATGGGAAAAACGTGAAATCACAAACAGCGAGACATCCACGAAAGACGAGGCTTCGAATTCGTCCCAAGATTATGGGAATGTTACATCGGTTACCCCGAAGAGCAGAGTCAAGAGAAAAATTGATTTTGCCAATTTTTCTACCGACGTTGGACGAAACGACAAGAATCCCTACGAGAATTTGACGAACGACTCGATAAGCGGGACGCATCAGAATTTGCGTCATAATAATCGTTACATTGGCGAGAAAGCGTTAGCCAACGGCGAGTGCGCTTTTTCTAAAATGATCGTCGATCGGACAATGTCGAGCGTCAACAATTCTCTGACGAAGAGCAACGCTACTCCCATCGCTTGGCAAAATGGTTGTACCATGAGAACCCGTAAACAGAATGAGATTGTTGGTACCGAGAGCGACGACGACGAGACGATGGAACGTGGCGTACCGTCAGCCATCGAGCAAGAACAATTTCGACGTAGTTTGGAGAATGCAGCTTCAATGGTTTTTCACAGTCGAACCGGACTGCCACTCACGTCGAGCCCAGCACCGCTGAGGAGAGGAAGCTGCTGTTTCGATTACGACAGCACGTTGAATTCTGTCTCATCGAAAAGAAGGTACCAAATTTTGTATCTTTTTTCTGTCATAAATGATTCTACAGAAATTCAATCATTACATGAAAACTCATATTTGAAATGTTTACTTTTTTGACTCCAGTGCGCTCTTCGAATTAAACACACCACCGAGCCCCGGTGCTGTCTCTCTGGAGGAAACCGATCGTGAAATTGAGACTTCCGGCGAAGGCGAGGAAACACCCAAGAGAACATCCCAATCTCGAATAAGACCACAGAGTCACGCGCTTCTCGGAAGTTTCGAGGAATCAGCTTTAAATGGCAGACTCGAACCCGTCTCTACCGTTCACGGTTTTACCGCTGAACTCGGTGCGAGCGGTTCGTTCTGTCCCAAACATCGAAAACTTCCAGTCACAGTGTTCTTTTATACACTCGGGGACAACGATAAAGTCTCCACGCCCTACCTTGTCAGTATTTCCTCACATTTCTTTAATTAAAGTAACACCGTGATTATAGATCCAAATTTTGACGTTAACGTTTTGGTTTTGTTTTCAGGCTCATATTAATTTAGGTAAAAAGGGTTATCAGGTACCAAGAAGTGGTACCATTCAGGTGACCCTGTTGAATCCTCTCGGCACCGTTGTCAAAATGTTCGTAGTACTCTACGATCTTTCGGACATGCCGCCACGATCTCATACTTTTTTACGTCAGAGAACATTGCGAGATAAAACGTTACGCTACCTCGTTCATCTCAGGTATGAAATTTTTACCTATAGTCAGTACAGATCGATTTCTTCAATTGTAACTTAATAGGAAATAAATTGATTGCGAAAATTTGATGAACTTTGCTTACCGATAAAATAATAATTGCTTCATTTTCTTTCTTATCGACAGATTCATGTCCGGGAAATCGGGACGTATATATTTACACACCGACATAAGAATGATAATATGTCGAAAGTCCGACGTCGATACAGCATCGGACTTTGGCTCCGAACCGCCAAAAGAATTACGTAGCTACATACACGGTCCTACGAATCCAAAATTTTCGCCAAGGTGCTGAGCCTCGTGGTTAATACCGTGGAGCTATTGCTGTCAACCGCTCCGTCTAACTAGTCCCATTAACGTCGAAGTTTGAATGCAACCGAGGTTCTCTGTATTATATATAATGTTGATGTACATGATCCTTGTGAGCTGCAGAATTCGAAGAAGAAAAAGAAGATTGTCCTCGCCAAGAAAGGGAGAGAAGAGAGAAAACAAAAATGTTGGACGGGTTGAGAGATTTATTTTTTTGACAACGGAATATTTTTTTTAATCAAAGATAAATTTCCAAAACAAAAAAGAAAGAAATTCCACAGCGAGTCGAATCTCGAAATATAAGTCGAATAAAAAATTATATTTGAAAAAAAAAAAACGTTATAAATATATATTGTCGTAACACGAAAGAAGTTCCGAGAAATAATCGAACGAAATTAATTGTCCATGATTTCTTTTTTTTTTTAAACGAGGTTTTTTATGTATCATTTTTTGTCGAAACGTCTCAGCTCGTCAGTTGTAAATAGTCGCGTGTAAAAAAGAGCCATGTAAGAATTATTTCGAGTGGGATGATTACTGCCATCGGTAGCAACCTGCGTTCAATTTCATTAAAATTAAAAAGAGTTAAATTAAAGTTAAACGAAAGCAAAATTGAAGGAAACAATGAAACAAGTGATATAGCGATGGAAAATTTGACGAGAATGTGTCACTCGTTCGACACGTTCGATGCTTCATATTTTAGTAAGTAATATAAAAAAAAGAAAAAAGAAAAAGGAGAAGGGTTGCACATATTTTTCGCACTGCATTCCTTGAGAAAAGATGATCAAAACAATCTAATAATCATGAATTTCAAAATTGATTTAATAAAGTAAAAATACAAATACAAATTTTTTTACATATATTGAAACGAGAAAAATTCGACGAGTGATGCAATTTCGGAATGAATTTTCCATCGACGAGAAAGGAATTATTATTTACACGTATGGAAAAAAAAAATGAAAAATAAAAAAAAAAGAAAACGAAGAAAACAAAAAACAGAACACAATTTTTGTGTCCGTAGCACTGTGATGAATATGTAGATAACGAAGAGTAATTATGCTAAACTATTTACGTAGCAGATATAAATCTTAGGCTTAATTCAAACCATTATTCTGATAACGTCGTACGAGAAAGAATGAAAAAACAGAAAACGTTGAAAAAAAAAAACATGAGCGTGATCACTTGAACCATTTTATTATGTAAATGTCCATTATTTCCACAACCACGTAAAGCGCTTACCGGATTTTGTGCCACTAAATTTGTCCTTTTTTTTTTAATCGCGGTTCTCATCAAATTTGTTTATTTTTATAGATTTCCACTCGATGGAACGAAATTTCATTTTTATTAATTTGTCATGAAAATATTTTCACGTTTTAACATCTTTCGTTTAATTTCTCTCGTACAATTGTTTGCAGCTCGTACAAAAAACAAAAGATCGTTTCCGTTTTTTTTTTCTTGTCTTTTCAACGTTGAAAGACAAATTTTTATTTTGAACGTATATCTGTTTTTTTCTTTCTTTTTTTTTCAATTCATTCGTGATTTTCAAAAATGAAAAGTAGAGTGTATAATCACTGCCATGCTGTATAATATTTTATAGCATAGGTACAAGAAAAAAAAACCTAATCACAGGAATATGTAAAAGTGTAATGAGTGGGAGAGAAGAAAAAGAAACGCCAATTTTTAGGAGTAATACTTATTGTGACGAGCGCCTGATCGAGGTATTTCAATGATAGCCACGTGTTACGAAAGAGCCTTCAGGAGAAATGAAAAAAAAAAAAATGCAACGCACCGAAAAAATTCGTTCAGACGAAAATTGTTCAACTTTTTGTTGTTGCGTATATTTTTCCTCAATTTATCAATTCTGTGCTTTCCTTGCAATCTAAAATCACACGACGAGGCTCATTATAAATATTCACTATCGGTTGAAAAAAAAAAAAAAAAAACATAATGATAGATTGCGAAAATTGGATATTGTGATAAATTTTCTGTGGTACATGTGATAAAGCTAATTTTTCTCGACGAGCCCGATTCAATCATCGGAAATGTTCAATTTTATATTTCCCACTTACACTCGGCAAAGTTGCAAATATATGGGAGAAAAAATTAGCCAGAAGAAAATGATTTGTGAACAAAAAGAATTACTTGAAACATTTTTAATTTTAGCTCGGTTGAACTTTATTTTTGTTTTATTTTATTTTCTTTTTTAAATTATCCACGAGGAATTCTGGATGATTTATTTTCAGTTTAAGCGACAAAACGAAAAGAAAAATATATATAAATGTATAAAAATAGCTTTAATTAGCTGCCACGTTCGTACGGCAAAATAAAAAAAAATAAAAAAGATTTTCGTCTCGTTTTAGAGCAAACATTTACGCTTGTCATTGTGAGCTTTGTTTTGTTTCTCGCCAAGTTAAATAGGTTGGAGCCCGCCGATCCGGTGCCAGGCCGTGTAAATAGAGTAGCATTATTTTATTAAAAAAAACAATGGAAAATGAAAAAAAAACAACAAATGAAATATTGTTATTGCTCGTACCTTTTATTATAATTAAAAAAAAAACTACTCCGAGAGTGCGCGCGCGGCGAGAACGAATCGATCCTGAGTGTGAGAAAAGCATTTTGTGAATTGGAGGACAGTATGGTAGGCCAAACATAATAAAAGTACTTTAAGGCATTGAAAAATGAATTTTCCATATTACTCTGATTTTCCTAAAAATGTTATTATCCTTAATCCATGGCACTTTTGCCATCCTCAACGTTTTAAAAAATTAAACTAAATCTCGAGATGGTTTGATAAATAATGAAATACTGTATTTTTGTAAAGTACGTTTATTAACAATGATTAACAGTATATCACTCGCCTTTCGATGCCACAACTTCAACTATTATTATTACTGTTTCATAATGATAATCAATAATTCATAATATTATACAGCACATATACACACATACATTTACACTCGTAAAAGGGCGATACAATAATCGCGCATTATCCAACATTCAAACGTACCAAAAAATATATATAAAAAATGAAGACGATCAGCTCCCTTGTCCCCAACGTCCGTTATATCACAAAATTTCTCTAGAAGTTCTAAAACGCGACAATCGCCGAAAAACAAAACGTTTCAAGAATTTTCTAATAACTTTTTGTTTCTAGATAATTTGTAAGAGTGAACAATTTTTTAAAACAATGAATTGCACGAAATTGGAAACAAAGGAGCGCCTTTTTGCAAACAAATTTCTCCTAACAACGAATTTAAAAAATCGAACAGTTCAAAACATCAGCGTGAACGACGTGATACAAATTTTTGTTAATTTTGGATTTTTGTGTTTCTTTCAGTGCTCGTGCACGTCGTCACTCGCAGCCGTTCTCGTGTATTGTGCTGGTCATTTGTGAAATAAACGCTATCGACTAAAGAAAAAAAATAATAAGATATACAAAGGATGAGGAAAAGTAATGATAAAGTTGCATAATGCATCACAGTTTGCGATTCGTGGAATCATCGATGAGATAACACCGGGGAATAAAAATTCTCGTAAACGCAGGGAAATACAATCGTCCAAAATATCAAGAACATTTCAAATTACGACTCTTCGTTTTTTTCTATGGATCTGTGACCTCACGGCCGCAGCTTTGGCGAAGAATGAGCGACCAGTCGAGGAACATTTGTTTTACTGATGTGTAAAAATTCGTCAAGTTGTAAAGAAAAAAAATACACAATCAATTTTTAATTTCGTTTCTGTCTCGACTCAAACGATTTTGTTCTACGAATGATTTCTAATCGAAAAATGATCGTTAATGTTTGATTTGCTAATTATTTTCAAATAAATTCTTGAATTTTTATATATTTCAAAACTATCAAAAATTCATTTATTTATAAATCTAATTACAAAAATTGATCATGCATTTTTCATATGTTTTATCGACTGATCCTCAATCCTCGCCATTCGTTTCCTGCTAGCAGTGACTCACTTCCATTCCGTGGGGTAACCTATGACCCTGATTGTTGCTCATTGACAATTGCCTCGTTGCCATTCCACCGCCACACTGACTACTCCAGTCAGCCGTTGGCATCGGCGTGCGATAAAATTTCGATGATGTCTTGTTGAATATCGGCAGCAACTCGTTAGCCTCGTTCGATAGTGCCTGAGATCAAGGTTGACAAAAAAAAAATTATTTCCAGAAGAACAATTTGAAAGTTGTTGGTAAATATTGGCAAGACCAAACTTACCTTCAAATAAATAACGGCGTCCGTCCCATAGCCCTCGCAACTGAGAACAACGAGGTCGCCGTGAAAATATCTCGCGTACAAACGCGATAATGGAAGACCATAACCGTAACCGGCTAGAGGAACCGTGTGAGAATCGGACTTGCTCGGTTGCGGTGCTGTACTGTACATGTACTTGAAAAGATGATCGGTCAACGAACGTGGTATACCACCACCTCGGTCGGACATCTTCATCATGAAACAAAATAAAATTGTATAAAAAACGTGTTTCTCGTTTATCATTATTTTTCTATTTTCATTCATTTTCGTTTCAACCTAAAGGGATAATAGTAGCAAAAAAAAAGAAAATGAAAAACCATAGCGCAATCTATTATATTTAGCTTACTTTATAAAAATTATACACTGAAATTATTTTAAACTGCTATGTTGTTTTCTTTGCGTTTTCAAGCGTTATCTTAGGCCTTCATAGACATTTATTGTTTGTTTTTCCATTTCGAACAGACTAACCTTGACGCATACATCCTCTTTGCCACGTACAATCGTAACTTCAACAGGTGGATAACTGTCGGAATCGGATATGTGGTGTTCCATTACAGCTCTCATGCTGTTCTTGAACAGCTCGAAAAGCATGTGATACAAGTGACTCGGAACGTAAATAATCCTTATTTCGTTTCCGACTTCTCCATCTGAAATTACAACGATACGATAAGTTTGAACACAACTAGGCTTCGTTATAATCAAAATACAAACGAAGAAAAAAACAGCGAACATTCTGTGTTTTATTTAGTACAAACCACATTATTTCTCACCCATCCGGGTTCTCAGTGTTTATATAATATTTATCATTTTAAGTAATCATCTTTTATCCCCCTACCGTTGTATTGTTTGACAATCAGCTCCGGGCTGGCGAGATAATATTGATCGCATAAAAATCGCGCGTTCTCGTAAGCATCTTTGACAACGCTGATAACGTCGCAATACGGATCGATGCAACCGACGTGCCTGTTATCACCGTTCAATATACCACCGAATAAAAGAGCTGAAACAAACAATTTTCAAACGTTAAAAATCTTCCTAACATTTTTGTTATTATCTACAAAACGAATAATAATATTTGCTACGTATACTCACTGTGCTGATTTATCAGCATTCTTATCGAGACTCGCGACATGAAAAATCTGTCTAAAAAATATTGAATACTGTTTTCAGTTTGCGGATCAACGTCATGAGAATCTTTAAGCTCGAGGATACCCTGGGCCATCACCTCGACGACGTCGGAATGACGATTTCTTATTTTGACAAGAGCCTCGCAAAATCTGCAATGTAAAATCAATGAATTAGATTTCTCGTGTATTTTTTAATCGTTCAAAATAATTCATTCAATTAGAAGAAATAGGAATGAAATTTGTATTGGAAAAAAAAAATGTTATCAAACATAGATGTGTATTTAGCGAATGATACCTTTTCCTCTCCTATCGCTCTTATCACTCACCTATCAAGTGTCATCTCGTTAACCTCGGCCTTTTCGAAATGTATTATCTCTTCAAACGATTTTATGTACAAATTGTTGACTATACCAACGCTCGGCATTCTCAATAGATGTTCAGGCAGAAGATGAATTTCCTTCATTATGTTAGCAAGCCTCACAGGTAGCTCCTTTCGTAGAAATACAAAAGATTTTCTTTCGCATGCGCTCAGACCTGAAATAATATTTTTAAAAAATCACAATTAACAAATTATAATTATTCTTTAAACATTTACCCAGTTGTTCGATATTTACAGTCGAAACTAAATCTGCTCAAACCGAGCAAACTTATTAATAGAAAATTGAAGTTTTTAAAAAATAATTTTGTTTTTTTTTTACAAAATTCAAAATAAAATACTTTCGGTGAATACAAATTTCTAAAATTGTACGTTTAACATTATATCAAATATTTCACACAGCCCGTCGAGTTTTCGAATTGATAAGGCTCTTATCTCGTTTCACCAAGTGTTTTAACGACCTCATATTTTTTTTATGCAAATTCTTACGAGCGTTGTGACAAAAATACGAGACTTGAATAAACTCTCTCGTTCTCGCGCAACCAATAATATCCAACCAACTACGTTCTTAAAAAAAAAATTGAGATAAAAAAAAATTGCAACGACCATATATCAGCAAAAGTTATTATAAGCTGGACCGCAAAAGATCGTGACTTTGATCACGATAAGTTTATATTTATCTTCAAGGAGACTCTCCAACTGAACTTGGATCTGGTAAAATCTTAAGTAAAGAAAATCTCGCGCGAGGCGTTTGGCGAAGATTTTCCCAAGAAATTAATATTTATTATCGACTCGCCAAACGATCTTGCCAATTTTGTGACTCGCTTCGCAAGACTTTTTCTGTTTGTTAAAAAGATATTTAAAAAATCAATCGATTTAACGAATAAAAAAAATTATTGTACGTTTTAAAAAAAATTTATTCTATTTTTTAAACATAAAAATTGTATTTTTACAATTTTTTTTATTTTATTAAAAAAATAATTCGTCATGATTCTTTTATTTATAAAATGTAGAACAGTTATAATGTTTTTTATAAATTTTCGTATCAAAATATTAAAGAATGTTATATTTTGTCATTTCTATAAATTCAAATCGCCCGCCAATTTTCAAATCGATCGCAGGACAATGGTGGAATTTTTCCGTGGTAACGAAAGCTAAGATGGTGAGAGAGTGTCCCATCTGGTCGTAGTCGTCGTAGTTGCATCATTCTGTCGATTGATGCATCGTGTGGGCTTCGCTCGTTCTCGTTTTACAGTGCAATCAAGCAAATTTGTAATCTCGTCGTTCATTCAATAAAACCCGTAGTTCCCTGTTACGTGTACCGTGCTTTCGGTAAGTCCGTACAATTCCCCACAAGCCATTCTCAATTCTCACTCTCAATGGAATCAAATCTTTCAACCTTCCCCAATAATCCTCTATATTTATGAAAATACAACAAGAATCTCATTTTATTTTCCTTCAAATTTATTCCAAACAATCGCGATGTCGATCGTCGATTATCTTCGAACAAACGAAAGTGACAAATTTGTTTTCGAAAAGTGAAAAAATACGTTTGCTCTACGTCACGCGTTGTTTTATCAATAAGCGATAAAAACGCGAGAATAACACGTAAATAAAAAGAAAATTTATAACCAATTGCATCATACAATAGACGAGAATAAAATAATTCGTCGAATAATACGGGGGATAATTATATCTCGATAATATTTTCGCGCAAGACCGAAGTGTCAAACGAATCCCGCGTTTATAATTTTTAGGTTATGAAACCCCCTCCACTCTCGTTCGCCCGCCTAAAATGGCCGCCTCGAGTCGATACACGTCAACACGAGAAACGCGAGTCACGTTTTCTTCTCCACAAAAGAATTCTTCCATAACTAACATTATTATTATTATTATTATTAAAAGATTTAACCCATTTTAACTGAATCAAACAAAAAATCTTGTCAACAATTTCGTTATCGAGAAATAAAGAGCTTAAAATATTATTATTTACGATTCGACGTGCGCCAGGTGCAAAACACGTTATCGTCACTTGACGTCATTGGCACATTCAATAATAGATTAACTTGTATGCTACTCATGTTCGAGCGATAAGTGAAGGAATCTCGAATGAGAAAATAAGCGAAAAAAAAAAATGTAAGATAAAATGTTTTTGAGAATTTTCGAGTGCGATCGATAATTCGTCGCTTATAACGTCGTTAAAACGTACATTGACACTGAATGGCGAATGAAAAGCTACTCAAAGGAGGTCAAGATTGATCAGCAAGAATTATAAGCAAATTTCTAATTTTTGCTTGAAAAGAAAAAAAATGAAAAAAAGAAAATTTTGTTGGAAAAAAAATATGCCGAGGTTAATAGAGTCTCAATTTATGGAAGGTGAAGGAAGGGTACTCATTAATATTACGAAGAGGAGAATGAAGAGAAGACGTGGTGCCTTGACCTCGACAAAAGCACGAGTCTTCTCTCTCTCTCTCTCTCTCTCTCTCGCTCGCTCTCTTTATCCATCTTTCCCTGTCCAGTTAGATATCGACTTTTACCATTGAGACGGGTGACTCGTGTGTTTACGAACTACAACCTTGCAGACTCGACTCGTGACCGTCGATTATTTATTTCTTTTCGACGTGAAAGTCGATTCGCCAAAATCATAAAAATCACGAAATTCGCATTGGAACGATGAAAAGAAAAAAATTCGACAGGATATTTGAATTCCCCCCTTAAGGTAGTCCTATCGTTACAGCGTTTCCGTTAGATTTCACTGAAAATTTGCAGAAACGTTCTTTCATGTCATATGTATATGTGTGTAAAATTTCAGGGGCTTTTATCGACTCAAAAATCACGATATTTATTCTTCAAAATCGTCACTTTTCGCAATCTCCCATAAGAGCCCGTGTTAAATATCGCAACATTATACAACGAGTATCTCGATCATTTGGTCGATGAAGCCTGTTGAAATGTTGCACACATTTTTATATGACATCAAAGAAGCTTCGATTAGTTTTTATAAAAAATCTTATGGAAACAAAATTTATGATTTTGTTTATTATATAACAAATAAACTTTCCGTAGGATCAATTTGAATTTTGAGTATGTTGTTCTTTAGTCGATTTGCAACAACTTTTCTTAATGAACTTTAACGCTTGGTCCACTTCCAATGTGAGAAAAAACGGGAATAAAATTTTAATCCTCCACCCAACGATAGGACTACCTTAAGACCTAATGTACGATTATGTTGCAACCGTTGAAAATGTTTTCACAACACGGGTAAGAGTTTCAAAACTCGCAACAGCCTAAAGTCAAAAATAAAGAATTCAAACTTGAGTGAGAAAAAGTAATTGAACAAAATTGAATTTACAAATGAGAAAAAATCTTCGTTGGAAAGAAAATTGCTGAAAACAAACAGCAAACGGTTCACGATTCATTTTTTAATTTTAGTTAATTTATGCTAAAATCGATTTTTTATATGATTTTGTAATTAAATAGTTTTAATTTAATTTTATATTTTTATATTATTAAGATTGTATATTTATACAAATATTTGATTATAGATATATAAAAGTAATTGAACGAAAATGAATTTACAAATTAAAAAAAAATCTTCGTTGGAAAGAAAATTGCTGAAAACAAACAGCAAACGGTTCACGATCAATTTTTTAATTTTAGTTAATTTATGCTAAAATCGATATTTTTATATGATTTTGTAATTAAATAGTTTTAATTTAACTTTATATTTTTATATTATTAAGATTGTATATTTACACAAATATTTAATTATAGATATATAAAAGTTAAAAAAAAATATTAATTTGTATTTAGAAAATTTGTTCTGGAACGCCCCATATGTTTACATTCGAAATTGGAGGCGGAACGACTTGTATATTTTCGGCGTGTCTATACTAATATATATATATACACAATATACATCTGTTTCGTGGGTGTGTCGTGGATCGCCAAGTTTCCGATTGGACAGTCAAGGACTTTGGACTTTGGATGGTGAAAGAGCGTCATCCGAATGATATTCGTTATTGTTTTTAGCGCTGTTGCGGAAGCTCGATAAAGCTACGTGAGCGAGCACTCACACGCGGGAGATACGTACGTCACGCGTTTTCACACGCGGTACGTATATCGTTTTATTTTATATAAGTGTGTGTTTTTTTTTTCTCCGTATCAAAGATATTTTTCGTCACTGTGAATCTCATCGTGAAAGTTTGAAAGATATTTTGTATCGCGCAATAATAATAAGCATAATAGCGTTCGCTATTGCAAAAGAAAACGGTTTTGAAACTTGTTTAACGTTATCAAAGAAATTGTATTAAAAATTGATTATGATATAAAATTGAATCGAGGATTTTATAACGTTGTAATTTTCGTTGTAATTAAAAACATAAGATGAATAAAAGCGCAATAATAATAAGCATAATAACGTTCGTTATTGCAAAAGATAACAATTTTGAAACTTGTTTAACGTTATCGACGAAATTGTATTAAAAATTGATTATGATATAAAATTGAATCAAGAATTTCATAAAGTTGTAATTTTCATTGTAATTAAAAATATAAGATGAATAAAAGAAATTGCAACAATGCGAAAGTCAACCGCGCAATAACAATAAGCATAATAACGTTCGTTATTGCAAAAGATAACAATTTTGAAACTTGTTTAACGTTATCGACGAAATTGTATTAAAAATTGATTATGATATAAAATTGAATCGAGAATTTCATAAAGTTGTAATTTTCATTGTAATTAAAAATATAAGATGAATAAAAGAAATTGCAACAATGCGAAAGTCAACGAAGCGTTTAAAAAAGAAAAGTTATTTTGTTGTGAAATTTTGTACGAGGTGATTGATCCGTCGGACGACGAGCGACGACGATGTCTGACTCCGCTTAAAAATTGCCGTAGTTCACTGTTTTTGTCTCAAACCCGAGTTTTTAATCGTTTGGGAGAAATGTAGGACAGGAAACATCCGCTATCTCTCTTCCACTGACGGTTGGACGCACCGGGTTTTCACATCAGCGAGAACAGATGTGCTTGATTTATTCGGTTTACGATCGAAGAAGAAATAACACACCGACTGATAACAACTGCAAGCTTTCGTTAAGCTGTTCGAAGAAATTGGAAAGAAAGAATTTATTTTTTGTCAACAAAGACTCCAATACTGTTGCAAAAACAAAATAATGATAACGTATGACATTTTTTATTTGTTTTTTTAAGGTAAAACAATTTTAACGACAATGGCGGCAATAATAACAATAATAATAATAATATAGTGTTAACTCAATTCCACTTGCAGAGACAAAGAGATCAGTGCCAATATGAACAATTTGCCATCTTTCTTCCGATATTTCAATAACAATAACCCACCGACTGATAACAACTTCAAGCTTTCGTTAAGCTGTTCGAAGAAATTGGAAAAGAATTTATTTTGTGTCAACAAAGACTCGAATACTGTTGCAAAAATAAAATAATTATAACGTATGACATTTTTTATTTGTTTTTTTAAGGTAAAACAATTTTAACGACAATGGCGGCAATAATAATAATAATAATAATAATAATATAGTGTTAATTCAATTCCACTTGCAGAGACAGAGAGAGATCAGTGCCAATATGAACAATTTGCCATCTTTCTTCCGGTATTTCAATTGCGAGATAAAAATAGTGAATAAAATATCGTATCGTGTCTCGCAGCCAGGAACTAACGTAGATGGTCGTACAGCAGGATGCAGTTAATCTATCAATCGCTATGTAGACAACGTAAACGCTATATCTATATATACATCACGTCTATATTCCCATATATGCATGGATATTATAGGTACATATATAAACAGCAACTTCTACATAGTCAATTAACAATCATTCGCCTCGAGGGAAGAAAAACTATTACACAACAGGGGACAATTTAAATATTGTTGAAGAACACGTATTTCCCACGGCAGTGTAAAAATTAAAATGGCGAGAGGAAGGGGTAGCAGTGGTAGATGTGAATCGTAAAAAAAAAACTAACACAACTGACGGCATCGGTGGAACGTCACATAGGTACCGACGGACTAATCAACTGGGCCGTCGGGAGAGTATTAAAAAAAAATGTATGTATAGACTTTAATGAATTCACTTTGTTGGTATGTCACGTTAGAATAAGTAAAAATAGAGCATATCAACGGTATTTCGAAAAGCGTAACGTTCACCGCGAGGTCATCGTAATCGTATCTGTTTCTAAACATACCAAAATCGATGAACTGTTTTATCGAGAGCGGTGATGGGTTGAACTGTGAATAGAAATCCAGCATCTTGGTGATGTTGCCGAGACACCTTCTCGTGAGCTTCATTTTGTCTTGTCTTCAACATTAAACGTTGACTCGATAAGAAAATGACACAATTGCGTTTTTTTTTTTGTTTTAATTTCAAGGTTACAAAGTCTCGTTTACGATTATTTAATAGTTGGCTAGTTGTATGTATTGTTATTTATATTTTCTTTCGTCGACGAGACAATGCAACACGGCGCGAGAGTATAACGTGACTGCCCAACTGGCATCAACTGCGGGCACCTATTATACGATGTTCGCTATCAAGCGTTTTTTTTTTAATAAAGTAGTGCGAGAATGTGAATATAGGAGACACCGGTGCTCGGCGTTCGACTTTCGACTGAACCGAACACGGAAAATAACGTTGGCAGACAAGTGGAGGGGGGCTACTTGCGAATTGCCGAGTAGCGACATCTCTACGGAACAGCGATAAGCTTGTAGCGCCAATTTTCAAAATCTATACCGGACGTTATCGATTGCCGCGTACGCAAAAAAGTATAAAATTAACACAATTACATATTCTAAGTCTTAACATTATTATCTTGGTAGTATTGTGAATGAGTTTGGACGATCCTAAATGAATTATTCACCATCAAACGGGACTTCTTAGTAAACGGATTTTTTATGAAAAATTGTGAAAGTTTGCGGAGCCACGCGTAAATAAAATAAACAGTCGATGACCTTGTAATAATATCTATGATTTCAACAAACATTGTTCTTTTTTTAGCTTCGAACAACTTGAAGTAATCATTCCATCTCTCATCTCGTCTCGTTGGCTCGTTGCTAGTCGTGGTGTTGACTCTAGCGGTGACCGTGTGCGATTTCCGGTCCGAGGCAAGCCCATGTGGTGTGGATCTCCAAGGCGCAAGGTAGCGTTGCGGTATCTCACGAGCCACGCATAGCCAAGATTTCGTTTATTATCGAAGTATTAGAAGAGCCGCACGCCAACGTTTATCCACGTGTCTCCTTAAATTGTTTCGGCAACGCTGTGTTCTCCCGGATAAAAGCGCGCAAAAAAAATCCCCAGCGTCTGTGGTAAAAAATATCTTAAAAAACCGAGCAGTGTTTCAACGTGTACGTAACTATGGCGGATCTGGATGATTTTTTTGCGAAAAAAGATCGCAAGAAGCCGAAAGGAAAGAAGTTCACGACTACGGAGGAAATAGCGAAGAAACTCGAGGAGACGGGCAAAAAAGTCGAGAAACATAAGCCAAAGGACAAACCGGCCACTCGGGAGGAGGAGGAAGAAGCAGAGCAAGTTCCTGTAAGTGTTCTAATAAAAGTGCGATTATTCACTCCGAGAGTCCAAAAAAAGTAAAGGATACTTTTTTTCATCAATAAGTGACTTTGCGATATCTAGGCTGTGTAGGGCTGGTGGGAGGGGGAATTTACAGGCAGCTGCCATGTTTGATCCTTATAAACGTCATATCGCCCCCCTCTCCTCTCCGCCGATCGACGAAAATTAGTTCTCTCATTTCATATCCTCGACGAATTTTTTTACCTTCATCATTGATCTACCGATCCCCTAGCAACGTTATGAGTAGTTACATAATCAGACGTTTAAAGATACGGATACGCTTTTTTCCTTTTAACTTTTTGTGTGCAAGAAATATGTTTAAAGCTGTCTTACCAACTGAGCACTTCGGAGTTCGAGAGAGATGGAGAAAGACATATTTGAACATATTTATCTCAAGAATTGATTGGATTACATAGAAATAGGAGATAAGTGACGGTAATTTGTGATGAATATTAAAATTTAGCAAAACCTATCAAGCTGGATTTTCACTTATTGACAAAATGTCGAGAAAAATGTGTCGGAATTATTTTGAGGTTATGCCGACTCCTTTCAACCTATGCGTATCATCTATCTACGTTTTGAATCTGAGGGACAATTTTCGTTGTGAATAGATGATTAATTTTCAGACTGCAGGTATGCAAAGATTTTGAGTAATGATGTTGATAATTTTTTTTACTGCCGGTTGGAAAAATAAAATTAATCATTGCCTGTGAATTTGAGTTAAGTTAGTCTTACAACCTATTTGCATATGTGTACTGACATTACATTATTTAGTACACATTACTTATTGTACCCATTACATATGTGTATTTATATATAGGAAGGTGTATAATTTACACATCTCAACATTTTCACGACACTACTACTAACATTCGCTTATTTTAAGGTTATGTAAACTTTATGGCAACCCAAGTATGAATAAGAAATTCTACAAAGATTTGCTCAATTATTGTTTTTACAAGTTACGCCGTTATTTTTCGAGCAATGTGCTCATTTTCTGCCATGATATTCCAAATTCCGTGACGTAGAATGCATATGATTTTTAAAAGAAATGTTATCTTCATTGTGAGCAAAAGTTTCTATTTTTAAATTGTTATTTACAATATTGCTGCTTTTATTTTCAGGAAGAGGATGAATGGCGAGTTTTCGAAGAGGAGAAGAAGGACTACACAGGTCTGAAAATTGGCAATCTCGCTGTAAACGAACATGTGGAAGTCGAGTCTGATGAAGAAAGAGGAACTGGTGAAAACAGTTCAGACGGTGAGACAGGTGAGGCTGGCATGAAACATACCGGTCCCTGGAAAAAACCTGATGCACCAGAGCAAAAAGAAGTTGTTGAAGCTCCAGCCACACAAACTCCTACACCTGCTGCGGGCGGTGGTAGCTATAAAGCTCCTCACTTGAGAAATGTATCCTCATCGACGGCTAGTCCGAGACCAAGAACGAGAAATATTGCACCAGACATCAACAGCGAAGAATATTTTCCTACACTGAGTGGAAAACAGCCACCAGGTGGTGAAACTGTGGGTCCTTGGGGCAGACGGTGAGTAATTTACTATATTTTTGAAAACATGGAAAAGATATAAATCTCTACAAGTTGATATGCAGACAAGTGCTGGAGTCGACCATTCGCACAAATCTGAGTCTCAAACTTGATCAATTATGATTTTCATTAAAATTATTAGAGCAAGCAATATTCTATGAACATTTTTTTTTTTTTAAAGTCAGTTCAATCGCTTGAAATTTTTGAGTTGTCAGCTAAATTTTTACATTGTTAACAAAGACCTTGTGTTTTAGAAATTTTTATTATTCTACTTGATAATATCCCCTTCTCGTCAAATGTGTCTTAAGAAGAAATTGCAAACAGTAGAAAACACGCCTTCTCATGAAATTTTTGTGAACTGTTGAAAATCATGTGGAAACAAACAACAAAATTTCACTCCGCAGGGTTTCCTACAACGTTCTGTTTTACCAAGCGAGCATTCGCGTTCAATATTAACCTATGATTACTCACTCGCAAATCATAAAAAAAGAAAACAATTCTTTCTCTCCATATATCGTTTTTTATTTTTATATCGATTAGGAAGCGGGAAGAGGGCAACTTCGAAGAAGTGCGTAACCGAGGTGGAAGCAGAGGCTACAGTATGCAGGAGCCACAGACTCAAGCGCCCAAATTAGCTTTGGGCAACAAATACGGTGCCCTTTCCCAAGACCAGAGCTGAGAGCGTGATTGTCGGTTCGATCGTACGACAATGAAAAATCGTAAAAGTCGTATCGCATCGTTTCGTAGCCCAGTCGTGTGCCGACGAACACTTTTTATAGGTTAGAAATTTTTATTCGCGTTCGCGCACGCGAATTTGGCACGCTCGCCTATTGGGAACACGGCATTATCGACGACGACGTCATCGCAACGAAACAAACAAAATCTATTTACGCGAAGCATCATTCATCTTTTCATCTCGCGCAAAACATTCTTTATTAAGTAACGTTTAAATCAGTGACTCGAAATATACAAAGCACCGTGGATACCTCTGGCGGAAGAGTTGGTGAACTAAATAATGTTTCTTGCGAGAGAATAATAAGCAATGATAAAACAAAAAATACCAAGACCGAGTTTTTACGAACGCCAACTTGGCGAGTTACCAATGTTCGCAGCTAGGGTCGCATCGGTAATTCGTGTTTCCCAATTTTCGTACGTACATCAATCACCATCTCCCCCTCTCTTCCCCCACCCCGAAACAACGCCAAGGCTTCAAGCTCTCTTCCACATGAAAAAAACAAAGTCACTCAGACCTTTCTCCCCCTTCCCACCCGACCCTTGTATAGGAAATTCAATTCTGCGATAATTATTATCAAACCTTCGAGTTTGACTCTCGGAAATTAGTAATAAAAATAATCGAGTTTATGGTGATTTCTTAGTTATTATTGAGAAACAAAATAAATTAAAATTGGACTTGTAACTAATTTTTGAATTTTTTTTTCTTTTTTTCTTGTTCTTTTGTTCCGTAAGTACAAATCTACGCTGCACAGTCGTCGTGAAGAACTCGCGTGTCGTCAAACAGGAAATAAATTTCATATTTTTTACGTGAAACAAAATGAGAATCTTAAACTTTTTAAAGGCAGTAAAACGATGAGTTTACCATAAACCATTGCATGAAAAATAAAACTTCCATGAGGGCCATCAAAAAGAGTCTGCTACATCACTGAAGAGTTGAAAGAAAGAAGGCAATGGAAAATAAATAATAAAAACACTCGTAGGTAAATTAAGGAAAATATTAAACTTATATATACGATAGGATAATAAGTGGTTCGCCGGGGCTGGGCTTCGGAACGTCGCGACGAGAGAAAGCGAGAGAGCGAAAGAGAGAGACAGACAGACAGAGAAAAAGAGAATATAAAAAAGAAAAAACGTGCGCGGAATAAAAAAAAATGATGCGTTGATAATTTTTCCGAGCGTGAACTATAACGAGAGAAAAAATGGAATTAAAATATCAATCGATAAAGAAAGAAGCAAAAAAAAAAAAAAAAAAAAAAATTGTGAAAGATGGAAAAAGCGGACTGTGGCCTGGAGGGGTCAAAAGCGAGCGAGTAATTGTGTACGAATGTATTGAGATCCACGGAAGGTAAAGACGCTTTTGTTAACAAATTGTTTAATTATTTCTGTTAGATTAGATTTTTTTTTAATAAAAAAAAAAGCATTGTTTAAGTACATTTTTTTTTTATTGAAACAAAAATAATTAAATTAAAAGTAATAGTTTTTTTTCTTTATTTTTTTTTTTGTTAAAAAAATTGTAGTTACTTTTTTTTTAATGAAAAAAAGTGAAAAAGCGTAAGGAGGGAAAATGGGAAGAATTCTTCCGTCTCGAGACTCCAAGGGGGAAAGGGTGCTAGCTAGCCCTGTCATATTTCTTTTGTTTGTTTGTTTTTTTTTTTTTAACATTGAGCAGGTCAAGTCGTAGCTCGAAAAAGAAACGAGACCAGTCCTTGTACAGCGATCGAACGAAGTTGTGATTATTTATAATACAAACAAAAAGTTGCCGGGACACTCGTGCGTACTGCCCCAAATGCATTTTGTTTTTTTCTTAACGAACATTTCTAACGGAGTTTTTGCCTTCTCTGAAACTTCATTATTGTATTTTTTTTTTGTTTCAATATAGTTATTCTTTTCATATATTGAAACGAAGGCGTCGCTTTGTTTACATCATCGTTAATGCGGAAAACAAGAAAATCTTCAAACCGCTGCACATGAAAATGAAACAAAGCTTTTTTTTCTGTTAAAAGTTCGTAGAAAAATCTCACACGACGACGAGAAACTAGCCTGTATTTTGTTACGGATAATGAAGAAAAAGAAGAACAAATTTAAATAGATCAATTTTATCGCTATTGTTAAGTGCGCAAAGAGCGATAATGTAGTGATCGAAAGAGAAAGCAAGAGACGAAAAAGATATGTGGATGAAGAAAAACAATGGAATAAAAATGGATTATAAGAACATCGAGACCCAAGTCCTTTTTAAAAAAAATGTTGTTTTCAATTTATCATTATTAAACAACGTTAACATTACCCTTTTAATATTATTATCAAACAATCGTGCTCGTCAAGAAGATCGTCCTCATCACATTTGGGACCTTGGAGAATTTTTGTTTACAAGACATCTTCCGGTTTGGCCGAATCGATGTCGCTAAAACGCATTTTAACTCGCTCATTTGACATACACGTTTTTGTATCATTGTACTTCATGACGATGATTATAATCGGGATCACGAAGATACCTTTCACCGTATTTCAAGCCATGAGTCCCAGCGTTGCTGTAGGAAATGTGCATAGGCTTTTCGAGGAGAGCCGTGTTGAACTTTGGAAGAAAGTAAGTCCAAGCTTTTCCAGGTATCCCGATCTATTAATGATATTTAAAAGAAAAACATTAATTAGTCCTCTCATTGGTTTCGTTTCGTGCCTTCGTTTGAATAATAGCCCTGGGTTACCACTATGTGGCTGCATTGCACTGACAAAATGATGTACACTGTCAACAGAAGCTTAAGTTCTTCTAATGAGTTATTACGAGTAATAGCAAGATGGAGAAAGCATTTAATGAAGGATTTCACATCATCTTAATACTTAGAATCAATTCAGGAATATTCATGTCCGATACTCTAAAATTAGTCCTCGCACAATGTATATTTGCAGCTTCTGTTCCAAGATTGCGGAGAAATCGATTCTTTTGTAAAATAATTGAAAATAATTCAATTCTTCAGGGAAAAAGATGTCTCATTCGGATTAAAAACTTCCATCTGTTGAATGTGCATGAAAACTAGTGAGAAAAAATACCTCTTCAAAATTAATATCAGGGTTCAAGTTGACAGCGGGCGCAACCAAAATATCCTCTTCGGTACGAACGTAGAACGAAGGATGCTCCTCTAATTCGTCCAACTTCGCAAGCATCTTTGTATCGACGTCGTAAACCTCGCCGAGAACTTGCTGGATAAGTATTTAAGTTTGAACAATTTATTGAAAAATGAACAAATCAGAAAACAAATGACAGCACCATCTCGTATGCAGATGCTTACATGTTTATATTTACTTTATAAGCATATGGGACATAACTTACATTTCCAATACCGGGTTTCTTCAATAGAAATGGAATATTGTATTTAGTCGCTATGACAAGAGGATACTTGTTAACGGTTTTACCGAAACCGAGAAACTTTGCATAACCATCCGCCGTATTTTGTATGACTCCATGGTTAGGCTCGCCACGTTTCAACGTTCCGTAAACAAAAACTCGATGCAGTGGATTCTTGAAGAGACTCTCGTACATTTTTTTTCTTTATCTATTATCATTATGTTCAATCGGGCTGTCAGATCACATGAACCAACCCACTGAACACTGTACCATCGCTATTCTTAACGTATGTACCACCTCCATGAAATTGCCCAACCAATTTTAATTTTTAGAACTTTCGATTTGTTCTATTTTTTCATATATATTTTAATAACTGAATTAAAACGTGACCAATTATCTGTGTGAGGTATGTGTGGGTACGTTAGATGTATGTGTGTGCTGCGTGTATTTTGGATAGAGGATCTTATTTGGTTTCTAGTAAAAGCTGGCTAAATGAGTCGCATCTCCGATTGGCCGACCGGTCGAGTGCCGAACGAGTGGCGCCATGTTGGAAGTAGTACGAACCGCGATCCTTGTGGCCAACTTAACGGGGGTGCAAAAAAGTTCACACGTTGGCCGTTCAGATGTCGCAGAAGGAACTCTCGAAATTTCAACTTTTGTAGAGCGTTGCTTATCTCACCCCTAATCACGGTCATGAATTCCTGCTCTACCGCGATGACACACAAGCACAGCCAGGCACAGACAAGTCGTCGTTTTGTTGATAATTGCTCGTAGCATATACAGGTTACAGAAGTGACAGAGATAATACGCGAAAGTTATGAAAATATTTAACACTAATACAGAGAAACGTTGATTTTAATCAGTTTTTATTATCGAATCAATGAGTAGATTGTAATCTTGTTTAAAAATAAATTCCATTTGTTTACAAACATCTTTTCGCCTTGTTCGGATTTGTGGTTAAACGTTGAGTATTTGAGAATGATGTTACAGGCCATTAGTGGCTTCAGTCCTAGAAGAGGGAGATAAAGCTCCCGACTCTTCTTTCACGTTATCAAGAAGCTGGAAATGCAAACGATACAGTTACGTGCAATACGTACCAGATGACGTAATGGAGCTTAAGGTGTGGGTGGAGGGCATACAACGAATCGTTTGCGGCGTTACTGAATCTACTACCTGTCAGGTGCGTTACCGATGCCTGATCCTTTACAGTTTTAATTCTAAATTTGTCTGCTACTATATCGATGACCATAAATAACCTTAAAAAGGATAGGCGAAGATTAATAAGATTACCCTATGAAAAAAGATTCTTATATAAAAACATTAATTAATATTTAATTACCATTGCTACGAATGTTTTATTAAGTGTACACGAAATATTATTTTTGTCAGGATGTCGTTTATGCCCTCGCACATGCAACTGCTCAGACTGGCCGATTTACATTAATCGAACGGTGGCGTACCAATGAGCGTCTCCTTGCACCACACGAAAATCCAGTGAAAGTGAGATAATTAGTATGTAGTAGTTAATAAGTAGAGATGATAGGTAGCAGTAGTTGATATGTAGATGTATGATGATATGGAAGATTGTGTCAATTGTAAATTATGACATAACTTTTAACAGTGAATTATTCCTTATGAATGAACAAAAATTGGAAAACATGCTTAAATATATTGAACTCAGTTTCTAATAATGTTCACAATCCTCGGATGTTGGAATAGACAAAAAGGTGTCATTGACAACAATCGTTCAAACCTCTCAACTATGCAATCCTATCGTACTATCTTATCGATTACAGCATAGATATAATAACATTTCGTCCTCTATTACAAGTAAACATAAATCTTACACAGATCTTGATGAAATGGGGCGAATATGCACCCGAGGTTCAATTAATTCTACGGCGTTCGACACCAGAGGGTAACAAGGCGCAGAATGCCTTAGGGGTTCATGTAACCCAAGGTACACGTTCGAGTGGTCTGCCAGGAACATCGATGGAGTCACCAACTGCAGGGCATGTGCACGATGATCTAAAATCTACCATTCCAATGCCTGAATTGGAAAATGGTCAGGGAGTTCTAGAACGCAATCGCAATATTCGGAAATCCCTTACGTTCAGTGGACTCCATGGCAATGTTACCGACAACAATGTTGAGGTAGATTCAGTTTTTAACAATTGATTTATATGCGTCACCCAGTTTGGGAGCTACCAGATATTGAAGTAATAATATGTAAGCATTAAAAACACTTAATGTTCGTTTTTCTAGGTACATATGGAAAATGTTGCCATAGTGCAGCCTACAATGCAATCAAAAGCAAGAGTATTTAGTGTTCGAAAAGCTGCTCATAAAAATGTTCAATCTCCCACTGGTGCAGTTGCGGGTGATGGTATATTCTCTCAATCTTCTGTTTTATCGGCGTTTACACAGTGAACGTGTGTAGAATTGCCTATTTTCTTTTTCACAATCAGGCACGATATACTTACCGCATAAGAAAGTCCGTGAATTGCCGCCTTATCGAGATCCGCCTGGCCCCACATCACCATTGAGAACTTTACCTCCCTATCGCGATCCACCCCCACCGAATTCAAATAGTCCCGGCAGGTCGCAGTTTCAAGGAGATCTCAATAGTCCCGGCGCACCTCATCATAAAGAAAATCAATCGTCACCGAGAAACTCGACGAGATTGAAGAGAAATCTTGTACAGGTATCAAATGTATTTATATTGGGTGACGAACATTTCGTAAACGAGGCGAAATAGGAAAGAAACACAGTAAAATTCTCAATAATATGCGGCTTTTGCTTATCAATTATAATTTGTAGGTCTTTTTCCATTAGTATAACACTACATATATGACGTGCTTTCAGGAATTTCAAGAATCGAAAGTTTCACCACAATTGGGTTGCTCCGGCTCGGGACAATCAGCGAACATGGTAACAGTGGCTTATACTCAGCGATACGTTGAACTCATTCGACTAGTCAACAGGCAACGTGACACCATTAACGCTCAGCAAGCAGATCTTACAAAGGTAAATTAAATCAAATTGCAATTTAAATATTTTTTTCTGTTCCAAGCTCCGTTTATGGATGAATCATTGATAACTCTGAATTGATCGGAATGTGTTCCAGTTCGACGCGGAAATACTTTACTGGGAAACTAAAAGCCGAGAGCAAACGCACCAAATGGATTTCATTTCTCAGGAGGTGAATCGCATTGAATCAACCGGACGAGTTATCGAAGAACAAGTAAGAATTCATTGGTTCTTGTCGCAATATGAAATTCGTCATATTAATGAGTGAAGATAAGCCATTATGTTACAATAACGTTCGTCATCGAAGCTGTTAATATAATAACAACAAAATTGTTCCCAGCTGAAAGACTTGGCGCATGCGGAAGAAGAAGGTGAAATTGTCCGACAACAGGAAAAAACGTTGAAATCGGAAATAACCTTACTGAGATCAAAATTAGCAAATTGTGAAACGGAGTTACTGCAATGCAAAAACAAAATAAGACTGGTAATGGAAGAATTAGCATTGGAGCAGCACAACATGAGTCGTGAATTGGACGAACGACAGATCATGGAGCGCAAGATGATCGGGGAACTCGAACATTTACAGGAAGAAGTCGAGCATGCAAAGCAAACAGCAGATTTGACAAGTCAGTGTGCCGATTCGTTGAAATTTGAAGTCAGTAGCCTCGAGGCGGCTATCGTGGAAAAGAAAATGCAAGTCGAGCGTCTGGTCACGGATATGAAAGAGGCCAATCTACAGAGTCTCACTGTTGCTTGTCAAGACGAGCAGGTCAAACATTTATTAGAAGGTAACATCGAAGACGCCAAGCTTTTCCGTGAGTCAACATTCGATTTGTTCTGTAATTCGTATTAATACATAATGTTGTGTTTTTAGGTGCTCAAAAACCAGGCAGTACTCGTAAAATAATTGGCTCTCCGAGACAACTAGAGACAGCCGTGCCGACTAGTAAAAATCCGCATGGTGTCTGGGTTTGATTGCATTTTACGTAACGAGACATTCTAAGACTAAATTTTACAAGAAATGAAGATTGGATGACAGCGGTGCCATTGTTTGCATCTCTTAGTAGATCTTCTCAAAATTCATACAAATTTCAAAATCAACATAATTCACTTTCAGTGAATTTGCAACGTTGTCTAGAACAATCTTAACAATTACACATATTATAATTACAGAAAATTTATCGAGTTTAAGAGCACACAGTTTGTCAAACAACCACAACGTAGAGTTTTTGTTTAAGACTTAGATCTCAGATTCTAATGATAGTCATACGAAATTGTATACCATATGATATAAAGCCTCTATTTGTCAACATTAATCGTTAGAATACTGATGTACTGTAAAAATCTTCAAATCTCGGACCAGAAAAAATAACGCATACTTTTCAAACGTCTCTTCATTGAATCAATAAAAATGAAAATGCACAATGAAAATGCCATATACATGTATGCGACTTGGAATGATTCAGTTCATTGGAAAAAATTATGCGTGGTGACTTATCCCATGTAATGAATACATCAAACAATATAAGTTGACCATTTCTTAATACGAGTAACGGATCAAAGGAATTATTGGATTTTAGCCACAGGCACAAATCCATTGGAAGGATGAGGAGTAGAATGCTCTTATAATGCTGAAAATTTTATTTCCTTAAGCAAAAACACTTATTATTACAATATAATTGTAATAAAATGTATAATATCAAATAAATATATTTGGATTGTGTTCCTCTGCATCTGATTCTGAACGGATACTATTTTACGACGATGGCATATCATAATCATCACTTTCTTTGTTTTGGCAGCATTTTAATTGTTTTGTCTCGTCCAGTCGAAAGTACGATGGGATCCTGAACAATTTAATACACGCTATGTAAGTGCCGGCACCATTACTCTATTGGGCTTTCTTTTAGCGACCATCTTTGACAACACACAATTTCTCAATTTTCCTTTATCATCATGAAAAAGGAGAAGTGTCATTGCTACAATCGTTTATAAAGTATTCTTTATACTCGTCCGTGGCCATTTAAAACAAGTTTTTTTTTACTAATTACAACATTAACAAAGAATAATAATTTCTTTTAAACGACGCGAAAACCAGTTGCGAAATAGGGAAGCGTGGCGGCACTCATGGCAACTTGACATAGTGCGTAAACACGTCGCCCTGAAATTCACGTATCTCGACAGCGTCGAGTAAATAGGATCAACGGATATAACGGTCTAAGGGTAACTACAGGTTTCTCTTACATATTAATAATTTGGTGGCTGTTCAACAACCGATTGTGCGACTTCCGGTTGGTGCAGTCAAGAATCATCGGGCATTTCAAGGTCGAGGGACCGAACTGCGCACAGTGACCCACGCAGTAGTGACCGTTAAACAGTTTGTTGGTGGCACTGCTGGCGTAAATCGGTTGTATTACTTGAGAATACAACAGGATGGCTTTTTCTTTTCCACTTTGCTTTTCTTCTTCTTTTTAGTCTATTCGATTGTGTGAGCATCTTGACACCCGTTACTTAAGTACTGGTAACACCTTTGCGCGCGACTAGCAAATTCAGCACAGGATGCTTCATTATATAGCCAACTGCCTTTTTGTGCGTTACCATCGTGAAATCATATCCATTGCATTGTAATATCTTATCGTGCATTCTTAATCCGCTTTTTGCTGCTGGAGACCCCTCGTGCACTTCCGTTACATATATCCCCTAAACATCGTACATCGATATAATGAATATATTGATAGAATTAAGTTTGTACGTATTATCAAAAGTATAACAAGCACTTTGGAAATCTAATGAAATTTTTTAGAATAATATTATACGTTATCAGTGTATCCTTGTGGGCTTTTTCTGAAATCCTGATCAATCCCTCCACCTATTTTGAAACCGCATTTCATTACCTCCTCGCCGTCACTGTTCAGTCCGGTTTCTTTGTGTAAAGTTATGGGTATCTGAAATCCAATAAACAAAAAAATAAAAAATGTTTACACCGCTATAAATTGCACGGAAACACAATTAATGTAATATTAAAACATTTTGGAAATAATGATAACAATAATGCTACAATCTTGTTATAGTGCCTTAATGCTCTACTCTTATATTTAGTGATCGGATGAGAGATGCGGGTCCTTTCATAACAATTATCATACTACGAAATAATAAACTCGAAATGATTTTTAAAACAATGAGTGAACAAATAGAAAACGAAACTTACACTCAGGCACTCCATAGCAGTGCCTGCTTGGTGCTGAAATGCCATTTTCGCGCACATCTTGAATACTTTGGCTTTTCGTTCAGTTTTTTAAACTTAAAAAGATGATCCTGGTTCCGTTCTCGTCTCTTAAAAGGATTAATTACAGCGACATTCGTCTACTGTATACGTTACTTCGTTCGACAGATTCAGAACGAACTTGAGGTTATAATTCTATAACTTTTTATAGCTTGATCCAAACAATAATGGTTCGAACTGCGTCGATTTCGTCGGGATATACCTATACGTATGGCCACTTGTTCGTAGTTCGCAATGTGCTTACGTCGCGTTAGTCGATGATCCAACTCAAATATTATACCTTGTTGAGAATTCGTGGAACCGCGTGCGGGTGACAACAAAAACCGCAGATATATGGCATACGTCTATACATGTATGCATAGGAAATAACTATGTGTAGGAAAGTCTAATCGGGTGACAGCACTGCCACCTGTTTACCTGTCACGTCCTACGTCGAAAATTTATATGTTAAAAGCTTGTATATTGGGCGACGCCTTGAAATGGGGGAGACAACAATGGGATGATTCATTTCTGATTATTATTGTATTATTTTTTGTGTGATTGTACCATGATATTTACAATATGAAAAGAAGAGATAGAGTTTATCGACTATGTTGCTGAGTTACAGAATTCTTATGCAATGGTAGATGACGCTAGCTGAAAAGAACCGAAACTAAATTAAAAGATCTTTTTACATTCATACCGACAAAAAGAAAGTTTTTATGTTCACGACGATAAGAGCGGGAATCTAAACAAACCGAATGTATGCGGCGTATGCGGTACCATAACTGCCATAACCTATAAACGTAAACAAATCTGTGAAACTGATTAATTGAACATGAACGTAGGGAAAAGTCAAGGCTTTATCGCTGTTCACGTTGGTAAGAATATATAATCATATATTAGAAATTATTATTTACTTATTTAATATTCTGGTATGCTATAAATATTGCAATTACTGTGATTTTTAACAGGAGCTGGCCAACATTCAAACTCATTAAAACCGACGTACCGGAAGTTGTGTAAAGAGGCATGCAAAGAGGTATGTTATAATTTACGAATAGAATTGTTAATCTTTTAGTACTCAATACTTTCTCTGCAAAATCCTGGAGTGCGTGGTCCAAACTTAATTAAGAATAGGAAATACCTTTGGAAAACATGCAGTCCTTAGTCTACTAGTCCTCTATATTATTCTTCTTTGTCAGGGTATTCGATATTTGGACAAGATAAATCCCAGTCCAATAGACGCTGTCGTTCAGGCAACATCGATATTGGAAAATTCGCCTTTTACTAATGCTGGATTTGGTTCAAATTTAACCCTTGATGGAATCGTCGAGTGTGACGCAAGTGTAATGGATGGTTCGAATTGTCTTTTTGGTGCAATCGGTGCTGTTAGTGGTATTAAAAATCCAATAGCTTTAGCCAAATGTCTTTGCCAACAGCAACTTCGTAAAAACACCCATGGTAGAATTCCACCTAGGTACGGCTAACATTGTTTAGTAACACCAATGTAATAAGCAATATTCTTCAATGCAACAAGTTTCCGATAAACAAGTCTATTGGAAAATTATTTCTATACAAAGAATTTTTTCTATATAGTTTTCTAGTTGGATCTGGAGCTCATGTTTGGGCGAATGAGATGGGAATTCAAACAGTGCCTGCGGAGCAACTCATATCAGGTATCAGAAAACGTTTATATCAGGTGAATGAAACAAATCAGCATAAAGTAGCAATAATATTTCATTGCATACTAATATTTATAGGTAAAGCACGGAAAGTGTTTGCTCATTATAAACGGAAACTGGATATTGATGATAAAGGAATTAATGAGGTAAAGATATTGTTGAGGTATAACAACATTAAAGCATACCATAAAAGATAAATAATTCGTTCGAGCGTCGGGATGAAATGTAATGTATCAGCCATTCAAATTTCAGACCCTTGTTCGTTAATTTCACTGAAGAAAAGATATGTCGTTGACTCGAGTGAATATACCTTTATGTACGATGCATGTTTGCATTAACTTGATCAATTTAATAAAAATTTTTTTCCCCAGTGTTAGTCAACGTGGATACTATGATATTTTGGATATTTCTTGGTTCGTCAGCTGGTGAGGCAAAGAATGGATACAGTTGGAGCTGTGTGTGTTGATGGCCTTGGAAACGTTACTGCGGCTTGTTCCAGTGGAGGAATCATTTTAAAATATCCCGGAAGGGTAGGACAAGTAAGTACATAAACTATAAAGCTTCTCGATACATTCTGGGTGAAATCATACTATGTGCTAATTCATCAATACGTATCAATGCCTCAACGATACAAAAATTATAGTAAATAGTTAAAAATGAAGTTCATTTCCGGTTTAAGGCTGGTGTATGGGGCTGTGGATCTTGGGCACGCAATGGAAAATTTTCCGTTGGTGTGAGTACATCCGGCTGTGGTGAACATCTCATACGTACGACGTTGGCAAGAACTCTTGCAGAGGCGGTTGTAAACACCAGCTGTCCGACAACGACTTTACACGCGACCATGAAGAAAGATTTCATTGGTAATCGATCCCATCTTCGCGAAGAATAACTAGCTTGAATTTGATTCTTATGATATTATTACTGTTTTTATGAGATTTTCTCTTTATACTAATATATTGCACAGAATCGGAATTCCTGACGGGCGTTAAGCACAAACTAGGAGGTGCAATTGTTCTACGTTATTCTGCTCAAGAGGGATTTGGGGACCTTTTATGGACACATAGCACAAATTCCATGATCGTCGGTTATATGAGTACAAATAACAAAGCGGCTAAAGTATGTACCCTGATGGATCTTATCGATGGATTAACGTAAATGAAAATATCTTGATTTACAAATATCTCCAATTTTTCTCGCATAGACCCAAATATCTTCCCTTCTATCTCAAGATGTCGGCAGAATAGCTACGGTTGGAGGTGTTTGTTTTAAACTGGACCAATAAGCCAGCGACGATGCTATGAGGCATAAAGTATGTCACAACACTACTTTTATTTGATCAATCTTCTGTATTATTTTGCAAATCATGCTCTTTAGAATAAAGCTGCGTTTTATATTTTTACCGTATGTCACTGTATATTCGTGATTCTGCACACGCTCCCATACAATTGTCACTGCCCAAGTTAAAATTTGAGAGTATAAAATTTTTTTCAGAAGAAATACAGCTGTACTTCAAACGTCAGCCGACTATAATATTTAACGTGCAACGTAGTCTATATGAGGTAAATTCTTAAGTTGTCTTACCTACGTGTAATTGTTAATCAATGTTAAGATACGGGCTTTTTGTTGTATACAAGTTTTTTTTCTTTATTCAATAGAACATCACATCTATAGATCGCCTATTGCTTATGTATCATAATATTATAAAAGTTTGAAGTAATACAATCCGAACGTCAATTTTCTTATTTAAAGCTCATGCATTTTTTTGGTAATAGGCTGAACGTTACCAGATCGACATGGAAACGTTTATTTTCAACTAATTATTAATATTAAAATGTAACGGTGACTTTGTGCGATTCATTGGGATGGTGGAACTTTAGTAATGGGTGAATTATTAATCTTATTCAATATATCTGAAGATTGCTGATTATTTGCCGAGCCCCTGCGCGAACCATACTTCTTGGGGTACAAGTTCAACGGTGGTAGATTAGGATGTTCGATTCTCGTTGGCGAACTTACGCGTGGACGCATCGTTGATTTCTGTGTTCCATACAGTTCTGTGAAAAATGAAAAATATAATAGTTTCTTTCGGTTGTATGAAAGTATTAGACCAGAACCAGCCATTCTTTTCGTTCCAAGAGTAAACGATGCAGTAAAATGTTATCACGTACAGTTAGATGTTAAATTATATCGACTCCGATATAAGAGTGAAAGAAAAGATTAATTAACTTTGAATACTTCAAACTTCTATCGCGAGACGATTCATAATTGTTATGCACGCATATTAAATATAGTATGTACCTGTCTCTACCGGATCCAAATCATCATCGGGCTGATAACACTCGGAATTCAACGACAATGGTTCTTCGTAATCTACGAATGCTGTGTTATCAAATGCTTTGTCGTCCTTCGGACGTTGTACCGGTTGCGAAATCGATGGCTGGACGTAAGTCTGAATCAACAACGATTATACCATAATAATTTCTGCAATAATGTTACGATTCTCTATCTATGATCTTCATAAATATTCAATCAGACTCGATTGTATGCAAACAATTTGTTGGTGTACGCATAATATATAAGCCGATTATACTACGGTTTTATTTGTTCGAGAAAATTTACTGTGCTTTCTCGATCGCGCGAGATTTCCTGTAGAATTTTGTTTTTGTTATATTAAAGTGCCCGCAGCTTTACATGTTCAATCGGAGCCGATGAGTAGGTACGCTTGTGGGATGATCGGTTGTTGATCGTTTCATAAGTGTGCTCTTCGAGATAGTGGCGTGTGGTGCCACGAGGAGTTAGAGTAGCCCACATAACACGACTGTCTTGTACGTTATCCACAGAGCAGGGATAAAGTACTGCCTCGTTCTGCATTCGACAATTTTTTGATTCTGTGCATGACGCAGGAGGTGGAATCGACATTGACCCATTCTTCATGCCTCCGTTGCTGAAATTGATTAATCATACTTGAATTTATTTTCTTTTATTAAAAAATTGGAGCGATATAAACAGTTCGATATTGCCTTATAAGAATGAGTGGTCCTTGAGTTACACTAATTGACATGTACTTACAATTTGCATCTTAATACGAGGGCAGCTAGTACAAGGCCAATGAAAATTACACCCACGCAAGATGATATGAGAACTAGAAGCCAAGTATCATCAAAAACAGTTCCTGAAAAAAAAGCGGTTCAGTTTTTGGAAAAATTACAGTATTATAGTCTCCACGCACTTGTTTTGATTAGTAACTATTCGTACAATACACGCCATTAGCAAAAGGGTTTAAAATGGGAATTGACTGTCAGCGATCGTGGTGGCAACTTTCTGTACTATACTAGACTATCAGAAAGAGACTGTCGTTTGCTAGTTCACTGTATTATGTATTATATGAAATCCACATATTACTGTTTTGACGTCTCGTTATTCTATCACGTTTCATCATAGATGAGATACTTCATAAGAGTTATTTGCATATCAATAACATTATCAACATATCGGCTATCTATGATTGGTTATGTTATCGCGTAGTTTCAACAGTGCCAAACCGGTCATATTAACAAAAGTGCTCATTGGTTATATTTTTATTAATTGACCTTGATGAGGCATCTCGACATACTGGACACCCTCGGTTCGCCAGTTACACGAGTGCTTGCAAAGAGTATTGTTGAGGTATGCTGGATTTATCAAGACTCCAGCATTCGAGTAAACATTGGAGCTGTATTGTAGATAGGTTGGAATTGGTGGTGGTGGAATGTGAAGAATTAAATTAGGTGGTGGTCCAAGACCACAAAAAGCACAACTGTCGTTTACGACAGAGGCTGCTATGTCCATGTTTGTCATCTGGAATTAAAAAGAAGTTCTGCATATTCGATATATTTATAACCCTTATAACTCTTCATTATTCACATAAAGCGCCATCTATGAGAGAGCTCCTCAACCTCCATTGGTGTCTTCAAAGAGGAAACTGCTATCAAGGGAAAATTATCAGAAAGTTTACATTCATAAATTGCAAGAATGTTATAATTTTCTCAATTTTATTAATTCTATAAATTTTGTTGTTCCGTATGCTGATTTATCAATGCAGAAATTTGTATTCTCATTAATTGCCTTTTTATTTTTAGGATCATGAAAAGCTGCTGATCTCTCATATAAACTCCAATGGGCAATTATAGTGAGCCCATAGGCTTTATAGAAAGCATCTCATACTTTAAGTTAGCGCTGCTTAAATCTTAAAGAAAATTGAAATTTGTTTTACTCACATGCAGCGACATGATTTAATATAGCGATGGTTTCTTGTAAAGGAATGATTTACAAGATAAATTCTTAGTGATATCTGTCAAGCACTGACATAAACAACGAGACAAGTGATTATTTAAGAATTAATTCAATGACGAGTGGCCACATGAAGATTCATGTTATACGAATCTTGTTTCGACATCTTTCGATCGTCTCCGGAAGCCAACATCTTACGATGTTTTCTTTTTCGAATCGCGAAGATACGTTTTCGCACGAAAATAAATAACTCTGCGGGTGGTTTGTCGAGCAATGTTCAATGGACCATATTGTACGACGAAACGACGATTTTTTAAGCCGGAAATGAAGCAAAAATGCAACACGAGCCAAAGGAACTTGTAAAGTTTCCCTTAGCACTGATAGCTAAAGGAGCTCGCGAGCTTTGCACGAACCCCGTGACTCACGGAAGGGCGCAAGCGCGCGACTATTGAGCGAAAAGCTCATCTCGCGCCGACGCGACGGATGTGCGCACGCGTCATAATATCGCATCTACCATGGGTGAGTTCACAGGTTGGTAAATATGTCCAACACTTGTTAGCGCGATCAACACAATTTGGCGCATGTCAACAGTTTGTCTCGCATTCTATAATGCAATTCCTTCCATTTTTTAATGACAGTTATTTCTCTAAATTTCTGTCGTACCAAGCAAGTCTTTAAGGAATCTCAAATATCTTTCGAACAGACAATTTCGTATATAAATATTATGATTGGACAAATACAGTGTAAAAAATGGTTTAGAAACAATGTTGAATGCTTTTCAGTTGTAATAATGATATAGTATGGTTATTGAGCGAATGTCAGAGTAAGATTCGTTCTCTATTTTGGGATAAACAACTTCAACATATTTGTTGGCTTAATGTCATGTTTTTGATGGACAGAAGGGTCGAAGGCAGATGCCACTCGCACCCAGTCACAATGGTGACTGTTTCGTTAGTGTCCGGCGTAGTAGCAAACGGAAATGGGGTAGAGACTCACATGGTAAGTAGGAGAGTCTGGAAAGGCTTATTTGTAGGTTACATGGTGGTACAGGCGAATATCATCAACTTGCTCAATTGGTAGAAAATCGTGAAATAGATCATGTTTTCGTTTTTGGCATGTTTTAAAATTTCAAGCAAAAGATTTTAAAACGTGAGGAAACGCACTTTTTTCTATCTTTAATTTAACAAAAGTTCATTGTATATTGCATAAACGATCAACTAAAGGAAGAGAATAAGAATATTGGTGATAAATTGAACGACAGTTAATTAATGAGGAAAACATCAAGGACATAATTGTATAGATAAAAACAATGATACTTTCCTTTATTACAATTTTCACATACGAGCGCAGTTATTCTATGGTAATTATATATTAGTGGATAAGACGTCCTTCACGCAAAATGAATACCTTCAGCGTTGAATGCGTGCAGCACACTGTAATGGCATTTTTCATTAGAACTTATGTAAGAAATATAATACTCTTCTCAATTCTGAGTAGTTTACCTTATGAAATCGTCCATATCCATCGTTCTAGCTCGCTGATTTTCAGCATTTACTTTTTCTAAGATATTGCTGATCTTTACTTTTATATCGAAGTCTTCAGGAATAGGCTAAAACAAAGATTATCGGGCAAAATATGAGCAAGAAAATTCTATTTTAATTCCATTTGCATGAGTTTATAGTATGAAACATTTGAATGCTTACAGTGTTTTGTAGACTGCAGTGAAGTTTGAAGTTTTTTTCCAGCATGGATAGAACCGTAGTCTGCTTGAACGCAGCACCGAGAGTTTTGTTTTTTCTCACAAAAGCAATTCTAGTGAAGCCATCCCATTCATGATAATTTATTGGTAGTGGTGGATTTCTTGGTTCTATCCTTACAACACTCGATTCAACCTTTGGCGGTGGTCGAAAATTGTTTTTACCGACTTTCATTAACATGTCGACTCTAGCCAACAATTGTGTGTTAACGCTTAATCGGCAATAAGCCTTTTCCCCAGGCTTCGCCACTAGTCTCTCTGCAAATTCCCTCTGAAACATGAGCACCGCACATCTGGAGAAGTGCGTCATTCGTCGCAACTACAATATTAACGTTATTTTAAACCCAAGGGTCGATTCAAAGTAGACAAGTTTTTTTCTATACCTGAAGAGAGGCCTGTGAAGAAGAAGTTTGAAAACCAAAGGCGATGATATTTGATAGGGAACATTAGCGACACAAAGGTCGAAAAATGGCAAATCAGCTTTGAGTACATCTCCAACCATAATCGTTAATTTCGATTGTACTGGTGTCCCTTGAACACGTTTCTGAAGTTCTGCTACCATTCTTGGATCGACTTCGCAAGCTATTACTTTTTTACACTTTTCCAACATTTTCACCGTCATGTTACCCGTTCCAGGACCTATTTCGAGTACTACATCGGTTGGCCTGAGAGCTGCCTTTTCAACCATACCTTGTACGATCAATGGATTTTTCAAGATATGTTGACCAAAATCCTTTGAGAACAATATACCTGTATACATGAAAAATGAATATTACCAAATGTATAGCAAGGTTATAGGTTATGTACGCATCATACGTAAACGCTTTAATTATTATTATGATATCACATTATGAAACTGAAGATAGTGGTGTTGCGTACTATTTACTATTATTGTAAACTATGTTTTTTAGAATTATAAATCTCCAACACGGTCTTCTTTCTAGCAAAGATTGCTAAGAATTCATGTTGTGAACGGACAAATTTTGTTTTTATGTGAAAAAAGACAAACCTTGCTTTGCGATTTCTGTATGAACGCGACTTTTCTTTTCAGAACGTACTTTCGGCATTTTGGCAAAACTTCAAGTGTATTGTATTTCGATTACTTTTACATTCGTCTCTTGTAAATAATGACAGCGGATGACCCACGTGTTGTCACTTCAATATCATCTTCTTTCACTTTGTGGTTCTGCTAGAGGGTTTATGAAGAGCACGGCAGATGGCAGGACACCTGCCGCCATCTAGTGATTGACTGTACAATCTGCAAACCTATAAAATCTTGAAATTGTAAAGAAATTTTACAGCAATTTTATTAAATTATAGTAATTTCATATGTTCATAGATGCGAGTGTATATTTATATATGTATATACATTGCGAACGTGGCGCACTTTTGTAAAAACATTAGTTTCGGGTCCTTATTTAGGCAGGTAGCGCATTCAAAGAGCAGCAAGTGTCTTACCCTTTCCACCGTCCGATTTGTTTTGCTTTGTTCTGTTATTCTACGCCCGAATCAGCTGGTATGATTGCGGGAGATTTTTAGTGTAACGCGTGTAACGGTTTTCCTTGACCGGCTTATTAACGGTGATAAAAGTGTAGTTTTGTACAGCAGTGATTCGTCGCATTTTTTAAAACCAGTTGTCAACTAGTCAACTGCAACTCGTGGTTAACGATCATTGTAAACAAGTATCTATCACGTATGAAACATTTTTCTATGCGGTATAAAATAATATAAAAATTAAAATAACCCCGAAATAATATTCTTGGTAGCTTTTTAGGGTAATCAAAAATCGTCAGGATGAACGATTCCTTCCTGGAGGATATGGATTTAATGCCAGTTGTGCAAAAGGCGAAAGGTACTCCCAATTATGGTGAAAGAAATATAACACGAAGGCGTTCCCAGCCATCACCCGTCCAAACGTGCCTTGAACAGGACAGTTTGAATGTTTTGTTGACGGCGCAGAGCTCCAAGTACAAAACTGCTTCTACGAGTTCGAAAATATCACATAGACGTTCCAATGAGAGCAAAACAACAGTTAGTTGCGATCCAAGAAGGTCAACCGACAAAGATTCGAAGCCAGAGACCACGAAACCAACAAAAACCCCTGAAAGGAGAATTAAGCAATCGGAGACGAGACTGAAGCCTGTGGAGAATATCGTCGAGACCGAAGTGAGAAAGACAAAATTGGAGACCAAGGAACGTCCACGATGGTCGGCAGGTTCGACCATAGAAAACAGTCGAGCCTCCGATGCTTCGAGCAAGGAGAATAGTCGCCCGTCGGACTCGTCGCGTGAAAGCATTGATACCAAAAGGAGAGAAAACCATCGAGTCATGACCGATGAGAAGGAGAAATTTGAAGTAGCCATGTTAAGATCTGTAAAAGAGATCGTCAGTACATACACGAAGAACGAAAGTGCAAAAATCCTTCGTGCTATGCAAGATTTGTACCTAAATTCACAGGCAAATCTTATTAAACTGATGATACAGCAAACGGACGATCTTGCGACTTCGACAAACAAGAGCAGCGAAACACCGATGCATATAAATCTCCTCATCGAGGAAAATACCCGATTGAAAAATGATGTACTTATGCTCGAATCGCGCAACGATGAATTAAAAAAAGCACTGGAGGAGAACGAGAGGATTAAACAGGAAAATACTCAACTTAAGTTACGATGCAAAGATCTCCTGAAGTAGGTTTCTAAAACAAAGTATTCATATTGAATCGCAAAATGCCATCAGACTATGAAATTCAAGTTTAAGTTAGTATTTGCTGTAAAATTATTGATTTACATCTAAATTTTTACTCAAACAGAAACTTAAATTTCCATTAATTTTGAATTTAATTTGTTTTTTAAGTTAACGAAGTTTATCAGGTTCCAGTTATGTTTGAACTTGGCTAGTGAGGACTTTTGAGTCGAGTCTGGCAAAATACATGAAAAAAGAAATAATAATACACGAAATATATACAAACATTGACATTAGTTAACGCTCCATTTTTTGTTTCTTGCAGGGACAACGCACGTTACAAAAAATCACACAGCTGAGAGACGAACGATCAAATAAAAACGAGCAAATAGATTTCTAATTGATGATAACATATTATAAGTAATTACATCAAAAAAACTAAACTAAATTTTGCACGAAATACAAACATACACATGATATTCGGATAAATTATAATATAAATGTAGAAAAAATTACGTTCCACGAGGACAGTAAGTAAGATATGAGGCAGAGTGGAAACAATATTTTTTAAATTGTTAAATTGTAGTTGGCGATCGCGACTTTTCACGGATTTCCTGGTTCGCGATTTTCCAGTCTTACATATATATTTTATATTTAATTCTCCGACCCTCGAGTAGGAACAATTACGTTTTTATATTCTTACGCGATATCCTCCATTTTGCATTTAACTTCTCTATAATTCCATTGCGACGAATGCTTTAATTAAATGCGATTTTTCATTGTAAAAAATAAGGCAGTCCTAACGGTTTGTTTTCTTCGTTCCACCTTTGATAATCGATAAGCTGCCTTTTATGCCACGGTTATATCGATTTCATGTTTTATATCGAACCTAGCGAACAGACTAGTATTATAATGCATATTCAGCATTTATGTTTGTTTTCGAATGAAAATAAATCGTCACGAAGTGATATTTTTTTCTTGCTTCAAGCGTTTCGCATTTCGCTCTCATCACCCGGTTCCAAATCGTCGTCGTCGTCGCCACGATTGCCTCGCGAGCCTGGCTCCGGTGGTCGCGTCCACCTTATAAGTGTTTCCGGCGATCTGTAGAGGAAAATTAGCTTTGCAAATAAATCCTCCTCGAGACAAAGCTCGCCGCTCTCTCGTACGAGATAAATATCGAGACACAGGCGGAGTATGCGATCGACGTATGGAAGATCGTCAAACATGATTTTCGGTGCCATTTCACTGACACCCCGTCTTATCACTTGACTTATCACGATAACTGCTGTTGTGTACAGGCCCAAGATTCTAAAAGAAATGAAGAAATGAATGATGTTACTCGTAATTCAAACTTTACCTCGAGACAAAGCTTTTAAACCTGTGACAAACTTACCCAAAGCCACTGATAAAACTGAGACCTTTCGGAAACGCTTTGTCGTTGAATAAAAACATCATGATGTATCGACAATCATTCAGTGGCACATTCTTCAGTAATATATTTTCGATAAGATCGTCGCAATTTTCCTTGACCACCCACCACTGTTGATGAGCGCAACAATCAAGATTCGTGGATAGTTGAAGGCTCACATTTCTATAGAGATCATCGTCGTGCCTTTCGTCGTCCTCGTCGTAATCATTTTCCAGTGAATCTAACGAGACGTAAAGTTATGTTTACATTTTTCAGAATTCTCGGTAACGAAAGACAATTGTCGACAGAAATTCAAAGATTGCTCACGTATTCTCATCAATTGCTTTACAGGTTCGACGGTTCGGCTCGTTACTTTGAGGAACTTCGGTATCGCGTTCCTCAGCATAATCGTACCGTTAGCGGAGTTTGAATTGTTATTGGCCGAGAGAAGGTCGGCTAGATTTCTTCTTACAGGATTGAATTCACCGTCTTCCCATGCCGGAAGCTTTATGTCGCGTCCTTTTGTTGTTATACCAGTAGAATCTTTGACATCCGTTGTTCTCGTTACCGTCCATTCGACGTGAACGACCACCGTGTTATTAGATTCTAGTTCCATTTTTAATCTATCAAAAAAATTAGGTGCAACATTCTCAATTTAAATAAGGTGATTGTTGTGTGTTGCAAGGAAATGTTAGTTTGTGTGTTACCTTTCTCTATCAGGTGGCGATATACCCCACAATTTTCTCGACGAACCGCTTAGTCTCACCGCTGCAACATCCGAATGGCCATAATTTTCTAAAAATGTAACCGCTGATCTGTCCCGGGCATAGAGATCCTTGAGAGAATTCCAATCGTCGTCGGTGTATTGATATATCGAGCTTTCTTGAGCTGTCATTCCATAGATCGGTTCATAAGGTCCGATTCGAATACTCATAGAAACTTCGGTCGGCAAATTCGAGACACCGACTGTACCGCCGAGTGCGAACAACAGCAGAGGGAACCAAATAAGGCCTATCATGAGAAATAGTGCACCTCCTCCTACCATGTACTTGCTCATTTGGGCTTTCTTGACTCCTCTCGGCTGTGGAAAGTCCGTCTCGACTCCACGCATACACTGAAAATTAAATCAACGTCATTCAAAAAGATTTTCTTCTTTAACACATTAACCCTTTGAGACCTGAGTACTTTCAAGCTTATGTGGTCCGCAGACGCATAGGCTGACGCATATATGTGTCCTTAGAGCTCAAAGGGTTAAGTACCATTTGTTTTCATATTTTACGTGCATCTTACCTTGATCTGATAAATACTAGCAAATATATCTTCCATCTTGAACCAGTCCATAATCGTCATGGACGTATCGGTCCAGATCCAGTCCATAACAGCTCGTAGCTCGAACAGGAATGGTACGAACATGAATCTAGAAAATTAAGTAATGTGTCAAGTTCCATTTACCCCCCTAAATTCGTGAATTCTTAGCTAAACTAAATTTGACTCTCGGTGCTTACCCCTTGAAGAGAAACATGTTCACGACGCTGTAATTCTTGCAGAGAAAATTGCCGAGTATACGAGTTGGATAACCGAGTCTCAATTGATAAGCAGCCAGTAGAAGGTAGAAACATTTCACCATGTACCAGATCTGGGGTGGTAGGTTATCGTTGAATTGTCTAGAACAATTAACAAATAAATTAATGACAAAATTTGACAATGAATATTGTTAAATGTCCTCGTAATATATTAATTTCACTGACCTCTCGGTGACGCTCGGCAGAATGAAGAACATCCAGATGTGAACACCAAACACGAGGAAATAATGAAAAATGAGTTTTCCTAAGATATATTTTCTCAAGAAAAGAGCACGATCGATAACGATCAGAGCGAATTGTAGCAACAGCATGAGAAGAAAAGGCATTGGTACGCGATTTTCCAACAAATAAGCCGCCACACCACCGTCTCCTTGCTGGGTCTATAATTACATTTTTCATATCGTTATATTATCTCGACTTTTTCAAATTTATATTCTTAAATTCATCCACTCACTCCGAAAGCTGAGAAACCAAATATCAAGAGAATAAAGTTGAAGAAGTCGCACAGGAACATGTACGCATACACGTTGGTCTTTTCTTTGCCTTCGGAACTCAGAAGATTGGCAAAAAAGATTTTCGCTGGTTCCAGGTACTTCATTACGCTGAAAAATGTGTAATTAAAAGAAATTAATTTAATTGAAATAAAAGCTTGACGATAAATAGGTTTTTAGGAAGACTGTAACTCACGTTATGTTTACAGCAGTTTTGAAATCCTTGTTGCATGGACTTGTCTCTTCTGCTTTAATGGCAACGAGTCTCTCGTTAGAGTCTGTTACATCTTCATTTTTTGGACTGTCTGTTCTACCGTCGTCGTGAAGACTCAATCGTTTCGTCGCCGTTGAGTCGTGCTCCGTTTTATTACTGAGAATAACAATTTAAACATGAGTCAAGTTTAAAACAAATCAAAGAAACGTTTACTTATAAAATAATAATATTGCTAATCGAACGAAGCTCACTTCGTTTCCTCATTCTGCCAGTGAAACCGTGTAGGTTCAGTTCCTCCTTGTCCATCCGCATTTCTCGTTGTGGCAATAGTAATCTTGGACGGCATAATTTTCCTCGGTTTCACCGGTGTCGTCCATTGTCCCAATGACTTGAGCATAAATCTGGAAATAAAAATGAGCGAGATCAACTCGAAAAATACAATAGAAATAGCTTGAATCGATCATTACCTGTGAAAGAAGACCATTAGCAGTAGCAAAAGGTCCCACAAAGCGTAATTAGGCTTTCTCTCGACTCCCATGAGCCTCGGAGTGAAAAGAAGGTCCTTGTACGAAAGTGTCTGATTCCAAGGGATCAGCTCCAGTTGGAAGATACATTTTACTATCACGATGACCTGAGGACAGATTGAAAACAGAAGGAACAATGTAGATAAAGTGTAACTTAAAAAAATGAACCGAAATCATTTGAAAAGTCAATTTTTCTTTTACTAACTTCGGTGTAAGCGATCACAGTGACCCAGAAAGTTTTTGATGGTCGTGGAATGGTCAGTGAACCCCAGAAGAATACCATAAGAGGAAGTGGTATCGATATCACCGATGCATTTTTGATATGATGAAGGAACACCATGAAGTAACACATGAAGGTCGAGTGAGCCAGAATTCCGAACCAGATCGAAGCAGCCAGTTGAATTATCGGTGGTTGATCGACCTCCGAAAGTTGTGTCGATTGTTCAGGATCCTCCTCCGGCTGAGATGGAACCCTCGTTTGAGCGAAGATCGAACTGTCCATTGTAAAGAATAATGGGAGGAAAAAAGAATAAATAATTAGTAAAAAAAAATGAACGTAAACGTCGACGAATAACGACGAAGAAATTACGAAAGCACAATCAAAGCTCAGCTCTGTAGCCGGGCGAGACGATACCTGTAATATTATATTTGTTTATTAAAAAAGCTTTCCTAGAGTTATTTTATTAACGTCTTTTTCAAAGACCAGGGAGATACGAATCGATTAATCCACTTTTTCAAAGTCAACTATAACGAATGAGAATTTTTTCAACTTTAACTTTAAGAATTAAATTCAATAACAAAATTGAATTTATGGAAATTAATGTCAGACCTCCCTGGTCTTACCTATTCAGCCATAACAATCGCGCAAGGTCATAAAATATATAAAATTCAGGAAAAAATTGGAATCGAATTTCAATCATCAGCATTAAACTTATGGCGGACTTTCTTTTTTTCTTCATTTGGTGTTCACATGCGAGGATTGGCGTGCATAGCGGAGCGTGTCAAGCGACTTTCAATCGGTGGAGGAAATCAAAACTAGAATTGTATAATGAGATCGAAGATTTTGTAAAAAGAAAAGAAAAATTAGAATAATTATTCAATACGTTCATTGAGATTCTTCGGATCGCTTTTTCGTTTCCCGATGTTTTTTTATACCTGGAGGAGGACACGTCCAATCCTCGCTCCAAACTCGGCGCCAGTATACGGATCTGTGGCACGTTCAGCGAACTCCCCTTCCTAGCACAGACAACACTCTTTCTACGCTTACTTCGACATTTGTTTTTTTTTTTTTTTTTTTGGAATTTTTTTGTTTCATTCACTACTACATTTGTGTTGTTCTCACTAAATATTTGTATTTTTCAGGAAATAAGGAGAAGGAAAACTTACGTATGACTCTTCGTGACAAAATCGAAGGATCGCTTCAGACGTTTTTTGAACCACGATGCAAGGATCTTGTGTCTGGGATGGAAAACAATTAGGGAAATATGTTATTGGATGAATTTGCTTTTCGTTGTGTGAGGTGATTGATGATGGGGGTTGGATAAATGAGGACTGTCTTCAGCTCGCTGATCGCAATTTTACACTAGCTCGCATTTCTCTAACTCTACTTGAACCGAATCAAGAGTCATTGGCACAAATTTAAGTTTCAACTTAAGATTGAATTTAAGTTGTAAGTTGAATTTAAATTCGTGATGATGGCACCTGATTCGAGTCTTTAAAAGCTTGGAAGCGAGCTATCCTACCTTTCTTTGCCATTGCGAGGTTGACTTGGTCCAGCAACACCATCCGATCGATCGTCGCTGCTTTCTTCAGTATCAGATCTGCTAGAGCAAGCACATTTACTACAATCTAATGGCAAGTGGCAAATCCCTAGGGGACTACTGAGTGTCTATTTTAGGGTGGTTTAGAAAACAAATCAGCAGTTTGTCATAAATCTTGTGTTTCGTTAAAATTCTGATACGTTTCAGGGGAAAAAAATTAGTTCTTTTGTTTAGAAAAACGTACACACGAGTTTATGAGAAAACGATAACGAGACTTTCTTTCAAACCACCCTAATCAAAAATGTGTCGAAAGGCTCAGAGGCAACGTCTACTGTAGAAAGAAACAAAATCTAATTTCTCGCATAACTTATGAAAGATTTTAGTAGTTGAATTTGTTTTTCCTTGCCAATTTTTAATATGTGTGAATGATTTTTTGTTGCAATTAGATTTTGCCAATCTCTGGACTACTTTATAATTGCTTTTCACTTTAATCGTTTCTCACAAACCGGTTTGGAGAGATAAGTCATCTTTGTAGTCCCTCGAAGCATCCTCGGGGTGGCTAATCAAATATTTCTTGCGTATATCTACTGTCGAAGGCTTTTCTGGCTCTACTGATATATGATACGTGATATATGCTGAGAATCTTATGAGAGTGTAACTACGTCGCTTGAGCATTGCTTAGGGATATTACTAAGACACAATCGAGATCATTCTTGCGATTTTGTAGGGTAATTTTTCGTGATTTGAAGTGTGAAAAATCACTCTCGTGGCGTTCTCTCACCTCTGCTTCATTATTGGTATCGGTTGCCATATTTGATTGATTCCCAAACGTGTGCCCATCCTAAAGTCTGGTTTGCCCTGTAATTAATTATTTAATTAATTTCACAATTTACTATACCAATTAGAAATATATAAAAAATAAATCGTTTGTTTAATCCCGACCTTCAAAACCTTCTTTTCTTTTGCCAAAACTTTACGTATGTATCTGTAGTCTCTTGAAAATCTGTTGAGATATCTCGTCATCGAAACCATCGTGCTGTTGATGATGACCCAGATGAACTTGAAATACGTAAAGAACGATACTGTCTTCTTGGCTTCCTCCTCATCCTTGCCGATTTGTTCACGGTCGATCTCACCAGCAGGATCCTCGGTAAAATCGTCACCCGCGTCTGAGCCTTCCGGTGTTTTCGCCAAATCTTCGGACTTTAACTCTCGTTCGACCTCTTCGACCTCGGTCGACGTAAGGCTGGTACGATCAGGCCCCTAATTTAAAAAATGTCATTAGTAATTTGCAATCGATGAAAGTATTTGAAAAAAAAAAAATAATGATCCACAGTAGAAAATTTCTAGAGTTTCTATCATTTAGGAAGTTGATGTTAAATTTTGCCCAGATGAAAATCCCCTCAATTATAGACAATTTCCAAATTTTTAGTCAAATTGGAAAGTTTTTATGAATTTGAAAAATTAAGAAAAGTAAATATGAATTTTTAATTTTCTACTAGGGATCTTATTCATAGCAATCGCTGGCGAATGTTGTTACTGTGGCACCGATGGTTATACAATAATAACCAACGTCTACAATAAAAGCGTGCGTTACGTATGATATTTACATCGATCGATGTAATTTTTCATATTGCTAATTTGAATTTTGAATAAATAGCTAGAAAGAAATAGAAAGATTAAGCTGATACTTGATAGCATTTACCATAACTGGATCAGGAGTCGACAATGTCTGACCTGTCCCAGTTACCGTAAGAACAGATAATTAAATACGATTAAACATTTTACAACATTGCAAATACAACAAATATTTGAAACGAGAGATCAATCGATTCGACGACACTGAAAACCTTATCCTTAGAAAGAGCATTTTTTCTGTCGCATAATGAATATTCCTTTTCTCCATAAAATGCAATTTTCAATATTACAAAAGAATTAAATACTCGATATAAAAAATTTGAAAGATTGAAACAAAATGCAAAAGCTTGAAAGTTGAGATTACAATTTTGTTCCAACCACAATAGCCTTTCCTCAGTTATAATCTCTCGCCTATTTAATGAATATTAATTTAAAATAAGATTGTAACTGTTGAAAAAATGGTAATACAAATCAGCTGAACAAAGCTAAGAACAATGTCAGGCCACGTATAAAATCGAGCGACCATTTACCTACATAAACAAAAACATAATACTTGTTAGCCAGGTGCAGACGTACAGACAGTACGAATGATTGTTTGTTTTGCGTTACATCAAAGTCTACGAGGTATACAATGATGTCGAAGAGCGATACAGGAAGGAAGGATAAACGAGCGATGAAGATAGAATGACAATTAGCAATTGGTAACGGAGGAAGAGATATGACAGCCTTTTTCCCATTTTCATTTATAGGCAACATATTTCTTTCGTTTTTTTTTTGTTTTTGTGCATGCAGGCTTAAGGGATGAGGGATCTCACATCAGTGGCCGCGGCAGTGTCGGTTTCGGAACGTGCGCTCAGATAGGACATGGACGATTTCTTGCGGGTCAGCGGCACGCTCTGACGTCGAAGACGAAGAGCGTCCATTTGAGTTCCTCCGTACATGGCGACGTGCGTCGCTATCTCTATGTCAGTCTTTATTAGCGTTGTCATCAGCTGTAAATTTCATTGACCGTCGATATATACTCCAATTTCTATAAATTTTGTTTCTGTAGTTTGTTTGTTTTTGATAATTGTTACATCGAGCCTCGGGACTCTGCAAGTTTCAGTCTCTCCAGTCTGATAAAATTCCCATATATCTTCTTTCTTGAGACTCATGGCAAGTAATGAAAGGTGGAGTGCTAATGTATTTGAAATAAACACAATTTGACTCGCAAACGTTTGATGAACAAACAATGAAAATTGATCTGTTGTTCAATCAGGTTCTAAGATTCGAAATGAACATAGCTTGCACAAACTCGAGTTCTTAATTGAGCCAGGCTCGAGTCACTAACAGATAAAAACGTTTGAGTTTGTACTCAAGTTTGTACTTGATCTCAAATGTAAATATAAATTAAATTCTGAGGTAACTTGAGTTTGTACATACGAGTCTCTAAGCAGTCCTTAATTAATGATCTTTGAAAGAACGAGTGACAGACTGATAAAGACGGATTCATCTACAGGGTACACGACAAATGTCTCTGTGATTGTAATGAGATTTGTTTTTCATTTTTGATTATCCGTCTCAAATCCACTCGTGCAGGTAATGATATAATCCTGCATTTAATGAGCGATTGTGGTAGGCAAAACGTCTAAGTAAAAAAACCATCGGTCAGTCGCTGAAAATTTTCTTTAAAGTTCATTAATGCATTCTCACCTCAGCTACAGTCATTCTACGACCTCGTTGCTGTTGTTGACGAAGACGTTCCTCGTCCTCCTTCTTCTCTTCCGGATCAGGGAGTAGATCAGTCACGTCGTCATCGTCGAGATCATCGAACATGTAGTAATCACCGGATCTTACAGCTGTACGAGAAAAACAAGTCGAGATTAGTGGAAATAACGATATCGCCAAATGACAAAAAATCACACAAGGAAAGCCATGCATTCAGGAAATCAATCCTGAGGTAATACCAAAACCTGGACTTTGGGACGCAATACTGTTTTCTTTTTTAAACAGCTATTTACATATTTGTTTGTTGGGCTGGAGGATTATTAAGGTATCATGTTCTACGTGGGGAATTCAACGACTAATCTCATTAGTATACATTTTATATACAGTTCAATTTACAGATTAAATTTCTGGAAGAATAAAGAACTGAGGAGAACGATTAAAAAAAACTGCACATTAGTTCGGACGTGGGAAGAATGTTGGAGACGATATTAGTGAAAGGCTGCGAGGATGATGACAAACGAAACAAGGTGAAAATTCTTTGTGAAATTTACCCTCTCTGTTGGTCTTTGGCACACGATGTTTGTACAACGGTCGATCTGCTGGATAGAGCGAATCTAGCACACACATATACACATAATAGATGAAAAAATAAAATAAAATTGCAATGAGAAATAGTTACAACGAGAGAGATATCGAATGAGAAAATAAAAAGTAAACGATTATTGCGGTGACCTGAAAGAAATTGGATATAGACGACGACACTTAACACCGAAATATACATATGAACAATTCGTTTGTACATTTTACGACGGGGTGGCCGGATTGGAATTTCTCCATAGAAGAAAAATACTGAAAGATTAAAAAAATAGAATGTAGAAACGAGAGTCGAATGGTTGGTGCTTGTTCTATAAAATGAATTCGCGTGAAAGCTTTTTTTTTATGTACATGAACACTGTAATCAGAGTTGCAATACTGGGAAATTTCGATATTATACATTTCGTCAATGGGCAATGGATTTCTAAATATATTATCCATTTGTTGTCAATGAAAAATCCAGCCTCGATTCATTATCCATTTTTGCACATGAAACGTGAATCTCTAATGTTTTATTTTGCATTTCTTCTCAGATAGCAAATTACTTCCCATGAGGTATTAATTTTTTTCCAATTGATAAAACATCTATCCATTATCCATTGTTTTCTTTTTCGACATCTAATGTCATTTTGTATAAACTATTATTTTCACAACAGCGATCGCAATACGAAAGGCAAGAGAAGATAATCGCGAAGTTGAAACGGGCAATATCGTTTTGCTTCGCTGCTCGTTTTACATGTGTGATGAGAATGAGGTGAGCGAGACGTGGTTGAGACAATGGAAGCTCTGGGTGTTTGAAGCTCCGAGAGCCAAGGTCCACCGGTGTAACTGGATTGTCTGCGATGACCGCGACTCGATAAACTGGCACGATGTCGAGGACGCGAACGCTCGTAGGGTGGCGGTGAAAAAACTGGAAACGACTCGTCCGGCGATGGACCTCGAGGATTCAGCTCGCTGCTAGGTGGTGAACCGAATGATATTCTCGTTGGTTCGAGATAGCCCTCGAGACTCACTGTCAAAATGGCAGAATTTGGGGAAGGTGCTTGCAAGAGGGAAGCTGCTCGTGGTGTCAATGGCGGTGGATCGTCGTCACCCGTGGCACGTTGACGATCATCCTCGTCAGCATCCTCGTCGTCGTCCTCGTCTATCGGAGTTCTGTAACCCTGGGGCGGTGTGTGACCCGAGGACACGCAGGAAGACACGCTCGAGGCACGAGCCAATGGTGCCTCTCCTTAATTTTGTGCGTGTTTCGTTCGTTTCCACGTACGCGTTTACAGATTAAAGACACACAGACACGAATTTGTGAAGGTGAGAGAATTTATGAAAGGTTTTTGCTTTTCAAACTTGATTCAAGATCTCTTTGCCAGGATGTGGACGTTTTTGGCTCTGGAGTTTCTACGTCTTGAGGCTTGGTAACAATCTTTTTAGGGTGTTAACGTTTTGTTTTGAATCGTTAATGATGTTTTGGAATAATTTTTAACTACAGAACAAAAAATTCAAAATTTTCTAACTTTCCAGATTTAAAAAATACAATGTCTACAATAGCTCCTAGGTATTTGCTGTATTTTTTATAATGACATAGTTTTACTCGGCGATTTATTAAATTCCTTATTATTCGTGGAAAATAAATTATGAACTTTGGTCCATGGGACGGCAGGATTTTCTTACCGACTTTATGAGTAGCTGGTTCCCTGTAACTCGGTCCCTGAATTCTCTGCTGATCTGCCTTTATCTTGTCCATCTTGAACTTCAATTTTTGCAAGACAGCCTTCGCCTCGTTCTCCTGGTACTCGATTCGCTTACGATGAAGATCCTCGAGCAGTTCTGCTCCGCGTGACGCCAGTATACTCATGGCTTTCGTTTCGTCCACTATGTGGAAGAAGTAGTAGCTCTTGAAGAGACGCTTTTGTATCAACAAAAACATGAAGCACAGGCCGTCCCAGACCATGCCAATATCTTCGCGCGCCACCTCACAAGGCGGATTTATAGTTGCAAAATCAATGCCGGAACTTCGGAACTTTTTCAGACACGCTATTCCCAAAAGTTGAACCAACCAGCAGGCTGAATCTTCGAGCTACAAGAAAATAATAAAGTTCTTGCGTTAATTCGAATTTCTTCGCTGTCAAAAAAGCACAAATTTCTTTACATTTCTTAGATTTAATTTTGTAAGATTTTACCTCTTTAATGAGAACACAACCAACACCTTGAAGAAGTGCCTTTGACACAATAACGACAACGCTGTATCCGATCAGGAAGTTCCACCATTTGAGAATCGTTCTGATCGGCCTGAGGTAGAAATCACTGCCTTGCCAGAGAAATATGAAAGCACCGATGAGATAGCCGAGCGAGAAGATGTTGGTTCTATTGGTACCGGCGAGAAAAACGATGGACAGCGTGATCCACATGAAGCTCATCATGGCTCCGCGTTTTACGACGTCGAGCCAACAGTGAATGTTCGAAACGTAATCCTTGACGGGATTAACGAAATTTGGCTTGTCCATCTCTTGGAAGACCGAGAAATTATGTCCGGCGACGAATTCCTCGCCGGTCGCGCGACTACGAGCCTCGATGCGAAACACGAGACTCTGACGAACGATCATCAGTAATAGAATGAAGTCACACATGAGCTTTTTCGGATTTGGGGGAAAATCCGGATCGGGAAAGTACATCCACTCTTGTAGTCTTCTCATTCTCTCGGACTCGCCCCAGGGATAATCTGCGTTAGAAATAGAACGTGCAATATTTTTTGTTTAAAATTTCGTTTCAGTGTAAAAAAGAAACTCACCGATGCAAAGCCAGGTTGGTGGTGCTACGACCAACATGTACTGAATCGGAAGTGCCACGATCGCGAACATCTGGAAGAATGGCCAAACTTTGGCAGTGACGGTTCTCTTCATGGGAAAGAGAATAAGCAACCAAAAGCCGTAGAGAACTGAGAAAAAATCTAGTCTCATTCCTATCAGTCCAACGAGGCCCATTAGACAAAATTCCAGGCCAAATTTGTAAAATCCATAATTGAAGAAAAATTTTAAACACTCGGATATTCCCTTATCCGCGTCTGCTCTCTTTATTTCCGGGAACATCACCAGTGGCGTTTCCAATGATTCGCCACGTTCGTGTCTGTGGAAACACTGTCGAATCATTATAATCGCTCTTATCGTCGTGACGATCACCATACCGATGTAACCCTTCAGTAAAACCGGAAGTTGGCCTGGTAGAGCTTTTTTCATTCCTATCCATTGCGCTATGTTGTACACGGTGTTGTTACCGGAAAATTGATTCGTGGCGTTCATATCCGCCCGCTGAAATCAACGAAACAACGGTTTCATTTTAGATTGCTACATTTATATTTACCTTAGTTATCATTCAAAGTTTCATCCTTACCGAACAATTAACGTTCCAATTATCGTGATCGATATATTTGATTTGATACAACATTTTCGTGACCATCAACAGTGCGATTATGCACGCCATCGCGTTTATTGCCATTATTTGCATGTTTCGATGAAAATTTATTGCGACGACCACCGCAATGACGAAGAAAATATTTATCGCGCATACCTGAAATAAAATACAGTATATTATTCGATATCTCTGTCTCTAAATTAATCATATCATAAGACACATTATATCATCTTTGTACTCACGTCGTTTATGCAGAGTAGTATCAGAGAAATAAAAATGATCTTCTGCATGTGAATCTCCAGGATCAACCATGCATAGTTGTAAAAATTTTTCAGATGATTTGTCGTTTTGCGGAACAGAGCTATTCTCTCCAACTTGGACATATCTTTAAAGAATACAAATTCAATATAAAAAAAGGATAATAATCATTTTTATTGATTATTTTATTTCTAGTTGTGCATTGATAAATCAAGTGAGAACTCACGTTTCAACTGTTTCAACGTGTAGATCGTTGACTTTTCTTCCTTCCCGGAAAGAAAAACTTCCGCGGGCGAAACCATTGGCACTGAGGTGGGAGATTGGCCCAAACTTCCACGTTTAGAGACCACGTCGATTCTAAAATTACATAAACATTGAAGATACACATTTATAAATAGTGTACAAAATAAAGAATGGCAATCATCATTAATTAGTTATTTTGTTTTTGAATAGGTAGTTTATCATTTTCTAAAGTCTATTAAGTAATTTGAATTCAAGTCTCACCCGATTCTTTCTATGTTGGTCGCTTCTAGAAATTCGTCGTGAAAATAATGAATTTGAAGAACGGTTATTATGACGAAGAATGTGGGAGTGAGAAGCCGAACGAAAAGATCTTTGGTGTCATAAGTCTCAAGGCCTATATCCAGTTGGCTAAACAGAATTTTTCCAATAAAATGTCATGATCTTTATTTCTATAACTAAGAGAAAAATTTAGAATAATCGATTCTCACAGATTTTTATCGATGTGGAGGAACTCCCAGTAACTTGGGAACTTGTGAAATTGATACGTGTAGACGAGAATTAGCATCACTACCGAATAAGCGATTACTGTTATCCAAAAACCGTACATCATTTTCCTCCAGGCTGTCCAGGAGATCTGAATTGCAAAATATCATTTGTACAGTTAAAAAGATAATTAAAAAATTAAACTATTTAAATATGATATTTTTTTATCATACATAATTTTTGAGCTGAGCCCAGAAATATTCATATTACCTGGAAAGTAATGACGAACACCAAAAACAGAGACATGTAAATAATTCTAAAGACTGTCATTCTTTCGCCGGTTATCCCACTGGTGAAGAGCATTATTGCAACGACGGCTATCCAGAATTTGATCAAGAGTTTTTTAACGACTCTGCCAACGTCTTTCATGAATTGGCTCTTTATTTCTGGTGTTTCTTGATTAATGGCTGTCGTTGCTGTTGAAACGGAAACGTGAAGTGGCGCTACCATGTCTCTAAGTGCCGATGTTCTCTTTTGGCTCTGCCTTTCAGCCATGTATTGTCTCATGGTAATCCAGAACATGGATATAAAAACGCACTAAAAACCCAAACGGATTCCACGAATTACAATTTGTATAATCAATTTTTACAAATAGATTGTTATCGTTTAAACGTACTTTGACAATCTGGTGCCAGCTGCTGAGTTCATCGGGTTTGCTGAAACCAATTTCCGTCATTTTGACACCCCAGAACTGTGTAGGTAGCTCGTCCTCGGTAAGATTCATGCTGTAGATGTAACCAACTAGGAGCAAGACAGTCGAGTAAAAAACTATGAAAGGTGAACATTTCATCATCGAGCTACGTTTGTTGGGGACCATCCACAGTACGAGGGCCCACATGAGAAGAGCGAACGTCGTCCAGCTGTGATACATTATGCTCCAGGTCTGGAATAAAATAATCCTCGAATGAGTAAAAGTTTTCAAACGAACGAACATGATTTTCTATTATTTTTTACTTAATTTTCTTTCTTCTATTTCTCACCATCATTATTATGTTAGTAGCTAAGTACGAAGAGCTAACTATGAGCTGGAATATCGAGTAGACCGCCATGATAATATGTTCCACGATTCCAGGACCATCCTCTGGCGCACCTGTAGTTGCAAACAAAATATAAAAAATTGTTATTTTGAAACAATTCAATTTATGAATTATCAAACAATTTATATATATTCGGTGGAAAATCATTTAAAGCGAGAATTACTCACCCTCGCTAAGGGACTGCATTTGTATACTGTCGTCTTGTTGAACATCCTGGACAATGACACTTCCGGTTGAATCTTGAAGCAGACCGGTACGTCCCGATCCAAATCGCATCAGCTATTAATTACCACAAAAAATAAATCAAAGATTCAATTCTCTCCTCCATTCGACTAAAAACAATTTCTTGCCTACATTTGTATCTTTATCCCTTTACCAACGTGATTTAAAATCTACAAAAATTCTAGTTAATTCTAAACGGTGACGAGATGTACGAGAGAATAAAGAAATTAAATCAAGTGTGAAGAGAACAAACAATTTCAAGGCCGATGCAGAAAAGTAAGAATAAACAAGAGTGCGATACACGTGCAAAATAGTGACGAACGTAGAGAACAGATTTACCTTCACCGTGTTGTTAAAACATGTTGTCATTCATCAGATTTTTTTTCGTTTATTCTCTATAATAATTTCACAAGTCTATAGATAAAATTTGTTGTTTTGTTTTTCTTCCTCTAAGTTTCCTATGTATAAATAGTGCACATGCGAGCACTGACCATTTTCCAATCTTCCCGTTTTATTAGTATCGTTCTAAAGCACGATTTTAACATTTTATTATACGTACGGGGGTTGTCTCGTCGGGCTGACACGACTCTGGCACGGTTGGCTTCTAGAACATTATTTTTTCTCTTTGGCAAAACTAAACAACGTAGCTGCAGGCATCGCAAAATTTATCTACTTGGTATAAATCGTGATAAAACAGAAAACAAATCAAATAGAATTTACACAGTAAAAAAAAAGAATGAAATCAACCCTGAGATTTTTTTATCAACCCCTAGAACCAATAACCCTGGAAATATTTACAATTTTTACGTAGAACGTACGAATTTCGTAAAATGATAAAATCTAACTTTTTTCCTCGGAAGATATTCTTTTTTTTTACTGCATAATGTAGAAAGATGAAGGATTAATGAGGACGAAGAGAATCTGAAAGTGTGAAAGCAGAAAGTGAGAAAGAATGCAGGCTGTTTTTTTGGAGATTGGGGTGTTAAAAATTTCGACGATCGACAGGCAGAGAAAAATAAATTTGGATGCAACATCGAGAGATCATTCCAAAGTAGAGAACATCCGGCTCGTTACGATGTCCTTACGCGAGCTTTTCGTCTTGCTGATTGCCATCTCTGCGACGGTGTACGACGTCTTATCGAGACGTGACGAGACAACGGTGTGTCCAGATTCTTCAATTTTCCACTGAGTCGCTCGGGTTTTTTTACCTGTAAGCTCGATTGTTAGTCAGAAGCAGGCGGGGACTTTGTGGCTTTTTCTTTTTTCAAAGATGCAAAGTATCCAAATGCCGGAAATTATAGAGAACGATAGCTTGCGATTGTTAAACGAATAAAACAGAAATTAGTCCAGGAGAATGAACGCGCGTTAATTATCAAATGAAATCAAGGAAATTCGGTCAATTTCAAAAAAAGTAAATACTCAAAAGTATTTCACGGTTTACAAAGATTCTCAATTTAACAAGAGAATGACTGTGTCTAGTGAATTGTTAAAAGTAATGTTTTTATCGCTAATAAATTATTTATCTTTCTTTTAGAAAAATGCTTTTAGCTGTACAAACTTGAGCAATTAAAACATACAATTCTTATTTCATTCAAATGCAATCATCACGAAGAGAAAAATTCCAAAGACCGAATCTCTTTGATTGAAAAAAAATGTAATTAATCGAGGGCTGCACGCGATGCCAGGCTGATTCTTTCCTGCTGATAAATTAGAAGATACTAAAATGCGTGTGAGTATTAATCATCGTAAAACGAAATGAATTTTAGTTTTCGGTGTAATTGGAATACAATCGGAAATGAAAGACATTACTAGCGTGAATTAATTTTTCACAAAACTCGAAATTCCAATTTAAAAACAAAACGCAAAGTCTTTCAGGGATCTTTGCTGTCTTGATCTGTCTCTCACCGGTTTTTTGAATAAAAATCGTGATTGAAGGGCCAGTACGTAATAAAGCCAGAACAATCCGAGAGCGTGACTGTAAGAAGTCCACTCGGACGTGTCGTCGACGTAATCGACGTATCTCGGATCGGTACAGTTGCTTGTGTAATAAGGATCGAGAGCGAAGTATCTCGCCCACGTGCTGTTTACGGGAACATACTCCTGGGGCCATTGATTCTGGTAGGCCATTAGAACGATTATGTGAGCTACGACGACGACCATCACGAGTCGACACACGACGGCGAAGCCCTTGAGCAATTCTCGATGACATGCCCACCACGTTGCGGCCCCGATGAATATGAGAAAGTAAAACGACCCCTCGACCGAGGGTGTCAGTGACGCGACGCAGCACAGGGAAGCCAATACAACGTACGTTCCTATCGTACCGAGAAAATTGATGATCTGCAAAAATATTGTGAGAAAACAATTATTAATCTGCGATCAATGACATCAATTACTTAATCGTGTACAAATTAAACGACAATAATTAATATAAAATAATACATGCTTTATGGTATGAATTGTTTCTTTGTCTATGATGAACGATAGATATACAAATTTATAAATTGTTTTGAAAGTTAAAGAAATGTGATTTACTTTGGTGTTAGCATCCTCGTGAGTTGTTTTAGCTGGCTGTGCGGTCGAGCTCTCGTCGTCATCCTTGACCGGTTCCCAAGTGATCTTTTTGCAAAAGATGTACATCGCAATGGTGACCGGAAGTGCAATGATTTCGGGCAAGAGCCAGAAAAAAATTTCCCAAACAGTCGCTGCGTCCAATCTGACGAGGCCGAAATGCCTGAATAATTCTTCGAGAAAGCTGCAGTTCTCGAGAAAATAACCGTACGGTGGTAAGGACAGAAGTACGACGTGAAACGTTAATTGGGTAAGGCTCGTCAGAAAGCTAAGGGCGAGACAAGTTTTCAAATATATTCCCGTGTGGCCGCTCATCGTCTCGTGAGTCGGAATTGGCACCATTGGCGACCACAGCATCAATGCCAGATACGCCAGTGATAAACCGGTTGGACGCCATATCGCACCTGAAAAAAATAAATAAATGAAAAAAAATGAAAAATGAAATTTTCAAATTTCTTGCTTTAATATTAAACAATAATAAAGAAAATTAAACGAAGATTTACTGTTTACTTTGTAGTTACAAAAACTATTCAATTGTGCAAATAAACTTAATTATAAAAATTAAATTAATTATATAAATTAAAGTAATTATAAAAACTTAATTAATTATAAAAATTAAATTAATTATAAAAATTAAATTAATTATAAAAATAAAATTAATTATAAAAATAAAATTAATTATAAAAATAAAATTAATTATAACAATTAAATTAAGTATAAAAATTAAATTAATTATAAAAATTCATTTTTATTCGATGATTAATTCATTGTATCATTAAAAGTAGAAAAGGTCATTGAAATCAAACTTTGCGGCCCTTATAAAGGTCACGAGAAGACTCGAGTGATAACGAGATATCTTTATGCTTTTTTTTTATAATACAGTGCTAGAAACCGTAATATTTTATGACATTTCTCCGCTCGTTTTATCGAGTCAACTCCCCTCGTAACGATTTCATCCCTCCCACGACTTTAAGGGTAGCTTAAGGGAGATTAAAATTTTGCACTTTTTTTTTCTATCAACAATTAATTTTTTCAATCAATTCACTCATCCAACCTCGAGATACGAGCTTTCCCGAGCTGACATTGTTTTCTCACCGTCGATGAGTCACGTTAATTAATTCTAACGGGTACGAGACACTCGTGTTAATTCGTTTCAAACTTAACAGCTGCTAGTTATTTCCGGACTGCTTAAGAATTAAAAAAATACCAATAATTATGCCAATAACAATAAATGTTGAATATTAAATGTTACAAATGTTCCAAATTATTATTATTAAAAATTACAATTAACATTGATTATACGATTTAATAATAATATTATAATAAATAAAATATTTATTTATCACAAATATTATTTCATTTCACTCAAAATATTATTTCATAAAAAGTTCTAAATATTTGATTTATAATTTCAGATAAATAATTTTAGATAAAAATTATAACTTTTTATGAAATAATATATTGAGTATAAATAAATAATGCCCCTTTGTTTTATAAAAGACAAATAAATTTCTGAAACGCAGTCGATCGACTGCGGAAGCGCCAGTTTGGGAACTCGGTTTATTCGTGGCGACGTATGTATAAAGTCTAGTAGTTACGGTCTCTGCGTGAGCAGACAGCGGGCGAGCAACGAGAGAACCGGTATACGTATACACACACCCATATTATATATTGCGGGTCAGACAAAGGAATCGCTTCAAGTGGTACAAAAAGATACGAGAAAGACCGAAAGAGAAAACGTTTTGTCCATATCACAGCTCGAGGATTGTAACAAAATCCTTCTTAAGGAAGAACCTCACTCTGATGGTTTGAACAAATAATCTCTTTCCATTTCCTTGTAGCAATATACTTTCAACAAATATATATATATAATTATACAGTAGTTTACACAAATTATAGAGTTACAGGACTTTTAGTAGAAAGGCATGTAGGAAAAATTATTTTATAATTTACAAAAATTATAGAGTTACAGCCCTTTTAGTAGGAGGGCGTAGAACAGCAACCCTTACTGGCTGTATTTCATAGAACAAATGAGGACTCTGGCCTTTCCACTAGGATCCATTATATTTTTGATTATTCCAAGTCTCTTTTCATTTTTCTTGGATTTTTGTAATATTAACGAGTATCTAGAACATATCTTTAATTGACCTCAAAACAAACAAGTGAATTAAAATAATTCATTTAAAAAAACTTAGTTTTCTGACCGTCAAAGCGAGGTCCCGCCTTAATTCACTGAGTACAGTGACCTACTTTCTCAACCGTAAGGGAAGAGAGTGGGCAACGATAGTAAAAGGTCGAGGAAACGAGCGTTTTCCTGGCACAAGTTATAAAGTCACGTTCTGTAACTTATAGTCCTTGGGTTTAACGACATTGCACTAAAACGCAACAATTATTTTACAAAAATCTCAAGCACAACAATTTTGACCCAAAAATTTTTAAAGTTTGGATATAAATTAAAAAAACTAAATAGAGAATTTGAACCAAAACTTAGAACCTTATGACTCGAGAGAAAAAAACAGAGTCTCATTCGATTCTCGTTGATTAGAAACGACGACAAGTATCGAGTGCCCTAACGTCACTCTTCGTTCATTCTCTTCCTCGGTCCGTTCTGTCACGGCGTTACCTACTCTTGAAATAAATCCATCCAGGAATTCAAGAGCCTGTAACTCAATACATAATTCTATTTTTATTCTTCGAGTCGTTATTTACGACCGGCGAACACGAATTTACGTGAGACGAAGCGAGTCGAGAAGTGTACGTCGTGTGTACGAGTTGAGACATGGATCGGGCTGGAGTGTGGCTCCTCTAATTTTGGAACAGTGGAGAGGGAGCTCCTTCGTTATTATACGAGGTACGGTATTCTCTCTTTCTCTCGGCCCAGTCGTCTTGACACTCGACACGTTAGAATCCCTTCAACAAATTCCTTGACGACTCCACACTCTTGGGATCAAAGTTGCCGATGCTCGTATCGTCTTCAATGTCTGATCGTGTATCACTTTATCCACTCGTCGTTTCTTAAGAACTTAGCTATTGTTTCATTATTTTAATTTTAATTAAAACAAATATATTTATTGTAGAAACGATAATAAATAATATTAATAATTGCTGCTGTATTTTTACAATAAAAATAATAAAATTGATATTACTTAATACAAAATAATAATATTTTTTTTTTCAATGTCTCATTCGACTCGTTATTTCTCTAGGATGATGTCACGTTATCCAGTCGACTGGAATCGTGGTGACGTATAGATCGAGAAACCAGTTTGGGGAGAAATGATAAAAACTTGAAAATCGAGATGATTGCGTCATTGGGTCATGGCCCGTTCGAATTCTCCCATGAATAAAATTTATTTTTATACGATATTTAGAAACCTCCGTTGAATCGAACTTAGCGAGAATCTTTTCTGCAAATAAAAACATCCTCGGTCCATCTGTTTCGATTAATTAATTAAAATAGAATTATGACAATAATTAAATCTAAAATGTGATTTTGATTAATTAATAATTAATGTTAAATTCTGAAAAATGTAAAAGTAAAGATTAATCGATTAATTAAGGGATTGCTGGGATAAAAATTAAATTAAGAAGACAAAAAGGAAATTAACTCACACGCTGCGAATGTAACGGGTATAATGATCCTCAGAACGGCCACGTTCAGCCAATACGATCCCATCTTCGAATTCCGGAAGTCCTCCTATCCTGAAACGAGAAAGAGAACGATCAACGTAAGAATTGAAACTTCGTGAAGTTCGTCAGTCCCGAATCTCCAAGAAGGAGAAGGGCAACTCGTGACCTGGGAATTGTAGCAACGGGGATCGATAAGGATGCAGTAACCTGGTACCGCAGTAGAATACCTTCATGCAGGAAGTACGTTTCGTTCTTACGGTGAAACTATAAAAACCCAAATCGCTGCGGTGACCCAGTTCGCCCAACTTTTTACTACTCGTGAAAAAAAAGCAGACAAATTATCCAAAAATCTGAATTGATACAAATTTGCATCCTAGCGTGTTTAATTAATCAATTAAATATAATTAATTAATTGGTTTAAGAATATTAATAAAAATTTTGGTTCCAATCGTAACACAATTTTGGTCTTTTGGGTTCTTTTTGTTTAATTGGCACGATTTGCTCCGTGGGGAGAGTAAATATTTATCGATACGTGAATAAACTATATAATGGTGATAAGGGACGAACATTCGTCAAACGTCGCGATGATAACGGTGTTTGTTCATCGATTAGAATTTGATCTAGGTTCCCCCTTGTTCCACTTCCCTCGCTGCGTCCTGGCCGACCGGAAATATACGGTGCCGGAAATTCTCAACCTTTTTTCATCCTGCTATCATGTCTAGTCGAGATTTGATCGAGACGCGAATGAAACGCGATAAAAAAAATAATAACATAGAATAAGATGAAATGTTATAAAAGAATAAAAAAAAAATTATTAATAGAGAGTGGGCGACGATGGGTGAACGACCAGCGTGCGACTCGGGAGGTTGCCACGTGTCAAGCAGCATTTCGCGCGGCCACTACTTGGATGGGTGACCGCTCGTTTTTTTCATCGAAAAAGGATAAATGGTGTTGTAATATCATGAGACAGGACCGCCTTGGGTCACGTGAACGTTATCAAAGTGATAAAATAAATTCGCACGTGAAAAATTTAATAAATAAAAAAAAATGTAAAATTTCGTGATTTAATTTGCGGAATTAAATTTACAAAAAAAACAAGCCCAAACTCGCTTCAATTCCTTGCGAGCTTGCGTCGATGGCTGGGAGGGAATGAAAAATAATGATATTTCGGCCGGTGTTTGCGTCGCGAGGTTGTCGTGCTGACACACGCCGCTCCCATCTTAATTACCAGGCAATTACGAGCCCCCTCTCGATGTATTCTTTCTCCCTGTCGATCGAAACCTCTCTCGGTGCGCTCCTTTCGAAGAAAGCGTGACGCCTGTTATCACGCGGCAAAGATAAAAGACAAACAAGAAAGAGACAAAAAATCGGCACTCTCGAGCACGTGCCAAGACGCACTAAGACGCTCGTTCTCTCCCAACGGTCACCGATCATAAAAATCAATCAGTGCAATCCGAATTGTCACAAATAAAAATATCGCTGATATTAAAATTAACAAAAATAAAAACCTCATTAAATTTCTCACAATAAAGAAAAGCAAAATAAAAAAAGAACGTTATTTGTCGCCCGATTACAATTTACCCAGTCTATATATCCATCTCTATATCTGTATCCGTAGATATATATCATACACGACAGGGATAAGCAAAGAGAAACGCGTGTCGGGGAGATGGGCACGACCGGAAATCTAGGCCACGTTCGATAGTCCGAAATTCCGGTCGACCGTCCTGTATAGATCTCAGGTAGGTTGTGTACCAACTAAAAAAAACACACACACACACATCCATATACAGGGTGAATTTCATAAGGTGTCACAAGCTTTATTATAAGGTAGATGGGATCATTACAAACAAAAGTTGCAAATATACATTGGGGATATTTTTAATACTTTACGAGATATAACGTTTTAAAGTTGGTCCAATCAGAGCGCGCCGAGTAGCGTTGGAGCCGCCCACTCCCGTCCTAGCCGTAGAGATAGCACAGTATACGACGTTACATTTGGGGTTGCAAAATTCAAAGCAGCCAATTTTATTTATTATATCATTACGCAGTCATTTTTATTACTCGAGCATTGGCTGCTAGGGTGGGAAGTGGGCGGCGCCAACGCTCCTCCGCGCGCTGTGATTGGACCAACTTAAAAAATCTATATCTCCTAAACTATTGAAAATATCGCGAAACTTTATTAGCAATTTTTGTTTGTAATGATCTCATCTACCCTAGAATAAAACCTATGACACCTTAAGAAATTCACCCTGTATATAAATATATGAAACAAAAGAAAATGTTGTTTCTATTCATATATATATATACGTATGCTACGTAGGAATACTCCCCCTTGATCCATATGTGTACACGTGTATCAGCGAGAAGAAGAGTGGGCGAAGAATCTCCCCTTACTTCGAAGTGCGCTTCGGTTCTGTTTAACTCCAGTTGTTCTATATAGGACTTTTTTTTGTATATCTTGCGTAACGATGTTGGGGCCTTTGACTCTTGCTCTTTTCATGCACACACCCAAACACACACACACACACACACACACACACACACATAGATATATAGGTATATATGGTATACGTTGGTTCGGGTCGATACTCTCGTTTCAACTTCATCCATTCGTAACAGCCAACTTTGTGCAGCTCGAGCAACTGCTACGACATGAAATACGAATTGAATCCAGTATCGAACTCGAATCGTTCATCGACGATACAATTTTACCCCCCCCCCCTTTCTTACTTCAAGTGCCGAATCCAGAATAAAGGTATAAGAATCCATATGTATTTAGTCTACCGAGTTCACAATCGACTCTTATCAATAGAAATTTATGCGAGCGATACAAAGCACGAGGATAGATTTATCGAAAATTTTGTTGTATTTTTCTTTGTTTTAATTCGACGATTTTTTTTTTGTTTTTTTAATATCAATTTGCGAAGCTTTCATCAAGCATTTTTTTCTGACAATTTCATCGTCGGATACGTATCTCGTGTTTGGGTAATGTCCTGATTCATGGCGTCACACCCTGCTCTCTTCTCGGTCTATAAACACAACGAGGCAGGCACGAATGAACGTTGCGGAGAGAAAGTGAAAAACGAGTGTACGCCACCCCTTGTGGATCGAGGGATTGTTGCGTGTAGCACGCAATGCGCGTCGTCAATTTTTTTTGTCTTCTTGTTTCGTCCTTTTTCTTTCTTCTTTTCTTCTTTTTTTTTTTTTTTTTTTTGTCAATTATTACATTAAACCCGGACACATCTCGTTATTCGTGAATAATTGCGACGAATATTTGCCGACTTATCGATTATGCTTGGCAATATTTTTCTAATTATTCGTTCTTAATTAATCGAAGAAAAATTGATTTTTGCTATTTTTAATGACAAAAAGAATTTTTTAGTATTTATGTTTTTATTCTTTTTTTTAACGAGTTAACGTTGGTTCTTGTTTTGCCGGAAATAAATTTTGAGGTTCTTATCGTTGTATAATATAAGTATGATGAGAAGTTTGTTTTTGAGGAGGGGAATGCCTCGGTTAAAAAGTAAATTCATTTCATACGATTTATGACATCATATTCATCGCTTACTAATTATTCGCAGAAGTTTACACGCGCTCCCATGTGGTAAGTATTGAAGGAGTCGTCACGCCTACCGAGCACGTGTGATTATCGTATCTCCTTCATTCACTCTTTATTACTAACGTTACTATTTATATAACATGTATACTGGAAGTTCCCCGTTTAACACGAATATCACAGTCCCGTCTGTGGATTTTCAAATTTCATTTAAAAGAAGTGAAAAAAACACAAGAATTCAGCGATTATTTACTTTTGATTGGCAAAATATTAAAAGCTTACTATAAAATATTTTTGGATGAAAATAAAATTTTGTCCCCTCGACCAATTCAAAGTTCCGGAAGTTGATGATGACTTTGAGCTTCCGGCACTTCAAGGAGGTGGAAATTTTGAGGAATCAAAAAATCAATCGCTCAACAAGCGAAAGAATGTGAAAATTTTTGTTTTTGAGTTTTCAAGCAGACGGTCACGGAAAAGCTCTTGAATTATATTTGCTTTCATTCATATCTTTGTATTTCTGATAATAGTAGTAACAATTAAAAAAATATATCGTCATATTATAATATAATAATATATTATAATAATAATAATAGTATTATTATTATTGTTAATATATAATCATAATATTAATATTATTAATATTATTATTAATATTATTATTATATTATTATATATATAATAATATATTTTATTATTATTATACATATAATAATATAATAATAATATTATAAATATTATAAATATATATATTATAAAAATTATAAATATTATAAATATATTATTATATTATTATATATATATAATAATATATTTTATTATTATTATACATATAATAAAATAATAATAATATTAATAATATTAATATTATCATTATATGCTAATATATTTTATTATTATTATATATATAATAATAATAATGTAATTATTACTATATAATATTATATAATAATATAATAATAATTATATTATATTAATAATATTAATAATTAATTATATAATAATAATAATATAATTATTATTATATATAACATATAATAATATAATATAATGCATTATATTAATAATAATAATATATTACAATATAATAAATATAATATAATATATTTAATTCATATATTAAAATTATTATTATTATATACATATATCAATTATATTATTATCACTATATACAGAAATATATCATTACGTAGGACGATCCAAGGCTGCGCCGAAAACTCTTTTGTCCGTCCGCGCGAAGTTGATAAATAGATAACAACAAACAGCGCGACCGGCTCGCACGAAGAGCCGCGAAGCGGTAAAACGAGCGTTGTAAGCGAACGTTTTTACTTATACGAGTAACGCGAGCGTCAATTATCTCCCCGCGACAGACACACACACACACACACACGTGTCCTCTTCGACTGTCAACTATATTTTTCAACGCGAAATAGATATTTCACACTTTTATAGAAAGTTCGCAAACTTTCGTGAAATTTATCGTCCTATAATGTCGTAAAGTGTATAATGGTAAAGGCGCGAGAAGGTCAGAGCTGCTTTTTCAGAATTACGAATCGCGAGATTTTAACGACCAGCAAGACATTAAAACAACGATATAAATTGTAAACCACGATGCATAGAAACGATCCATAGTATTCATCGAGGTTCTTACATCCGCAGTGACTCAGGGTGGAATTTATTATCACATTTCTTTTGTTCCCAAACGCAACGATAAAATTGAGCGGGAAATTCAAATTTGTTAATAAATTGGACCGGGCGATTAAGATTTATAAAGTTTGATCGATTAAAAACTCGATTAAAATCAAAATGGAACTTAGTATTTGTTGTTACATCGATTTGTCATTATTTTTGCGAATTTAGTGAACAAAGAATTTAATAAACATTGTAAATAATAATGATAATAATAAAACACGTCGAGCCACGAAATTCTTTAGAACGTGACGTGAAAGAAAAATGGAAGTTTTAAATAGTTTCCAGAGGTCGAAAAAAAACGGAAATAACCGGAGGCGATTAATTTTATTGTAGGAAAGACATTGGTAGGCTCGTGCATAGGCCAGCTGTTGGCCGCCCTTATCTCATAAATATTAAGCACCTTGAACTCGACCGTCGAAGAATTCGTGGAAGCGAGTTACGAAAAATAAAGTAAAACATTTCGCACGAATAAAAGTACGCGACGGTCGAGCCACTCCACTGTCCTACTCGCCTGTGCAGGAAATCAACGACTATTCTCGAGTGAAGAAAAAAAAAATGACGCTACGTGACAATTAGAAAGTTCGAAAAAAAAATTTTCGACGAAAAAACGAGATTTACCTTGCGAGTGGCGATCGATCGGCAAACTCAATACATCCCTCTCCGATTTCAACCGCCGTAGTCCAATTGACGCGATTTTTCACTCCCGGACGTAGCAACATGCGGATTGGAGAAGATTAAAAAAAAAAATTCTTTTGTCAATTTCGCGAACGTTGATTATACTCGTCGATATTATTTTCCGTGTTTCGACGAACGAAACGAATTGTTCGTGCTTGAATTTTATCTTTTAATCTATATTGCGTTTTAACATTGGCGGTCAGTAATCACTCGCGATTCCGGCGCTCACTGCGTCACCAAAACACTGCGAAATCGGCGTTGCATCTTTCTCCTTCGAGTGTTTCGAAAAATGTGATCTAACCTACGAACGCGAATGGGAAATTTTTGTGAATACGTTGAGTGGGTTTGTTTTTAACGGAATGATAATTATGGATGTTCGTTATTGAGTCGAGCAGCTGTGTGTGAATACAAAATAGCGAATGAACCGAGAGCGAGCGAACCAGCTACGATCAACAGTCAGGTCGCGACTGACGTGTTATAAGCGACGAGCCGACGAAAAGTCTTCGCCACGCTCTGCGTCGTGACAAATACCGCGCCGGTGTGTTACACACCGCTAGTTTCTCCTTCGGAAATATCGATCGTCTTGATGAAGGAATTGTTACCCGCGGGGAATCTTTAACGGGCGAGGAAGAAACACAGAGGGAAATATACCGGTTTCGTAACTTGTGAACGAATACACTCGAAATGTCAAGATAACGATGCGGAGCGAGTGTAACCGTGACGCCGTTGTTTAATTATCTTTTTGTTATCTTTTAATTGCATTATTATATACTTTGATACTTACCGACGGTCGATCGAATGGATTACTAACTTACCGACAGTCGCTGGAAACTTAATGAAAGAAGGAGGGAGCGTTTAGATTGAGGGATTTTGTCAATCATTCGAGGGACTTTGTTTTTATAGAAAAATGTAAATAGGTTTAATTATATTTATTACAAGTACAACTTTAAATTTTATTCGATTATCGGTACCGATTATCGTCAGTCGGTATGATAAGTTTGCCAGCTGTTGGTAACGGAAAACAGCACTTTCGTTTGATCCACTGTCGATAACGTAGAACGTTATCCAATCTTATCGATGCTTCTTCTTTTTTTTTCTTATTCAGTCTCACTCTGATTATGAAAAATATTGAAAGTTAATTCGTTGATTACTTCCATGTGCCTCGGATAATTAATATCTTAGCTTGTTTCGCGTTATCTCGCGACTCAGACGTCCAGTTGCTTCATCATCCAGTGGAAGAAACCGAGAATCGAGAAACTGAAGCTAAGCGGTATGGCGGTCGCTTTGAACCAGCCCCAGACACTGCAACATTCACATTATTCTTAACGTGCAATTTTATACAAATGTTTTGAATTATTGTCAAAATTATGAGGATAGAAATACATTAATAATAATAATCTGCATGTTGTACAATTTATTCTGTTGCTAACTACCCAATAATACAGTTTACTGGCGAATACGTAATAAAGCTAGAAATTTCGAAGCATCGCTTCAGTAGAAAAGGCGAATTAATAAAACATCTACGGGATATTGTGTTTTGGAATCATTGGGAGAAGAAAAATAAAAAGATTAGAAATACATTTGAACAAAAATCTATCTAAAAATTGGGCTCAACTACTAGACAATATACATTTATATACAGAACTACATCTCAGTCTTTGTATATATTCGCTCTGTCCTTGGGGGGAATTGAAAGGATGAAAGATAAAGTCTTAATGTAAAAAAAAATACCAAAAACCCCACGACTTTGCAAAAAAAATTGTAGAATAGCTAAAGGAGGATTCTACAGGATTTTGTAAAAATTGTTTTGTAGAAATAGACAGAAATTTATAGAATAGCTAAAGGAGGATTCTACAAGATCTACGAACTAGGAATTATTGTTTTTGGCTTTGAAAATTTAGAAGCCCACCGTTGTATGAAATAAAAGTTTGACGCGGCCTAGGCGAAATGGCCATTTACAATTGGTGATAACAGCGTTCATACGTCATACGAATGAGGAGAATCATCGCGTACTATATCGGATCTAATTTAAACGACATCCGCGATTTTCTTGGTCCAAATACGTCTCCAAGGGTAAAATATTGTCCTGCTGTTGCAGCTGAAACGAGGACGTATAAAAATATTGATAACAGCTGAACGATTTGGCACTTAATGAACGATTTACGGTGGATTGCGAGGGAGAGAAGGGGCAACGCTCGACTTTTGATATCTAGGTCGTCCAATGCGAATATATACTTGTTACAACTGTGTTGATAACGGGCACGCGGTCCTTGGCATTGATTACGATACAAATATCATTAACGGGGCTCCGTGTATCTCACGCGTGGCTCTGCAAACCGGCAGAAATCAGAAAACTATACAATCTCGATCATTCGTTGGAACAATTCTGAACAATCTTCTATCCAAATTTAGCTCGATAAAAAAACAACAGAGAATTAAGAGGACGTAAGCTTTCGTTTCTAGACGAATATTTTACGGGGACAACGAGCGTAGGATCGTGTTTACGTAAAAAAATATGTTTGTTTTCGTCGCGTTGCTTTACTCGTAAGGATCGTCGGAGATGACGAACGACGAGGTAAGAGGAATGGAACCGCTCTCCTGTATCACAACCGGTTCGATAGGCTTGTCGTCCACGTCTGTCTTAGTTTGCTCGATTTTGAAAACGACGTCCATGCCCTCGACCACCTGTGAACGAATGAAAAACGAACGTTTAATTAACATAAGAAATAAGATAAAAAAATAACAATAATGTTATTCGAATATTAAGTACTCACCTTTCCGAAGACTGTGTGATGATTATCGAGCCACGGTGTCGCAACTGTCGTGATGAAGAACTGGCAACCGTTTGTGTTAGGACCAGCGTTTGCCATACTAACGAAACCTGGACCGGTGTGGTTTATCTCGAAGCTCTCGTCGTCGAAGTACTTGCCATAAATGCTTATGGAGCCTGAGCCATCGCTCTTTTCGATGTCGCCACCTTTTATCAATCAAAAACAAGAATTATTAATCAACCAAAAATTAAATAAAGAGGTAAAGTAAAAGAAAATTAGTTCCATTGTTGATTTACCTTGAATCATGAACTTCTTGATGACTCGATGAAACAGCGATCCTGAGTAAGTTCTTCCAGCGATACCCTCGGTTGCAATAGACACAAAATTCTTAACAGTCTTTGGCGCTAATTCACCGAACAATCCGATGACTATTCTACCAGCGGGTTTGTCTCCTATCATTACATCAAAGTACACTTCGTCCGTCACTGTAAAACTTGCCGCCTGAAATTAAAAAGAACAATAAGAATTAAATCACTAGTCATTACTTTCGTATGAACACGCGTACCACCGGATAGTTTGCATTTCCTCCTCGCGTTTCTACATCAGGTCCAAGTTCATAGTCGCCTTTCAAGATTACATTTGTTTAATCGTTCTATATCTGTACCAACGCTTCCGCCTCGACTCATAACTCCCCGTGTCTATTTATGGAATTTACAGCTACTAAGTCTCACGCAACATTGGTCAAACGGAAGTGAAATAATTCTTTGCAAGTTTATCATTTGCTTTTTCCTGGGACGAATTCAGGACACATATTATACAAACTATATCCATGGATTTTAAATACTAAAGATATAATTTTATACAGAGCAAAGAGAAAAACAATAATATAATTGAAGAAATGTTTTGAGAAAATTATATAAACATGTGTAAAACGCGTAATTGTGTCTATGTATCACTCGGTGGTAACCCTGGAGGGAAGAAACCTTATATGGTACACAAACGAGAATCACCACCGAGTACTGCTGCGTCGCAAAGCTCTACATCTTGCTATCGTTTCCATGTATCTCTGTTTCTGTTTGCTACGCCCCATTCGAGTTTTGTCCGTTCTCCGGGTACATGGCACGCGGCGATAATCTCATTTCCGGTTAACATTCCCACCCCCTATCATTTGAACGCACATTAAACCACGACGTAGCTTGCCCCAATTTCTTTCCACTCTCTTCTTTTTCCACCATTGATTATCGGATACAAATTGCGTAATACAATTATACTGAAACCTTGTTACACAGGAATCGCGTTCTCGCTGTGCCAGCAAAAATAAAAAGTACGCCGCACTATTGATATTAAAACAAAATAAAAAATAAAACAAAATGGAAAATATCAAGATATTTTTTTAATCGATTCAGATATTAATTAAAAGTCCATTTGTCGATGGAACCGATTCTTTCTTTTTCCTAAACGACGGTTTTGTCTTAAACGATCATTTTTAAGAAATGTTTTGCGTTGTCCAACAAATTTTACGACTTCGGCAAAACATTGTCTCGAACTCATTAACGATGCAATTAACTAATGGCTCGAAAGTTTGAGGATTCACAAAGTAAATTAATTTGTATAACGAGGTCACGTTTTCTTAATTATAGACAAAAATTACCACGACGAGATTAACAATCATCAAGAAGTTTTAAAATCTTTTCTTAATTCGTGATCGACATTGATTTTTCTAATGTATTCGTTTCCTATTTTACCGATTAACTGTAATAAGTTTCTCTACCTTGCAATTCGCCGTTGCGAACGCGAAGATGATGAAAAATGCTGAGAGCTTCATGATGTCGCGTGTTGTCTATTGAGAATGAGCCGTAAATGACACGTCGAACGATTTCACTCTCAGTTTTATGAAAAATGACGTTTATTCACTGTGGCCACTGGTTGGCTACTTTCGTTGGTACGAAAGTAGAGGATACTAATTTTTTTTTCTTTTGGTCTCTCTATGGAGTTAAAGAAGAAGAAGTAAACGGGGTTTGGCTCTCGCAGGCCGCGGAGGGAGAGAGATGCGCTCTGAGCTCCGCGTGGCTTCGTGACTCCGACTCGCTTCGTATGCGGTGGCGGTATTATAGCGCGCGTATTAATCCGCCACCGAGTTCGAACGTGCCACGGAGGGAAGATGGACTCTCAATGCCCGCGCTTTAACTCATGAACTCATATATCGTAGCTGGACAGAGAGAGAACCGAGAGCGAGAAGCTTATGCCGCCCTCGCGTATATGCTACGTGGTTCTGCAACGAGAGTCGCGTCATCTTCCTTATTTTGCCTCTTCGAGTCTGAGAGAGCGAAGAATAATGGTACTACGCGTTTCTCCCACCAGCTAGACATCACCAGATGCAGCCGATAGCTTCTTGCATCAGCCAGGTCCTTCTGCTTCTTTCCTTTGGTCCCTCGTTCTTTCATTCCCTGCAAATTTAACAAATATACCATGTAATATCTTTCAATCTCTATCGATTTAGGAGAAGAAATTGTTTTACCTTTTTTATAGGAAAATGTTGAAACCGTGATAGCTGGTCGTGCCTGGCGCCAAGTTTTCAAGAGTTCACATTTTCCAATGTGGCGCAAGAGTCGTGATATTGGAATCCTTAGTACCGACTTCCACTAGGGCTAGTGTGAAGTCATGTTTTTGTTTTGTAACGTCACTCTGGTCATTTGGATGGTTCCTATATAGATGGAATTAAAAATGATGAAAGTTGTTAATTATTATGAATTATTGAGATTATGAATTCGTTATGGAATGCTGCAAAATGAAACTCTCGGTATTAGGTTTGATGAATAATGAGGGACAGTTCCAATGACTAAAATAATGAAAAGTACCGAATCGAATCTCGTTAATAATTTTCAAAATTTGACAAAAATGTAATCGAGTTGAAAATACTGTAAAGGTGCGTTCGTCTAAATTCCAGACGAGCTTGCACATACATTTATCGAGAACTGGTCATCAAGCTTATTGGTCTTACACGCTGCGCATCATCATCTTCCTCTTCACACTCATTCTCATTATTGCAACTTGCATCTTTGCCCTCCCGCGGTTATACAGTTATGGCAAAACCAACGAGAATGAAAATACGCACAGTTGGTACAGTATTCAGGACACGCTCATACATTTATGAAATTGCGAACGTTCATTTGCGAGCGTGTAAGACTCGCTTTTTGTTTCTCATTCGTGCGAGAGCCCAAGGAGAGGTATTTTCTTTTTCGTTTAAACGATAAAATGAAACAGTTAACTCGCGAGTTCGAACGGGGAAGAGAAGTAGGGAAAAAGAAAGAAAGAGAGAGAGAGATAGAGAAAGAAGGAAGAAGTTTCTCCTGTAAGTTCGTGCGTGGAATCGTTTCTTCGTTTGCTCGTTTCGTTTCCACGATCAGCGAACGAAGACATCGACACAAGAGAAAGAGAAAGAGATAGACTTCTTGCAAGATGGGTACCGTTATATTAACTATACGCTCCGTGGCGAAGGTGAGAGACAAAAGAGAGCGGGGATTGGGTTAGAGAAGATGGAGAATATTATAAAAGGTGGAGAGTCGGTTCGACGCAAGGTCAGTTCGTCACGATGAGCTCGTTCAGGTGGTCGCGGATCACCGACCTTTCACCCTCGACAAAGTCATTTACATTTTTCCTCGTGCTCCATCTCATCGCGAATTTGTTCGTCCACGATGTCTCGTGTCACGCGCTCCCTTCGGGCTCCATCGAGGAAAGATCTTTTCTATCGATGCCCATTGTCGAGGGCCAGGAACCCATCGACACTGTTGTGGTGAAGGCTGTCGAAATACCCGAAGAGAGAGTCACTTACGAGGGTGCACAACTGTGGAGGGTCATCGCCGAGGGCGAACACGCTGAATTTGTCTCCTATCTGCAAGAAACAGGCGGTAAGAATATTTCTGTTTATCTTAAAATTGAGTTTTTTTTTGACAATTCTTTAATTAAATGGCAAACTCTAAATATGATTAATTACTTGATTCATTATTTTTTTTAGAAGTCTCAATGTGGTCCGGAAACGATACTGCAGTTGACGTTCTTGTCCGTCCGGATCTGATCCCACGTGTGTCGCGTTTCCTCCGCGAACGACAAGTTAAATATGATGTTATTATACCGGATCTTCAGCAGGCTATCGATCAGGAAAATCCTCTACCTTCGGCCGAGCACATGGAGGAACTCGAGGGTCGAAAAGGTTCGTTGAGCCTGAAACATAATATTTTTCACATAATATTGCTGATTTACTATTACGCTTTTGCTGATGATTAGCTATAATACTCATTCGCAATTCCCATCGCTTACAGCATTTTTTTTATTCGCGAAATCATTTTTTAACATTTTACCAAGAAATCAATTAATTGATCGACAACATTTTTTTTATAGCTTCAGGTAATGTTTGTTTCCTTCAATTTTGTACCAAAAACCAAAACAATCCGTTCAATCGATATGACCCGGATGGGTCTTTTATTCTATTGGTATAGTTTGTGAAAATAGTCGTTGTCTCTAATCACGATTCGTAGGAACGTTTCGTGCCAAGGCTAGTTCTTCGTATCGTGTGTATACCATATAAATGTCTATGTATATACATATACTCCCGGGGTTATCGGCCTCTGGCAACTCGATTCGATCCGCTAACCCAGTTTCCATCCGATCGACAATACTGATTAACATAACAGTTATATAGCAGGACGAGGGCAAGTGCTGGTATAACGTTTACGGAAAATAAACGTCTTACGTACAAATTACAAAAATAAATAGTAAAAAAGTATCGAGACATTATTTCAATAGTTGAATAATTGTTATAATGTTAGAAAGTGAAATCCGATAATATACCAGCACTTATTAAAAGTTCTATAAATTCAATAATTTTAGGAAAATCAATTTCAATTCTTTCATTTTTCAAACGTTTGTCCAAGAGATATTTGATTCATTTTCTCAAAATTGAAGTCGATTTGACGAAAAGACTATGGAGGAACTAATCGATGGTAGAATTCGATGAGAAAAAAGAAAAAGGGTAAAACAGATCGAAGTAATTTTCTAGCTCGTTACACTTGGTGGCGGAGAGTTGTGATCAAGTCGCCGCGTAGAAATTATCATCTGCGTCCTACTCGTTATCCCGTAGCTAGTTTACGTGGTGGTGGAAGTGAATCTTGGCATTTTAGGGGTGAGCTTTTATAAAAAAAAAAAGTTAAAGATTTGTCCCCGCTGCTTATGTAGCCAAATGCATATTTTTACTGTTGAATTATACTGTGCTTCTTGGTCAATGAGAATTGTAAAATACAGGGCATCGTATGGAATGGTCCAGTTATCATCGATTGGAGGATATTCACGGTTTCCTCGATTATCTCGCTCAAACGTTTCCCGATCTGTGTTCGGTCATGACTATTGGCAATTCTGTCGAGGGTCGACCATTAAAGGTACTTCTTTAGTCGAACTAATTGTACCGACTAACGAAGCTTAGTTCCTAATTGTCTTCTTTTTCTTAATTTTCTCCAAAAGGTATTGCGGATAAGTAAAGGCGAACCAGGGGTTCCAGCAATCTGGATCGATGGTGGTATTCATGCTCGTGAATGGATCTCTCCAGCTTCCGTGACATACATCATCAACCACTTGGTTGAAAACAGCGAAGAACTCGAGGCCGACTATTACATCCTACCAGTCGTGAATCCTGATGGGTAAAGTAGACATTGCTTATCGAACACTCCTCGACGTGATAATTATGCATATGAGTCTAAAAAAATACCTATTTGTATTATCATAACGTCGAATCTTTTTACTCTCCATTGTGCAGATACGAGTATACTTTCCGTGGTGATCGTCTATGGCGAAAGAATCGCAGCAGTCCTGAGAAAGGTGGAGTTTGCATCGGTGTAGATTTGAACAGAAACTTTGGATATCGTTGGGGCGGTCTTGGCACGAGCAAACAACCGTGCAGAGAGATATTTGCCGGTACCGGTCCATTTTCCGAGCCTGAGACTAATGCAATAAAGAATTTCTTCGAAGCCAGCGCTGCCGATTTCAAGGTAAGATGTTTCTCATGGTTTTGATGCACAATAATACTCGAAATTAGAAATGTGAAGAGTATTCCTAATGTTTTGAAAACACTGAACAACGACTGAAAATTAATTATCATTCACCGGTGCAATAAATTTTATGTTAAACTTACATGACCTTCTCTGGCTTTACCTGTGGTGATTAAAATATTACTATTTTTATTTTTATACAATGAACCACATTGATCGGCTGATAACTCATCTTTTCTCTTTTGTATTTCAGGCATATTTGACGTTTCACAGCTATGGACAATACATTCTATATCCCTGGGGTTATGACAGACGAGTACCGCCTGATTATGCCGATCTTGAAAAATTGGGCCAGCAAGCTGCAGCTTCGATGAAAAGCGCAGGGGGCGCTGGTAGCGTTTACACAGTCGGTAATAGCGCCACAACCCTTTATGCCGCCTCTGGTGGTTCGGACGACTGGGCCAAGGCTATACTCAAGGTCAAGTACGCATATACGATCGAATTGCGAGATATGGGCAAGCATGGCTTCGTTCTACCGGCTCAGTATATTGTTCCCACGGCCAAGGAAGCACTCGCAGCTGTAAATGTCGTGACAGCAGCTTGCAAAAAGCTTTGAAGGTGAATTATCGATCGCCAACTCAATACCATAAGCGGAGAAAGATGTGTCGAACGTATTTGAAAATTTATGAACATTTATTTACCAACCAGCGTCATGTACTTTATATTTATTATTTATTTTTATCGATAAGAGCATTACATCGTATGACATAGTACAGGAGTAAGGCATTTGATATTTGACGATTATGGTACTGCTGCCATGTACCTGTTACGAAAAGTTTTAATCACGGAGAAATATAATAATCAATAAAAATGATCGCTTGTAAAGGAATAGGTGGGGCGATATGGACCATTGCGAGTGTCGATAAGGTACATTCCTCTCATTCCTTATGTCGGTAACGCTCCGATGTTGTCATTACTAATGTAAAGTTACCGACGGTCATAATAAACTAATTTTTTTGACAAAAGCAATTTTTCACCCCTCGAGGTACCGAATATCTCCTAAAACTTCCTACAGTTTGGGTACCTTGGATTTGTGAATATCTTTTTTGCTTATACGAGCTTTATGAAGGACTTAGAACATCACAAATCTCCCGTAGAACACGAACATAATAGCCTTGTTTTTCATATCATGGATGTGATTCAGTGGCACCACCGTATGGTGGCGCCCTCTCTGCATCAAGTTGACACAAGCCCACGCAGCGTCCCCCGCGGCCGCTCGTGTTTTTTTCTACCGACACGCACAAAGTTTTGGACCGTGCAAATGGTCGTTTGGCGTGTATTGTCGTAACGACGGTATTTATCCCGTGAGAGCTTTGAAATAAAAAATACATAAAGCTTCTCGAAGTGTGCCTTTTGCGAAGTTGGTGCTCTGACGATTTGCAGCGGAAGTTACACTGGGACGAACTGTCGTCCCGCTCGAAGCTGCACGTTCGATCCTCGCGATACAAAAATCATGGTCAACCTTATGAAGAAATTTTTCGCGGGCGACAAAGTGTTTGCCAAAGTTCGAGGTTACCCAGCGTGGCCAGCAAGAGTAAGTTTGTCTCAAATTCATTCGATGCTTCTCATTAGAGTCCAACGATTGTTTCCTTATTCGACGCCAATGTATCTTCGGTACTTTACGTAAACAAAACCTCGTGAACATTGTGGTTATGTTCAATGGCCATTTCTCACTTGTAAAAGCCGTTGTAATCGTAAGCCGCCATTTCTTTGATTTATTTGTACATCTGTGACTGCCGGTAGTTAAAAAGTTCCATTCCTCTCGTGCTTCTTACATACTGTGTCTAATTTCCATTAATTCTTTAGTTTTTTCGTGATTCTGTTAATCCACACTATAAAAATTACATCAGCGCTATCAAAATTGACTCAACCCCATTGATATGCCGTCAGGCTTGATAAAAATGCGTGTCCTGATTATTGTTATCACAAAAGTATCAAATATGTTGAAATATATAACACGTATAACTATAAATGAAATTTGTCCAAAACCATAGATCGAGGGCGTGACTGATGCAAATTCGAAGAATGCCAAATACAATGTATACTTCTACGGTACGGGTGAGACGTGAGTATTCGTGAAATGAATTCAAAATTGGGACAATCTCTTAGCCTTTTTTTATATGGATTTTTTATTGCTACATTCAGTGCCGTATGTAAGGTTGAAGAATTATTCGTTTACCTGGAGAACAAGGACAAATTTACAAAGCCTCTAAAGAGAAAAATATTTCACGAGGGTATACAGCAACTCGAGCAAGAATTGAGAGGTGATAAGGGAAAAGCAGCATCTCTGGATGATCTCAAAGGTACAGAATTGAAGTTTTCATATTGATTGTGTTTAATAAATAATCGATATTTCTCTAACGGATTTGAATGACATTGCGTGCGCAGAGCCGGCATTTACCGGTGAGACCTCGGAGAAATCGAGTGCTGAAACGTCGTCAGTAACGGCAGCAGACAGTGACATGGAGAGTGGACCTTTGGTTATTGACGAGGGAGACAAAAAGAAACCAGTAAAACGTAAAACTCTCTCATCAACACCCAATAACCCAGTAAGTTCTTTTTGGACCACTTTTTCTCATTAGAGACTTGGATAAAGGATTATGAGACAGCGACATTGTACGAGTTACTAAAATGTCGTGTTTATCAATATCCTGATAGAAAAACCCAAATGAGGAAGAGCCGACGAGCCTTTCTCGAGACTAAAGGGTCCGTGCGATTATTCCTCACAGTATAATAAGAAACGTTCATGTATGCTGAAAAATATGTCCCATTTGGGCTTGATTAATCTTGGTTAATTTATCTTCGATATCTTTATTGCCTCAAAGGACACACCAGAAGCAAAGAAAAAGCGTGGTCGTGGCAAAGGATCAACAGCCTCGGTCGACAATACGCCAAAGCAAGAGATTGGTGGTGGTGGAGATTCACAAGGCGAGGATGCATCACCGGGCAAAGAAATGGTCAGTCGAAGTGGACGTAAAATAAAGCCAAAACGGTTCGCTGACTTTTCGAGCTCGGAGGAGGCTGAAGTACCCGATAAAAATGGTATGTTTTAGTACAAATCAAATATTTATTTTTCCCTTCTTCCCGTCGATCGATAGGTTCGTTTGTTCCAACGGATAATTACTCTTTAAGGAGATAAAAATAATAACGAACGAATCGAAGATGCATTCATCGCCATTAACAGTATAAAAAATGAATCTAAGATCCATCGTCCATTGATATTCGAATTATTTTCGTGATACGGTCCGTTATCAAAACTTAATTACAAAACGAATACCATGGATCCAGCGTCCATTCTCTATTTCCTTAATTCCAACATAAAAAAATACCGCCATAAGTACCAAAACATACCCTGAGGATCTTTTTTTTTAAATTCGGGTAGAAAAAATCTTCCACAGGTAGAAAAAAATCTTCCACACTCATCGTTATTCTTAATGAGAAGCATGCACAATTTTAGATATTTTCCAGCCAACATGGCGAAATTTCATTAACGTGCCGAAGAAAAAACAATGCAAAATCTATTATTTTCGCGATGATGTGAATGTTTGAAGGTACTGACAACGTTGACAATCCCTCGTTGACGATCGCGTCCTCGAAAAATTCGGAACAGGATGTACGCACGATATCGCCAAAGAACGAACGTCCGGGAGTGTTAATGGAAACAGACGACACTAGGAATTTGACAACACAAGAACTGAAAAGACTGGTCCTGTTGGAACAACTGCGATTGATTCGTTTGTACGCGGCTCGTCTTATACATCCGTTGTGTATCTAAAAACAGTCGAGATCTCTCGACGACGCGTCAATGGCTTAGGACAGGATTAATATGTAGGCCTTTTTTTCTCTTCGTTCCGTCTCGATTATGTTTTCGTTGTTCATCTTTTTTTTTTGTTCTCTCTTTTTGTTTTTTAGTCAACTTCGAGTTAAACGGAGAAAGAAAAATCTCGAACTCAATTCAATAGGATATTAATTTACGTAGGTTTTTTCTTTTATTGTTTTCATTATGACTTTCATTAAAATTATTGTGTACGGAAATTATCGAGAGATATATTAAAGAGTGGTCGAATACTATTATTTAAAAAAACAATCATTAAAACACCCGATCCAAAGAATGAGTATCTAGAAGCAGTTCCATCGGCTCATTCACACCGGAAGGACGGTTACTGATGACCATTATCTCGTCTACCTCGTATTTTATTATGTCTATGTTAATGTTAATTTCGTCGAAAATGTTTTATCGTCACGTGGAAATATCTTAAATTATACAATACGTCTCGTCCTTCTGGTGTTAATAAGTGGAAAAAAATCGCTTCTGTTGTAGACAACTCCACGAGATCGAGGGGAAAGAGCAAAATAGACGACCCAAGCGAGAATCAAGCATCGCCATCGACTGGACCGAATAGGAAAAAAACAGGTACAGAAAGTAAGTAAATGGCTTCATAGTTTGTTTATGTTTTCTTTTTTTGTTTTTCTTTTGTTTTGCATTGTTTGTTCGTCGTTGTTTTCTTGATACTGGAAGCATGTCAGCGGGTCGTTAGGAGCGTCGAGGATTTGCGTTTAAAATAACGTAATACAGCTGAAAAGAAATATTTTGTCTTTGATCTCATTTCTTGACTATTTATCCTGAAAAATCTCGCACACGTTCCCACCTCGTCAGCGTTGCTAAGCACCCGAATTTTGTGTCTTTTTTTTGTTTGTTTTTTTCAAGAAAAAAGCCAAGTCGTCGGGGCCAAGAAACTGATGGCAGAGGATACAATATCATTAACGCCAAAGACGACAACGAACGCTTCGTCAAAACGTTTTCTTCTAGCCCGCACATTAGCCGGCGAATATGTAGGAATTAAGCTAGATGTAGAAAGGCCAAAAACTTTTGACAGCGAGAAAGCTCGCGAGCGATGGGACGAGTCGATGATGAGAAGTGCAATGAGAATGAAGTCGAGGCTTGAGAGCGGTGAGATACTTACCGAGCACGTTAAAGATTCTCTAGACTTCGATGTAAATGTTCCAGAAGACGATAAAAAAATTCTCGCCAAGGACGGAGCCATAGAGCGCAAAAAGTACAAGCTGAGGTAATTTATTTTTTCTTCCATTTCCTTTCACTATTGTTTTTTCTTACTTTGCGATTATTCGTTGATAATCCTTGCGGTCGACTTTGCGACATTTCACGTTGAATGTTCGATTGGTAGATGGCTCCGCATAGAGGATCAACTTCTTCAACTGGACGCTCAAATCAAGTCGAACCTGGGTCTGGATCGTGCGGACGCGGACAAATGCCTCCAAGCGATGGACGACATGCTGGCTCTCCCCATCGACCCTCTAATGCTGAAGAAGCATCCTCACATCGTTGAGACCGTCAAGAGGGTAAACGACGATAACAGAAAAAAAAAAATCATTGAATCTCTGAAAAAGATATGTCTCTTCAACGTCGTTTTATTTACAGTTGCGACGATATATCGGCAATTTGGCGGATTGGAAACTCAACGACGAGGAAGTGGTGCGTTGAAAATTACTTCTAGAATTATAATGAAAAATTCGTCGTGTTTTTATTATATTCTATTTTATTTTTGCAGACCACCTTCAAACAGAAAGCGGAGCAGATTAGGCAAAAAGCTGAGCACATATACAATAAATTCAAAGTACGTAACGTTCTTTGAACATGTTTAATATTATTTTATTTAGCGGCACGTGGCACATTTAACTTCGAACATCATTTTTTCGTTTCGATCAGGCTATGTTCACCATTCCCGAGGGACAATCCTTCTGGCAATCCTTCTCCGACCAGGTGCTTCACTTCAAAGAATTGACCAAGGAAATGTCCGAGGAAAAGATGTTCTCTCTCATGGCCGATCCTGCGTGCCCTGGTAATATTTTCTTTATTCCAATCGTAGAATTCATAACATTAAAACATTGCCTAAACATTCGTCAAAATATCTTATATTTTTAAATTTACCAACTTGGTAAAACGTTCTTTCCTAGATGCGGTCAATTCACTCGGCACGACATTGACGACGGACGATAGTCTCACGGCGTTGGAAACGAGCACGAACACGTCCGAAGTTGATCCGGATGCGTTGCCAACGAGATGCGCGACGCCTGTTGAAACCGCAGCCAAGTAACATTCGACATTCTCACGCGAACACTCGAACTTTGACTTGTCACCCACGATAATGTTATAGAAACAAAAGAAACGTAAAAGAAAAGAAGAAAAGCAAATACGGCATCGTGCACGGGACGACGAATGATGTATTCGTCGAGGAAATACGTGGCGCGAGAGGAAAACAAAAACACACAAAAAGGGAAAAAAAAAGAAAAGGATTCTCGAAGGGAATCTAAAACGCTCACTCGTCACGGGATGGTTATTTTTCTTTCCATCTTACTTTACGATTTCTTCCTACTTCTTTCTCAAACAATTTTTATCGTATCGCGCGTTGTTCGTTTGCGCTTGTTTTTTTTTCTCTCTGTCTCTTCTACTTTGTTGTCGTTCGAATTTTTCTCAAAACTTCGCGACGTTCTCCTTTGACTTTGCATTTTCCGACGCGCTCAACCTCCACCTTCCCCCCCGGATTGAAACAATTGTCGATCGAACAATATGCACGAACAATCTAACAATTTTACGCGATGTAAATAAGATGTGGAACAAATTCGCGATTAGATTTTCGTCGCTTCGATGATAATGAAATTAAGGAAGATAGAAAGAAAGTGGAAAAAGAAAGAATCCGGGTGTCTCGCTTCGTTTTGTTTTTATTTCTCGTTACCGTAAAGGCACTTCTCGTCGGTACGATCGGTCTGTAAAGTCGAGACAAACGAGGTGGGGAGGGAAAAATGAGCGCGAAAGAAAATTCTTTTACATTTTTTTGGGGGAATAAAAATACAAATTTATAGAATTATCCCAGCTGTTACGAAAAATTTGTAAGATGCATGTAAGTTGTCGATAAAATAACATAAAAAAAAAGAAGACAAACAAAAAAACAATAAATTACCCGATATTTTTGGTAACGATGAAAAAAGAAACGCGATCGTAAATTCTTTTATAGTAGAGAGAAAAAGAAAGTGTTTATTTTTTACCCGCGATTTCCCGATAGTCGAAGAGAGGCTCGTTTCGTTCCGCCTCCGGTAAAGAGGCTGATCGATCCTAGCTGAGTCCTAAAAGGTGTCTCGCTCTCCTCCTCGCTCGACGTTGAACGCGCAGAGCCAAAATTTCACCCCTCTTCGGTTGTCGTCGCGGGCGCTAGATGGAGATAGTTTACCCTCGAGCTACTCGTGAAATCATCCCTTAATACAAAAAACGAAGAGCAGTCATTGAAATAAGAATTTACATTTATTGAGATAAAAACATTTGCTACAAAAAAAAAAACAAAAACGTTGACACAAAAAAAGATGAATAAAAAACTGAGAATTGCGTGGAGATTATCAAAATTTATTTCTATTTACAAATAATGTATTCGAGGCGACAACATTATTCACTTCGTTCAAATTTTCATATTTTCCTTTAAAATCGTTGAAACATTTAGAGAAGACTTTTGGCGTCTGAGGAAATATTAAAAAAAAATGATATCGAGTACAAATAAAAGAAGAAAAAATAAAACCTTTACCAATTTGCCTTAACGAGAAAATTTACGTCCACGCGACGCGTTTTTGTGCACTCAAATCATTCGCAAATCACGCGCACACGTTCGTTATTGTTTCCCGACGGGAAAGAAATTGATCTCTTCACCATCGTGTTATACATCGGATTAAAAAAGAATCTATATATAAATATCACCGAGGAGTTATATACGATAATATTATGACGACCGCACGAAAATTGAACAAAAAAAAAGATAGAACAAAGGAAGTGAAAAAGCGTGTTTGGAGAAATCACGAAAATCAATAAGACACACACACACACACGTCGTTTATTGTCACGTGTAACATGAAATATTTTGAATAAAAATGTTACGAGAAGATGAACAGCGATAATTTTTTAAAACATTTTCTTGCGAACAATATTATAAGTTTCCCAGCGAGGGTGAACAAAAATATCTGTAATAGTTTAATCATTTAGTTAAGCATTTAGTTCACCTGCATACTTAGACAGTCCTGCTATCGACAAGTTCTAACTCCGATTGCAAAATATCCGAATAAAATGTCAAAGAAGAAACTCGAAATGTACAAATTTCAGATTTTCAATTTTTCAATATTTTCATTGTTTTTGTTTTTTTTTTTTATATTTCAATCCTCAACTTTGAAATCTGTAAAATTTCAAGGTTTTCGACTTTCTTCTTCGCCCCAATTCCAACACACTAAGCTACTACGTCTGTCGCAAAAAGTTTTCCATTATCTTATTCCAACCCTAGTGGCGAACATGTTCCAAGAGAGGGAAGAGAAAAAAAAACATACTAGCAGTATGCACGAGCTGCGTATAAAATACTCGACTCTACAGTAGAACGTATAGATATAAAAACGTGTATAGCCAGTTGTTGGGAAAGGGGAGGAGAAAGCTTGTAGGGGTTGTAGTGTGTGTGTGAGAGAGAAAGGAGGGTTGTCAAAAGATCAGAATACGTTGTGTATCGGCCCGTGTACGTAAGGAATACGTTCTGGCATATGACGACAATGCATCGCATATGTTGGAAGCGTATCATAACTCGAGCAACAAGCATGTTTATCCCCTTCCAACCCTGGCCTTTGGTTCTCCTACGACCCCGACAAAAAATACTCGCACCCCAACCCCCTCGTACTTTTCAACATACACATCTTTTTTTCTTCTCACGTGTGTGCGAAGTTAGGGGTGCGTTTGTGTATGTGTATGTGTTTCGTACCAGCAAGCTACACCACCAATCCCCCGACCATCTCGTCCATCGACACCCCTGGGGTTTCCGTTATCCCTTATTCATAATCCCAATTCAATGCGCTTTGCGAGCTTTTAAGATTTCAGATTCTCCGTTCCAGTCACCAGCGATGCTAGGTACTCGCTGCATGAATGTGTATGTATCCACGTGATATGGACTACTCAAAAAAAGAACAAAAAAGAAACGTCCTCGCCTTACTTTATCACCCCCATAGATTTTGCTTGTTCTATCTCACATGAAAGGAATTTTCTTTTCTTTTTCAGAATACACCGGTTTCTATAAGGAAAAGTGAAGGATATCGAGATGGAAGAGGAAATGGAAACGTTGGATAAGAGAATGAAAATTCGAAGATGGAAATAACAATGTGATTTTTTAATTTAAATAATTGTAAGGAAAATATTGTAAACATCGGTTCGAAGATGTAGCGAGTTACGCGAAAGGGATTGTGAGATTGAATCGTTCTCCGACGCTCGGTGTTTCTGAACTCCCGCAACCGAAGTAGCAGTTGGGTCGTTATATATCTATAAAATTAGCGAGGATACAATGAATAAATTATATCGCGACCAAGTGAGTTAGACGGAGAGAGGGAGGTTCGTCGTTGTCTAGATTTGACGGCGAATGTCTGATGAGTCTAGACAAGACGAGAGAGAAGATTCTCTATTACGAAGAAGAAATGATGGAAAGGGCGAAAATAGTAACTGTAACCCAAATAGTCTAGGAACGAGTGTCTCGATAACCGATGGTCGATTGAAATATTCCATGCGCTAGTTCTGTTTCTAGAATTCGGCATAAACTCTTGTTTAATTCAAAATATAAGCGTCCTTATTGTCAAAAATAAATTCCTGAGTTGTAAAGAAAATACAAGAATATTTTCTAATTCGATCGTCCAAAATGACTTCGGTCAAAACTAATTAATTTTGAAGATTGTTTCGTCACTTTAGTTTCAAATATAAATTTATATTTTAAGTATAAGTTGCATAATTTTATTCGTTTCATTTTTTTTCATTCTTTTCAACACAACAAGCTTCAATTGATTTACAATGTCCCAAAGTTTTCAAAACTATTATGTTTTTAAAATATTACTTTCATTTCGCAATTGCTTTGGATTTTCGATACATAATTATAGAAATAAACTGAAATTGTTACAAGTTGAAAAAAAGAGAAAAAATTTAAAAATTCTTTGATGATTTGCCACTTTTTTTTTCAAGCCGAGGGTGGAATATGTGTGTTCCACCCTCGAGTGACTGGTAATGACATCATACCGATCGTATACCGTGAGAGGGTTGGGGAAAGTAATGCGACCGTAAGAATGTCGCCTTAGGGACGACTCTCTTTTTCTTCCTCTCCCTCTCTCGCTCTCATTTTTTTTCAAACACTCGGGGGTTAAAGAAACTGGCGGAGAGTTGGATGCATATAAATTCCAATATTTCGTTTTCAAGTGTGATTTTATACGCGTTTTGCGCGGAGTTATTTTGCCCCACGAGTTTCGACGATCCTAGAAATGGTTCTGCTTGTTACATGTATATATATATATATTTTCCATCTATGTGTCGTAGAGGGTCGTAAATATTATGAGGGTCGATATAACCGCCTGGGATTTCCAATCCCGCGAGACTCGGGGCGTTACGTACTACTCGACCGTACGTAAAACTTTCGCGTATTGTAAACGTTAATACGGTTCAAGAATATCCCCGAGAATTCGATTACTTTTATCTCGCGTGAAAGATGATCTTTTTGAACATAATTTTGTAACTTAATTTTTACACGATTTTATAGATTTTCATTTATTTTTTTTTATTATTTGTTTTGATTTCTCTGTATTTCAAGAAATTAATCAAGATTGATAACAAGTTGGTTAAGATTTTGTTTTAAATTAAATATCTTTCTATCTTAATTTTTAATTATTTTTACCTAGCGTTGTTTTTATATTTATTGTTATGTTTTATTTGTACGAAATTAGTTGAATTCGATTGAAATTTCGTTGAATTAGTTCAATTTTGATTTTTGGAAACTTTTACATAATTGTCCAATGGAAATGGGTCGTTCGATGAATGTTAAAAAGATAATCGATGTTTTTCAACACGTGACGAATGTAAATGTTAAGGGAGCTTTGTGTTTGTGAGGCATAATGTATTTTTAGATAAGCGTTAAAGTATGTAAGTTGTCTTTTGTTCCTTTATCTATCTGTGTATATTGTCACCATGCGAGAATATTATGAGGCTATTGAGTCGTTTATCGGAGAAGGAACTCGGTAAAAATCTTGTTAAAAATAGTACATAGACAAATGTGAACGTAGTGCATGCACGTGCCGATAATATCCACTGGAATATTGATTGTGTCAATATCGTCAAGGGCAATGTTAACTTGAAAATTCTCTAATATCCGACATTATATACGATAAATATATACAAACAATTATTTATGATACGATAACGGGAATCGTTTACCCATTATTATCGATTAATCGATAATAATTTTTTTGAAATTATCTTTTTATAATATCTTTATGAATTTTTATTTTAAGAAAAATAATTAAATTTGAGTAAAATATCTGAAATAATAAGATAATGATATATTGTTATTTTATATGGAATTTGGTTTATGAAAAATGAAACGAATGTTTGGAGATTTTTTGAAATTATCTTTATGAATTTTTATTTTAAGAAAAATAATTACATTTGAGTAATATATCTGAAATAATAAGATAATGATATATTGTTATTTCATATGGAATTTGGTTTATGAAAAATGAAACAAATGTTTGGAGATTTTTTTTGAAATTATCTTTTTATCTTTATCTTTATGAATTTTCATTTTAAGTAAAATAATAAAATTTGAGTAAAATATCTGAAATAATAAAATAATGATATATTGTTATTTCATATGGAATTTGGTTTATGAAAAATGAGACAAATATTTGGAGATTTAAAAAAAAATTATCTTTTTATCTTTATCTTTATAAATTTGAATTTTAAGAAAAATAATTAAATTTGAGTAAAATATCTGAAATAATACGACATAGATATATTGATATTTCATATGGAATTTGGTTTATGAAAAAATGAAATAAATATTTAGAGATTTTTTAAAAAATTATCTTTTTATCTTTATCTTTATGAATTTTCATTTTAAGTAAAATAATAAAATTTGAGTAAAATATCTGAAATAATAAAATAATGATATATTGTTATTTCATATGGAATTTGGTTTATGAAAAATGAGACAAATATTTGGAGATTTTTTAAAAAATTATCTTTTTATCTTTATCTTTATAAATTTGCATTTTAAGTAAAATAATTAAATTTGAGTAAAATATCTGAAATAATACGACATAGATATATTGTTATTTCATCGATCAATTATTATGCGATGATTAATTGACCGCACGAACGAATATTCTCGCGATCCGATAACCGTTCAATATTTCAAAAATAAATCGACCAATGGACAATCTGATTTTGATCAGAATTATTTTTCATCCCTAATCGGGGATTACCATCTTTCGGTAATTAACGATCGATGCACACGATTAATTGATCAATTCATAATCTCGATATCGCGAATGTTTATTTCATCCTTATTTTATTCATTAAATCGTATCACTTAATCAATAATTCAAATATTATCACCTCCGGCCAATTGCCATTTTCCGGACTGTTCGCCAAATCTTGACCTTCCTCGACCTTGAAACGATAATTTCCTTCGTGGTAATTAATCGGGATTCACGGATGTCCGTGAAGTAGTTACCCCTCGAACGAATAAAATCCGAGAACCTTTCTCGAGAGGCCCCGCGGCGTTCTTAACTTTATCTCATTAAAGTAGGGGTGAGCCAGGGGGTTTGAGTTGGTCGATTCGAGGGATGAGCTTGGCTCGTACGAGAGTACGCGAAGCGATCATAATCCTTACAAACAAGCGCAAACGAGCGTTTGAGCGGTATCGAATGGTCAGAATTGTCACCCCTGGTACTAGGGGTGGTTTTTCATCCTTCGACCCCTCCACCGTTCTTCTCATCGAACTCTTACGGGACACTCGGGACCTGTGGGATATTTCCTCGTTGCCATACTCGTACTTCGATGCACCACCGTAACCTCCCCCCCCACTTCTCATCCCTCGAAACCTACCCCTAGCCATTTCTGGCACTCGCACACCCCTCTCGTTCGATCTTCGCTCTTTCATCCCCCATGGGCTCGGAAGAGCTCATCTGGACCGACAAAAGAGCATCTGCCCGATCGCGTATGCCTCTCTGTGCACTCTACGTTCTGCAACCTGTTCTCCGGTATATTCACCCTTAAAACAGGGGCTGGGGGGTGGGGGGTTGGCTCAGCATGAATTCATTATCCGGCTAATATAAACATATTGCCGTAACCCTCGTGTCTTCCTGTCAGTCACTTTTATATCCGAGCTATCGATACATTGTACAGGGGGTTGGGGATTGAGGGGTGTGTGGGGGTGGGGGGTTGAATAACGAACAAAAAAAAATCAAGACTGGAGAACACATCCCCTGATGGCTTTTACAGACGCGAAGAGTAACCTGAAGAATTCGAACGTTTACTTTTTTTTGCGTTTTCTTGTTTTTTCTTAATCATTTTATTTGATTAATCGATAATCTTTGATTCGTTATTAATCAATTTTTCGTATCGTTACGTAAGAATAATTTTGATCAGATACGGGACTTTATCAATCTCTCGACATGGTCGTCGTCTCGAGGGATTCTTCCGTCTCGCTCGTCGCGTCGAGATATTTCCGATTATCGGATTTTTCATTTTCAGACGACGCGCCGGGTCGTCGAGATTCATATATATATATACACGTATATGGCTCGTTCCAACATTAACCATCGAGCCATCTGTCGACGAATTTTTTATTCGTCTGCCATCTTTCTTATTTTCCATTTTACTTCATCCGATTTAAATCAACGTTTCGAATAAGATCGAACAATTATTTGCTAAATATGGTTTTTCGAAATTCGAAGAACAAGGAAGGAAAGAACATTTTTTGAAATTATATTTTCTCCGTGTTGAATAAGAAGCGAAAATGGCAGACGATATTGCCGCCGGATGTCTCGCTGGTTAATCGTAGAACGAGCCATACATACATATATATATATGTATATAGAAGTGATAAATCAAATTGGCACATGACCCAGAAGGAAATCGGAGAAATTGTCATCCCGCGAAATTTCGACTGTTCCACAGCGCGAAAATTCGATTTCGGCCGATTTGATTATTACTCGCGATTTATCCGCAAGTCTGTCAGTTATCGTTACCCTCTCGCGATAATATATCAAACACGAATCGCATTAAAGATTAAAGGAGAAATTAGTATGGGGAATAGCGGACCCTCCTGCTAATTCGTTGATTAAAATTATGATTAGAAGTATTGTCGCGATCGACGTTTTTAAAATTGTAATTGATAAGAAGCTGGAAAAAAATGAAAAAAAAAAAAAATAAATAAAAACACATCGCGAGTGTAAAGTCGTGTTTCGAGAAAATAGTTGGTAAATGTGGAGATAAGGTATAGACGGGAAAGTGGGCTGGAACGAAGGGACCGTGGCCACTTAAGGCTCATGCGTAGCGACAAGTTGTCCGCGCACCGACCCTTACCAATCTCGTTTTCTCTCGCGTCTCTCTCTCTCTCTCTCTCTCTGCTTTTTCTCCATTCTGCTTTTATCTGCTTCTACCGTCTCGCACTTAGAAATTTCGGCGTGCCACCACTTTATAGTCCCGTTGCGTAAAGTTGTATTGTTTTTTCAACCTCTCTATAGGGACTTCTTTATTTTTTTCATTTTCGTTGATAACAGATTTTTGTTGTGAATAAATTTCTTATGGCTTCTCATATGTCTTTATGTTGGAAATAGATAAATTTTTTATTAATGAGAAAATTAAAAAACAAATTTTTATCGCACGATAGAATTTTGCTGATTGCGCCGGAGTAATGATTGCCCTATCTACTTGATTGTATCTACTGTCTAGCTATGAACTTACCCCGTGGAGAACATGGAACCTCGATCTATTTCTGGTTGTATTAATCAAATTTAAAGTACAAGTTTTTATCGCACGAATAAATTTTGCTTCACCGGTCCAATGATTGCCTTATCTACTTGATCGTATCTACCGTCTACTTATGAACTTACCCCGCGGAGATCATGGAGCCTCGATCCATTTCCGGTTGTATTAATCAAATTTAAAGTACAAGTTTTTATCGCACGAATTAATTTTGCTGACTGCGCCAGACCAATGACTGCCTTACCTACTTGATCGTGTCTACTGTTTAGCTATGAACTTACCCCGTGGAGAACATGGAAGCTCAATTGATTTCCGGTTGTATTAAGCAAGTTAAAAAAACAAATTTTGATCGCATGACAAAATTTTGCTGACTCCGCCGGACCAATGACTGCCTTATCTACTTGGCGTCTCTAGTGTCTAACTATGAACGTATCCCGCGAAGAACATGGCAGGTCGATCCATTTCCGATTGTATTAAGCAAGTTAAAAAAATAAATTTTGATCGCATGATAGAATTTTGCTGACTCCGCCGGACCAATGACTGCCTTATCTACTTGACCGTGTCTACTGTCTAGCTATCAACTTACTCCGCGGAGATCATGGACCCTCGATCCATTTCCGGTTGTATTAATCAAATTTAAAGTACAAGTTTTTATCGCACGAATAAATTTTGCCTCACCGGTCCAATGATTGCCTTATCTACTTGATCGTATCTACCGTCTACTTATGAACTTACCCCGCGAAGATCATGGAACCTCGATCCATTTCCGGTTGTATTAATCAAACTTAAAGTACAAGTTTTTATCGCATGAATGAATTTTGCTGACTGCACCGGACTAATGACTGCCTTATCTACTTGATCGTATCTACTGTCTAGCTATAAACTTACCCCGCGGAGATCATGGAAGCTTGATCCATTTCCGGTTGTATTAAGCCTCGTGTCCCTTCGTGTGGAGTAAGACCGAGTCATATATATATATATATATATATATATATATATATATATACATTATATTACGAGAATAGATCCATCAATGAGACCGGAAACGATATATATACATATACACATATATACCAAATGGAGATTCGCAGGCAGATGAGCTTTCGGCAGATATGCTTTTGCGTGTAGAAACGCATTATAGGGCTGCTGCGCGTTCGGCTCTGTTTCTCTTCAATATATATACATATACATGTATATACGTACACACACAGTACCACCATTTTGTCTTAACGCGGCGCACGAGGGTTGCCAGGCAACAGCCCTTACGCTCCATTCATTTATAATTCAACAGCCAATGCGGGCCACGCGGGTCTATCCTCGCTCTCCCCTCATTCGTGACTCTCACTCGCTTCCTCTCTCTCTCTCGTTTTCATCCCCTAGTTCACTACAACCCTCTGCATCCCTCGTTCTCTCCCTCTCTCACAGCTGTGTATAGTCCATCCTCTCAAACGCCGAAACGGCGGCAGAGCGCACGCACCCACGCACTCACGCATCCCTCATCCCTCATTCGACCCTCACCCTCTCGTTTCGCATCCACCCTTCCCCCTATCCCGCCTCGTTCCACCCTCATTCTCTCAACCACGTTTTCATCCCCTCCTCCATCTCTTGCTTTCTAGGCTTTTTCACTCCTACGCATCCACGAATATCGCGCACCCTTTTTTATTTTCTTTCCCTCTTTTTTTTTGTTTCGTCTCTCCGAACCCTCCGAGAGGGCTCGCTCGAACGAAATCCTAGCGACGGGGTGGAGAATAATCCAGTTTCTTTTTTTTTCGTCTTTCGACGTCAAAGACGAACCTTTTTTTTGTTCTTTCGACGCGACGTTTCGACGATATTTCGAACTGATTAGTCGGGTGATTTTTGTGAAATATCTTTTAGGGAGTTTTTTTAATAACGATCCTTAGGGCGTTTTAATCGCATTTTCGAAGGGGTTGAACAAGTTTTCTCGTATATTTTTATCTTTCGGCCTTTTTCTTTTCTCGTTCGTCTTCCTCGCTTCTTATTCAGTTTTCATCTCTGATTTTCCTTCGTACACGGTTGCTCGAAGCTCTTCAACCCTTGCGAATCTACTACGGAGAAACCTCCGACGTTGATCCTCCCTGTCTTCCTCCCCGTTGTCTCAGCCTTTACTCTCGACGCCCTTTGACCCGGTACAAGGCATTGTTGAGTCCTCTCTCCTTCGCCACAGCGAAGACCTCCTTCTCCTCTTCCGTTCTCGCAGCGTTTCGCGCAAAATCTTCCTGCCAACTGGTAGCCGCATCGCGTGGATAGACTCTCCTCCCCCATGTCCCTTTCCTCGTGGTCGGACGTTGTGAATGAAGCTCGAAATGGAATGAAAGAATGGCGATCGTGAAAGAATTTTAAAACTCGAGTAAAAACTTTATTTCGAAAATTGAAATTTAGATTTTTATTCGATCGATTTAATCAAACTCCTAATTAGGAAGTGCCACCCCTAAGTAAAATATAACAATTTATTATGAAATTTTTATTTCATGCATTTAACTTTTAAAACTAATATTAACATTGATTTAGATACAACTTAAGTTTATCGTAAGCTGAATTTAATCTCGGTTGACTCGAGATATATTGGAACGTACTCGTTCCCTTTCTGCTGTCGTTGAAAGAGAGAAAGAGAGAGAGAGAGAGAGAGGGGGTAACAGAGAAATTGTTCTCGAAAGCCCAAATTCCAACCCTCGATGCACCCTCGTTGATCCATCTTGTATCATCTTCGACGATTCTGCCGAGCGATAAGACACTCCCGAGAGTCATCGTTTTCCATCGTATATATCGTACTATCTCTCTCTCTCTCTCTCTCCCTTCCACTCTCTCTCCCTCTCACTCTCTCTCCCTCCCACTCTCTCTCCCACTCCATCTCGTGAAACACACGTGACGAATGAATTATTTAAGACACCAATCCCGGTCACGACGTCACACCGAGATTTATTTTCACGTATATATATATATATATACATAGATAGATACACACACATATATATATATATATATATATGTGTGAGCACCTACCTGCATATCGAGTGAGCTTGATATTCCCAGAAAGAAAACGGCAAACTGGTCAATTTTCGTCTCTTCTCGTGCGCGAGAATGAGAAACGGCCAGCGAGATTTCGAAGGAGAGAGAGAGAGAGAGAGAGAGAGAGAGAGAGAGAGAGAGAGAGAGAGAGAAAGAGAAAGAGAGATTGAGTGAGAGAGGGAGAGACAGACAGACAGACAGACAGGCAGAAAGACAAACAGAACGAGATAAACCCACGAGAATCCTGGAGAAAGAAGCTTAACAATCGACGACAAGCAGCAATCTTTTTTTTCATTATTAATCGAACATTATCTTCAACCCCCTCCAAGAAATCTTAATTCTCACCAAAAATCACCCCCGAAAGACAATTAAATAATTAAAAAAAAACAAAAAGTGACGACAATAACAAAATAACAAAAAACTATTTCACACGCTGAATTTAGAATTATAACATTCATTATTTGTTTCCTTTCGCGTTTTAATGCCAAGGTCAACGGACGTAGAACGCCATCGAGAAGCTTCCTATTGTTATACGCGTATATGACGAATATAGTACGACAGCGTATTACGTGTGTTAGAGCTTTTCCTATCCCTTCAATCCTCGAGCAGAGTAAACCCCCTTCGGTCTCTCTCCGGGCGAAACCACCCTCTCCCTCCCCCTCCTCCGGCCCGCCACTACCACTCGTCCCTGAAAAGCTTCGTTGGTTCTCTCGCTATGGCGTTCTCCACCATCACTGTACTATCAGATGAACCACCTACCCCCTCCCCCTCCCCTTCATCCCCCTCCCCCAAAGTCTCTCTTTATACCAATATATATGTATATACATATATTGTTGGGACGGTGAGCGAAGCGAGGAGTTGGCGTCCCCAGCTCAACTCGCCTCATGACGTATTCATGGTTCATTATCATAGCGAATCATGGCCCATCAGCTTTTGATTGTCCGCCGGCGTTGTTAGTCCTAACTAATGCGACTGGAGTGACCACGACTATCGCTTGCTGTATATGTATATATATATATATATGTGTGTGTGTGTAAGTGTGTATGTACATTGAGATTTGTACAGGAAGTCGAGAAACGAGATTTTTCAACTGTGAGAAGATTTACGAGATTTCTTAAAGTATTTTGTCGCACTTGGACGATTTTTAATGGACGATGAGGAAAGAAGAATGAATTTATGGGATTTAGGGATGATTTTTATTATTATTGATTATTTGGATTTTAAGGGTGGGTTTTAATCGTTATACGATCTTTCATTATTTTGGAATAATTTCTGTGATTATTAGATTATGAATTTTTAAGGGTAATTTTTGGTAGTATGAAATTTCTCATTCTTAGGGGTAGTTTTCATTATTATTCCAACTTTTGTTTTTAGGGGTGGTTTGAATTATTGCTCGACCGTACATCTCGACGACTAGTTTTCATTATTAAACAACAAAATTAAATAAACAAAAAACACTCACGTTACATCATACCTTGCTGTAAAACAAAAACTACCCTTATTTTTGTGAATCAGTAATGAACGAGAAAAATGAAAGTAATGAATTCGATCGAGACCGATAATTAGCGAGATATCGTACGAGGATTATATCAGATTTATCGAATGATAATCACCCGAGTAGAACGTGGCAATCGGATGGTAGGGGGTTGAAAGGGAGGGGAACTCGCGGTCTCGTTAACGCGTCTATACGTTCGAACAAAGTAGCAACGGACTATGCAATATGTTCGCTTTCCAGTATACGCGAAACTACTCCATCCCGTACGCGAGAGCGAACCGCCTATAATAATCCGATCTGTCGTCAGAGCTGTGTGTGCACGCAGCTACGAGAGCTCGACGTGAGCTCTATCTGACCATATTTCACGATTTGAATTTACCATACGGACTCACAGGATACCCAGCTTACGCGCCATTTTCAACGTATGGTTTGAACGAGAGAGAGAGAGAGAAAGAGAGAGAGGAGAGAGAGACTAGCTTTATGCCATTATGGTTATAGTTATAGTCTTCGCAACATCATTTTTCACTAGCGCGTTATATTTTATCAGTGCCACGAGAGAGGAAAGCTTTTTCGACCGTTGACAAAATCTCGCGAGCCATGAACTGCGACCAAGACCATTGTTGGACCACTTTTGTAAAAAATTTTTTTCACTGTTTTTTTTTGTTTTCTCTCTTTTCCATCGGTCAACATTCGATGGAAAAATTGTTGACAACCAGGTTGTACATTACAAAATAATTCAGGGTAATCCTCTTTCGATAAACCGAGGGAGTAACGCGCCTCGTAACTGTTTTATCGAGCTTTGTCTTTATTATTTGATTCGATTGTACTTATGCTGATACGATAATGTCGCGCTCGTATAGGAGAATTAGGGATATTGGGCGAATGAAAGGCGATTTGCTTGAAGAACGGATATTGAGAGATATATCTTGAGTTTGGATTTACATGGAAACGTGAGAGCTTGCAAGCTTGGTCAAAGGGAACGATGGTTTATTTTGTGTGGTTGGAAGGAAGAGAGTGGAAACAAAGGTTTGACATAAAATAAACTTTTAAATTTTGAGAACCATGTTAGCGACAATCTTATCTTATTTTTCTTCTTATCGTCTGTTTCTCTTCTCTCTATATATAAAATAAAACGTTGGGTTGGTCCGTCCATTCGCTCATAATTCATAAACGTTATATTAATGAATTAATCATTTTTAATCGACAAATAACTAATCGAACGTATTAAAAAAATAAAATGATAAAATTGTGGATCGATTTATAAGTCTTGGTTTAATTCAGCTTTAAATCAAATTTATTATTTTCTAATTGTATTATTTTGTTCGGTTTAAGTTTGACCTTGACGAGGTCGAAATTAATGTCCTTGCTCTGAGTTTCAGGAGGATGTTCTCGGTAAAAAAAATTTGAAGCACGAGACGGACAAAAAAGGATCGACGCAGAGCATCGGGTGTGTGTGTGTGTGTGTGAGGAAGGGAGAGAGAGAGAGAGAGAGAGAGAGGGAGAAGAGAGAGGTAGAAAGAGAGGGAGAGAAAGATCATCCCACTCGAAGAGCTATACAGAGGCGAGGCATGTACGCCACTTGAAGGACAATCCTAATGGGAACAGGCAGAGCGGCCTTTCCCAGTTGAAGCGGCAACGTGCGATCGGGGAGAAAGGAGAATGGGTTGACAATCCTCTAATTACTTTAAAGTAGTTTCCAATTCCCGTTTCAACCGCCTTTCTCTCTCTCACTCTCGTGTCAGTCGCGATGGTCGAGACGGCTCGGGATTCAACTGTTGAGAGGTTGGTTTTCTCTCTATCACTCTTTCGTTACCAGGGGGTTGTCAGGGGGTTGAAACATTTTACGAAAAAGATCTCGTTCTCTTTTCATCCCCCTCACTCTTTCTCTTTCTCTCTCTCTCTCTCTCTCTCCTATTTTCGAGGACCTCGGAAGCTCTCACGCGGTAAAAACCCCTGGAACGTGAACAAGAGCAACCTCGAAAGGGGTCGAACTCAACCAACAGGGATCTTCACTTTGCGATAAAGACATCTCTACATAATACGCTGATGAATTGAATTAAATTCATTCGTACGATATTAATTATTAAAGCTATTTCCGGCTTTAAATTCCCTCCGATCAAAATGTCTGTATTAAACAGATAAAAAAATCGATAATTTATTGCTCGATATTTCAATTAATACAAACAATTAAAATAAATTCAAATGATAATTTGTCAGGCTCGTTAGGCTCTGACTAGGTCAATAAAACATCAATTTTGTAACAACACTACGACGATCATCGTCCGCTCTTAAATAAATTGAGGACAGAAGAGAAATAATAATAATAATAATAAATCGCGTCGATCAATTTGGCACGAGATTGTTTAAAGTTTTGTCGAGTCGTTGTCGATAAGTGTTACAAGATCGAAGGTAGGGAAAAGTTGGTGAAAAAGTTTCTCGTTTAAAGGAATCGGAGTCGAGGGAGGAGTCGAAGGGTAGGTTGGAGAGGGTTGTTTGTTCGGGGGATGGTCAGCGTGGTGGTCAATATCCACGCGAGATCTCGCGGTAGAACGGAGACTAGAAAGAGGAAGTGAGGGTGAGAGAGTGAGAGAGGGAATAAGAGGAAGAGCAGGAAGAGAGGAAGGTGGAGGAGGAGAAAGAGGAGGAGGAGGAGGACAACGTTGCGGTGTGGCAGGTGACGGCGTGTTGCGAGCTGCATAATGAATAATGCGCGACGAAGCCGAACCGCACAAGCCGTTTCCCTGTCCTTCCACTTGGCTGACTGAATGACAGGGCACGACGGAATCTAGGAAAAACCGCTGATTGGCCGTACATGCTTCAGCCACTCGGTTCATGGACTATCTCTCTCTCCCTCTCGCGTTACTTCCTCTCTATATCACCTTATACATACGTACGTATATATACGTATTACCGTTGAAATACGTACATTACCTATCGCCCACTCGCTTCTATCGCATGCCATCGTAACCATTGGCATCGAGATTGGAATCGAATAACGAAAGGGAAATTCGTTTTATCTTGCCATCCGTAGGACGACGAGCAAGATGGATTTTCGTTTCGCGTCGTTCTTTTTTTTTCTTCTCATTTTCACATCACTGATAAACGGTCGGGAATTATTCTTTGGATAGGTAACAAGGGTCGGGAATTATTCTTTGGATAGGTAACAAGGGGTTGTGTTATTCTTTAGATTTAGGTCTGGTTTTTTTTTAAGGTTGATTGTATTGGAGAATGTTGATTTTGTTTGCACCGATTGACTTGTACTACTGATTTCTAGTGGTTAAGTCTGCGTATGGTCAGACGAGCTTTTTTTTATATAGATTTTCGTTGACTGAAATTGTTTTTGGTCCGCTATTAGACGATTTTTAATCAGATGATTATCGACAAGACGTATTTAACGTTTCGACTGGAACCGAGGATTGGGAGAATTTCGAGCTCGCTCGTACACGAGCGAAGTATAAAAAATTCGTCACTTGGGACTAAATATCTGACGAAACGAGTCTGGGGCTTGGAAATCGAGCGATATTTCGAGTAAATTTCGATTCGGAATGAAATCAACGCTATGATATAAAAAGATGTCTGAGCATGTTTATTTATTACTACTTGCTAGTGGTAAAACTCCGTGTATGCTCAGACACTTCTTTTTTTATGATTTTCTAACTGTTTAATTTGCCGTGAGAGAATATACGTGCTAAGATGAAGTGTTAAACGGTGCGAGACGAACTAGTACACTCGTGTTTACTTTTTCTTGTTCTCACTAATAAGAGAGTGACACGTGTAATCGAAGTTTCACGGCTTAAAACTGTTTCACGCGAGCACGTCGTCGTTGTTTTGTCTCTCCACGTTGCAGGCGCGATATAAATTATAATTAGCGAAGCCTCTGTAATGCCCTTTGAATAAATAATCGACGAGTAGCAGCGAGGCAAACCCACACAAATACACACGGGCCCCACATAAACACTGGAGGAGGAACGTGAGCGAGGGCGACTGGTCTTGCTTTCCGCTGTGTTGCGCTCTCTGTGCACGTCCATTTAAGTCAACCGGGGTTCACAACCTTCTATTTCTTCTATACATTAATATATTCATAACGAGTTACCGCCGCCATACGTATCCGCAACGAGAATTACTGCGACACACAATTTTCGAACAAAAAAATTTTCACGATCTTCCAAAAAAAAAAAATTGTTTTTTTCAATTTTTACTTATACGACAATTTCTATAAATCGTCATCAAATAAACTTCGAAATTATCAAATAAGCCAAACTTTTTTAATTTTCCGCGCCTGAAATAAAATCAAGCGTAAAATCACATACGACATATCTCTCGTATAATAAATCGTGAAATAAATCGACGCGTCAATCTCGAAAATTAATTATACATATATAAATAATAAGCCTATGCTCGATCATCCCTCCGACAAATTTCTCGCGAAAATTATACGCGCAGAGATTAAAAGGGTAATAATCAAATACTCGCGATCCTCATTTCTCTCGGTCCTTAATTCCTGCGTTACTGTGATACGTATATACTTATCCATATATATATATACAAATATACAGACCCCCATAAATTCACAGAAAGTGTATTCCCGCTAGTAATGGCAAGGGGATGAACGGAAAAGCATATCCTCCCCTCCTTCCCATAGCCACCGGTTAAATATAATCTCGCGCAGTGTTTGTTACTTCTTACACTTCCTTCTCCCTTCCGGTATAAAACACGCGCTCCATATATATATATCAAACCGTGATATGTATATATACGTATATATACATATATATATACGAAACGAGAGAAATTGTTGGGTGTGTTTCTGACGTTGTGGGAGCACGAAGAGATCTCCCAGCCTCCCTGGGCTCATTGGTCCATAGGCCGAGAGGAGGCAGAAGCGCGAGCGAGGGAACAAGGGGTTAACCCGCTGCATTATTCAACCGTTCATTATATATGAATAAATTTTCGAGTAATGCTGAGATAAAGCTGCCAAGTTTTGGTTGCTTCTGTCTCGCTCGCTCTTTCTCTCGCTTTCTGGCTCTCTTTTCTCCCTATCTCTCTCTCTTTTTCACATTCAACAGCGAAGGCATCTGACTCGCCCTTATACCTTGCTCCTCCCACCCCCTTTCGGTCTCCCTCTCTCTCTCTCTTTTCCATTCTCATCCTTCTTCCTCTTAATATTCATCAGTCCACTGTCACGCAATACCGTTATCCTCATCTTCTTCTTCGAGTTTTGCCGAGAGTTACGGTATCATGGCCCGATTTAATAATTCATCTGGCTCTGCACCGGCTCCGCCCGGCTAAAGAATCACGACCGAAGACGTTGAAGAAAATTCCAGCTCTATAATATATTTTCTGACGAGAGTCGTACGATTTTTTTCGGAAAGACGATTTTCATCGGGTCGGTGCTTGCAATTTTGTCGAATAAACGAAAGTAATGATAACGAATTAAATTTAATGGTTATCGAAGAGGGCTTGTCTTTCTAAGGGTTGTTTTTTCGATTACTTCCGGTAAATCAGGCTCGCGGTTAGATATCGCGTACTTCCGTCTCGAGAAGGTCGTTTTCATCCTATGATATTTCTCTAATAATCAAAGAGAAAATAACCCATAAAATTTAAGGGTTGTTGAGAAGGGTTGATTTTTCAAGGGTAGTTTTTTTATAGCTAGTAATTTTTGCGAGTCATTTGCAGCTTGAATATCACGAGAAAAACATATTTACCTCAGCAAAATCTGCAAAATAAGGGTTGATTGGAAATGTTTCTACCCTGACTACTATCACCCCTCTGAAAGACCCTCAATTTTATAAAGATCTTTGACAACGGTACATCGCATAAAGCAACGAGGTTCTTAGGTGACGTAGAAGTACACAGGGGGTGCGTGGAGCGCTGAAATAAATCCGTTTCCGATACCCTTTTGTAATTTGAGATGATCGGCTTTTGGCATGACCTCGGACGAAATGGACGTCCAACAAAAATCCTAAGAACGATGCTGTTTCCTGTCTTCGTCCAAGTGTCACCAAAAGTATCGTTGGAAGGTTTGACGCGATCCCGTGGGGAAGTCTGGAAGAACACACGAAAAAAAAAAGAAAAAGAAAATAGAAACAAACAGAAGAAAGAAAGAAAGAAAGAAAAAATCCCGTGGCTTTTCGAGGATGACTGCAGACGGGGTAAGAATGAGTGAGAGGGGTGGAAGAGGAGAGGGATGGTGGCTCAAAGTGCGAGAGAGCGGAGAACCGACGGAGAATCGCGAGCGGCACAAAGCCGACTAATGGATGTCCACTCTATGCCAAAGATACCTCCACCCACCTGCTTAATCCGTGTGCCCGAGGGGTTGCAATATCCTGCACTGACTCGTACTCTCACGCTCATTCATTTTCCTCCCCTTCGTATCCTCGCCATGATTCTCGTCGCTACTGTCGTTTCGTGGTGAATTTAATTCCAGTCGAATTACAAAGAAATAAATTCGTTCGCACACCCTTCAAATTTATTCAACCCCTAAAAAATTCGTACCGTCGATATTTTGGAAAATTAAGGGATGTTTTTATTTTACAAGACTAAAGTCTTTTTTTTGTCCCTCGATGTCTAGCTTCTTGAAAGAGGGTGAAATCTTAACCACCCCCTCTCACCCCCTTTTTCACTATATAGTTTTTTTCCCATCTATTGTCCATCCGTAACGTTTCATTCGTCTCTCGTTTTCGCGCTTATATCACTCTTAATGTATTCTTTTAGAAAGAATTTTTCCGCTCGATGTCGATAGTGCGGAGGCTAAACTCGACGTTCGCGGGTTTAAAAAGCGTTATAAGGAGTTCGCTTTTTTTTTTTATTTTTTGCTACGACCTAAGAATACTTCGGCGACCGATATACGAAAAAGGTTTAATAATGAAAAATCCGGGTAAGTCTCGCGTAGCTGCTCGGTACAAAAGTCTCCATTGTCGTCGCATTCGCGAATTGTTTGCAACCCCTCGAGCTACCCCGTCGCTCGACGTCGCACGAACGAAGTCGACCGACGGTGACGACGACGACGACGGAAGTTGAGAATTCGAGAAGGATCTCGCGTCGCGACGATTTTTCTTCTTTCGCGAAAATTCGCCGTGCGACGAGATTGAAAGAGGGAGAATTTCATTTTGTCTTCCTTCTTCTTGGACGATCGTGACCCGCGAAAAGCTCGAAGGCCGATACGATTTACCGACATCGATTCTTGTTTATGTACGCGGTGGTAATTTCGCTTTGAGGCGGAATAAATCGTGTTCCGGGTTACGGAACTTGGATTACGGACGTCGTAACCAATGCGACGGGAGGATATGCGACCAAAGGAGATACCGGACCTACCGATCGCGTCGACATTTCGCATTCGCGTCGCGTATGGGTCGTTCCGTGTCGAAATTAATTTTTCCGAGCACGTCGTTTCGGATCGTTTTCATAATTTTCTACACGTTAGCTAGCGTCTAATGGATAAGGAATTAATTAATAAAAACCTTTTATTCGTATTATCTCAATTTTTAAATAATTTTAAAAAAGTATATTTCTTTCTGGAAAATAAGTTTATAAAAATATATTTAAATTTCTAGGGGTGGAAAAATTCTGAAAAAATTCAAGAGGGTGTTTTTCGACGAGTTCTTTTATGGAAAAAATTGTGCCGTGAGTATTAAGGATTCATGAGGAAAATTTGGATCGATTCGTCATAGAACGACCCGAACACGTGTGTACACGTATAGGAAACACGTACATCGACGATCGTACGGTCCGGTCAATAGGAATTTGCAGTGTTTGCGGAAGGAAATCAAAGCGGGGTCACTTAACAGTGTAGACAGACCGACAGGAGTAGGCGGCGAAGAGAGCCGGGATAGAATTCTAGAAGGGTGAGACGGAGAAAGCGATCGAGAGAGCGAGACGGACATCGGGGTCGTCGCAAAGGGGTAGTTCTTGGACGGGGTCGTGGTTGAAAAAGCTGTGCCTGGGAGGACGAAAAGGAGAAAAAGAAAGGAAAGAGAGAAAGACAGAGACAGAAGAACGGTCGAGTACAAGAGAACAAAAAGGAGAAGATCGAAAGGCTCGGTCGGTCGCAAGTAGAAAAAGCCCGTACTGGTCAGACAGCACGGAAGGAGATAGCAAAGAAAATATAAGGCTCGGGGGGTTCTATCATTTTTCCTTCTCTTTTTCTCCCCTAATTTTCGGACTCTGTCTCCGTCTGTCTGTCTGTCCTTCTGTGACCATGTCTCTCTCTCTGTTTCTCTGTTTCTCTCTCACTCTCTCCTTGATATATATATACATAGTTATAGATATATATTTATGTATACGTAGAAAAAGAACGCTTTAATCTTTCAAGAGTATCGGCTAGCGTGCGGAACGAGAACTACGGTTGAGAATGGCAGATAGTCGCGGTCGGCGATTCCCTCGGCGAATCCCGATGCCCCTGATCGGCGCTTCGATTCCTTCACCTCCAACTCTCTACCTTCGACTCTCGTCAAACTCCTTAACTCTCTTAAGATTTTTATTCCCCCCTTAACCGTCTACGAAATTTTGATTCTTTTTTTGTTTTCGTATAAATATCGCGAACGTTGGTAACGAAAGGAAATTCAAAAATATATATTTAATTTATAAATTTGTACGAGGTGATATTTTTAAATATTCTTTTTTGAGTTTTTGTCAAATTTTGATGATTTTTGCGAGTACCTACTCAACGTTGCTCTCTCTCTCTCTCTCTCTCTCTCGCAACGGGGTGAAAGTTCGTTCCGGAATGATGCGGGACACGCTCCGAAGGGTTGAAAGACGCACTTGCGAGGGTTCGAGTGCGACACAGGGGCCACGAATGAGAGAGAGAGAGCGAGAGAGAAAGAGAGAGACTTTTCTTTTTTGTATTATACGGAGATTATCAACCTGCCGGGTCTCTGGCGATTCGGAGTGGGTATATACGCGCAAAAGAGAAGAAGCGCCTTGCTCCGAGGGGTTGTACAGTCCCAGAGAGGGGTTGGCGAAGAGCTCGTAGGGGGTGAACTAGGTGTCCCAGAGTCGTTGTTGAAGAGGACGGGAGAGAAAGAGAGAGAGAGAGAAAACAGAGAGAGATAAAGAAGGTAGGAAAAGGGATGAAGAGAGAAAGAGAGGAAGGAACACATAAACGGGGGTGCATGCAAGCACGCACGCTGTGCGGTCCCCATGGGACGCGGGGCTCGCTCTTTATGCTCGATATAATACCGCTCTCAAAACATACACACTTCGCTAACGCTCGCCTATACTTCTACTACCCCGCCCCGTTATCCCTTCTATACTCAACTTTCCATCGCTCAACTACTTTCTCTCTTCTCTCTCTCTCTCTCTCTCTCTCTCTCTCTCTCTCTCTCTCTCTCTCTCTCTCTCTCTCTCTCTCTTTCTCTCTCTCTCTCTTTTTCTCCAGTACACACTTTTTCTCCAGTACACACTTTTCTCTTTTCTGCACAGGACGAAAAAAAGGATTTGGTAAATTTCATGAAATTTCACAAAAGATTACAGTCCTGGAAAAGTTGACTTACATTTTTCAACTGTATTTGCTTGCTCGTTTTCACCCCTTTGTTCATAGAAAAAATATTCTTCAGTTATTTATGAATACTATTTTATTTATTCATAATTTTCTTGACGAGTTTTACTTATTTTATTTACTTTAATTCTTTCATTTGTTTTATGCATTTAATTTATTTAACTCGTTTTATTTACTTATTTTATTTACTTTAATTATTTCATTCGTTTTATGCATTTAATTTATTTAATTCGTTTGATTTATTTTATGCATTTTATTTACCATTAGCGACTGACATTTTTTTTCTTTCGAGGGTTGCAAATAGGTCCAAAGCTCGATTATCTTTTCGTCGCGTTCTTCATTTCATCGAGGTAATATTTCTCCTCGCTTTGGTTCAATTAAGACTAAAACGAAAAAATTCTCTTTTCTCTCGAGACGTTTTTCTCATATACATATACGCGTATCTTTTTTTCTACCCCTGAAACTTCTGTTAACGTCTCAATTGCTGTGCCACTGGAGGGAGACTTTACTCTTATATAGCCGAGGAAATATATTATACCACCGCCCGCGAGTATAGTTTACGAGGTCGTTAATGGGGCGAGCCCTAGCACTGTGCGGTGTCTTAATTGAAAAAATATGAAGTTTTTCATCGTCACTCCTGTGGCCCGAAAGACGACGGGGTGTTTCTTTTTTTACTACGAAATGGGCGAGAGTACTTTCGCGCCAAGGGCGTGGTGAAAGAAACGAGGGGGCGAGTACGAGGATAGACGAGGAGGGAGAGACGTCGTCCAGACGTTAAGACAGACCTCTCTCCACTCCCTCCCTCGTGTAATTACGAAAAAATGTCGCGTGTATAGCACACAGCTGGTATAACGCGAAGGAAGAAATGAATTCTCCTTTGCATTTCCCAAAATGGCTTCCATCCCCCTTGAACTCCATCTTTCAGCTGGGTTCTACCTGTGGCTTAAATTTGTCAATGTCACGTGGTTTTCGATAAAAATTGTTGCAAATAAATAAAATTTGTACTCTAGTGAGAATAATAATCTGTAGAGGATGAATTTCAACCCCTATTTTAAGGGATGACTTAGTTCTACCTATGTCTTGAATTTCTCAATGTTACATGCTTCTTGATAAAAATTGTTACAAATAATTATGAAAATAATGAAAATATAAATAAAATTTGTAGTCTAGTGAGAATAATAATCAGTGGAGTGAACTTCAACCCCTATTTTAGGGGATGACTTGACTCGTTCTTTATTGTTGAATTAATCAACGTCTATTTTATTTTTTTTAAAGACAATTTATTAAAACAATTATAAAATTAGTAAAAAATCATCCCTTATCAAAATAATTGATAACAATAATTATTTTATTTGAGTAATGTTGGTGTTACGATAAATAATACGTAATTTAAGTTTAAACGCAGGAAGGGATGTTTTCAAGGCCCGAGAAATTATTCTTCCATGATGAGCTTTACGAGCGACGAGGAAGAAAATCAGGGATTTGAGGTATTACAAGCGGAGGGCTAATTGCTCGAGTTCGAAAACGACGTCTTCGTCTACTCCGAATTCTGTGTTTTTCACTTCCCCAAGCTCATCGTCGACGCTTGCAGTTCCTCCGGCTAATCAAGGCGTTAGAGCGGCTTTAATCCAAGCGAAGCTTACCGAGGACTTAAATATTCCTTGTAAACTCACGGGTACAACGAGGGCTTACTAAATACGTCGGTGAGAAACGGCAAAGCTCGAGGGGACTCGAAACTTTCATGGCTTCTGAGCTTTCTCTCTCTCATTCTTTCTCCCTTTCTCCTCGTCTCTTCCTCTCTCTCTCTCTCTCTCTCTCTCTCTCTCTCTCTCTCTCTCTCTCTCTCTCTCTCTTTAAAGAGATTTTCAAAAATACATTTTTTAAATAAATAAATATAATAGTTAAACAAAAAAATTACAATTACAAAAAAAAATTAAACTTAATTTTTTTCAGTTTCTTAACTTTTTCAAATAACAAATCTTCAATTAACCTAAAATTTCTGACCAATTTTTCAACGTAGTCTCAACAAAATATCTATCTAACGCTAATGTAAGTAACATGTGTTTTTTTTTGTAAGTAATAAAAATGTTTCCCGTTTGCAAAAAGCTAACAGCGATTGATCTTTTCAATAAAGTCCAGTGACGCGAACATCGTCGAGTGGTAAACTCGATATATCGCGTACAGAGAGAGAGAGAGAGAGAGAGAGAGAGAGAGAGAGAGAGCCAGGAGTTGTGAGTGCACCGGGTGAGAGAGCGAAGATCAAACTAATTCGACGTTCGTCCCACGAGACCGGTGAATCGGTTACCTCGAGTGTCCTCGGGCTATTGTCGAGATATACTGTACGAGAGTATATACATTTACGACGAGTGGTGCTCTTCAGCCTAGCCCCAACCCCCTTAGTCAACCCCTAGCCACCAACCCCCTTACCGCCCCTAACTCGGCAACCTCCTTCCACTCTTCCGGACTGCTAGAACTCGCTAGTTACAAGTATAGTGTGCACCACTACGATACCAATTGTATAATACTGCGACGACGACGACGACGACGACGACGACGATGACGACGACGACGACGACGACGACGATAATGCAAACATTATTTGTAACACAAAAGCGGGCCAGTTCGCTCGCTTGCCACATGTTCGTATTTCGACTTTATATATATATAGAAGCTTTAGCTCTCTCTATCTCTCTCTGTCTGTCTGTCTGTCTGTCTCTTTCTCTCTCGGGAGAGGAAGAGGGAGAGATATATATGTATGTATGTATGTATAGCTAAAGCTCGTGTATGACGTAGTACTGTGTATATTAGGGCAGGAACAAAGAATCAGGAAACGAGAGAGAGAGAGAGAGAGACATGTTCGTAAACAAACGACGGCGCGAGTAACTCACGCAAACGTTATAGCGAAATCCCTCTTGTTCATCACGGCATGCGCGCTAGAAAATCAGACCGGGAATTGGATTTCTTCGATTGTTTTTTTTTACTAATAAAGATTGAAGTCTTGATTTTTTTTGAAGAGAAAATAAATCAATCCTGATTTTTGGCATACGGTTTATTGCTTTTGTAAGAAAACGGATCAATCCTTATCCTTATAATCCTTAATCAATCCTTATTTTGTTTATTACAAATTGATGACGAAATTTAGGAGGGAATAAAAATACAAACGACCTCGTGCAATTTTTTTTTTAACAGGTCGAATTTTATTGACAGTTTAGATTTATTGAATCAATTAATATTGTTATTATCCATTAATAACAAAATTGTACTTTTATGACGAATCCGAGGGTGAATTGTTATCGAATAAATTCAATTATTTCACGATATTCAGTACAAAATTTAATTTTTTTTTGAAAATCTTTCTCTATAATAAAGTGATAGGGAAAAATCGCGGTGATAAGATAAATATTCGCTGTATCTTTCGAGTTAACGAGGACAAATCATCAAGCTAAACTTGTAATCGTACTTAAAAAAAAATAAGCTTGCGAGTAATTGGCCATTGCTCGGTGTACCGATCATCGTTATCATAAAAAACTCTGCCACAATGGCTACGTAACTCTCTCTCTCTCTCTCTCTTGCATGCTTGACAATTATATACATACCCTTGACAAGCGACGATCCTTACGACGAGGAAAGCTCCTCACCGGTATCGAACAAGTGCGCTCGTATTCGCGAGCAAACATTGCCTCGAGCTTCTAACCCCCCGTTAGACCTCTGGCTCTCTCTTTCTCTCTCTTCGTGTACAACGGGGGGCTCGATCACAATGTTTACACGCCGCGCCAATTACTCGACAGCTATAGCGATAACACATATGTATAGCCCGCGGCACGGTAACCTACCCTTCACCCGCTCGCCCCTTGCCCCCTTCAACCCCCAACCCCCGAGACACGCGAGTCTCGATTTGAGACAATTTTTATTCAATCGTGGAACTCGAAATCAAAATTTCTCGTTAGAATACGTATGGTTTTTTTATCACTCGATTTACCGATAACGATTTTTTTCGGTTTCATAGAACAATTGTTTCATCGTAAAAATGACGATTTTTTTAGATTTCTGGTTCGTTCAGGATTTTGAGAATTTTTTTTGATGAACGAACTAGATTATCGCTATTGACAGAGTCGCCGATCGAGTAATTAGGTACGGGGAAACGACGATCGTGACTTACGTACGTCTCGTGTGGTGTCGATGGAATTGCGACATGCCAGTGAAAACGTATTTGGAGATGAAGCTGATTCGTGAGAATTTCCGGTGGATACGTTCGACGAGTGTGAACAACGTCGAGAAGAGAGCGAAGCGGATGAATCAATTTGTCTTGACTAACTAAACGCTCGGCGTGCTAACTTACTGACGAGGAACTGAAACGTCAGTGGAGAAACGACTCGTCGTACGAAATTGGCTAATATTTTTTTTTTGAGTGAAAAGGAAAAGTCTGTCGTTTTTTTGTATTATTATCAGAATAAGAAGAGAGTTTAAGAATTTTACAGCCGTGCGGAAAATAATTTGTTAATAATTGTAATGTCAATTTTTTATTCGTAAAATCGCAAATTTTGAAAAGTTAAAAAAATTTTTTTTTTTTATTATTTATTATTTATTATTTTTTTATTATTTCGCACCGATTACAAATAATACGAAGCTTTTTTCGCAAGCCCATCAAATTTTGACCACGATTCATCGACCAGGGATGAAAACCATTTATTATTTTTTCAAATAGGTATTGCAATTTATGGAAAGTTCGTAAAAAAAGCAATATTTTTTTTTCTCTTATATTTCGCACTGTTTATAAATAACGGGAAGCTTTTGTTACCCGCTCATAAATTTTTGTTTACCACGATTTATTTTCCGGTGATAAATACGCGTTTTTTTCATTTTTCAAAAATTGCAATTTATGAAAAGTTCGTGAAAAAGCAATATTTTTCCTTTATTCTTTTATATTTCACGCCGATTATAAACAACACCGAGCTTTTGTTTAAAAAACACATCAATTTTTCGATCACGATTTAATCACTGGTGATGAAAATAATATTTTTCCTTTTTCCAAAAATTGCAATTTATCAAAAGTTGGTAAAAAAAAAGTGAAGTTTTGTTTAATTTTCCTTTGTACTTTGTACCGAATACGAATAAAAGCGAAGGTTTTGTCGAGAATTCAATGAATAAAGTCCGAAAAACGGAAGAAATTTGAAAAATGTAGATAAAACGCGAATTTTTTTTTCCGTCGCTCGTACGATGCACGATATAGATCCTTTACGAGGGTAGGATATACATTACGAGGCTGGTAAGGGAGGAGATAAAAAAGAAAAAAAGAAAACGCGATATGTTTGAACGAAACGATTTAACGCGAGTTTATCTGATTGATGGAACTAACGACTTGGCTTTGGTCTGAACGAGTTTCGTTCAAAGTGGTCCGTCATGTTGGTAACGCGAGAGAGGGGTGAATAATTTTTTGTTGTTTGAATGGGCAATCATCGCGCAGTGCGCATCGTGCGGGTGTGTAATAACGTATTCGTGTTCGAGTCTATAAATTTATAATACTTGGCAAAGAAATGATAGCGGGACTCTCCATCTCCGTTTATCTCGTTCCGTCTCTCTCTCTCTCTCTCTCTTTTCCTCCCTCCTGTTCCACACGCGACTCGAGCGAACTATCGCGTATTCCAGTGTAATGCGATTTGGTTCAATAAAGAAAGAAAAAAAAAACGATATAAAAAAAAACTACGCTAATACGAGTTTCTGTATCGCATGACTCGATAATTTCAGATAGGACTTCTATGTATGCCGTATTAATCAGACGATAAACATAGAAAAATCTCCCAACGGTAGGGATTTTTTTTTATACGTTTGGATTTTTCGAATTTCACGATTTTATTCGTTTTTTTCTACGTCATTCTAAGATATTTGATCCGATTTGATGAAAAATACTAGAAATCAAGTATTTTTGTAACGTTTCTCAAAATTTTAGTAAGATTATTTTTTATAAGGGATGAAAAATTAAAATTATAGTTAAATATTTTGTACTCCGTAGCAGTGAGTTCTGGTTTTTCATGTGCCGATAATGTTTGAATGTTTTTCACACATTATGCAAGAATCAGACAATAAATTTGGTAGTGGCGTGATTTTTTGGAAAATTGTTTTTTTTTTTTGAATGAATTTTTACCGAGTGCAAAGCCACTAATTCAGATATAGCACGAAAGGGAAAGGATAATGAAATAATTAATCGCGCTAATGGAGCCTCGAATAATTTTGGGGCCCCTGGCCAGTGGATTCATTAAATTCTCCCCACCCTCTTTTCCTCCCTTCTTTCTCTCTCTCTCTCTCTCTCTCTCTCTCTCTCTCTCTCTCTCTCTCTCTCTCTCTCGCCCTTATTATTTGACAGTTTGCAGGAATAGGACATGTCGGGAAGCATTATGTTCTTTTTTTTTCGTACAAATGAGAAAAGAATAGACGCAGATTAGATCGTGGTTGTTTTTTCGTTTTTTTTATCAATAACATCGAGATTTATTTTTCATTATACTATATTATTTATAGTTGAGTAGGTTTTTTTTTCTTGGAACAAAGTTGGACACGAAGTATGGTAAAATGAGTTATGGCACATGATATGTACAATAAAACGAGGGGATGAGTCCAGCTCGGTAATCTTTGTCATTACTTTTTTGTTTGTTTTTGCTATTTCATTCCGTCTGTCTCGGCGTTTAATCACCAAAAAACGAAACTCTTCTCACCCCTCGTTCGCCTTCACCTCCTCCCCTCCTCTCACATTGCGTGCAATTTGAAAATAAAGAAAAATTCATCAATCGAAATTCATTAACGTATCGATAAAGATTTTTATTTATTTATTTTGTTTCGTTTTTTTTGTCTTTTTTTTTGTCTTTTTTTATAAGCCGAATTCAATTTCACTAGGCGAGAGCAGCGAATGACTGCTCGATCGATCAAAAAATTCTAATTTATTTTCTCTTCGTTAGTTTCTTTCTTTTTCTGCATTTTTTGTTCTCCCTCCCCTACGTTTCGCTTTTCATCGTTCGTCCTTCACTTTACATAACAATTTACAATATTACATTTACATCGTTCGAATATTTATTTACAGAATTCGAGCGCGTCGAAAAAAGCGCGGATTTTTTTTTTTTGTCTTTTTTTCTTTTATTTCGTTTATTTTGGGCTTTTTTGTTTTTCTTCTTCAAAAAAGTTGCACGCAACGTTTATAATATGGCAATATAAATCTCTACACTGTCAGGCAATTCGACTAATATTTTTATGTTTTTTTTTTTCATTTTTTTTTTTTGGGGTTTATTATTTTTTCATTTTTTTCCCTCGTTAATCGTTTTGTATGATATGTCTTCGTTATATTCTTACATCGTTCGGCGGTCGGGGTCTCGCTCGTGAAATTTTCAACGTTTTACGATACACATACGCCCACACACGCATAGGCGTAACTATTGTTTCGAATATACCGTTCCCAATTTTTTTATTTTGAATTTTCGCACGTCAACGATGATTTTTCTTTTGCGTTTCTCTTCGATCGCGATCGACAAAGGTCGTTTAACGAGCGGGACGCCAACTTTGCAACAATTCGTTTTGGCTTTTTTTCCGTTAATTTGTATAAACATTCAAATTAAACGTTAGCTAAATATCGTTTATCGATACTAAAAGTTAGGTTTGTATTTTTTTATTTTTTTTATTTTTGTTTCTTAAACTATTTTTTCGTTAGGTGTCCGTACTTCTCTTTATCTGCATATGTATATATACATATAAATATACACACACGTAGATATATGTATATATATATATGTATATATACAGATATAGTCGTGTAGCATGTTCTTTGTTTTCTTTTTAACTTTATACAAATCTTCAATAATCGTCACGTGTGTACGGTGTATAACGTAATACTTTACGGTTTCTATTGTATTCATATATTTTGTTTCCTACCACAAACTCTCGCACTCGTGTACACCTCTCGACTTTCGCACATGCACACACTTTCTCTTTTCCTTTCTCTCTCTCTCTCTCTCTCTCTTTTCTCTCAGCTCTCTCGCTCTTTCACCAATTGCATCTGGAATGATTTGTTGATGGAGTATACAATTTTATTAATTAGAAGCATATTGCGATATGATTCGGTTACCCTGTGTTTAAATACCTACAGAATATACTTGTCGTTCAGAAGAATTCGGTCCTGGGTCACGTGAAAGTGGAAAATCTTATTTTTTGTTTCTCTCTTTTTTTTTATTATTTTTATTTTCGTAATTCGCCCTTTCGATACCAAACTTACTCGTGAGTTGAAAAATGACGTTATCACCGTCACGATCAATTGTAAATTATAAAAATATACGAAATTGTTAAATATTGTGTGAAAAGATTATTTTTATACTTTTGTTTTTTCACGATAAAATTTCGATTTTTGTTCATTAAAAATTGTAAAACGTATGTTTTTCTTTTCTTTCAAAGATTTTTTTTACAAGGTTAATTCCTCACGAAGGAGACGTTAGTGTCCAGCTGGTATAGAAAGGGTCATCCCGGTTAATCCAATTAAATGTGATGAACGATCTTGAATTTTCAAAAAATGTTCGATCTCCGGGAAGGGGATGGGGTAGTTTCTTTTATTCGGTAAAAGTTGGTAGCGGTAAGTAGCAGTTAAATGTTATTTAGTGAAAATGTTTGCACGAGATAATTATCAAGTATAGTCTACAAGCCAATCGACAATATCTCTTTTGCGTCGAAGTTATAAATAATAATAATAATAATAATAATATATATATCGTCCGGACAACAAATAATCTCCAATTAATTTCCCCAATCGGAGACACTCGTCGCGACTCCCAACATCAGCCTATACATAGAGCACTTTTGTACACGAGGCATCGGAGGCTCTCGAAAAGAAAACGAAAAAAAAACTGCAACTAAAAACAACGAAACAAAAATCAATGTCAAAAACAACTTAAACAAAAAAAATTGAAAAAATAACGAGAGTCTTTTCACGATATCGCTAATCACTATATATTGCACCTAGACCTTTGCGTCTTGCTTGTTGCATTTTTTTTTCACCTCCTCTTTATCTCCGCTAATCTCGTTTTATCCTCAATTAAACTATTTATTTTCCCTAGAAAATACTTATTCGTCCTACGTCTCTTAACTCTCGCCTCTTCTCTTCGCCACTCGTCCCATATTTACAGGATTCAGAAATTTCTCCCAAATTTTAGGAGCTCCATATGTGTTTTTCTTACTTCTTTCTTTTTTTTCTTTCTCCATTCTCTTACCTCGCCAAGCCTCGAAAATTTCGTCTCAATTCGTTTACTTACAAGTTTATTATAATTCAATTTTTAATTGTTAATAATTTTCCTTATATCATGGTATTGCTCGATGCTCGCACCCACAAACATACACACACACACATATATATACACACACACACACACACACACACTCACGCACACACACAGACACACAAACACACACAAACACAGATAGTTCTGTCTCTCGAAGATCGAGAAGTCGAAACGAAAAAAAAAACGTCAAAGTCAATAAATAATTGATGAAAACAAAGTAATTTTCACTTTAATTAATATAACGGTGTGTGCGTATGTGTGTGTTTGTGTGTGTATGTCTTTCTGTCCGTGTTTGCGTGTGAGTGTGTGTTGTTTTTTTTTTTCTTCTCGTGTATTGCTTCAATATGATATGATACAGTCTCTTTACTGATTGTCCATTATCACTACGTAACGATATCATTTTTTTTTCTGTTGTTGTTGTTGTTTTGTTTTTAAAGTTTTTCTTTTCCCTTTCTTCTCTCTTTTCTCATTTAAAATTTTATTATTATTTCACTCGCTCGTGGTGCTTTTTTCACAAATCGTCGCACTTTACGATTATTATTATTATTATTATTATTATTATTTTCTTTTTTTCTTTTTGTTCACCGTCTCACCGTTTCGATGCGCGATCTCGCCAGCGTTCGTTCGTTTTATTATTTATTTTCTTCTTCTTCTTTTTGTTTAATGTGTGTGTGTGTGTGTGTTTGTGTGTTTGTTTTTGTGTTTCTGTGTGTTTTCATTTTTTGTTTTTTCGTGTTTTTGTTTTTTTTTGTTTTATTAGGATTAATATCACTTCCCGCGCAGATCCAGGACGGACCCGACGCATCGACTTTATATAACAATACGTACTTTTTATATTATTATTCTGTGGTTTCTTTTTTTCTTCTTCTTCTTCTTCTTCTCTCTCCTCTCTCTCCTCTCTCTCTCTCTCTCTTTCTCTCCCTCTCTCGCTTCTTTTACTCGAGTTGTACTTCTAATAGTGGTCACGAACGTCCGTTCTCTTTGTCTATTCACCCCCTACCTCCAACCCCATTCTCACCCCCTCATCATCCAACCCCCCTTTCCACCCTCATACACCCGGTAGCACGAGCACGAGAAACGCGATCTATCGTGAAATCGAACGGAAAATCGCGCTCGGCCTCTCCGGGACGTATCGTCGTTCCTCTTTCAGCCATGACTTAGAGGCCTCTACTTCGCAACCTCTCTCTCTCTCTCTCTCTCTTTTTCCCACAGGGTGCCTTTCCGACTTTTTCTCTCCCGTGAACTCTCGATGTCGATTTTTCTTCTTCTAGTGTTCCATAAGCCACGCATACACAGTTTCGAGTAAAACCCTCCTGCATAGATACGTAACGCTTTCGCAGCTGTTGCTGTGACCAGAGACGCTTGCGACTCTCTCATATCGATCGAGTTCCACATAGTGTGAGAGAGAAAGACGGAGAACGTGAGAGATAGAAAGAGAGAGAGAGAGAGAGAGGGTGAGAGGTAGAGTAGCAGGTACACGCGAACTAGACAGCGACTGCAAACCGCCTTCGCTAAAGTGGAACATGACTTCCGGTGGAAAGAGAGATAATGCTTTCCATACAAACGTAAAAGAAAAAAAACAGAGACGTTCAGCGAGCCCCGATTTGTTTCCCTTCGTTTTATAATCATCGACGACGTACGCTTTAGAATTTAAAGCGTTGGTCTTGGGCCGAAGATTCTTTCGAGATGGTACGAGCAATAAATGACTTTGATGAACTTGAGGGAATTTTTTTTTTAGAGATTCGTACGAATACTTTGACGAGGGTTTGTATCTAAAGCAACCCTTATTTTTGTAGTCTCGCGATCGGCGATTTCTATTCATTGACAAAAATGGGGTGGTTTTTAAATGTAGAATGTTCAATCGACCGGATGAACTTAGATTTCCAGGAGACGATACGACGTGAGCCCATTGTTTAAGAATTTTGGTCAAAGAGGGTGAAATAAAAAACTACCCTTGACGCGTTAAGCCACGGGGTCATCCCTAGCTGATTGTCTGACGTACCAACTCGAGTTAAGTAACGATAAAACGTCGTTCGTCAAAGTCGTGGGCGAACGCCGAACGTTTCGTCTTCGTCCCACTCAATTTCATCCCCCATCCTCCCCATCTTCAAACCCATCCCACGTTCTACAAGAATACGGTGCAACAGCAAAATCGCGAAAATTCATCAAACACCGTAAAACGAAGCGCATCGGCTCGTCAGTATTTCGTTTGTTTGTTTGTTTTGTTTGTCTGTTTATTTGTTTATTTATTTTTCTTCCGCCGACAATAGGAAAGAAAGAAAGACCCCGAGTTTGGCGTAAACCCGAGGCGCCTGTGACAGTACGTCGGACATGCATCATGGCCGCAATCCGAACCGAAGGACCATACAGTGTTCGATCGTGTTATCCACGATCGAAAAACAAGCTGGTCGCTTTCCATTTTAAGGCCATCCCTGATACTCGCTCATGGGTTCGGGCTTTGGTTCGAGACTGGGCGGTGGATACAGTCAGTTCTGCTGTCACAAGCCACCCTCGGGTCAATGCTGAGCTGCGAACTTCATGCGCTTCTGCTTCTGGCGCTGATTACAAAACCAAACCCTGACCACGTTTTTCTTCAGATCCAATTTTTCCGCTATCGCAGCAATCTTCTCACCGGTTGGCCTCGGCTGAACCGCGAAAAAAGCTTCGAGGGAACGTTTCTCCGGTGCGGCGATACTCGTACGTTTGCGTTTCTTCTCACCGGCTGGTAATACCGAGGGTGCGTCCGGATCGCGTCTTTTGTTCTTAGCCTGAGCCTCGGCCTCTTCGAGCCAGGCTTGTAGTATGGGCTTGAGGGCGATCATGTTATTGTGCGACAGTGTCAACGACTCGAAACGACATATCGTTGATTGTGACAGAGCACCAACCCCCGGAAGTTTGAGATTGGCAAGAGCTTTACCAACGTCCGCTTGAGTCACGCCGAGTTTGATCCGCCGTTGCTTGAAACGTTCGGCGAATGCCTCGAGCTCGCGCGGATCCGTATCAGCGTCTGGATGCAAACCAGCAGCCGCAGCCGCAGCCGCTGCAGCGGCCATCGCTGGATGATGATGTGGATGGGGTACGCTACCTCCGATATTCCCGTGATGATGATGTCCCATCATACCGTTCATACCACCGTAAACCGACGGACCGTGTATACCACCATGATGACCGGGACCACCTCCGCCACCCTCCGACATCGGCGTTAACGTCGTCATCGAATTCGCTGGATCCAACATGTCCAAGCTCTCCATACCCGGATGGCTCATCTGCAAACAACAAGCGGCGTACTTTTAATTGGCGCGCGTGCGTGACGCGCTAATGTTTTAATAATTTTTATCATACAACGTTTTCGTCACACGTGGTTTATTGGTTAACATGATGGAAGAGAGGGGTGGAAGTTGGGCTGGAGTGGGGGACGGATGAAACAGGGGTGGTTGGAACAAGGTGACAGGAACGAGGACGTTTGATTTTCTTCCAGATTGCACGAAGACTCCAATTGATTTTCCTGTTTAAACACAATAATAAGAAAACGACGTTGGGTAAGGGTAAGTTGGGACAGGGGTGATTGTTATAAGGGTGTTCGATCGTTGCCTCGACTAGGGAATAGACCGTAATCGATTTTCTTTCTTTTGCATTTGAATAACGATAATTTCAAAGTAGAAGTTTAAATTGTGTCGGCGCTTTTACATCGGAGAAGGATCTACCCTTAAACGTGCGAGAATAGGGGTTGTTCGAATTGGTGCTTTTCCTGGTATCTGTCTCGATTTCGACCCGTCCATTTCTCAAACGTATGTATACATCGCATCGGGAATGACTATAGGTCGGCTGAGAAATTGGATTGGAAAAATCGAAGAGTTATAGTCGGTAGCCTCTGAGTTGGAGTGGAAAAAGGTGGTGGGTGAATCGAGGAAGATACGGAGTAAAGAACCTCGGAGGTGTACGAGCGATCAGTGTGAGCGCGTGTGTGTTGAAGGAAAAGTCGAGCGCACACGGCAAAGTGGATCGATATCGTCGTGTTACGTGATACGTGTGGCACTCGGGTGGCATGCGTGCGCGGGCGCATGCGCGCGGCGGTCAAGCGCTCGCGCATGCGCACCCACGGCTCGCAACCGCGCATGCGCGTTTGCTCGTACACACGCGCTAGAATCCTATGGTTTCTTTTCATCGTCGTAGAGATACGACCATTGTAACGTGTACATTTTCCCAACCGTTCATTTATATTCATACGTACGGTTCTTTGTGAATCGTAAATTGGACCTTGCTCGGACCGCGCTTTTCTTCGACGTGCTTTGCTCGACGACTTTACTCGAAGTTTATGCGAAAGTTGACTTTTCAACCTCTTGTCGTATTTCAACGTTCTAGCCTTTTTTATACCGTTTATCGATCGGATTAAGGACACTCTTGCAAATGTTTGATCGGACTGTGACTGATGTCTGCCGGTGCAATCTGAACAAAACATGTGAAAAATTGCCGTTGCCATCTCTGTATAATGACATGTATCCGGATAATTACGATTTTAATAGAATGTCATTTAAATTTGTCGGTGAGAATGTCGAATAAACAGAATATTTTTGCAAATTGCAATATATCGGGATTGTAATGGTGATTTTCTTGTAGCGCGGGAAATTTCCGATTCCGTAACCTCCAATTGAAGCCTTTTTGGACGAAAAAGAATTTTGACCATCGCCAGGTGCCAACAGTCGACATTCGTGATTTACTTTTGTGACTTTGGGGGGTCCATGGGGGTCAAAATCTTATTTCGTCCAAAAAGACTTTGTTGCATCATTTCGGAAACGGAAATTTCCCGCGTTACACGAATATGATGAGATAAAGGGGTTTTGGAGCAGAAAAAAATTTGGCCCCATCGCCTATGCGTTTTTTTGCAGGTCTTCTTATGTGTCCCAAAAATCGCGATTTTCGAAGGCTCGTCACGGCCACAAAAATGAAGCTACCCGGATAATTCTGCGCTGGTTCTCGAGTGCTCGGCAAGTTCTTCAAAAAGTTATTCGTGAAATTTTCTGTCAGACGAACGGGAACCGAGAGGCAGCATCGCGAAAAGTTGGTTTTTCGAGGTTTCGCCATTTCCATCGAAATTGGCCATATTGCACTCCGGTGAATTTTTATCCTTTCCCAAACTCCATGAGCCTATGTCGATCGCAAATTTTCCATACAACAAGAAAATCATAGTTTCGCTTTAAAATTTTCAGATTTTATCGATTTTAAGGGGATAAATCGTTATTTCAATCTTTTTGCGTTTTTCTCCTAGAATTTTCGAGATATCGGCCAAAATAACGTCATCATCAATAATGATCCATCTCCAATGGTCTGACCAATAACAAAATTGACCTTTTATTACCCTAATTCGGGGGATCACGAATTCGTGAGTCGTTTGTCGTTCGTTCGAAAAATGATCCGAGCATACGCGAAAAACGTTCGTGTCAGTGCCAGTACGTGCTGTTCTCATTGCGTAACGGCATCTTCAACCCTCTCGCTATCAACTTCACTGATACGCCAACGTAACATTTTTCAACAATTCGCAAAGCTTAATCCTTATCCCTCTTCGTTTTTCTACATTTTTACATACCTTAAAAAATCTTATTTAAATATAAAAATATCGATTTTTCGAGAAGTGCTTTGATCCCTTATATCAATAGGAGCGATTTTTCTCACCGATTATCGCATAGGATAATTATCTTGGACGTTAAGGGAGGGTGGGGGTTTAGGTTTACGAGGATTTACAATTGCCAATTGAATTCGATAATTGGCAAAGTGTAACACGAGACGGGACGTGGGGTGGTCGTTGAACGGGAGAGAAACGTGTCGGGAGCAGTTGCTGCCCTTTAACCGAGTGTAAAATGTTGATATAAAGTGTATGAGCGGGTGTACGTACGTACATAGAAAATACAAACGTTGCATGGGTCATGTCGCGCGTCGCGCACAATTATGCAGCACGTGCCGTGACCGGAGTGTGTTCCGCACCCCCGATGAATATATATATATATGTGTGTGTGTGTACTATACACGATATGTGTATTTGCCGGTACCGATGACCAGTATGTGACGGAGGAACGTCGGGAGAGTCCGTCTAGAGCGCGCGACCCCTTACAAATTATTTATGAGTTCCCTTCATATTTTTTTTTCTCCACGCTCGACGTAGCGAGAAGTCACGGGGTCTCGTCTCTCCCGTAAATAAGATAAATAAATACTTTCTCCAAGACGCGACGTCTACATTTCGTAGCAATGTTTTTTCAACGTTATCAACTTATAATATTGATTATCAAAAACATTCTAGCTAATCAACGAAATTATAATTGGTGGAAATAAATAAAAGTGACAAAAATCAATTTTTGATTATAACTGTTGATTATCAAAAAAATTCTAGCTAATCAAGGAAATTATAATTGTTAGAAATAAATAAAAGTGACAAAAATCAATTTTTGATTATAACTCGTAATATTGATTATCAAAAAAATTCTAGCTAATCAACGAAATTATAATTTTTAGAAAGAAATAAAAGTGACAAAAATCAATTTTTGATTATAACTCATAATATTGATTATCAAAAAAATGTTAGCTAATCAAATTATAATTATAATTGTTGGAAATAAATTAAAGTGACAAAAATCAATTTTTGATTATAACTCATAATATTGATTATCAAAAAAATTCTAGCTAATTAATGAAATTATAATTGTTGGAAATAAATAAAAATGACAAAAATCAATTTTTCATCGTATCGACTCATAACATTAATTATCAAAAAAATTCTAGCTAATCAACGAAATTATAATTGTTAGAAATAAATAAAAATGACAAAAATCAATTTTTCATCGTATCGACTCGTAATATTCATTATCAAACAAATTCTAGCTAATCAACGAAATTATAATTGTTAGAAATAAATTAAAATTACAAAAATCAATTTTTGATTATAACTCATAATATTGATTATCAAAAAAATTCTAGCTAATCAACAAAATTATAATTGTTGAAAATAAATAAAAATGGCAAACTTTAATTTTCGATCGTATCTTATTTCATTCCACCTGAATATTAATTTCCATTTCATTAATTTCAATATAAAACCCAAAAATCATTAAATTATGGAATTCCAAAATGAAAATTCGTACTTCACGATGACGAGAGAGAATTTTCGTATTAAGCAGCAGGTGAAGTTTGCATCCCATGGATGGGCGGAGGTTTATACGTATCGGAAATTACAGAGTGCGGCGAGACGACGAGGGTGATTGGAAGGGGGTTGAGGGGGAGGTTTTACGGAGGGGGTGAAAACCACCCCGAAGTGACATCGGCGTTATGCGGGTAGCCAATTCTCTCGTTGCTCCCTTTCTCTCTCGTCATTCCCTCCATCTCTCTCTACCCGCTCCATTCATATATATATATATATCTATATATAACACGTATAAACATATATACATGCATATGTACTTTACAAGGCGCGCACTATGCCGGGATGGTCCCGTGCGCGGTTTTCGACGACCCCTGTGGGGAGATCCCCATAGTTATATACGAATTGGTCGAGGGGTGCAAACACACCCCGTATAACTGCTCTCGCCCAACTACCCCCCTCTCTCTCTCTCTCTCGCTCTCTCTCGCTCTTTCTCTTCCTCCTGCTATCCCGCACAGCCTCTATCGCGTATATATACACGGCGGTTTTCTCTAGAGACCCCGCGCAATATTTCATCATTATACTGACACGAGAGCGAGTGAGAGGAAGAGAGAGAGAGACAGAGCAAGAGAGGGGGATGAAATGAGAAGGGGGATAGGGTTATCAAGCTTCTCTCCTTTCGGTACAACCCATGCACTTTGCTTCGCGTGCTTCGTGCATCACACTCCCCCCAACCCCTAGTTTCATCCCTTTTTGTTCCTGAACATCTAGTTTGCTCCCTATCGTTTTCTCTCTCTCTCTCTCTCTCTTGCTCTTGCTCCCTTGCTTTACGGTTGAAATTTTCTCTCTTTCTCGCGCTCTGGTCGAAACTCTCTCATAATACGAAACTCGTTACATGCCCCGACTCGTGCGATTCAGGACTACCCCTCCTCAAGCCTGATTATATTGAATTCGGCGAGGCTACGTAACAGAACGAATAAAAACATACTTTATGCGACACTTAACGCTACGGGCCATCTGTCACGTATGGGAATCGTAAGCAGCGGGAAGTTTTTCGAGATGCTCGATCACTTATATATTTGTATTTATGTATTTATGGCGTTGGACGCTCGGTAAGGGATGAGGGATGATTTCTGACCTGTCTTACACCCCTTAATGGCCAACGGGGTTGTTTACAAATAAGAGGCGTGTGTAATTGGCAACTGTTTGTAATTTGCTCGTTGTCGGGTAAATATCCACCCTCGTCCCTTAAGGGGGTGACTTATAGAACGTTCGAATTATTTTTTTCTTCGCTTCGTCTCGTTCCAACGAAACTTTCCACCCGTAATTTTCGAAACGACAAATTTTTGTCTTCGTTCGAAAAAAATGGCAAAATCTCGATATTTTTTTTCGGCTTATTTAACATCCCCCGAATATACGTAAAACTGGTTGAGTAACAGAAATTTTTTATCGAAAAGCCGATGCGAGGGTTGACAAAAATTACCAGGGCGATTTTTTTGGTTGCAAAAAGTTTGTTTTTCTTTTTATTTGACGGCGAAGCCACGGGGTGTAAACACGAGCCGGACGAAAAAAGGGACGCGAAGGGGTGAGGCATTTTTATTTGGGGGATGAAACAAAGAAAACGAAAAAAAAATTGAAAAAAAGAAAATTTTTTTTTTCTCTATTTTTTTTGTTTGGTCTGGAAACAAATTGCGTGTGTGTAATTCGGAATGCAGGCTCGATGGGCGACTGCGACAAATAACATTTTTTTTGTTGTGTATATTGCGCGAACGGTCGAGATTAAAAAAAGAGGAAAAAAACGTGAGCGCGAGAAGGGGAAAGCTGGTCTCTCGCGCGGAGAGCGTATTTATTTTTTTATTTTCCTTTTTCTCTGTCTCTCTCTCTCTTTCTCTCTCTCTCTCTCTCTCTCTCGTCCACCGAATCATACGAAATGAAAGCGGGAATCGCGCACAGCCGCGGAAAAAAAATATTATTTCTCTCTAGGCTCGAGCATGGACGAAAAGAATTTTTAAACTTCATGAAATATTTCACGCAACGTGGAACCGCGACAAAGCATGGACGTGATCGAATTCACATCGCCAACGTTTTTTTTACATATACACCGGGGGCTCGTTTCCGGTTGTAAATATTTTTTTATTTTTTCCTCCTCGTTTTCCTTTTTTTTATTTTCTTTCGCTTTTCGATTTTTCATCGCCGAATTTGCGTAGCTCGTCATTGGGATTTGTTTTTTTTGGTATTACTCGAGGATTATGGTTTCGCGACTTATGGACGTGTACCATTATCAGGGAATTATTTGGAGGCTCTGGAAAACTAAAAAATGATCGAATTTTCGTACGAATCGAAAAGGTAAATAAAAACAAGGATAAAGAAAGACAGATTTTTGGACAATTTTTCGTTCGTCAAAATATCAATCCTGAAACGTTATTTTGTACTCGTTCGTCGCAGTCCTATACGTAGAATATCAAAATAATCGTATCATAGGTGAAAAAATTGTTTATGCGATTTTTACTAAATTTGTTTTTTTTTTTAATGATCAATTTTGCTGGACTCACAAATAGGTGTGATTGTACCTGGTGATGTGGCCGATTGTTTGGATGAGGGGTTGGCATGTGAGCACCGTGATGATAGACGGACACTGGGTCGTGCTTAAGGGGCATTGGCGTGCCGCCATTGTGCTTGCCGAGATCAGCGGCCAATGCCTCGGCTCTCGAGAGCAAACCGTCCTGTAATCCACTGTTCAATCCACCGAAGATATCACCCTGATAACAGACGAGAACGAAAAACAATTGTAAATTATTAATATTTCGAAGAAATTTCGTTATCTCGTTTAGTCCGTTAAAATAATAAACGATTTATTATCATTTCGAACTCGCAGGAGATAAATAGTTAAAATTTCATTACGGATTACAATAATTTATAAATAATGTAATTATTTTGATTAAAGTGATGAAATAATTATAGCATCGTCGGTTTTTTTTTAATAGCCCAGTCCCGGGAGGGGTGGAGGGGGTAAGAAAGGACAAAATAAATTACAAAATGTATAAATTCTTAACAATTTGTCTATTTTATTAATAATTTGAAACAAATTAGTTTATAAAAATTGGATGAATTTTTCTTAAATTTCAATATTTTTTCCATATAAACATTACCGAAGAAAATATTTTCTATTTTTTTCGTATTTATGAAATAAGATCGCCTTCTCTTTTTCGCCAAACCACAGGACGTAAAAACAGCGAAACAAGATACAACCGATTATTAAAATTTGTAACAATTCGATGAATTTAATTAAAATGCTCGTTGCAAAATTAATCGAAGAAAATAATTTCTATTTGTTGTTTTTACGTTTATAAAATAAGATCGATGTTCAAGCGATGAAATAATTACAAAATAATTGCGATGTCACGACGTTACGCTTCGAGAGTACGAAAATTCATCGGCAACCCCCTTAATTACATAAGATTCCATTTGTCAAACGAGAGAAAAAAGACGTCGCGACCGAGGTGATTTCTTATCGTACACGCTATGTCTATATTCATTATCGTCGTCATCATGAACGTCCACACCGCGCGGACCTCAAGAGCTCTCTCAACCCCCTCCCCCCCCATTCTACCTTGTCGCTCTCTTATATACTCGCTGCGATCAATGTTTCATGCGAAAAGCACCGTCGACGTGCGCCCGGCGGTCTTACGCTTCGATTATTTATGAACTTTACCGTTTCTTTTCTGCTTGCCAACGTGCAACCTCTACCTCTCGCTTTCTCTCTCTCTCTCACTCTCGCTTTTCACTATCTCTCTATCACCCTGTATCGTTTTTTACCTTTTCTCCCCACGAAAATTCAAGAAAACCAAAACCCTACGCACTATTTATTTTTCGATAACGAAAATTCATTCGAATTCCTACACAAAATTTGGTTTTGTTTCATTATTAGAATGAACAAAAAATAATTATATCGTTTAATTCGATTAAGGGATGTTTTTCATTGATAAATTTGATCGAAGTTTAACGAATCGAGTTGTTTTATTCGATTTATGGAAAGGAGGTTGGCAATGCGTTAATACCAACTACTCTACGTTTTGCCTTCTCGCGAAGTGAAACAACCCTCGTGGTGATTTTTCAAGGGTGAAGTCCTAATTTACCCTCTACCATCACCTTTTTTCTTTCTCTTATGGAGACGAATGTCTCGTTTACGAAAGAGCGTTAACTGGACGATAAATCGCACCAGAGTCCTCTTCGTCCTTCGAGAGACGAATCATCCCTTAATATCGTTCTTATTACCAAGGGGTGGGTTGGACGTAAACTCCCAAGAGTGAGAGAGAGAGAGAGAGAGAGAGAGAGAGTCCGAAACAACGAGTAATACTTCTGTATTGCTCAGACAAACTTTCCTCTGTTTCGAATACAAATTGCTCTTATTAGAACATGGCGAGCGAGAAGGAGAGAGAGAAAGAGGGGTAGTTAACACACCATTGTTTTCACCGACGAACTTGTTGCACGAGACGCTTGAGTGAGAACGTTAAGCGTGCTCCAGAGTTTTCTACGAGCTCGTACAAGTCCCTCTCGCTAACTCGCAGCCTCTCGCTCTTTTTCTTCGTCTACCCACCCCTACTGCGTCTCGACCCACCCCGGAGGGCTAATAGAGTCATTTTTCCAAGCGTCGGACGCGTCTGAGAAAATTCTCCCCCCACCCTCCTCATCCCCTTTCGCACAAACTCCCTCGCTTCGTCTTCTTTATTTTCTCTCGCTCTCGCTTCATCTTTCTCTCCCCAACCCTCCCAAACCCCTTGAACTACCCCTACCATCGTAGAATTCGCAAGTCGGTGCGGTTCGCGTTAAGGATTAGCCAATTACGATTGAATTACTCGGAACCCGCAAACGTCGAGATAATTTATCGTTCGTGAAACCCGCGAGTATCCACGAGACACGAGGGGTGAGTCAAAGTTGAAACATTGTACGACCCCCTGATAGAAAAAAAAACATTCCACCCCCCGCTCTTCATTCATGAGAAAGATATCGACGTGTTTCTTTAAACCATTGAATAAAATTAATAAAACGTCGCGATTCGAAAATATTTTCCGATCGATTTAAAAAAGAAACGCCGATAAAACGAACGTCTGGAACAAGTAGGTACCTCGGGGATCGAGGACGTCTATGAACAAAAAAAAATTCTATGCATCGATAATCTTGATTGGGGGGTAGGAACAACGAAGGTTCAAATAACTTTATCACTTTTTTTTTGTTATTTTTTTCACTTCTTACTTTTTTTTTAACACTCGATTCACAAGACATCCGCTGCCAATTTCTCGATATTTGTCCCGGCTCGTGTTATAGATCGTCGATGTCAGAGATATATAGAAAATTCAAACGTCACGATGTAAATTTTCGCGAGGGGGATGCTAAATCTTGGCATATCTAAAAGTGGTTATCTACCTAGATTTCTCTCTCTCTCTCTCTCTCTTTCTCCCTCTCTCCTTCGTTCCATCCCTCTGTTTCTCTCTCTCTCTCCTTCTTTCCATCCCTCTGTTTCTCTCTCTCTCTCTCTCTCTCTCTCTCTCTCTCTCTCTCTCTCTCTCTCTCTCTCTCTCTCTCTCTACCTCGGACCTGATGTATGCAGCGAGGAGCTTCGAGCGAGAGTAACGAATATTTGGAATTGGCACGATTACGTTATTTCCGTCCGTTAACCTACATTGTCGCGTGCATCGGTGATGGTGACGGCGGTGAGGTTGATTTATCTATATATATATAGATATATATATATATATATATATATGCATATATATACATATATATATATATATAGACGAGTTTCGATGGCGAAATGATTCGCGCGAATTTCGAGCAACGGTACGGAGAATCTTGCAATGTCTGGTGGCACTGTTAATAAATGAATTTCTTCGAGAAAATCTGACATCTGACACGAAAAGGCGAGCAGACTGTTCGAATTATCGCGTGCATGGCGGAGTATCTGGCGTCTAGGGCGAGAACGTTCTTCCAACCAGATGCTGAACCTTTGTTCTCTGTAATATGAATTTCCATCAAGCTATAGATAACCCGTTTTATCAATGATAGAAAAAAGAAACGAAACGTTGATGAAATTTTATACCAAAGGAGAAGAATGTTTTTCGAAACGATTTTCATAGTCGATCGCAATTTCTTTGTTTGTGTTTTGGATGAAAAAATGTGATTCGTCTTCGGGGAATTTGTCACGGATGAAATTTCCAATTATTTTAGAAAATTTATTTCATAAATGTGATATTTGTTGAGCAATTTTTAACGATAGTTTATTTCGAAATTCTTGTCATTAGGGATAAGAATCGAGGGTTGTAATTCGCTATTGTCCTTTCGATGAATGAAAAATGGTCGATTAAAAATTGAAAATTTTTCCAACTTGATAAATCCAGACTAATTATATTCTTCGAAAAAATTTAGCGATCTCCTCGTTCGATCGAGCTAAATCGAATTTTGATCCAGAAATGTAATAACAAATTGAATTCCCTCAAAATTTTGAATTCCAAATTTTATAACGCGATTTCAATTCAAAGTTTGATAATCAATAAAAAAGAAAAAAATCATTCGATTCGAGACACACCGTTTATTTCAGTCCAGGCAAATCAGTTCATTAGGATTTGTGAGACTCGCGAATCGTTGGCATAATTGTATTCCCGGTGATAAAAAAAAAAAAAAAAAAAGAAGCAAAAAAAAAACGTTAGTCGATATCGAATCGAAATTTTTTGCATTTGGCCGAATCGTTAGCGAAGGGAAATGAACGTAACTGTGCGATCTCATCAGTTCTCGAAACAAGATTTCCGGATAAACAATGCTTCACGGTTATCGGCAATTCTTCTCTTTCTCTCTCTCTCTCTCTCTCTCTCTCTCTCTTTCTCTCTCTCTCTCTCTCTCTTTCTCTCACTTTTGAAATTCATTGGCTATCTCTCTCTCGTATCGTACAATTGTGTATACGGCAAGGCGGTTAATACGCCTCGAAATAGAAATCGATTGTTTCGCCGGTAGCTCGGGCCTGTCTCCGACTCCTGTCCGTGTTTCCGCGAGCGTAGCCGTGTGTCCATAACGTTACGCTCGTGTGCACGGAGTCGTTAAAGCCCCTGGCATTTTCACAGACAAGACAAAACTTTCGTTCCAGCACGAGAATGACAAAAGTTGATTCGATTATATGCTCCGAAGAACGAAACGGGGCTAATATCAGGTATGAAATCAAGTTGGAAAAGTACCAAGGAACGAATATAGGTCGTTTTTGCTGGATAAGGAGTGTCTCGACTTATTTTTCCATTCCTATTTTACATTGGAAAATCAATTACGTTATTTTTATTGAAATTCAACCCGCGATAATAATAATCATAATAAGAATAATAATACTAATAGCAGTGCATGGCAGTGTGCCAACTGGACGCACACAAGGCCAAAGCACTACTTGACAAAGGACGAATAAAGATCGGGTGGGTAAATTGCCGCGTCAGACTAAGGACGACGGTTACAAGGTGCTACCGGTGCCTTGGCTACGGCCACACGAGACGAGACTGCAAGGGACCAGACAGGACGAACTCTTGTTGGAAGTGTGGACACACGGGCCACGCCGGCAAGACGTGTAACGACCGACTGACTTGCTTCCTATGCGTGGAGGCTGAAAGGCCGGAGGCGGCGCACAAACCGGGCACCGGGCTGTGCGCCGTATTCAGGGAAGCGCTGGAGGAGGCCAAGAAAAGGACTAAGACATGACAAAGGTACTACAGGGAAACCTGAACCGGAGTCAAACGGCACAGATGCTACTACCCCAAGTAGCCGACGAACTTGACGCTACGGTACTGATACTCTCAGAATACTATAGACAAATGACAACCCCGGCGTGGCTCTCAAACAACCGAGGCACTTCCGCCATCTGGGTCAGAGGGCAGGCCGCTTCCCGGTTATCGTCTCGCGGTGTGGCAGACGATTTCGTCTGGGCTAGGGTGGACGATGTCACTTATGTCAGCGTCTACCTGACGCCAAACTGCACCGCTGAGGAGTACGGGCGGAGGCTTTCCGTTCTCGAGGATCACCTCAGACAGACGACGGGACACATAGTTGTTGCGGGGGATTTCAACGCTAGAGCGATCGAGTGGGGAATGACCATGACGAACAAACGAGGACGGTTACTGCTGGAGATGGCCGCAAGGCTCGATCTAGCAGTCGCCAACACCGGAAATACGCCGACATATAGAAGACCGGGCTTTGGAGACTCCATCCCAGACGTAACGCTGACGTCCGAAGGTATCCTCCCACGGATTGGGCGGTGGCGGGTGGTCGAGGACTATAATGCCAGCGACCATCAGTACATTGCCTTTGAAGTGGAGGAGAAAACCAAAACGCGACCGCAACAGACGCGGCGGCTCCTGCGGTGGAACCTCCGAAAACTCGACGAGGACAGGTTCGCAAAGGAACTGATGGCAGCACCAGCTCCGCTGAGAACCATACCTGACGAACTTACTGGAAGACAAAAGGCCGAAAGGCTAATCGACGAGACGACGAAACTGGTACAGCAACTGTGCAAAAACACAATGCCGAAAAAACGCTACGGATGTAATCGAAAACAACAATACTGGTGGACAGACGAGATAGCAGATCTGAGGAAAGCCTGCTTTGCCTGCAGGAGGAAACTCACTCGGGCAAAGGGAGGACCGGAGTCGGAGATGCTTAGAACAGCCTACAGGACGGCAAGGAAAAAACTGACGACGACAATCAAAGCCAGTAAACAAAGGTGCTGGAGAGGGCTTTGCGACGAGGTGGATAGAGACCCATGGGGTACCGGGTACAAGATTGTGACCGGTAGACTCGGGTCCCGAACTCCGCCCGGCGTAATGGACCCTCAAACAACACAGACAATTATCGACGGACTCTTTCCGACACACGAGAACAGGACAGAAACAGAGGACGAAGAACACCCAGGGGAGATACCGCTCTTCACCGAGACCGAGCTCTTAAGGGCAACCGCCTCGATGAAGGCCGGGAAGGCCCCGGGACCAGACGGCACGCCGGGAGAAATCCTGCGGATGATGGGCAACCTGAGGCCGCAGATTCTCCTAGACATGTACAACACATGCTTGACGACAGGGACTTTCGGCGAGCGGTGGAAGGTGGCTAGGCTGGTTCTCATTCCTAAAGGAAAGGGGGACCCTCACTCGCCATCGGCCTATCGCCCGCTTAGCCTACTCGACACGACAGGAAAGCTGTATGAACAGCTACTGAGACCGAGACTGACGAGTGCAATCACAGAAGCTGGAGGACTATCGGACAGACAGTATGGCTTTCGGAAAGGACGATCGACGATTGGCGCGATACAAGACGTGGTGGCGGCTTTCAACCAGCTTGAAAGCCAATGCCACGGGGCTCGCTCGATCGTATTACTGGTGACACTGGACGTACAAAATGCCTTTAACTCGGCAAGGTGGACTGACATCCTAAAAGCTCTCAAAGGAGACTTCGCGGTACCGAAGTATTTGATGAGAGTGATGACCGACTACCTACGAGACAGACGGCTCACATACGAAACAACAAAAGGACCCAGGACCCGGAGGACCACGGCGGGGGTCGCTCAAGGATCAATACTGGGACCGGACTTTTGGAACGGAATGTATGACAGCCTGCTGCGGCTGGAGATGCCGCTGGGGACTTTCTTGGTCGCTTACGCTGACGACGGGGCGGCCGTGATCGTCGAAAGCGATACATCTCTGGCCCAGCTCCGACTAAACCAGGTGATGAGACGGGTAGAAGGATGGATGACGGACCACCGACTCCGACTGGCTACACACAAAACGGAACTGATGATTTTGTCGAGGAAACGGATACCGACGATCATTCCTATGACAGTTGGGACACAAACGACGACGACCAGGGGGGAAATCAAGTACTTAGGGGTCACCCTAGATACGAAGATGACCTTCTGGCCTCACATAAAACGGACGGCCGAAAGGGCGGCTGAAAGGGTAGCAGCTTTGAGCCGCCTGATGGCAAATACAAATGGACCGAGGCCGAGTAAACGCAGACTATTAATGTCGACGACTCACTCGATCCTTCTATACGGGGCAGAAATATGGGCGGACACACTGAACGTCAAAAAGTACAGAACCGCAATGACAACGGTACAGAGACGCGGGGCACTCAGGATTGCGTGCGCCTACAGGACCGTCTCCGCAGGAGCGGTCCTGGTTGTGGCGGGCGTGGTCCCGATAGACCTTCTTGCGCGCGAGCGTAAGAGGATCTATGCCCGAAGCAGGACGGACGGACGGGCGGACGCGGCAATAAGGGAAAGGGACATGACCATCCAAGAATGGCAAACACGATGGACAAACGAGACGACCGGAGCATGGACAAGACGATTGATACCGGAACTAAAACCGTGGATTGGAAGGAGAGGCGGGGAGGTAAATTTTTACCTTACGCAGTTCCTGACGGGACACGGATACTTCAGACGTTACCTACACAAAATGGGGAGGGTACGGACTGCAGACTGCAAGTACTGTGGACACGACCAAGACGACGTGGAGCACACGTTTTTCACATGTGACCGATGGACACAGACGAGACGAAGACTAGAGGCGACGGTGGGAACCATCACGCCAGACAACATTGTTAGCGTGATGGCCCAAAATGACGAACGGTGGACCCTTGTGGCCACCTACATCGAAACTGTTCTTAGGAGCAAAAATGTAGACGGATGCTTGAATGATTGAGCAAACGAGAGGGTGACTCTTCAGCAGCCTAGACCCGACAAGAGACCACGTAACAGACAAATTTGACTTGGACAGGACTACCCGACGGACGCATGCGAAAGCAGTACACGGACGGGAAGCGGACGGAAGTGGATTTCTCTCGCCTGATCAACGGTCAGGGGAGGGAGGGTTTAGCTGGTAGGCATCTTACTCCATCGGATCGAGAGGGGGCTACCATCCCTCCGCTCTGCCCAGTGGAGCGGGATGAGAGTCCAGCACACGGGCGCGGACGCTCCTCCTGGAATTGGAGGGCAACCCCCAACTTCGGGCGTAGCGGAAACGCCTACGGTCTATAAAAGATTTTCCCTATGTTTTTACCACGATAAAAAAAAAAAAAAAAAAAAAAAAAAAAAATAATACTAATAGCAACGAATATTATTAATAAATATTACGAAAATAATTAATAATAATAATAACAATAGCAACGAATATTATTAATAAATATTACAAAAATAATTAATAATAATAATTCTAATAGCAACGAATATTATTAATAAATATTACAAAAATAATTAATGATAATAATAATAATAATAGCAACCAATATTGTAAATAAATATTTAAAAAATAATAAATAATAATAATAATAGTAATAACAATAGCAACGAATATTATTAATAAATATTAAAAAAATAATAAATAATAATAATAATAATAGTAACCAATATTTTTAATAAATATTTAAAAAATAATAAATAATAATAATAGTAACGAATATTATTAATAAATATTACAAAAATAATTAATAATAATAATTCTAAGAGCAACGAATATTATTAATAAATATTACAAAAATAATTAATGATAATAATAATAATAATAATAGCAACCAATATTGTAAATAAATATTTAAAAAATAATAAATAATAATAATAATAGTAATAACAATAGCAACGAATATTATTAATAAATATTAAAAAAATAATAAATAATAATAATAATAATAGTAACCAATATTTTTAATAAATATTTAAAAAATAATAAATAACAATAATAGTAACGAATATTATCAACAAATATTACGAAAATAATAATAAATAATAACAATAATAAAACATTGTAACGGAGCTCGCACCGTTGCCGCGAAATTTAACCGAGTAAATGTGACGAGCACATGCCGATATAGTTGCGCAAGAGGGCCGAAGATACGAGGGGACGGGATGTTGGCGCGTGGGTTTTCGTTTCCAGCTGCAGGTGTCCGTTCGCATCCGCGAAAAGCATAAGTGACACTTGACTCTTTTTACGGCACTCAAGCTATATTCATTGCCGGTTCGCTCGACAGAGAAAAAGAGCGAGAGAGAAAGAGAGTTTGGATGTTCGCGCGACGCTCGCGCTCATCGTATATCTAAATAATCAATTTGCTTCCTGGCCATAATCGTAACCACGAGTTAGCGAGTTTATGTGAACGTACCTATATATATATAAAGCGAGCAAGAGAGAAAGAGAAAGAGAGAGAGAGAGAGAGAGAGAAAGGAACACCTTTATATATATATATATCTATGTATATTTTTCGTATATATATATATATATACATATATACACATAAAGGTGCTCCTTTCTCTCTCTTTCTCGCTTGCTCGCTTTTTTTCTCCGCAAAGCATAAATATTATAAAGCATGTTTGGTACACACCTTGACGTTGGGTGTGTATATATTTATGCATGTGTGTGTGTGTGCGTGTGTGTGTATGTGTATGTGTGTGTGCGTGTACATTGATACGCAACGACATCGGTATAACGACCTCGATCGTTATACTTCCCAACCTACTCTCACTTTTCGCTGTTCTCCACGACTTTGTTCTACCCTTCTTTCGACCCCTCGAAGGGTAGGAGAAATAGTATGGGGAAAACAATTGGAAAGAAAGATTATGCCGCTTCTACTTCGCGTTACGAGGCAATTAGGTTTGCTTCGATTGTGGATATTGTTTTTTTTTTTACTGTTTTTTTCCCCTCAGTTCGATGGAACAATTCACTCGATACGTGGATTGATTTATAAATAACGCGGGAATAATTAATCGTCGATTGATCGAGGTTACTCGCGTACTCACATTGTGCCTTGGTGACCACGAGTTGCACATGATGGACGCATCTTCCAGTATTCGACTCTGTAAATAAGAGAAAAGAGGAGATACATTTTTTGAATTAAATACGAGAACGAGATAAATTTGGAAATTTGTTGAAAATTTGTTTTTAGATCATTGATAATCATCAATGTTTTATTTTCTTGTAATTGCATATAATGGACGAATAGAATTGATATAAAATAACGATTTAATTTAGCCGAAATTTTGACGATTTTAAGATTTTTATTTAAATTTTGTATTTGTGTGTGTGTGTATGTGTGAATCAATTAAATACGAGAACGAGATAAATTTGGAAATTTGTTGAAAATTTGTTTTTAGATAATTGATAATTATCAATGTTTTATTTTCTTGTAATTGCATATAATGGACGAATAGAATTCATATAAAATAACGATTTAATTTAGCGGAAATTTTGACGATTTTAAGATTTTTATTTAAATTTTGTATTTGTGTGTGTGTTTTTTTATTTAAGAATTTTTGTTAATATTTTTCGTCTCGCTAGGATATTGAAAAAGTAAGAGACGTAACAATCGTACTCTCGATGGAGCTGCTCCAATGAAACTGGACGAACGTTATTGGTGGATTTTCGGCTATGTCTCGGTCGATGATGTTAGGCGATAGTGAAAAAAACAATGTTTACGTTTCGATCCTGGTCTGGATCCTCTTCAGAAATATATTTTATTTAGGCTGAAATAATTATATTCAAGTCATTATAATGAGTATTTTGTGTAACGTTAATTTGTACATTTTCCTAATCGATCCTATTGATGATCAGCAGTATGGACAATTTATACATGTTAAATGTTGTAAGAGTGGACATACCTTAGCAGTTAATTAGTTATCGTTTTCGAGATGTATTCTTTTTTATTTTTTCTATTTTTTTAAATACCGGTAACGGTTGAAGAATTATTCATGATAGAAGAGAGTGCCAGTTAAAAAGTCGAATGTATGGAGAATTGGTTGATTCATCCATTTCGTGTGTGAAGGCACGAGTATACTGGAAATCTAGCCAGGTATTATTCTGATAGAAATTCTCTGTGAATTGTTAAAAACGAGCAAATAATAAGTAAATTTCTCTTCATCTATATTAATGAAAAATGGCTAATTAATTACCAGTAACGTTTCCGTGGATATGTTGCAACTCTCAATTTCACGTAAGAGAATAATTTTTCCGTTAAGATGTGAGAACGATCTCGATCAATGATACAGTTTGAAATCTGCGAACGTACTAATGCCGAGGGACATTCGAGGCCTCTTTGTATACCGGAGCAGTGCCGGATATATTAATTTCGCAAAAGGTGAAGAATGGCCCCTCATTACGTTAATGCGTGGTATTAGGAATTAATAGTTTTCTTATTTGTTATCATTAGGTATATTAAGTACCAATATATTAAAGTGTATTGTTATAGTGCAATGTATGTTGCTATTGTCATTGGTAATATTAGTTATTTGTTAAGTTATCTGATTGTTCTCATTTGAATATGTCCTTTTATAAAATGCTGTTATATATGCTACTCAACTTATGGATATCGGTTTTGAAATTAATAGAAGCAGAATGTCCCTCGGCATTAGTACGTTCGCAGATTTCAAACTGTATCATTGATCGAGATCGTTCTCACATCTTAACGGAAAAATTATTCTCTTACGTGAAATTGAGAGTTGCAACATATCCACGGAAACGTTACTGGTAATTAATTAGCCATTTTTCATTAATATAGATGAAGAGAAATTTACTTATTATTTGCTCGTTTTTAACAATTCACAGAGAATTTCTATCAGAATAATACCTGGCTAGATTTCCAGTATACTCGTGCCTTCACACACGAAATGGATGAATCAACCAATTCTCCATACATTCGACTTTTTAACTGGCACTCTTTTCTATCATGAATAATTCTTCAACCGTTACCGGTATTTAAAAAAATAGAAAAAATAAAAAAGAATACATCTCGAAAACGATAACTAATTAACTGCTAAGGTATGTCCACTCTTACAACATTTAACATGTATAAATTGTCCATACTGCTGATCATCAATAGGATCGATTAGGAAAATGTACAAATTAACGTTACACAAAATACTCATTATAATGACTTGAATATAATTATTTCAGCCTAAATAAAATATATTTCTGAAGAGGATCCAGACCAGGATCGAAACGTAAACATTGTTTTTTTCACTATCGCCTAACATCATCGACCGAGACATAGCCGAAAATCCACCAATAACGGACTTCCACACGGTCACTCACAACATTCATCTGCTTTTAGAAACTGGACGAATTTTACTCTCGTGGATTCGTCACGTGAAAAGCGCGCGAAAATATCGATTTCGTGAATCGATTCTACGAGAGCTTTCGTATAAAAATATAAAGCCCGTTGGTTACGGCACCGCCACCGTCCCGTTCGTGAAAATTAAACCGAGTTAACGGATACGTTGACGCCAGAGCGTGTGAACGACAATTCCGAAACGGAAAGTCGATCGACGCGACACGAAAATATACATTTTCTCTCTCTTTTGACGTTTCGTCATAGAATTTTGATGCGATCCTTGACACATCTCAAAGAACAACGAGGTTCGACCACAATTTTTATACTTGTCCAAAGTAACTCGTAAAACTTTCGTGTAATAATAATAACAAAAAATAAATAAATTAATCGAATAATCGAGAATCGAAAAAATTATCAAAAATTTCAATGTCACTCTCGAAATGTCCTTCGTATTTAAAACGACTTCATAAATATCGAAAAACGGAGTCGGACGGAGCTAAGACAGTCTGACCCGATCCAATATCGATAGTCCTCATTTTTTGACGCATTTATTAAAAAATTATTCAAGATACCAGACTTATCAATGTTCCAGACATTCTCGAATCGCGTCGTTCAAAATATCCTTTCTCGTAACAAATATTTATTCTACACTCTGTTTTCTCTAAACAAATTCCCAGTTCGTCCACAGTTTCATCATTTATCGTTGCCACGTTAGATCGATTAGAAATCGATCACACTTTTTTCAAATATTTTTCTTCTATCTCCAACTCTCGATATTTTATCCCCTATAATATTTTTTTTATCTTTTCTGCAATACATATAGACAAAGAAACGTATATATATATATATAATTAAAATACATTATAATTAAAATACATTAAAATAAACAAATATATTAAAATATATAAAAATAAATAAATATATATATAACAAATATATAAAAATAAATAAATAATATATTAAAATATATTAAAATAAATAAATATATATATAACAAAGATATAAAAATAAATAAATAATATATTAAAATATATATTAATATATATTTCTCCCCTATCAGTATATAAATATTACAATTCCCATCCAAGTTAGAAAGTATTCGTGTATTTATTGTACATCGATGTATCGTATTTAGATCGGTCGTTTTTGGGTGTAAGACGTCCCAGACGATTAGTAGTGTTTCCTGCTCGTTTAATTTAGTAATCGCATTCCAAGGTGGTGATTGGAGTCTGGTCGAGTCTCTTCACTTCTCTTTCGTTCTTGGCGTCTCATGCTGCGACGGCGAGAATCGCGAATTACGAGAGAACCCGGAGAGATTTTACTGTGGCTGTGGCTTGGTGTACTATACCCGTACACACCTACACGTACACACATAAATATATATATATATATATATAGGTAGTCTCGACAGTATTGGTCGCTCGCACAGCATGGGTATCCGTCGTTCTCACCCCGGCAGCCACTATCCTGGTACAACATTCATTTGCGGAATGAATATTTCATTCGATCGAATGGATAAAATGTATATTTAAATTCCGCGGGTTAGCGTGTAAGGGTGAGAAAAGGACGAAGCGAGCCGGGCATAGAGAAGGAGGTGGATGAGCTTTTCGGGCTACGGTAATCGGTATAAGATTGACGGAATCGGGGCATGAGCCAGCCGGCGTCGCGACGCCTCTAATTAAACGGGTTACTTTGGGAAATGCGCGCTCTCTCTCTCTCTCTCTCTCTCTCTCTCTCACTCTTCTTCACTCACTATTCGCTTATTCGTACACGGTTCAGACGAAAATTTCCAATCGTCGCCACGACAACGACGACTCGAGACTCGCAAGAAGCATCCATTTTTTGTTTGAGTCTCTCGTTTTAATCAAGAATGACGAAGTTGGTTTAAATTTTTTTTTTTAGGAATGAAATAATAATCTTTTCGCGAAGATAAATACGTCTCTATTTAGCACGCTACTTATGCCCGAGACAAGTGCATAGAATATTTCTAAATTGCGAACTCGATCCTAACCGGTATCGAGGTGAAAAATTTTTTTGTTTTTTGTTTTTTCTCTTTTTTTCAGGGATGAAATAAAAAATCTTTTCGCTAAGATAAATGCGTTTCTTTTTACCACGCTACTTATGCCCGAGACAAGTGCCATGGAATATTTCTAAATTGCGGACTCGGTCGTGACCGATGGTGTGGTGAAAGAGAAAAAGCAAAAAAAAAAGAAAAGAACAGAAAAAAAATAAAAGAAGGAAAAATGGCACAACGAGAGAAGAAGAAAAAAAGTATGACGAAGTATAGCGTATGGGACGATGGAACATAGGCGAGGGGGATGTCTTTGCCCCGTGCGAATATGCCGCAGGGCACGCGGAGGGAGGACGAGGTAGAAAAGTATGTGTTCCGTGTGAGCCGACCGTAGACGCGACAGCAGGTTTTACCCGACCGGAACTATTACTACGGCCATATCGCGCCACCCCCTTCGACCAACTTCACCCGACGAGCGTTGCCACACTCGACGCACGCCCGGACACGTGCAACTACACAATGTTTATTTTTTATTTTTTTTTTCTTATTTTTCAAATATTTCTTTTCTTTTTTTTCCCTTAACGCTTCGCCGATCATTCGACAAATTTACAAATTTTCTTTGCCAAATAATAACAAAACAATTTCTCACGAGGGAAAGCCTCGAGAAACGTCAAGGACGATGAAATAATGAAAGAAAAAAAGAAAACAATTTTTGTTTCGATCAACGAGAGCTTTTTTTTTTTTTTTCATTGGGAGGAAAAAGAAATCACCACGAACGTATTCAACATGCCTCGAATCACGGGGAGGCTGAAATAGAGAAAGAGGGAGGGAGAATCGACGAATTAAAAAAAAATAAAATAAAAAAAAGCTCTTGGACACGTCGAAGTTGGGCAAAAGCTTGACAATCCGTGATCGATTAACCATGTAGGACATATATCGCGTGTTCCGTGTTGGGCATTGATTGAATTCTCTCGTACTCTGTGTACATATATATATACGCACACATATTCTGTAGAGTATAATATACACTCGTGGGCAAACACACGTTGCGAGAGTGGAAAGATTGCATCGACGTGCCGTAGGGGAAATATTTTTCAACCCCTGTGTATACATGCCTATATACATATAAATGCAACTCTCGTCGCCTCTAGGTGAGCAAATACAAAATTGTGGAAAAAAAAGATCTATATGTCATATTATATGTATATATAATATATGCATATATATTTCGCAATGAAAAAAAAATAAAATGAAAAAAAAAAATAAAATAAAAAAAAATATATATATATGTATATATAGATAGATACATACATAATTATATTGTGTAATATATAGATCCTCTGATACCTTCGATCATACTTCAACGACAGTTTCATCTAAAAGAAATAAAAAAATTCGCCATTTGCATCCCTCTCGATATTTCGGTTTTGGAACGATCGTCAATTTTCGTGTTTACTGTTGTTTTTTTTTTCATTTCCATTACGAAACATCCCGAGTGAGTGAGAATTTCCAACACTCGCGATAAGAAAATAAAATTCTCAGTCACGTGAAATCCATATAAGTCGTATCACCGTATGATATACATCCCATGTGTCCCATTTACGCGTATATATATGAGTGTCTGTCTGTATGTGTACGACCACGTGTAAATACAGGTGAAATAGTACAGGGTGTGCAAAAGACTAAAAATAAGAGGGAATGGACGGTCGTATACGTAAGTATTGTCGAGTTTAGTGCGCAATTCGATATTCGTGTGTACGTTTGTACGTGTAGCGTATCTCCGTGTTTATACGTGTATACCTATAGGGAAAACCGCAATTTTCGGAATTGATGCCGTCGTAAAATTCCCTATAGTACGTGACATTCGGTTCGTCCCTTACAGCAGGGTAGAAGGATAACGCAAGGAGCGTCGCGTGATTGCCCCTCCCAGAAACGAGACTCCCGCAGTCCGACGACGTACGCGCCGGCGACTTAACCCACGCGATTCTGCGCTCTTGACACTACGAGACGCGATACGCCAAAGGGTTTCGCAAAGTTCCGCAAATTACACCCTCTTTTTTTCTAGGAAATAAAAGAAAAATTGTTTTACGAAAAGAAACGAAAATAGACGAGAAATTAATGTCTTTGTTAATCAAGCATTTAAAGAGTGAGCGTTACGTGCGACGAGCGATTCGAAAATGGGATTCGTATTTTCTTCGAAACTGAGCAACCGATTGGGTTAAAATTTTGAAGGAATCTAGAGAATTATAGCAAAAAGTGGATGAACGTTGTATTTTTCCAAAATTGTTATTATAATTCTCTAGATAGTCGCAAAACTTTAACACTCAATTCCGGAGAAAGTACGGTGTTTTCGAATCACTCGTCGCCTGCGACACTATTATCAAAATTTTGGAAAAAAAACATTTCGAACCACTTTCTGCTATAATTCTCTAGACACCCTCAAAATTTTAACGCGATCGGTTGCTCAGTGCCGGAGAAATTACCGATCGCGTTATCGAATCGCTCGTCGCCTGGAACAATGACACTTAAGAGGTTAGAATTATTTCTCTCGGAGTGTTAATTTCGATCTGTGAAAAATCATCGACCCGAGAGGGTTTCTTCTGGGGAAAAGACAGAATTTTTTCAACCCTTGGCTGAAAAATCGATATTCGAATTTAGGGACAGTTTCCTTCTTTTTATATATATGTATATATAAATCACGATTAATTAATCGAGAGTAATTAACGATAAATGAATATTTCTATTCCTCTCGACTTTTTTCACGATTTTATTCGTATATACGTCGACTTCGGTTCCAGTCGCGGAGGATATTTTCGTAAAGTTTTATCTTTTTGATACCGACGGAGTGTCGGAGGAAGATAAAAGTTCGAGTTTCGTATTCGCGAGGAAGTTTAGCTGATAATTATCTGGACTTACGGAGACGAGAGGTTTGAGTGACGGAAAGAAGAAAAGGGCAAGGGAGGCGGGGGTGAGGGACGAGGGGGTTGGGGATGGAAGAAGGCACGAGTCAAAGTGTGAAGTCGTGTTCAAAGTCCCCTGCACTTTGGTGCGCTGCCTTGCCAGGTCATCTCTCTCTCTCTCTCTCTCTCTTTCTCTCTCTCTCTCTCTCTCTCTCTGTGTGTGTGTGTTCGTTTTCTCCACTAGTACGAAGAGCGTACCCGTTAATAACAAATGAGCCGAGCTTGCGCCTCAGCGCTTTTGTTATAATCGAGGGAAACTTGCCTCTATCGTCACTGTCAACTTCCCCCTTTCTTTCTTTCTCTTTCTCTCCTTCTCCTTTTCATCCCCCCCCCCCCTCTCTCTCTCTCTCTTTCTTTTAGTCTCTCTCGCCCCCCCTCTTCCATCCCTCCGCGCCTTTGCCCGATCTTTATTATTCAACGGATTCGTTTAAAAAAGTTTAAACACCTGTCGAGTCCCTGTGGGATAGCGTCGAGACTTTACTAATATCCTTGTGACGGCTTTGCTTGCCTCGTTGACGTATCTTACGTCATGTTTAATGCGGCTATAAACGTGTTTTTGGTTTAAAATTACCATTTTTTTTCATGGTTCGCATCGCATTACGAACAGTCAATGCTTCGATCATAAAAAATATCTTCATTTTATTTTATATAAATATCTAAAAATCGTAAAATTTTTTTAAAATAATTTTTTTTTTTAATTTTATTCAATTTTTTTTAATTTGCTTCTTTCTACTTGTTTTTTTTATACATATATAACTACGTTCCAAATACAATTGTACGGATAATTATATTTTTGTGAAAATAACTCGAGGTACGAAAATTAAATATTCGCACAGAAGATGAAAATTTGTTATTTATTTATTATCCTTGATGCATTCGCATTATCGTATTATCGACAATCCGTAATGTCAATATAATTAAAGGTTATATAGAATTTGTTTTATCTATGGTACAGCGTAATAAATATTACGTATTTATGTTTTTGGTTTTCTCTCGAAGGATTATATTTTTGCAGCAACGAAATGTACGCGTGGACGTGCAAAGGGGTGGTTTTCTGCTCGATTCGTCAGCAGACTTCTCGTGGGCTGCTGGATACTCTCGATGCCCACCAGCTAGACGGATTTACGTTGAGTCGGTACTCATTATCATTTCAAGGGAAAAACACGAAAGCGTCGAGAGTCTCCGGTAGACGAGGAGAAAGAGAGAGAGAGAGAGCATAACTGAGGGAGAGAGAAAGAGAGAGAGAGAGAAAATAACCCGACGCGGTGTGCGAGCTTCAGAGACGCCTCTTGTAAGAGCTCGCTAAAGGGAATTTATGAAATTTCGTAATCCAATATTCCGATTCGCAGACGGCCGCACTCTCTCTCTCTCTCTCTCTCACTCTCTCTCTTTTATTCGGTCCTCTCGTCCGGATTCAACGCGAGTGCCCTCCCCAATTCTTTTTCCCGTAACCCTTCTTCATCTTTTTTTTTATTCTTTACGTTGAAAAAAATTTTTTTATCATTAACCTTTTTACGCATTACCCCTTATTAAGGGTGTTTTTTTTAAATTTATTATTAAAAAATTCCTTTTTTCTTGGGCAAAAAATTCAGGGGGTTGATTTTGTCGCAAAAATTTAGGAAAATTTTCTTTTTTGTTATTAATTAATTTCACGTGAAATTGGAGAAAATTCATCTTGGGTTTTCTTTTTTGGGAAATTAGAATAGAATTTGAAAAATATCAGAAATAACATTTGTAAGGGAAAAATCGACGTGAACGATAATTCACTCGTAGAAACGTAGAGAAGTACTTTAATGAGGTCACCCCTAATTATTAACGAACGACACCGGTGTCTCCACAGAGAAATTTACTATTTCTCGCTACACAGATTCTCGCGACGGATGAGGGATAATCTTTTTAGACCGCCCATCTCCCCTGTCATGGTACTTGAATTTTTCATAACACGCACGACCGGGGAAGAGTTAAAAAAAAAAGCGCGCGCGTGGCGTTTAAGTCGGTATAACGTCGTTCCCTATTCGAGTAGATAAATTTAAAGAAAGATTAAACATCCTCGTGCTTGATTTTTTAAATTATTTATCGGTTGAAAATTGAAAGAAACGTGAAAATTTAGTTTTTTTTTCGGGCTTTACTGGATACTTGCAAAAAAACAGGGATGAGAACGTTATATTCGTATTATACGGGAAATTTCGAATTCTACAACTTCTTCAATAAAATGTTTTTGGATGAACAACAATTTCGAACCTCGTCGAGTTTCGATTACATTCGTAATTTAATTTCGATACTTGCGGTAGATTGAAAAAGAAAGAAATATTTTTGATCCAAAAAGACTTCGTAGATTCATTGCGAAATAGAAAATTTCCCGTATAACTCAAAAATCACATTTTATATTCTTTGTTTATCGCAATTCCTCGGTCAAATGTAAAAAAAAACCTGAAAATTCACAATTTTCAATTTTTGATTCGCTAAATAACAATTTGAGGTTAAGGATATTCGTGTTATATGGGAAATTCCTAAATTATAGAGAAGTGGTTTTGATCAATAACAAAACAAATTTTACTACCCCCTTTTCTAATAAAATGAAAAACTACCCTTAACCACATTCGAAGGTACGTTCATTTTTCGTTCAAAAATCTAAAGTCTAACAAAGCTCGTTTTTCGGAAGGGTTAGGTATCGAGGATATACTATAGCAGCGGGGATGTGTCTCGCGAACCGTGTAAAAATCAGTGATTTCGTAGTAGCCCCCGCGTGTTCTCGTATCGAGGCCAGCGACGCTCATTGGCTACATGGAGCGTTCCGCCCCCGCAGCCCCACCAATCAGACCCAGGGCACTCTGCTCTACTCTCTCTCTCTCTCTCTCTTTCTCTCTCCCTCTCTGTCTCTCCAGCTATCCCCTCATCGATCCAGGGGTAGCACACCATCCACCAAGGTTCGCAAACTGTATATGCTGTACTGCTTCACGAACGATCAAGAGAGAGAGAGAGAAAGAGAGAGAGAGAGAGAGAGAGAGCTTGAGCCGCCATGGCCCGTCAAGCTCAAACCTACTGTCGTGTTTCCCTATCCATCACCCGACGATACAGATTACAAACCCTCCAAACCCGGTAGATAGCTCGTAGAGAATCCTCGCACCAAAAGCAAAAAATAAAATAAAATACGAGTCAAATATATCCAGGAAACATTACGTTTTCAATAATCCCAAAAGCTCAAAAACCACTTCGTTCCTTATAAGATTTAAGGGTAGTTCAGCTGACGTGAGAAACTCGAGCAATTTCAAAATCAAAAAGCCTTACAAAATCGTTATTTCATTCTCACTATCAAGTTCCAAAAAACAAACCAATCAATTTTATCAATTTTTTTCATCCCTTCTGTATCAAAATTTCAAAAACCACCCCCACAGTCCTAAAATTGTTTTTTTTCTTTCTTTCATTCAATTACAACGAGGCTACAAGTATCGAAATGAATAATTATCGACGAGACATGCCCGTTGGTTCCAAGCTTGGCAGAAACACCCCGATAACGTTTCAAGGGATGATTACCGTACGATCGTAGAAATTCGAGCTAGTCTGATCGATGTCAGGCCGCGAGTCGGTCATTACGTAAAACCGCAGTCCGGTATGCCACGAGGCCCAGTGTCGTTCAACGATTTTCCAGTAGGTGGACTATAATGCGAGCGTCGTAAAGTCTTTGGCACGGTAAGGGTAGTACGAGTGATAATTTAATCATAAAATCAACGTAACGACGGACTCGGACCTCGGCTTTCTCATTTCCGTTATCGAGGCCGAAACGTGCAATCTTGTCCTCGTGATAAGCACGAACCTCTTTACGTTCCACGTTCGACCTGGGAAAACGTCGTTGACGACGCGATGGTACCTAATGTTCCATCCGAGTCGACGATATTAGCCCGCAGACTTGGAGAGTCTCTCGTCATAACTACGGTCGCAATAACGATCTTCTCTCTTCGCCCGCAACCCAGAATCTACCAAAGTATTAAAACCATGTGGCGCATAATGGAAAGCGTTCCAAGTTCTCGCCTCTAATGGAGAACGCGCCCTTCTCCACCCTAAAACCTACCCCTTCGTTCTCCACGACCCCTCGTCTTGCCAATCCCCCTACGTCATTTCCTACCTCAGCGCGTAACTCGCATCACTTTTCAACCCTTTCACGATCGAATTCGCCCACGAACTCATCCTCGTACGTACGTTCTCCCGGAACCAGGAACGTTACAATTCAAAGTGGCAATTTTTATCTCCACCCTCGCAAAAATAGAATCGTAGTGGGATTATTGGTTTCATTTTATTAATTTTTTTTTTTTAGTTTGTCCCGCTGACTTCCAACGAATTTGTATAAATTCTGATAGAGCGAACTACCTGTATGTGTGTCTGTGTGTGTTTTAATTTTTTTTTCTTTTCCGTGGTTTTTCGTGTGTGAAGAAACCACTGTGGAAAAGCAAAAATGGGACGAGGAAATTGCCTCCGTGCTGGAAATTCCCGGCACGGATCCAGGAACTCCGGGTTTTCATGTACTCTTGCGTGAATGGAACACGCTTGGCTGAGATAAATGCGATCGAGCACCATCTGCATATTTAAAGGGTTATGCGTACATACGGGCAAATCGTTAGCGAGGGGATGAAAACCACGTTGCGAATAATAAGCGGAATCGAATTGGCTGTGGTCTCCTATCTCTCTCTCTCTCCCTCTCTTTCTCTACTGTCGGTCTCATCAATAGTTCATTGGGTTTGCGGACTCTGGTGAGCGTTTCTCGCTCGCTATCACAAATTTCATAGCCTGATGACGAGGACTCAACGCCAGGATTTTGCGAGGCATCCCTATCGTTCCTCGGACATGGCGACACATACCGGTTTGATTTTCTAGGCTCGCCGCGATTATCAGGTTTTACGAGCTATCTAGCATCCGTGTTATATTCTGAAATTTATGATAACGTTGCTCGATTTTGACAAGAGCTTGTACAAAACTACCCTTAAATTCATCCCTAATTTTATAGCACGAAAATCGTTTGTACAGCGGATCATTAACACTCTAATGAAACAACTTTTTCTAGGTCAGGAGCTCGTGACATTGACCCGACCTTGATGATACTCAGTTTCATTCGAACCACCCTTGACCCAATGTCAAAAGAACACGAATTCCAAAGCTAATCGTTCGATGTAGAGGCGTGAACGAAGCTCATTTTTCCACCCTGCAAAAGTACGAACGATCAGTCACGATCCTCGTTTCAACTTGACCGAGACGAGACAAGGTTAATTCCCGAGATTCTTTCAAAAGCGAGAGGATCGAGAGATTGTTCGACAACCGGTAAGGGTAGTTTATATCGAGGGGGGACACTGATGGAGCTAGCAACTTGTTTTAATTCGTTTCGAGGAGAAATCGAATGACGAACGTTAGAGAAAACGAGAGAACAACAGAAAAAAAAGTACTCGAAGGAGACGAGCAGGTTGGTGGGTCACGTGTTAACGAGAGGGTGGCTTGGACACGTGGCGGCACGTGTCGAACACCCAAGCGATTTCCTCGTCCTGTGACGTACGATCCGAAGCTTTCACAAAACTGTTTTCGTACCCCTACGAGCGAGGAGAACGAAGGCGAGATATCAGAAACCGGGGATCTACGACGAGGATTGGGGCTGGTGACCACCACATAGGGGGGTTGAAAATAACACGGGGATGGCCCCGCACCAAAGTGGCGATCCTTCCTTCCTTATTCAATCTATTACTATGCCACTACGTCGTATCGCTCCAACTGCACGTAAACGCGCGTGCCCACTACCCCCTCTTACCCTCTACACTACCTCTACTCCTCTCGGTGTATAACGGGAGACACGCGTTCGTCTCATTCCACTCTCGGCAATCCCACAGGGGTCGCAACGCGAGCATTAAGAAAATTGAAACGTCGATTTGTCCTTACCGGAGCCGAGTAGGACAGGATAATTTTATTAGGACAAGTTTTCGAACCCCTCCGATCACCTCTTGCCCCACTAGTTTGTACACAACGTCTCGTCTCTATCGTTTTCCAATTGGTACGACTTGAACACCCTTGACAATTTTTATCAGGGAATTAACTTTGTAATTTTTAAGGATTATTTGTAGTTACTTTTTTCTTTAGTTTGTCAATCTTTCGAGCTGTTTGATTTGAAAATCGTGCTGCGCATCGATATTGATTTAAGAGAATATGTTTATTTGGGGGTAGAAACTACCCTTGGAACGATTTTTGATATTTTTATCCCTTGACAATTTTTATCAGGGAATTAATTTTGTAATTTTTAAGAATTAGTTGTAGTTACTTTTTTCTTTAGTTTGTCAATCTTTCGAGCTGTTTGATTTGAAAATCGTACTGCGCGTCGATATTGATTTAAGAGAATATGTTTATTTGGGGGTAGAAACTACCCTTGGAACGATTTTTGATATTTTTATCCCTTGACAATTTTTATCAGGGAATTAATTTTGTAATTTTTAAGGATTATTTGTAGTTACTTTTTTCTTTAGTTTGTCAATCTTTCGAGCTGTTTGATTTGAAAATCGTGCTGCGCATCGATATTGATTCATGAGAATATGTTTATTTGGGGGTGGAAACTACCCTTGGAACGATTTTTTATATTTTTTGTTTAGTTTCTTTATGGATAAATTCTCTTAAAATCGTTCGGAAACTCGATCAGCGATGAAACAAACATTAAGAAAATAATTGTTGCCCACAAAAACTCACCCCTAAAATAATTTTGAGGGGATGTCCAGTCGATGAGACAAAAATCACTAGAACCTGTTCCGACTTTCTCAAAATCATATTTCCGGTTATTATCGTCCCTTAAAATCGATATTCCTTCCTTTCCAAATATCACTCGATATTATATTTATGTCAGAAATCGAGTTGCCAATATAGGAGTGTGACAGTATTCTTTTTTTTTCGTCCAACCGCTCGGATCTCCAGAGGCGAAAATAAAATCCATGTAAATTCCGTAGGATAAAACCGATGACAGTAATGAGGGTCAAGGTCACGCGAGAAAGAGAGAAAGAGAGAAAGAGAGCGAGAGAAAGACAGAGAGAGAGAGAGTCAATTAAAACAATTAAAGCACTTTCTCTGCTGTACCGTCATCGTTTTTAAACGGATATGCATATGAGTGGCCAGAAGTGAAGCTGAGCAGATCGACCGGGAGATATTTTAATATCGAGACTGCGCGACAACGATGGACCGGAGAGAATCCGAGAGGGAGGACGATTGACAGAGTGAGAGAGAGAGAGAGAGAGAGAAAGATTGAGAGATAGGGGATGAAATAACAGGAAATTGTATGAGGAGAACTGTGGTTAGTCGGACGAAGATAAAAAGAGCGAAAATTAATTAGGACTTCGATCGGTCCACTCGTCGTTCACGAGGCCACAACGTGGGTTTCGTGACGATGAAAAAATCGAAACAAATTCGTACAACACGCTGCTCTCATCGAGTCAAACTAATATTTAAAGAGTGACACACATTCGAGTTTGAGCGATTCCCTAGTTTATTGTCACAATCGAGCGATTTGTTTACTCGCTAAGAAACGCGACGTATTATTTACACATTATGCGAGCGTGTCGAGGGACTCGCGCTTTTGTCTGGCGTGACGTTACAAATCGAAACAAAAAAAAATATAAAATATTCAATCGAATTGATTATTATTTTATCAATTTTGTCGTTGATTCGTCATAGAGGAAGGATCAATTTTTATCCTGTCGTGAAAAAATTAACGTATTTTAAAAAAAAGTAGAATTTCAAAAAAAAATTGAGCAAAATATGTTTGTTTTAAAGATTTTGGCACTTTTTTTTGGATGTTGTTGAAGAAATGAACGAAGCACCCGGATATATTTCGTACCGGATGGCTTCGAATGAACAGGTGCAAGCCTCTCTCCTTTGGCTGCCATGAACGTATTTTAAAATTTAAAAATATTGAATTTCTAACAAAATTGAACAAAATTTTTTTTTTCGTTTGTCACATTTTGGCACTTTTTTGGATGTTGTTGAAGAAATGAACGAAGGACCCAGATATATTTCGTGCCGGATGGCTTCGAATGAACAGGCGCAAGCCTCTCTCCTTTGGCTGCCATGAACGTATTTTTAAATTTAAAAATATTGAATTTCTAACAAAATTGAACAAAATTTTTTTTTTCGTTTATAACGTTTTGGCACTTTTTTGGATGTTGTTGGAGAAATGAATGAACGAGCCAGGTATATTTCGTACCGGATGGCTTCGAATGAACAGGTGCAAGCCGCTGCCCTTTGGCTGCCACCAGCACTATTCTCTCTCTCTTTCTCTCTCTCTCTCTCTCTCTCTCTATATATATATATATATATATATACACATAGGTACCCTCTTTTTCTCTGTCTCATTCCCACCAATGGCCATGCTCGAGTATACGTGTATTACCATGCGAGGACGATCGCGCATATAGCAACGATACGGATCGCGACGAGAAACATATGGCCATAATGATAGACTCTTGATTTTGAGCGCGAGGGGTTGTTCGCTTCGAGTGAGCGAGCACGAATATGCTCTCATAGCGCACGCGGACTCTCGACCACCAACCGCAGACCTTCCGTGATTGTTTATTTCAGCGTTCTCGGTGATTCTCGCGTCTCCGTTAATGACTGCTATAAATATCAAAGGCATTTCATTTTTTTTTTCAATATTTATTAATTCATATTTACTCCAAGGATTGATCTGTACTATAAATAACAGGGCGTAGTTAATTAAAAAATATTTATCAATTCAATCAAATTTAAAGAGTCAACGTCTTCTATTAACAGCAAGGGTAGTTTTTTAATTCTAATATTTAGAAAATTTATTTCCGTTTAAAGAATTGTCTCGTTCTATAAATACGAGAGTAGATATTTATTTATTTATAACTGTATATATACATATTTTAAGGGTCGTTATTGTATGAGAATGTAGAGAGCGAGTGGAATTAAAATGTCTGGAAGAAATGGCTGTCTCGTGCAAGAATAGCTCGAACGAAGTTAATTGTCTCGAGTTTAGTAGTGTCGTTGTACAATAATAACGATCGCGCCATAATACCCACGTACCGCTTGTACATCGACGCACCAACCGGCTTCGTTACCTCGTACCAACAATGAACTATCTACGTACGCACATAACTACCCCTAAATTCATAACCAACCAAATTTCGCACCCCCTTTCACCCAACGATAATCGTAAACCAATTTACCACGATATTTAGTTACGATTTAGAATTATAATTGATATTTCTACGTAGATTGATTAAACGAAACCCCAACGAACTACAAATAGTTACAACCTACCCCCATCGATATTCCAATTGTATCCGAGGAAATTACAATCTTTCGGACAATGGTTCAATGGAAATTGCCCAATCACAGATTTCTATTTGCCCATGATAATGGAATTTTCTAGGGACAAACATCGACCAAATTCGATACAATTTTCAATTTCTAATATCGCAATAACGTGACCCACCCCTTGAGAAAATACAATGTACAATTTCGCTGTGTGTACGACAAATTGATAAATAATTTCTGTTACAACCATCGTTTTACCTCGATCATTATAAAATTCGTGTATAATTGGGCCAGTCTCGTTTTCTCTCGAGTAGAAAATAAGTGAAAACGAGCGATAGAAGAGCCGGGAGGAATTTGCCCTCTTCCTCTCGTCCTACTCGCTCGTTCTACGGGATATTTAGAACTCATTAGTTTCCACTCGTCGACGTCCAACCCTCCGACGATTTTCGTTTTCACAGGTACCAAACTACCAGACATATATTCATTATATCAATATATATGCGTTCCCTTATACACTCGTGTCCGCCCCAACCGCACGTGAAGGGCCGAAGAGGGAGGATCGTAAGTATTATTGTAATTATACACTTAGGTTTATTTCCTGTGGAAGCCGAGTGGTATAGCAACCCCCGAGGTCGTCTCTCCGTTCTATCGGCTTATAGCATTACGTGCGTTGAAAATCGTGCGCGGCACACGGGGACAAGGGGTAGGTAATGGGGGTTGGGGGTTGGAGGAAGGGGAGGGAGCGTTGGACCCCTAATAAAAATAATAATAAGCGAGCGTTAAACCGCGCCGGTCTGAGCGGAAGTAACGTTCCCTCGTGTTCTTCGTGTACTCGAATCAACCCCCTTTCCCCTCTTACCCTCTATTCGCCATCTCTGCCCTCTACTCGTCACATGGAAACTTCTAACCCCCCTTCGAACGACGCTGCCCAAAGCAGATATATATATGTATATTTAGCACGTATATAGTACTTTTGCATATGTACTTAACGCTTTTCGAGGCATAATTCGTCTAAACTCGTGCTCAACAAAATACATTCGGTATCAACTATTTACGATAGAAACACGAGTTTCAAACTGGAAGTTTTGTTTTTTCGCCCTCTCGCGATCTCGCACGTTTTTCTCGCGAAACGGTCGTTGTCAATATGAACTCGACAACGGTGACGATTAACCGGACTCGAGTTTGCCTTGTTGGTTTATAACGAAGGGCACGAGGGTCGAGGGTGAATTTTTCAGGTTTTTTTTTATTCAACCTAGATACTCGACTATCGAGGAATTTTTGTCACAGGGGTAGTTTTTCCAGGGAGGATAAACGTCGGCGAGTTGAAACGATTTTTAAACGTTTGATAGTTTTGATGGAAAGTTTTTTATGAATATTTTAACGTTCAGAAGAATGGCGAAGATGTTTGTTGTTTGCTATAATATTTTTTTTTTTTTTTTTCTTAAAAAAACTTGGGGTGCGTGATTGTAGGGAACGGACTCGTCGCACGCGTCCGTCACTACTTATTTCTTCGAGGCTTCGGTCCCACCTCTCGTTCCTCGCCGAATTTCACTGCCTTTTGTTTGTTCTTTTTTCATGTTTTTTTTTTTTTTTTTTTTTATGTATATCCCTATACAGAAAGTTGGAAAGCGCGAGGGCACTCGAAACGTTTTAGGAATCCACTAATTCGTCGCGGTCACGAGAGAGGCTTCTTCCCGCGCGTGTCACAAAATTGCCGGTGGCGTAAAAAGTTTCTTCCATTATTTTTACGTACGACCGTGCGACAGAATGGTTGAGGCGACAGTCGAGGAGAGGGGAAGGAGAGAATTGTGAAAAAAAAAAAACAGAATTCCGAATCGAATCGGGAGTTCGAACTACCGAGAACTTGAGGAGGAAAGATAGTGCTGTGTTAGTGACAGACTGAAAATAAGAGAAAACGTTAGAGGGAGGAACAGTTATTTATCGATCACTTCAAAATTGCTAAAATTTATTTCAAACTATTTCTCTCCCAAAAATCCAAAATTTTGTCACAATCACAAACTTGTTTGGTCTTTAAATAAAAATTTATCTTTAATTTATAATTTCAAACGTTTGAAAATTTGAAAAATTGCTTCTAAATTCTTTCTAATCTTACAAAATCGAACAATCCGTCACAGTAAAACTTTTTTGGTCTTTTAATAAAAATTTTCTTTAATTTATAATTTCATCCCTTCGCTCGTACACGTAGTACAAACCCGAAACAATTTTATTTATTTTATTTCTCTCTTACACAAACAATCTATATAAATATTTTTTACAGCGCGTATCTCACCAACCACATTCGCTCGTGCTGGCGTATTCGACCCGAGGCATTATTTTCAATTTGGTTGCCAAATTAACGTTACTATTCTACGCGTCTACGGCCGTGAAGTCACGATAAATAAGGGGCTAAGCGAAGTAGTAAATATAAATCAGGAGTGATTGGATGTAAGTGGGGAGCGTTATGTGTCCCCAGTGTACCGTGTGCGGGGGGGTCTCGACCGCGGGGGCTGTTTCTCTTTTTCTTTTTCTATAGCCCGGTTGCCGGAGGAGAGAGAAAGATAGAGAACCGTCCCATCGGCGTTGCTTAGACTCGATGTGATCGCTGCAGGAGCTTTTTCTACTCTCATGTATCGCTGTATATAAAATATATATATATATATATGTGTACAAGATGTAGTATGTATTATTTTCTCTCTCGCTCTTCTTCTCTCCCATCTTGACTTTATCGAGCATTTTCCCTGTTTTATATACATATATATATAAACATATATACGTTACAAGGAGTAGGTGAGTGCGTGATGTTCAGACATTCGTTCTCGGATCGTTCGTCACTCGACCTTACACTCGCCAATTTCCTTGACCACTATTTCACGTCCTTTCTCGATGTACACACAGTCACCGAACAATGAATTATTCCCGCAGGAAGTCTCATCCGGCTCGCTCCGTGAAACGCCAGTGCACGAAAGGAAATTTCGTTGCCGGAGGAGCAAAAGTAGTAAAGCACCGTGAGTGGTCAGACGTGCCCGTCGGCAGGCAGCTGCCCGCGGTTAGACGCTCCGTGAGTCGGAGAATTGTGCTCACCGACATAGCAATTTGTAAGTTTTCCGATGGAAAATAGGACAGCAGTACGGGGATTGCATTAAGGGGTGAGTGGAAATTTGAATTTTTGAATTTGAAATAAAAACGTTGATTCGAAATTTCAATCTTGTCTTGGGTTTGGAATTAAGTATGAACGATTTCAAATTAGACAATGTGGCTCATATAATTTAGTTCGAACTTTAATTCGAATCTAAATTGAAACACGTACGTGGGGGCAATTTTTAATTTGAGTCGGGACGTAAATTTCTACTAGAATTCGATCTTTGACTCAAGTTCGAACGATCAAGTAGAAACTGCACATTTTGGTCAGACGTACTACTTAACTTCAAACTATAAAAAGAACGTAAATCAATTAATTCTATTACAGTCTTTAATGTTAAGAATTTAGCGTTACTAGTAGAAAATGCTATCGACGGTCAGACATCCTGTTTGAATGAAAAGGACGTAAAAAAATATTAGGGGTTCGTCGTACCGCTTGATGCGTAAGGTGGAGTGAAAAAAAAAGAGTCGTGAGATTCACAGGTGCGAGGACGTATCGATTATGCAATCTCGTGTGTGGTCAGACGAGTGCCATGTGTGTCTCTCGTACATACGCCGGATGACTCGTGCCCCTGGTGTTCCTCGTTGTGTGTGTTATATACACAATACACAATACACAACACTCACATAGACATGCCGGGATGTCAAAAACTCGTCTGACATTAATTATCGTTCCATGTATCGTGTTGCCCAACAATAGCAACGTGAACGAAGATCGGGCTGGTTTATGGAACATATGCTCGTTTCCCAGATTTCCGGATGACAAGTGCACGCATTTGACAGCTTGCGGGGTCATCAAGGGGTGGCTATAGTAAAATTTCAATCTAACGAGATTCTTCGCATAAAAATCCAACTCCACGCTTTCAATTCCATTCAACTTGAAGTTTCGGCGGGTTTTAAAACCTCGTAATAATTCAAACACGAATGTCAAACGTGCAGAAAATTTTATTTTTCAGCCTCCGTGAAAAACTACCCCTGTGCATGTTTGGGAATTTTTTGTTCGTATTAATTTCTTCCACTCGATCGATAATTTCAGCGCCAGATTTTTTTCTCACAGCAACACGAGCATTCGTAAATTGGTTAAATAAATCAAATTAAAAAAAGAAGTATTTCTTGATTAAAAAAAATTGACGGGGTAGATTGTCGAGAATTCTTTTTTTAATTTCATTCACGCGAGTCAAGGTATTTCCGACGATCCGTAAAATCGGATAGATAATTTCGCCGGGTGGACAGTGAATTAATTAAAAACGAAAGGGCCAGTAGCCCAAAGGGGAATGGGCGATCATAAATATGCAACGCGTCGAGCTGTATTAATTACCATAGGTAACGAGATTCTCGGGATATCCCCTCTCACACTCTCGCTCTCTCTTTCGCGCCCATAAAGCACGAGCGAGAATCCAACGAAACGTGAAATAGCGATAGCTCTTCTGGTCCAACAATAATCACATTTCAACCGGGTCACACACGTTCTAAGATTACAATGTCAAATTACAAAAACAAAAAACAAAAATCATTTTTATTAATTTCATTGATATTTATCAACGAGTGACAATACAAAAAAACGCTACTAATTAATAAACGGCACTTATAATAAAAATTATGATAATACAAGTTAATGAATTGTCGGGAAATGATTCAATCGTATATATGAAAAATCTCATTATCATCCCCCAATCGCCAACCCCCCGCGCAAATCTCGATCGCGTTGGTCATGTTTTTTTTGCCTTTCGTTTCGGCTCGAAACGAATTTTCCTATCGAACAGAGCGACGCGTAATGAGATTTTCGCGATGAAATCGTCGATCTTGAAACATCGGGAGAGAAAAAAAAGTGATGGGAAAAAAGGAAGAAAAAGAATCAAGTAGAAGAAGATCAGTAGTACACGCCTGTAATCTCATCTAGGCACTCAGCTCGTAGCGACGCTTTTTATCCTATTACGTCACATGAATAAAGTAAAAGACTGTCGTGAGGGAGACGCGAGGACGGGCGCGCCGCTTCGCATCGTTGCTTCGGGGGATGATGCCCACCCCTCCCCCCTTTTGCCCCTCTCCACTCGCTATCTCTTTGGGTATATGCGGTAGTGAACTTGATACGTCGCGTAGATTTTTTTTTTTTTGAGAAAACACCGATACGGATATAGAAAGAAATCATAAAGTATATTGATTCGTGATATGGACGATTTTTGGAATTTTGGTAATTTAGCACGATGGTATTTCTTACAGAGTTTGCACGTGGTAATTATTTACGTTGGAAAGGAAAATTTAAAAAAATTCTGGGCACAAAGTTTTTGGGGTAGTAAAATGGACGTAAGTTTGTTTCTTGTTGAGGCAAAAATTTCAAGGGGGGCTCATTTTATTCAGAAATTTTTGGGGCTTGAAATGGTGGTTGGATCATGACGATTGTTCAAAAATTAGTTATGAGTTATTAAAGGTGGATTATGGTTATTTTAATAACCATATTCCAATGGTGGAAAATTACGGTTATTTTTTAAGTTTTTTTAAATTTATATTTTTTGTTTGTGATTTTTGAGGAATTTTTAAGTGAACGTGAGAATTAGAATGTCGGATTGGTGAATTGCTTCAACGTGTGCGAGCAAATAGGAATTGGGTTAAAAGGCAAGAGATTTATAAACGTTGAAAAATCGAGATTTTTTCAATTTTTGGTGAAGGTTGTAAATAATATTTACATTTCTGTTGATTACAATGAGGTTTCGATAATAAAAATAAAATTATGTAAAAGAATGTTGATTGCAATGTACGTTTTCGAAGGGAGAGACGCGTGGATACGATAATATTTTCAAAAATATTAGTTCTGCTGATCGCTAATGCGATTCGATTTATTTTTCGCTCTAGCTTCGAAAATATTAAACGTACGAGGAAATACCTAATGACCTTTTATATAGTTCATTTTATTCTCAACAATTCTTAACATAAACGTCTCTGCTCTAAAATCAACGCGAAACGAGATATTTACAAAAATCTGATTGACTATCGCTCTCAGAATAAAAAAAACTCTCGCAAAACCCCCCCAAAAAAGCCGTTATATTGTACATTCGAATAAAAGATATAAAAGAACTTCCCGACTCAATAATACATCACAAATCCATTAAGTACACCAGGATTATCGCGAATCCCCTTCAATAAAATTCCCTTCTACCGATTTCCCCGTTCTCCATAAAATTCTTCGAAGCCCTTTTTTTCCTCCCCCTTCTGTTACGCGGGAACCACCAGCCACAGAGTTACAGCTCCATATAATCAGCTTAGCTAAATGTTCCGAGAAAAGATTTACATGCAAATTCTCCTTCCCTGCCGCCCCCTCCCCCTCTTAAAAAAATTCGCGGTAAGTAAAATCCAGAAAAAGGTAAAAAAATTCTTAAAATTCTGAAAAGAAAAGTGTTTTTTTTTCTCTTTCAACTACTCACAGGTGGATTTGGCATGCAACGTCTCGGAGGTGGTGGCATCGGATCCGGCGCCGCGCGATACGACGGCGGCGAATATCGTCCCGATGGGAAGCATCCTGGTGCGCTTATCGGCGCTCCGTGGAGTCCTTTGCTTCCCATCATTTTGTCCGGTGAGTACATCATCTTGTCAAAAATTCTTATCTCTCTCTCTCTCTCTCACATACACACTCCCTCAAAAATATGAATTTTTTTAGTTACTCGGATTCGATTTAGCAGCAAGTAATGCTGCGTAAATCCGATCTAAAAATTTCTCTCATTTGTGCGACGATGTTTTTTTTACTTCTTCCTCCCGCGCGACAGTCCCCGTGACAAAATTCCAGCACGAACAACACACCCGCGACACTGTACTATTATAAACAAAACAAAAAACGAAATATCAACAATTTTCGAATACGCTTAGTTGTTTCTTCGAATTTTCTTTTTGTTTTCCACGCAGTGTCAATGTTTCACGGGGATTGCAACCCGTCGGACGGGGTTGATTCACGATGCGAGCATCTCGCGATCGTGACGCGAACGAAAACAAAACGAAAGAAAATTTACGCGAACGTCAAATGAAAATCGAGTCAGTGACAGCCAGGTAGCTCAGGGTCTACCCGGATACTGCGTCGTTTCCTCATTGTCATTCTTTAGAATTTTGATCGGTAATTATCTTTTCCACGAGCCAATTTATATATACAAATATATATGTCAATATTTATATATATATATATATCTATATATATATATATATAGATATATATGTGCGTTCACAAAGAGATACGAACAAAATTTGGCAATATTTAACTTTGTATCACTCTCACCCCCCGCGACAAAATCATCCCTTATTTTTCGCACCCCCTGTCATGCTCACGATGAAGCACAGTTACACCCTTGGCACTCTCACAAACAAAAAACAACTTTGGTCCTTCGATCTGTTCGTTTTCGAAAAACCAGCAACCCCCCATTCCCCCTCGCTCACCTTCCTTAATCTCAACGATTCACAAATGTTTCTGGCTTTTGATCTCGCGAACACACGCGCGTGTTGTTTGCACTCTTGCTCTCTCTCTCTCTCTCTCTCTCTCTCTCTCCGTCTCTGTATCTCACGATGGCAAGAACACCGCGTAATTGTTATTCTCGCGCGTACGTGTCGAGCCCTATCGAGAACTTTTTCTCGATGACTGGCACGGAAGAGTGCGCGACATGTTCTGTCCCGAACGGACGAATCGTTCGGTACATCCCGAAAGGGGTTGGGAGGGGATTGCGGGGGTTTGAACAGGGTAGGTAGGTCGGGGTGGGCCGTTGTGTGGGACGTACGAGAGAGACGAGGCTGTGCGCGCGTGGTAGCGGCGAGGGTGGTGAATCGCACTTGCTCGCTCGTTGCTGGGAGGGTGAAACGGGGGAGGGGGGGTTGAAAAGAAGAGAGGGAATAGGTTTCGTGGCGAAGGGAGCTCGAAGTGAGACGGAACGGTGGGAGAGAGGAGAGACGCGGTGGAGATAGAAGAGGATACTCGAGGCAGGGTTGGTCGACACCCGCCAAGGGATGAGTTGGAAGAGAGACGCGGATCACCGAGGAGGGGCGGTGAGGGGAGGGGTGGCTTACCGTCGGAGGGGGGCGGGGCTAAACGGGTGGCACGCTTGCGCTCTGATTTTCTCGGTCGGCCATCTTGCACCCCCCCACACACACATACTCCCTCCCACCCTCTGAACGCCTCGACGTCCCTCTCGATCTCGCTTCTCTACCTACTAATCGTATATACGTATATACACGGTTAAGGGTTGCTCTGGCTTCATGCTCGCATGGTTCGCGACCGCCACTCGCAACCACCGCTTTGCCCTCCTTCCCCAACTCTCTCTCACTCTCTCTCTCTCGCTCCCTCTCTCTCTCTCCACTCGAGAGAAAGAGAGAGATACATATATACATGTCTAAAATCCAACCTCACCTTGCTCCTCGACGTCGCGCGATCTACACATCGAGATGTAACACTTGGCGTTGTTTCGGGCGCGCCAAAATAAGACAAGAATAAAAATATCTTTTTCTTTCGTTCGCCGGGAGGGAACGAAAAAGAAAATAACAACAAGAAAGAAACAAAGTTTCCGAGACGTGTATAAGAGGAACGAGACGGTGGGTGAATATGTATTTTTTTTTCTCTTTGCGTTGCGAAATATTCGACCTGCTGGTGGAGGAGGGAGGGGGGGGGGGAAGAAGAGATTCGAGCGGATGACGAGACGGATGAGCAAAGGAAATAAAAATTATTAGCACGCGACCTTCCTATAAGAAAATTGAGGTGTATGAAGAAAGAAAAAAGAGTGAGCGAAAGCTAGAGAATAGAACGAAAGTAGAGACACTTTAGTTACGACATAGATATACATATATATATGTGTATGTATTTACAGGGTCGAGATTTGTGTCAATTTACGTCGGTGAATTTTCTCACCGTTGAATTATTGACAAAGGTGCGACCCTCCCGCTACGAGCCAACCACCCTTTTATCGCATTTATTTCGCGGCCTTCGGGGATCTCGTTCCTTTCTTTACTCTTCCTTTTCTCTCTGTCTCTCTCCTCTCAAAATTGCTTCGAACAAATTTTGTTTCTCCTTCGATTCAAGCTCAAATTAATTTTCCATCTATCGGATTCGATTAAAATCGATTAATTCGATGAATTTTCGTTCTCGTTTACATCGATTAGAGTGAAATTTCAAAATTTTTCTAAGATTCGACGTTAATCGCTAATTTCGATGTCGATTATTCGTCATAAAAGAAAAAAACGTAACAAAAAATCTTGTAAAAGAATATTTCGAGCCTCGAAGTTTTGCGTAGGAAGAGGAGAAATAGGTAGGCGTAGTTCGCGATTGCGAGTCCATCGACACGTTTTTCTATTGCCCAACGACGCAGAGACCAGAAGGGAGATAAAGATAGATAGCTACAGAGAGAGAAAGAGAGAGAGAGAGAGAGAGAGAGGAAGAGAGACATAGGATCTCGGAAGCGAGGGCCGAGCGACACGTAACGTCCACATTTCTGTGGCTCCGCCAGGGGTCCCTGGATCTCGCGCGGGGGCGGTCAAAGGGGATGACGCGACGACGATGGCGAACGCTAGGGGTTGTTTCTACTCTCTCTCTCTCTCTCTCTCACTCAAGCCTTACGTACACGAGTGCGCGGTACGTATAAACGGGTAGATAGTGGCGAGGCCGACGTTACAGCGAGTGGACTTCTACAACGCACACACGGCCTCGGGGTTTGAGAACCGAGGTAGAAAGAGAGAAAGAGAGAGAGAGAGAGAGAGGGATGAAGAGTATAGCGCTCTGGATCCGCTCGTTTTCCGAGGGATGTTGGCCGGAAGGTTCCCGCGGGGCCCGTGTTATCGCCTCGCCAGGATGACCAGCCCGCGTTATCAAATATTAAACCTACTTGCACCGGTCCATTCCTCTCTCTCTCTCTCTCTCTCTCTCACCCTGGTTCTCATTCTCTTCAATCCCCTAACCCCCTGGACTATCTCCTGGACCAACCTTCGACCCCTTGCAAATCCTCCCTCGCATCCCCTTCTCCTCCTTCTTCACCACAGTTACCACCGCTACTTCAACCTGACTTACTCCTTCGTTCCTCGAAACTCGCCATATTTTTGCGAGTGCGAGAAAGACAAAAATCCACGTACAGACACAGAGGGGGTGGTCTAAAGGGGTTGGTAGAGGATATTTCTTCTTACGTGTGTTTTTTCACGACACCATCCCCTCGTACGTTGGATGAAGCGAGACGGTAGTCGAGGATCCCTTTAGCAATTGCTCGTGGTCATTCTCTCTCTCTCTCTTTCTCTCTTTCTCTCTCGTTCTCATTCTCTCTCTCTCCCTCTTTCGATCTTCGCGCGTCCGATGAGTAAAAATTTATCCTGTTGGCGCTTCTTCTCGCCCGAAAACCAACACAACCGATCTATCCGCTCGACCCCGTACGCTACACGCCGGAAAAAGGCGATTCGCTTTTTTTTTGCCTCGAAGTCGAATACGCGAAAATTCTTCGAAACTACTTGCCAAGGCACTTTTTCTTCTTATTCTTGGTTTTTTATTTTTGAGGTTTTTGTTTTCTTCTCTTCGTTTGCTTTTACGATCGGAAGAAAAAAACGACAAAAATTGGGAATAAAAAGGGAGAGTGGACGCGCGGTTGTTTCGATACGATGTATCGTTAGCGAGTTGTATACCACGCGATAAGAAGCGACATAAAGGAGAGAAAAAAATGCACACTCACACATATCCAGCCGCATTCGGAGAGAGGAGAGAAAAAAAGGAAAAACAGTACGAAAGCAATACTTATCGTACGATAGTCCATGCGCGACGCGCGTCCCACCCTCGTTTCGAGGGGATGTTTACCACTTTTTTTTCTACTTTTTCCTCGTTTCTATATTCTCCTTTTCCTTTCCCCGTTTTTTTTTCTTTTTTTTTTTTCATCGAACGAAAATTAATAGTTCCCTGCCCCCCGCCCGCCCCCAACAGTGTCACGCGTGACGACTCGCTGACAAATTGTATATATACGCGGTATGTTTCATTTTTCTTCAGGAAAAAAAATACGACGGGATGGAGATAATAACGCGTATTTCCAATCAAGCTAATGAGTATAATCATCGTTCGTTCCCAGTGACGGAAAGCCACTGCCTGCATATATATTGAGCAAAGAGAGTGAGAGGGGTGCAAAAATGTGGTGTATGCTACCCTGCATAGGGTTAAGGGTTGAAGGTAAAAAGACACTGCAGACATACATTTATCTCTCTCTCTCCTCTCTCTCTCTCTCTCTCTCTCTTCATATATACATATATATATACAGGGTGAATTTCATAAGGTGTAACAGGCTTTATTCTAAGTTAGATGAGATAGTTACAAACAAAAGTTGCAAATATACATTGGGGATATTTTTAATAGTTTACGAGATATAAACATTTAAAGTTGGTCCAATCAGAGCGCGCCGAGAAGCGTTGGAGCCGCCCATTTGCGCCCTAGCCGTAGAGATAGCACAGTGTAGTGCGTTACATTTGGAGTTGCAAAATTTAGAGCAGTCAACTTTATTTATTATACTATTACGCAATCATTTTTATTTCCCGGGCATTGGCTGCTAGGGCAAGGAGTGGGCGACTCTAAAGCTTCTCAGCGCGCTCTGATTGGACCAACTTAAACAATTTATATCCCGTAAACTATTAAAAATATCTCTAATGTATATTTGCAACTTTTGTTTGTAATGATTCCATCTATCTTAAAATAAAGCCTGTTACACCTTATGAAATTTACCCTATATATATACAGGGTGAATTTATATATATATATATGTATAAACAGAGAGAGAGAGAGAGAGAGAGAGAGAGAGAGAGAGAGAGAGAGAGAGAGAGAGAGAGAGAGAGAGAGAGAGAGAGAGAGAGAGAGAGAGATATGTGTAGACGAACGTGTATGATAATATAAAGGGGATTGAACGGGCTATGCAGTGCAGAAGGGGGTCGAAGATTCGTGACGCGTGGTGAAACGAAAAAAAAAAGAAAGAAGAGAGTCCTGGTGTGTATCGCCGGACGGTGTGTGACCGGGGGAGACGCGATGCGTGCATATATCGAGGGAAAACCACCTGCTCAGCTTCGATATGGGTCTATATGTGTATATATGTGTGTGTGTGTGTGAGTGGGTGTATACCGTACGTGGCCTGGTGTAGTCGACTCGTTATAAGTACGTACGCCCCCTATTTGAAGCTTTCGTGGTTACAGTAGAGGGAGGGAAAAGGGGGGATGATACGAGGAGGCGATATTATACATGCGTCAGTAATAATGCCCTTAAGGACTTTGCGAACTTTCAAACATTTCGCCTATATATTTTGTCTCTCGCCCTCCGCAAGAATGCAACTGTTCACGTTTATCGGGGGATAAAGGACGATAATTCTTTTTTTTATACTTTTTGTTTCTTTTTGTACATTTGTTTTTCCTGTTTTAAATAATTAATCAGCCGGTGCTTACGGGCATGATTCCTTCTCGTTGTTTGAGAGTGTCCGAGGGTGAGATTTGGCAATGGATGAAAATTTTGACAATTTTTCAAAGTCGATGCGACGCGAGGAGAAAAAATGTTATTTTTCGATAAATTTCAAAATTTCTTGGGATTCTTGGGTGACAATGGCAGATTATTTTTGGAGATTCTGAGAATACCTCGTACTTAGAAACAGGTTTGTTATGATTCCCGAACTAGTTTCAGCCCTTCCAGAATTATCTCCTTATTTCATCCCCCTACCCTTATTTCTCCGTTGCCCCGGTCCTTCTTCTGACTTCGCGAGAATTGGCCAACTTTTCGATCGGCGATAAAGAATTCCTAACTCGTCGAAGGACATGGTCGGTAATATATCCAAGTGGAGAAAGAGAGTGTGTGAGAGAAAGAGAAACAGAGAAAGAGAGAGAGAGAGAGAGAGAGAGAGAGAGAGAGAGAGAGAGAGAGAGAGAGAGAGAGAGAGAAAGAAAACGCGTGAGAACGAGAGAGCAAAATCCGTTGAATTTTTCAACACGACGTCACTCATTGTAACTGCGCTGATACGCGAGAGGGGCGGCCGCCTGTCACGTCGATTAGGTGAGAGACGAGAGGAGAGGGCGCGCGCGCGCTGCTATGCGAGCGGTGATATACAACGCGCCGTGTTACTGCCGGGATGGTGTAAAGCTTCACGATTGTGTGTGCTTATCTCTCTCTCTCTCTCTCTCTCTCTCTCCCTCTCTCTCTCTCTCTCTCTGACTCGACAGAAGTCGCAGCTCCCGGAATGAGAAAACTTCACACACAACGATCCCTATGTGCTCTTCTCTCTCTCTCTTTCTCTCCCTCTCTCTCTCTCTCTCTCTCTCTCTTCTTCTACCACCCGAATCCTCTATTTGCCTCTAACGTACTGACGCGAGAAAGCTCTTCCGTCCTGACAATTCCTGAAACGTTGAGCAGCCATCATGTCCGACTGGACGTTGCGACTCGCATTTATCTCTGTATATATATATATATATATATATATATATACAGAGATAAATGCAGTATATATATATATATATATATATATATATATATATATATATATATATATATATAGAGAGAGAGAGAGAGAGAGAGAGAGAGAGAGAGAGAGAGAGAGAGAGAAAGAGAGAGAGAGAGAGAGAAAGAGAGAGACGAGGACAGTGATAGAGACAGAGCGAGAGAGAGAGCACGAAAGCACGAGAATAGAGGAATCCACTTGATCCGACGACGACACTTCTTTCTTTCGCTCGTCGCGATCGTCTCTCGAGAACGTTTATACAACTATTTCCCATTTCGCATGTACCCGAGCAAGTTCACCTATTAAACAAAAAGAAACAAAGAATTCAAAAAACATACGAATGATATAAAAATTTGTGATCTTCGGATATTTTTTTTCAATCTCATCCGAAAACGCGATAAATCCTCGGATAAATCGTTTCAAAATTCATCGTAGCGTTGAAAATCGAACGCCCACGTGGAAGCTTGAAACATGGTTCTATCGTCGTGAAATAAAAAAGGCAAAAAAGAAAAAAAAGGATAGAAACTGTCCCCTTGATCAAATTCGATCGGGTATGTAGCTGCGGCAAACAGCGTCATCGCATGACTGCCGTTACTACTGATTCTCTCTCTCTCTCTCTCTTTCTCTCCATCACACTGCGTCACCGCTTTCGCAGAGCGAACCAAATCCTCTGGACGTAGTTGAAACGAACCGATACATACATAAAGATATATACATATATATGTGTGTATGTGTGTAAACGATAGCCCGGAGGCAATGATGATTGACTTACGCTTCGGTTAACTACATAGCGATTGCCGGAGAGAAACTCACCCGGCGCCCCGATTCCATTCCAGTCTCTCGTTTTCATCACAATACTACGAGCCTACAAATAATCGGATGAATCTCGATGAAAAAAAGAAAGAAGAAAAAAAAATCTGAAATCTATAATATTTTTTTATTTTTAGTAGTAACTTGTTTTTCTCGTCACTCTGAAAATGCTGCATCTCTGTCTGTCTGTCTGTCTGCCTATCTCTCTCTCTCTCTCTCTCTCTCTCTCCTCATATATATATTTCTATATATATGTATATGTATGGGTATGAGTGTATATATATATATATGCAAGGTTTACACGTGTGTTCAAGCCTTGGTGTTTGCCATGTTAGGTCTATTGGGTTAGGCCCCAAGCACATACATATATACATATATAGTACTGTACAAAGCCCTGTTAGGGATGTTCTCTCTCTTACACCCCTTTCGTTGATAGGAGGGACGAAGGGAGGGGTGGAGGGGGTTGAAGTTCTCTCGTTCTCTCTGTTCTGATATATTGAGATTGCCAAATGAGCGTACGGTGATCGAGTATGCTTTCATTAGCGACGCTTGCCACACGACCATGGTCTCTTGCTACCATGTATATATGTATGTATGTATATATGGTACATCGGTCCCTCGAGGGAATCCAAGACTCGTGCAAGCTCTCTCTCTCTCTCTCTCTCTCTCTCTCGATAACTCGGGTAGTCACGTTTTTGGCTTAGCAACATTATGCCGCAAGGCCTTGGGAAAGCTCTCACGTTAAACGATGCAACGTCGAGCCATTGGTAAAGTAGTTATGGGTTTGGTTTGCGCGTAGCTCGATTCAACGTTTCCGGTTCAATTCCCTCCCGGAGTCTCGAATGAAAAATATTGGCCTGGTGAAAATTAGTCGTGAAAACAGATCTAGGATTTTCAATAATCGACGTAGAGCTGAGATTATAAAAGAGAAATTACGAAATTGATCGAGATATGGGAGAGGTTTTATAAAATTAACGTAAAAGATAATAAACGGCGATTTTGTCGTTCTGAATTTTTCAATTCTTCAATTACGTTATGAAACAAAAATATCAAAAAATTCATTCGCTCGATATAAAAAAGCACAATTTTTAAAGTAAATTTTTGAATTTTTATTGTTTTTTCTCTACAGGAAATATACAAAGTATGAAAATACATCGTGAGAAGTTTCAGTGACAAAGTGGTACCTGGGCTCAACGAGCTCGATCAATTATTGATAAGATCGTTATCCCTAATGTCGTTAATTAAATTTCTCGAAAAAGAGAAGAAGAAAAAAGTAAAAAAAAAACATTTCGAGCATCAGATATGAAATACGTCGTTAATCTTATTGTTTATTTATGTCTTCCTGGATACGCGTCGTCTTAAGTTGTAATGTATAACGGGACATATATATGTATTCGGGGATGGTTTCCGTGCGACAGTACACGTGGAACGAGGGTAGTTGTAAAATTCATTAGATTCAAAGGGCGAGTTGAAAAGGGGGGCGGGTGCGTGCGACCACTTTGGAATTAACCGCGTGCACTTTGACCCTGGAATTCTTACAACTACTCTCTCTCTCTTTTTTGTCAGACAACGACAATTGTCCACACGTCCAATCACTAAAACATATATATATATATATATATATTTAAATATTTTATTAAATATTTTATCTGTAGCCATAATTTTCTAAAGGATTGTTATTAAATAAATAAATATATATATATATATATATATGTATTTATTTAATAACAGATATATTTTTAAACATATATATATTTAAATATTTTATTAAATATTTTATCTGTAGCCATAACTTTCTAAAGGACTGTTATTAAATAAATAAATATATATATTTATTTATTTATTTAATAACAAATATATTTATTTATTATTAATTATTATATAATAATATATTTATTTATCTATATATTTAACTAAATATATATATTTATTTATTTATTTATTTAATAACAGTCCTTTAGAAAATTATGGTTACGGATAAAATACTTTTTCATCCCTTCGAGCCAAAAAAGAAGAGAAAACAAAAAAAACAAAAAGCAAACTAAAACCGTAACACGCGACTTCTCAAACTTTAATGACGCCTTATCCACAGGAAATACTCGTTTTTCACGTCCAACAAACTCGCGTAAAGTATCGCCGTGTCGTTCATCGCTCTCGTCACGATTCATCGCCCAACAAATGTAATTAACCTAATTAGTCGTTTTCGTTATTAATTTCTTTTTTTTTTTTACCTAATCGCTGGATCGAGAAAAACAAAAAATTTGTCAATTTGTTTAAAAAAAATATATATATTATTATTATTTTGCGAACGCTTTTTTTTTATTTCGTTACTTCGAGTGAAATTTACTTGGTAAAGTGTCTGAAAGTTCGGTCTAGCGAGGGTAAAATAGAAATAACGGTGAGAGAAAAATGGCGCGGCTGGGTCCTTTTTTTTTTCGAGAAACGGCCTAATTCTCGTTGGATGGTTCGGTCGAGGCAACTGAAACTCGAACCGAGAGAGAAAAAAAGCAGTCTGCCAGACTAGCTAGGCTATACGCGCGAGTGTATGCGCACGCGATACAAGTTGGGTATTTCCCTTCGGGTCGTCTTGAAAGATGAAGAAGCAAAAAAAATGGACGAAGCAATTGGGGGAGGGGGGGGGGGGCGAAAATTTGTCCTCGTACCAGTATCGGTCGAGTGATTTTGATTAATGGCGATCATCGATGAAAAAATTCGCACCTTTTTATCGAATAACGAAATTAATTATTTTTCTACAAAATCAAATTATCTTTCTTGAATCAAAGATTCAAGGTCACCTTGACAGTATTACTTTTAATCAAATAATGTATATCCATTTGTGAAATATCTAATTATCACGGGTCCAAGGTCGAAGGTCACCTTGAATTATAATTTTACAATTTACAGTACAAGTTATATTACAATTTTTCAAAAATTCCTTCTACAATTCGCAAAAACGAAGCGAGTCTTCTAAAAATCTCATCCTATCAAAAAAAAAAAAGAAAAAGACATTAAATATTACCAATTGCTCGATATCTCATCGATATCAAATGTTTTTTCGCGACGACATCGATCGTCATCGCCTATCGATCACGCCCCCCCCCCCTCCCCTCTCCACCCTCATCCATACAAGAATTCTCCGCCATTTCTGGAAAATAGACTTTTCTCAGAAAAGACCAAGAAACAAGGGAGGAATATACATAACGTTCTTTTCTCGCGCCCTCGTTCCCATTCGCACGTACGGCCGCGCCACCCTTGCGAACAAGCGGCGCCATTTTTTCTCCACACACAATCGCGGTCACGTTCTTCTTCTCCAATCCCCCTTCCACCCTCTCTCTCTCTCTCTCTTTCTTAAGATATCAAGTCTACCAGACACAACATATCCACCCTCGAAATTCACCCAACGTGAAACGATAGCGCTAACCCCCTCCCCATCTCCCTCCCCCCACGTCGCTACTACCCTTACCCACATATGTGTTGTATACAACGATAGGCAACACGCGAATGGAGGCGCACACGCGAATTTTCATGGACGAAAGGCAAGAAGAAGGCCGACACACCAGCAGTGAATAGAGAGTAAGAGAGTGAGGAGCGAGAAAGACAGAGAGAGAGAGAGAGAGATCTCCCCATACTTATGTCGACGCTCTGCACATAAAGTTAGGGGTACACGGGCAGGGGTGAGAAGAGGGAGAAAGGGGGGAGGGGTTTGAGTCTCGAAACGCAAAAGGCGAGCAGCTCGCCGTTTTCTTCTTCTTCTTCCTCTTCTTCTTCTTCTTCTTTCTCTGCCCCCTCCCCCCCTGCTCGCTACATATATACGTATATATATATATATATATAACAGCTCGCGCCGCGCACAAGAATAAGAAACACGAAGGCATACATAAACAAGGAGGTTGGGGATGCAGCAATTTAAAACGTACCCCGGAATTCCTCCCAGCGGAGCCGTAGAGCGGCCCTCTATATTACGAATTCCCTCCTTTTCTCTCTTGCTATACGTCTCGCGTTTTCTCTCGACGCGAGCTCGCGTTCTCTATCTCTTTTGCCTCGCTACTGTAGCGAACGTATATAGTTATGCACGGGCACCCTAGCTCCCACTTACACATACGTGGACGAAGCATTCTTCGCGAAATCAGCCACTTTTTTTCACTCAAATTTCACGGTTGGTTTGCTACGATAGAATTCTCTCTTAAGATAAAAACAAAGCTGCATTAACGTTGAATTTATAAATCGTGTTTGGAGATTGAGGGAAATAGCTTCTCGCGTTGCATTTTGATAACGATAAGAACAATCGAAGTTGTAAATCGAGTTTAAAATATTCGCGAAAGTCAGCTGGATTAAGTTTATTAAATTATTGGATCGCTGACTGATGCAAGCGTGTGAAATTGATTGAGGAATTTTTGATAAAAATAAATTTTGGAAATTTTACATAGAACGCCCCATACGTATTCGCTCCTGGAAGACAGACAGCGCGTTGTAAATTGGCAAGAATAAAGCGCTACGTTTCGTATCAATCTCGATATTTTCGATCTTTGCTACCAAAAATCAATAAACTAAAAACAAAGAATAAAATAGAGAAATCTGTATTTCACCCTTAGAAACGTTTCCGGAGAAAATTGTCTTCGATAAACCGAGGTGATTTCTCGAACCAACTCGAACTGGCTCGAGTAACAAGGAACACAATACTCCCGCGGTTTTCTTCCTGCCTTGTTTCAATGGACGCCATAAATCATGATCGAAAGAGAAGGGGTTGGTTATATCGTCGCAAGGATGAAAATGGGGATGAGGAAAATTCATTTCCGATAAGAAAGTCTAAGGAAGAAAACGATCGTGCGCCCGCGCGGTCGAGTACGTCGCGGTTGATCCTGCGCGACAATGGCGCAACCCCTTTCTCCAACTCAAATATAACGTTAACAATAGAGAAATTTAAGCCTCATACCCTTCGATGGTTATAGCGAATTCTCTCTCTCTCTCTCTCTCGTTCATACATCGAGCGACTGTAGCGATTGGGTGTTTGAACGGTGGTGTCGCCTCGGGCTTCGTGTGTTTGCAGACATAAGGGTGTGTGTCGTGTGTACGTTTAAAAGGCTACAAGGGTAGGGAGGGTGAGAAAGAGGGTTGTACGGGGGGTGAAAACGTGAAAGGCGGGGTACCAGTAAAGGGAAGAGAGGAACAGAAGCTTCGGAGAACTCACGGTAGACGAGAAGGATCGGTTGGACCACCTCTCTCGTGCGAGAGGTCGTAGTCGAGGGAGTTCAATTGGTGGCGGCAATCGTAGTAATGTACCCGTGGGGCTGTGTCAAAGCGCACCGGAAACGCCACCACCACCGCCATCTATGTGCAGCACGTAACTTTCTCTCTCTCTCTCTCTCTCTGTCTTACAGTCTTATTCTCCGATCTTCTTGTATTCCCTCGCAAGTCTTCCGAACACGAGCTTTCGCACCGAAAAGAGTGTTCTCCACTTGGGTACCAACCCCTCTTCCACTTTCGAAAAACTCTACGGGGCTTATGTACATTCGGCATTCTTGAATTTCATTCTTAATACCGGTTTGGTCTGCTGGGAGTTTGCGAAAAGACGCGAGAGGAACGTGAAGAAAAATTGAGAGGGAGGGGGCGGGTGGGTGGGTTGAGAAGGGATGAAAGGGGGTTGCACGACTATGAAGAATCAAAGATGCACCTGGAGACCTTCCCTAAAGTCTACTCGCGAGGCAGAGAACATGTCCGCGCTCAGACTCTCTGGCTAGTGACTAAACCCCCCTACCCCACTTGCTATACTTTCCTTTTGCGATACGTCGCAAAAATCCCACCCCCATTTCGCCAGATTTTCACGAAACTCATTTTTGTTCGCGGATTGGAAAACGAAGACAAAATCGAGGGTGATATTTCGTTGGGAAGTTGATGAATTGTTATTACTTATTTTTCTCATCCAGCGAATTTTTGGGGTTGAAGGGGGTAGTAAATATTTTTTTGACGATTTTGAAAATAGGTTTGATTTTTTGATACCAGCGAAGATATAATGGTGGAAAAAATGTACATACAATTTTCAATAATTTTTTTATTCTAATGCCAAAAATTTTTAATTTTTTAAAAATTATTCAACACAAAATGTATAAATTTAATAAAAATGATCGATTTCGTGATTTTTCGTAATTTTTTCTCAAGCCGTTAATTTCTTAAATTATTGAAAATAAAAAACAAAAGAAATTTTATAAAAATTTTCTAGTTTCTCAAGTTTTCAAGCTTTTTCAATTGTTTTACGCCAGAAAATTTTTATGCTCTCGTGTAAGAGCCTTGTGCCAATAATCATAAAGCAAATCTCAAGCCCCTTTCCCGCGTGGGTGTGTGTGTGTGTGTGTGGGAAGGGGGTGGGTTTCTTACCGTTACAACAGGCCGGTTCCGGTCGTTTTATTTCTCGCGCAAAGGCAGTACAACTCCACCGCCGTTAGACACCGCTCTTTTTTCTCTCTCTTTCTCTTTCTTCCGTAAGATATAACGTACCGGTAGCCTCCGACTCTCCTCGAGCTCTTCTTCCACCTTAAATTTTTTATGAGACACTGCCCTTTGCCGCTGTATATCTCGTAGAAATATGACTATTGCGTCGGGGGTTGGAAAAGAAGAAGTGGAAGAAGAAGAAGAAAAAAGAACACGCACACACACACACACACACATACACACAAATACACACATACACAATACACCGACACCGACACAGAAAAGAAAACAATTGTTTTATCGCTTCGATTCAGTGATTTCTCGGTTGAACGAGATCTCGCGAATGGGAAATTTATTAAGCCATCCCCGATTTCTCCGTATTCGTCTATCCCAAAAGAGAGAGAGAGAGAGAGAGAGAGAGAGAGAGAGAGAGAGAGAGAGAGAGAGAGAGAGAGAGGTAGCAAAATACGCTTTAAGAGTCAATGAAGAATTTTCACGTTTAATCAATTGTAGGATCGAAAATACGAACGACAATTTCCCAAATTTTAATCCATTCGTGGCAATCAAAATCTTTTACAAAAACTGGGGGTTGTACTTGTGTAACCAAGGGGTTTAACATTGAAAATAGGGGTGTAGAAAATGAAAACAAAAATTTCTCGCTATTTTTAACGTCGAGAATCCAAGAGGCTTATATTTTGCACTTCGTTCGTTCGTATCGAACCAAACTATCCGGCTAATTACGATCAACCACGAGTCAACAAAAAAAAAATAAAGAAAATTGTTTTTTTCAATCACAAAAAGTTCAATAATTCGTATTTTTGCATCGGCTGCAATATTTTTTCGAACGGCGTAACGTGCGCTGTCGATAAATCGAACGAACGACGAGAAGGGTCGAGCGACGTGACGTAAATTGCAAATTAATCATCGGACATAAATTGTTGTTCAACCGAGGGTTGGGGGGAGAGGTGGAGGGTTGGTCGCAGGGGGTTGAAAACAAAAGTGGCGATATTTTCGACGAGAATCGTTGAGAGCTTCTCCAATTGAGCTCCCCGAAAATTTCCAGCTATACGAGAGATGAGTTCATGAATAAGGGATGATATCGGTGAGAAAAGTGTGCCGGGTAATACGTGTGGCTGTGTGTGTGTGTGTGTGTGCGAGCTCGCCGTCTCGGCTTTGGTGCAGCAATACACACCAGTTACATTCAATATTAAGATGATACGCCGCTGCGCATGTATCATTGAGAAGTCTTCTGTTTTTTTTCCTCCTCTCATTCTCTTCTCTTCTCTTTTCCTTCCTTTTTTGTTATTTGTTTTTTTCTCTTTTTCTTATTTTTTTTTCTCTCTTCTTTTCGTTTTATTCTTTCTCCTCGCTCTCCCGGTATTACACACTCGAGGTGAATTGAGATTGAGAAATAAGAGAGAGAGAGAGAGAGCGGACGAAAAACGTGCCGAGAAAATTGGATTTTTGTAATAGCCCGCGGGCAAAAATTTCTCTCATATCGCGCCACGTGACGACGTTATTAATGTTTTTCTTTTTCTTTCCTTTTCGAAAAATCGTCGGGAGATAAATAATATTTCCACGGAAAGTAAAAACAAAAGAACAACATTGAAAATATAAAAAAAAATGGTGAAAGTTTACGACGACCTTGAGACTTTCCTTCGTCGTCGACGAGACCCGAAGTTGCGACTAATTTTTCCAAGTTTCTAGACGTTGGACGATAAACATCGAGAACAAGGGTACGAGATACGAAGCAAAAATTCCAATTTTTGTTTTTTCGACGAGAGAAAGAAATAACTTTTCACGCCCCCCACCCCCAAAGTGATCTTTAACAGATTTCATCCCCGAGTAACCAACCCTTATTTCGTAACGACGCAAAATATAATTTAAATTTTAAATGTTATTCATCGACCCTAGACACGTATTTAAGAGTCAGTGTTACATGCGACGAGCGATTCGAAAATTGCGATTCGTATTCTCTTCGAAACTGAGCGACCGATCGCGTTAAAATTTCGAAGGCATCTAAAGAATTATAGCAAAAAGTGGTCAAACGTTGTATTTTTCCAAAATTGTTGTTATAATTCTCTAGATACCCTCAAAACTTTAACACTCAATTCCGGAGAAAGTACGGCGTTTTCGAATCACTCGTCGCCGGCGACACTATTATTAAAATTTAGGAAAAAAAACATTTCGAACCACTTTCTGCTATAATTCTCTAGACACCCTCAAAATTTTAACGCGATCGGTAGCTCAGTGTCGGAGAAATTACGAATCGCGTTTTCGAATCGTTCGTCGCTCGTAACACTGACTCTTAATTCGCGTTAAAGCGTGTCTTTTGCGTACCGGACGCATTACCCCGCTTTCCGAAAATCAACCCAGCAGCTGTCCGCATTCTCCGATCGTGATCCCGCGCACACCCTCGACGATTCATCAATTATTTAACACCTAAGCGATGTATATACAGCAGGTATAGTTCATACGTCGTATCGTTCGTTACTGTCGTATACGCACGCACATACACACACTTAGATAAGTATACACGAGACTACGATACAACGAGGAAAACTTCGACTCTGTCGTATTTACGCCGTTCCACCAACCTGCCGAAGTATTTTCCCCCATCGTGTCTAAATTCCCCCCTCATTTGTCCCGCTGCAATTTCCATCGTGGCTCCACGTTAAATACCGCGACAACGTTGACGAACGGAGGGGAAAAAAATTCTATCTCGACAAAAACGAAAAAAAAGGAACAAAAATAAAATAAAAATCAACCCTTAACTCGAAATTGATTTTTCGAGGCCTGAACAGGAAAAAAGGGAACGAAACGATCGTTCTTCTCGGTCTGCTCCAAATCCATCCGGTAATCGATGAATAAATCAAGACTGGAAAATCGGATGTCCTTCATTTTTATTTTTTACTTGGACGGGGTGCAAAGGGGGATGAAAAAGGGGATGGTTGAAAATTGAAGGTACCAGTGATCATTCTCGTGTTGTGTTAGACAGAAGTTATGTATATATCGATGTACGTCGTCGAGCAGGAGGTAAACTGGCGTTCTTTCTTTGGGTCCGTTCACACCTTGCTTTTTCCCCTTTGGATCTTACCCACGTGTATACGTGTATATATATATATATATATAGTCTCGTGGGATTTAAGTTTAAAAACCGTCCGGCTAAATAATATACATAGTTCCCAGCCGCCCCGATGCTCTACAAAAATCTATATATATATATACATATGTGTGTATATATGTGTCTTATATAAATATATATATATATATAGCGTTGTGTACGCTGTATAAACTCTCTCGCGAACGTTGAAAACCGTAAAACAGTTATAAAAACACAGCGGTAACTACGTTAGCCTTAATAATTTAAGGATCTTGGGCCATCCCCCGATTCCCGTCTCTCTCATTCTCCCATACCGTATCTCTCATCCTCTCTAGCTCTTGCTCTCTGTCTTTCGCACGTTGTGTAAAAACGAGCAGTCGTAAAGGGGCTCTCTCCGCTTCCTCGAGTCGCGTTCTCTCTTCTTTGTTCCCTGTACCTTCTCTTTCTTTCTTAAGTTCGTCCAGTGTTGCCTATGTAAGAATTGGTTCTTCCTAAAAGAGAAGAAGGAGAGAGGAAGGATGAGAGGAGTGTAAGAATGGCCCAGAGCCGTAAAGGTTGCAGTTAAAAGTTGGTCTGCATTATCCAAAAGCTTGTGCCTCTCTCTCTCTCTCTCTTTCTCTCTCTCTCTCTCTCTCTCTCTCTCTCTCTATACGTCTGCTGTCTTGGAACGAAATTGTTTGTCACGTGGGCAGTTATTGACCAACGCCGTCACGAAGCTGAAAACTCCGTTTGAGAAATTTCAAGATTTCCCAATTTTGTGCCAGACGATGTAAAATCGGAGCCCAATGACATCTCGAATAGTTAACTTCGATGCAAGGTCAAAGACCGATTGGAATACGTCCTTGGATCGTGCGTAGGACGAATCCAATTCGGTTTTAGAGGCGCGCGAACGAGCGAGGGAAGCCAGTAGTTACGGCCGGTAATGGTCAGACCATGCGAGGATTGAGTTCTACCGGACGTTACACGAGAAATTGTCTCTGGCGCTAAATCATCGTCATCATTCATCGTCGTTATCGTGATTTATGACGTGCTTCGACGAACGAAAATATTGTTCAAAACGAGAGATAACGAAACAAACAAAAAATACGCGAGCGCGTTCGTTTCAAGGCTGCGGCAACAAAACGAAAAATGGCACGGGTGTAAATTTTATTTTTCGTTCGAAACAAAAATAGATGGTTAAACGAAATAAATCCATTTGTTCTGGGCTGTATATGTGCGATGCGCGTGTGTACGAATCGAGGATCGTCGAACGATATGCGACGATGTATATATGTGAATGTGTAGTACAGAGAGAACGAGCAATGTGTTTGCGGGGGTGAAAGGTTGTTTGCGAACCGTTGCCACGGCTACGACACCGCACACTCGGCTACACGACGTTGTGCAGCATGATCTAGTTCCGAATGCCGCGAGTATAAACCCGACATCCACATCAACCTCTCTCTCTCACTCCCTCTCTCTCTCTCTCTCTCTCTCTCTCTCTCTCTCTCTCTCTCTCTTTCTCTCTCTCTCCCTCTCTCTCTCTCTCTCTCTCTCTCTTTCTCGCTCTGTACGCAGAGTCCTCGATTGTATCCGCCCTCTGCTCGACCAACCACCATCCCCCAAAACTCATCTCTGCGGACTCACGCATACGTACATATGTCTATAGATATATATACATATGTATGGATATATATGAGTGTGGGTGTGTGTGTGTGTGTGTGTACTTATGTATGTCTATAATACACGTGTATTCCATCGGTAATATAACGTTCCGCGAATTAATTGGGTTACGATCGAGTGGCTGACCACAACAACCTTCGGCTGTTTTTTGGGGCTCACTTATTTCCGAATACCTAGTACATATAGGTAATACGTAATTATCTTGAATCCTTGACTTTTAAGGTTTTAAGGTAGTCCTATCGTTACAGCGTTTCCGTTAGATTTCACTGAAAATTTGCAGAAACGTTCTTTGATGTCATATGTAATATGTGTGTAGAATTTCAGGGGCTTTTATCGACTCAAAAATCACGATATTTATTCTTGAAAATCGTCACTTTTCGCAATCTCCCATAAGAGCCCGTGTTAAATATCGCAACATTATGCAACGAGTATCACGATCATTTGGTCGATGAAGCCTGTTGAAATTTTGCACACATTTTTATATGACATCAAAGAAGCTTCGATTAGTTTTTATAACAAATCTTAAGTAAACAATAATTCATGATTTTGTTTATTATATAACAAATAAACTTTTCGTATGATCAATTTGAATTTTGAGCATGTTGTTCTTTAGATGATTTGCAACAACTTTTCTTAATGAACTTTAACGCTTGGTCCACTTCCAATGTGAGAAAAAATGGGAATACAATTTTAATCCCCCACCCAACGATAGGACTAACTTAGGTCTGAGGAAAAACGCGATCTGGTCGCATTAAGGTCTTGATATCAGAAACTATTGAAATTGAAGCTTTCGATGAAAAAGAAATAGTATAGTTATTGTGATTATTATTACCGTGGCTGGTATTAAACTTTAATAAAATGAAATTTAATAGAATAGAAGAATATTAGAAATATTAATCAGTAAAAATATCGAACAATAATGTTTCCAACCCTTCATCCCTCCCAAAACATTCCACCTCGTATTACAATCATCGTTCGATTGTAAAAATAGCATAATCGTAATAAAATGAAAAAATGATAAAGCATCAATGTTCGTAGTAGACGTTGAAACTTTAATCGAAATAGTAACCGATGACAATGAAGAAATATGAAATTTTGGTAGCTCTGGGTATGTATGGGGTGAGTTTTTTCTCCCAAAACATTCCAGTTCGTATTACAATCGTCGTTCGATTGTAAAAATAGCATAATCGTAATAAAATGAAAAAATGATAAAGCATCAATGTTCGTAGTAGACGTTGAAACTTTAATCGAAATAGTAACCGATGACAATGAAGAAATATGAAATTTTGGTAGCCCGGGGTATGTGAGGGGTGGGTTTTTCGATGGTCGAGGCAAGTGCCCGCAGGAAGCGACCGCACACGTTACGTTTATGCATCGAGAGCCTTTATACGAGGTCCTCGTTATCAATTATTCAGAGCTATCCTTCCCCCAGAATTATGACCATATTCAACTCGTAACTTGCTCTCTCTCTCTCTCTCTCTCTCTCTCTCTGTCTCTCACTCATTCCCTCACTCTTGGGTTCTATGGTCAGCAACGGACAGTCCAGAAGTGAATATACATGTGTTGTTGCCATGCTGTGGCAACGGACCACCACTGTGTATAGTGCACGGAGGAGTAACGAGAGGACGAGACGAGAGGCTTTATCGTCCTGCAAGCCTGCGAGAATAGTCTCCCTCTCTCTCTCTCTCTTTAAACCTCTCCGAATATACGCGATATCCTCTATCTTTCTCCTTACACTCGACCTCACTATACACGCTGTATTATATCTTACAACCGTTTCTCTCATTAATTATTTAACGAAGTCAGTCGTTACAACGAGAAGGTAATAGTGAGCGAGAGGGAGAGAGTGAGGGTTGGTCGAGAAACGGACGGCCAGACTGACATCGTGGCATACCTCGACAATTTACACGTCGCGTAATTTACAATTTACTCGATATCGAAAATCTATCGATAATCAAACACTTTTATAAATTACGTCTCGTGCATGGAAGAAACTAAATTAACAAAATCAAATATTTCCAACTCGCTGGCGCCAATATCGAAAATTTCTTAGTACGAATTTAAATTTAACTTAATCGAGATTCACCGTCGTTCGTTTCGAAGAAAAAGATTTGTTTTTGTTTTCGTGTTACATTGTTATTTGTTTTTCTTTTGCAAACTCGACTTTTGATTTTGATAAAAAAAAAGATCGTTGGGTTCGTATCAGTCGGAAATTTCCAAACAGATAAGAAATTCTCGGTTTCATCGAGGTCGATAATAATAACAATAACAATTTAACAAAAAATTGGATATCATTTCAGCCCTCGGGAAAAATTTGAGGATCAACAGACAGAGAGAGAGAGAGAGAGAGAGAAAAAAAAACAAATCTTAACAATTTTTTCGCAACGATCGCTTCTGATCGGCAAGAATCGTGTTTACCACCGATTATTGTTTTCATTCGTTCGGCGAATGATTCACGCGCAACATCCCCTTATCTTCCATTGCTCACAATTCCTGGAGTACAGGGGGATTCGCGTTGGATTTTTTTTTTGCAATTTTTCCCAAGCAACGATGAGAACGTAACAAAAAGAAAATACAAATAGATTATTGGAATTTGTCGTGCGAGCTTTACGATGAAAACCGACGGGGTTTTCTCGCACGATACACGTGTACAATTTCACTACGAAAAATAATGTGCTCTTACGAATAATTACTCTGTGTTTTCCCCGTGTAACGCATACGAGAAACCTGGGAAGATCGAGAGTAGAAAAATAATCTTTTCACGCTAATTTCGACTTTGAATTTTTGCTCGCTCGCTTATCAGAAAATTTACGGTTTTTGTAATAATAATAATAATAATTTTTAGGAGCGGGAAATGCACAATAATAATAATAATAATAATACCAATACTACTACTACTAATAATAATAATAAGAAGAAGAAGAAGAATAAGAATATGAATAATAATAATAATTAGAATAATATTAATAATAATATTAATAATCACAATAATATTATTAATCATAATAATAATAGTAATAATAATTAAATAACAATAATAACAATAAATTCGTATATTTTTTATAAAAAAAAAGAATTTTAGTCGCGTCGATCGTTCATTTTTCGAATCAACGACAATGCCATTTGTTCTCTCGATCCTACAGATACATTTCTAATAAGTTATCGCACTTACGTGACCGTGAAAACTAATGCGTCTTTGTACAAACGAACGATGAAAATAAAAAACGTATTTTTTTTTGATACGAGGAAGTCTCGTTTTATCATTCGCTGTGCAATTGAAAATAGCGCGACCCGGTCGTGATCCAACTCTCTCTCTTTCTTGCTCTCTCGATCTCTCTCTCTCTAGCTCTCGATTCGTACGCTCTATTACGAAGTAAAACATAATCGTCTCGTCAATGATCCTCGTATTATTAGCCTCTTCGTAGCGTCGCTTTCGCGAAGCCTGGGCGATCAATCACTATAACGTTTGATACTGTCAAAAAGGATTAAGATTCCAGCCAGTACAATAAGTCTCTGTCTAGCCCCCTCCTCCTCTCTCTCTCTCTCTCTCTCTCCTTCACCGATACGCATGGTGGATCACGTCTCTCTCTCTCGTTCTCTGATATCACGGCGTTCATAAGTACCAACGAAACTCCATTGGCAACGTTAAATACAAACCGTTCATCCCGAATGAGAAGACTCTCGCTGTTGAGAAAAAATAAAAAAAATAAAATTGTTAATATTGTTTATTGAAAAAAGAAAAACAAGAATTCTTCGGTTTTGTTTTATTACTGGTGGAACAAGTTCGACGTTACGACAAATAGAAAGAAAACAAAAATGAAATTTCTTCTCGTTCTAGCGTCGTTACTCTTGGCTGTATCGAGATTCGTTTCGATCCACGGCGAGATACCGCCTGGTAAAGAATTCTACGAGTCGTTGCCCAGTGACGGTGAGTTTAGGCGAATTTTTCTTTTGTGATAGAAAATAAAGGAGAGAGAGAGAGAAAGAGAGAGAAAAAACGGGATTTAAAAAAGAGGTGGAATTTTGTTTAATTAATTAAAATTGGTGAAATTGTTGGAAAATTGATGAATCTCGATGAAGAAAATTTCGTAATAATTTTTGCAAATTAATCGACGGCGTGAGGTTATCGTTAAAAATTTACGTCGAACGAAACGCGAAAATTAATTAAATCGGTGTGTTTAAACGAATTGATTGAACGACTGAGTGAAAGATTGCGTTGTGTAAATTTGGCGATATTGATTTTTGTGTTTTTTTTTTTGGTTTTTTAATTCATTATGTTTTTTTTTTTGTTAAACAGAGAAACACGATTTTCTCGCATTCGCACTTGGAGATGGATACACGAAGAATTCGACGAAACTTAATCGAGTCGCTCCCGATTTTCGATTTCCCGACGAGCTGGGAATAGACGCCGCGTTGCTCGAGAAATTTAAGGTAAATTCGACACGCCGGAGAACATTTCGCCTTTTTCTTTTTCCTATGAATTGCAAACTTTTTGTTTTTTGTAATTTTTATCAATTAAAACTGAAAATTTTCAATAATTAATTCGTTTTTTCAAACGATCCGACATTAAATTATCTCCAATTGTTGACCGCAACGTAGATCGTTCCGTTTGTCAAAAGACTAAAGTTAAAAGTAAATTGTTTCGTGAAAATTAATCGAAAGATTTTTGTTTTCTACATTTTTTTATTTTTTCTTTGCAATAATATTTCTTTTTGACAATTTTTTGTTTTTCGTCTTTTTCTTTTTCCTATGAATTGCAAACTTTTTGTTTTTTGTAATTTTTATCAATTACAATTGAAAATTTTCAATAATTAATTCGTTTTTTCAAACGATCCGACATTAAATTATCTCCAATTGTTGAACGCAACGTAGATCGTTCCGTTTGTCAAAAGACTAAAATTAAAAGTAAATCGTTTCGTGAAAATTAATCGAAAGATTTTTGTTTTCTACATTTTTTTATTTTTTCTTTGCAATAATATTTCTTTTTGACAATTTTTTGTTTTTCGTCTTTTTCTTTTTCCTATGAATTGCAAACTTTTTGTTTTTTGTAATTTTTATCAATTACAATTGAAAATTTTCAATAATTAATTCGTTTTTTCAAACGATCCGACATTAAATTATCTCCAATTGTTGACCGCAACGTAGATCGTTCCGTTTGTCAAAAGACTAAAATTAAAAGTAAATTGTTTCGTGAAAATTAATCGAAAGATTTTTGTTTTCTACATTTTCTTATTTTTTCTTTGCAATAATATTTCTTTTTGACAATTTTTTGTTTTTCGTCTTTTTCTTTTTCCTATGAATTGCAAACTTTTTGTTTTTTGTAATTTTTATCAATTACAATTGAAAATTTTCAATAATTAATTCGTTTTTTCAAACGATCCGACATTAATTTATCTCCAATTGTTGAACGCAACGTAGATCGTTCCGTTTGTCAAAAGACTAAAGTTAAAAGTAAATCGTTTCGTGAAAATTAATCGAAAGATTTTTGTGTTCTACATTTATTTATTTTTTCTTTGCAATAATATTTCTTTTTGACAATTTTTTCTTTCTTTATTTGTTTAATTAGAATCTGGACATTCCGGAAAATTTTGCGACGAAGTTGTTCGTGTGGATAAAGGTTAGTTACAATCTAAATCAGGCGGACATGCGTACTCTCATACTGACACGTTCGGTCTGTCTCTCCAACGGTAACTGCATCGATATCAACGACGTTGGTGCACTGTGCTGTCCGTTTTGAGAAGAACATTTAAACAAATGATCCCATTTAACGAACGAAATTATAACTCGCTACGCGCTCCAAGATTCTGCGATCTCTCTAATTACAATATAATTAAAAAAAAACAAACATGTAAGACACGAATCGTTTACAAAAACAAAAATATACTTCCAAATGTGACATTGGAAATCGATTAAAAAAATTTGACAAGTATTTTCATCCTTTATTACTAAAAACTAAAGAGAAAAGTTGTCAACTAAGGAAAAGTACAATTTTAAACGTTTTTTGTTTAACGCACGTCGCTTCATTGCCAAAAATTCAAATCTCAGTGTGAAAAATTATCGATCGAAAAAAACACAATATTAAACGAGAATTTCATTTCGGATCGATAATTTTACGCGTTAAATTTTTAGTTTTATATTCCAGCACGAAGCAAAAAATTCGTTCGTTACGAAAAAAAAGAAGAGAACGCTCGAAATTGTATTTTTCGCTGGGAAACTTGGCGGATAACGAAAATAACTCGATACAATTTTGTTTTGTTTTGTTTTTTTTTCGGTATTTCGTTTAATGTATTTAGCTCATATATATATATATTTATATAGAGAATATATATATATATATGTAAGTTTACATAGCTATATGAATATTGCTAAGTTCTTCTTCTTTTCTTTTTGTTTCGTTCGCACGTACTCCAATTATTACAAATTGCATTTATCCGGTGACAATAGTTTAGAAAAATAAAGAGATTTACATATTCGTGGTGTAAAATATGATTTTTTGTTTCATTTTCTTTGTTTTTTCTTCTTCTTCTCTTTTACTTCAATATTACGATTGGCGACGAGAAGGAGAAGGAACAGGAGAAGGAGACGTTCAACGCGAGACTTTCATTTTGCTCTTTTTCCTTTCAATTCTCGTTTCCACGATTGTTCTTTTGTTTTTTGTCCATTTTTCGACTCTCCATTATTCTCCTTTACTCATGCAATCGTCGCTAAAGCGCGCGTGCGCACATTACACATAGACAATATTTTTTTAAATCTTGACTCAACGATATTTTTGTTCTTTTTTTTGTTGTTGTTGTTGTTTTTGTTTTTATTTTTACTATAACGAAGCGGAAATCTCGAGTCGCGTATTCGCGATTGAAAAACAAAGAAACAATGAAACAACAATAGAAAAAAAACAGCGGGACAGATAAGCTGATACAACGTACATATGTTTCGTAGAAGCTCGAAGCTCTTTCGACTCCTGGTTTTTTCCCTAGGAAGTTTGTTAAATACGAAAAATTAAATTGCGAGAAACTTAAGAGGGCGACGAAACGAGTGAAACTTATTATTTCTTTCCCTCTCCTCTCTCTCTCTCTCCAACACTAGTTTCGTCGAATTATTTGCGTCACAACCACATTAGCATTTATTTTCGTTCGCCTTTGCTTTCAATCGTAAAATACGCATGGGGACATTAAGACTTAAAAAAAAAAGAAAACGTAAACATATTTTTACTCGAGTCTGTACAAGAACAACTCTGTACACGAATAATGAAGAGTAATTAAAACAAAAAAAAATTGAACAACAAAAATAGAAAAAAAAAGAAGAAGTTCAAGAGAAAAATGTTAAAACAGAATTAATTATAGTTATTTTTGGCATCGTTTCTAAAACTTAGACGCGTCATTCTCGCTTCCGGTTATCGCGTCGCGAACATTTTTTCTTCGAGACGCGATCGCTCCTGGCGATGGTTCGATGACGAGTAAGAAAACAAATTATTATTATAAAAAAAAAGAAAAGAAATGTAACGAGTTACGTGTGAAGATTGTAAAAAATGTATGTATGTTTGTGTGTGTGTATTTGTGTGTGTGTGTGTATGTTTGTATGTTTACGTGGTCTCTTCTTCGTGCAACGTGTGCCCGTTTGTGGTTCAGTCGTAGTATACAAGTATATTAATGTTAACAGCAGTATTATCGTAAATCGTTCAAATCCGATCGTGATCAAGCTCCTTCCACGATCGGTCAGTCTCTCTCATAAATGTTTTTATCAGGCAAAACACGAAACGGTATAAAGACTAAAAAGCTTGTACACAGCGTTTTACGATAAAATTCTAATTGGGACCGAAACGAGATTAGCCAGAATTCCTTTAATTTCAAGCTTTCTGTTATTTCAATATTTTTCTTTGTGTTTTTTTTTTCTTTCGTCACGAAACACGAGTTGTTTTTTTTGTGGTTGTCTAAGCTTTTATTTCCATCGAGAAAATTGAGAACTTGATTGAATTTGAAAAAGAAGCCAATCTTAAACTACAGTTTCTCGTTTCGATCCTCACACTCATCGAAGATCATAAAAATCAACATATTTCATAAACTAAAAGAAAAATCTCATGCCGATCATTCAGCATTCGTCGCAACATTGTCGATGATGCGAAACGTTAACGTTTAAATAACAAACACATATTTCGCCCTCCGTTGACAATGTTTTGCTTTCATCGAGTGTTCCCTTCTCGCAACGAACAAAGAAATGATATGTAGTCTCTTAATCTGTACGAGAATGAATCTTTCGGTGGTATGCGTTACGTTCTATCACGTGCCAATTGATGAAATTGCGTCGAGGTGAAGGTGCATTTAATTTATCTACGTACTATACAAGTTATATATGTATATATGCATAATTGCTGATCAAGGTTAATTAGTAGATCAACTTTGAGAAGATTCCAGCAGTTATGATACAGTCGAATCGTCAACAGGAACAGAAATATGATTTGGAACTTTGAATGTGAGAAAAAAGGGGTTTAAATGAATTATTGTCAACATGGAAATAAATAGAACAAAAAATTGCACGTTTATGGGAAAACAAAGCATAGCTGCGATCTTCTCAAATGGATCTACGTTCGATGCAGAGCGAAAAAATCAGTGAGCTTTCGACCATCGATCACGTCATCTTGTTTACAACAGTATAAGTCTCTCAAGTCGATCGACGTAGTCATTATTTTCTTCTCGTCTCTTTCGTATTTTTCATTTCTTACTCATCTTCATTTCTTCTCTATTTCTAATGATATGCCGCGTAAAAAGGCAAGCTAGAAGCTACGTGGAAAAGCACTACGGCCAATCAATCCAAGCACGATAGAGAATAAAATAATACAATTATTTATTCCTCTCGTTCATCTTCGTTTCTTATGTTTTAATTGACGTAAATCGTACTCGCACTAATATCCTTCTTGAGTAAATGGAATTTGCATATATGATTGTATAAACAGTTCGTTTCCTCTTAGTTGTCTTGAACTCGCGAAATCGTTTCAATTTTTGAATCTCGATTAGAAAAAATCTCTAATTTATAATTGACGATACGCGAATGATTTATTTCAAGCGTGAAATTCGACGCGAGTTTATGTATAGAAACTCGATGATATTTAATTTATGATCGGCTTTTCGTGTCGCGTGAATATTCGCCGGTTATAACTTTACATTTATTCGTCAGAAAAGTGGTCTTTGGGATTGATTTTTCAGTCGGTGGTGAAACGCATCGTTACGTCGAACGAAAAAAAGAAACAACATTTTTCGATGGGATTACAATTTTCTCACTAATCGAGGGTAATAAGTTAAATTTAAGGTAATTTATCAACGACTCACTGGTCTTAAAGCTAGATTGAACGAGCATCCGCGCATTCGGGAATAAACAGTGACTCGGATCAATTCGAGACATCAGCACATGCTTGTAATTCGTACTTGAACTTAACGCATCATCACAGTATGAAAGTGTCAAAAAATCGTTTTGTTTTTCGCATTATAAGATAGTATACACTGCTATAAACATTCTCTCAAATTTAAAAATCGAAATTTGAAGTATTTCGGTCACTACAGCATTTCTTAGAGAATGAATGAAGAACGTTTCCCTGTTCAATCGTTATTCCTTTCGTCTTGTTCCTTCCTGCTGAGATTCAGATCTATAACTTCACTGAATAAACAGGCCAAGCATTGCAATTCATTTTCGACATCCAGTATGGATAGAACTATGATAGAAACGCCTAAAAAATCTGTGTCGCAGGATAGAAAAGGCTCGAGGAGCAAACATTCACGATATGAAAGAAAAAGATCCACAAGGTTCGATGGAACAAATCGACACTTCATTGAGACGTTTGCAAGCACTTCGGTGGCGAAAATAGCGAGGAGCCCGGAGTTTGAGGTTCGAATCGATCAAACATTCAGTTATATTTTCATGGAATTTTTCTCGGTTTTCGGCGCAGTGTATATTATCCGAGAATGCAAAAACAAAACGATTTTTTGAAAATTCCACACTGTGATGATTCCTTAAACTGATGTTCATACGCCTTTTGTAATGTCAGTATGAAATCAAACACAAGGTCGAGTATAAATAAAAGTTTGCGGTTCTCACTGCCGCTTCTCCATTTCGGTATTAACGAGGCAAATTAAAAAGTACCAATATAAAAAACATGCGCTTAGTAAAAAAAGGAGAAATAAGTATTTTTTTTAATAGAGAGCACGTTTGCCTGAATATCTTTCAGTGTAGAGTATTAAAAGAAAGAACAAACGAGTGTATCATCGTTCTAAGCGAGTGTCGCAAGCGTTTCCCACGAATAAAGCCTGTCACGGGCGTTCGAAGCGGAACATTTCGTTAACGCGCCAAAGGAACTTGCCGTGTTATGTCTTTTTTTGTTACTTTTTTCATTCTCAATATCCTCTCGAAAAATAATAACGCGTGTATCAACACATGGAAGCTTTTTGCGAAAGATGTCACGGATAATATCACTTAAAGGCTAGACGAAGAATACGTACAAATCGCTTTTGCTTTTCTCATTCATTACTTTCCTTCCTCTGTTGTTTTTTTTTTCTAACAACGCACTCATTCGAAAGACATGAGATTAGCCGGTATTGGTTTTCTCTCCGTTACACCGCGTACCGTGGCTCGAAGTTCCTTGAACCATTGATCAGCGAGATCGTTCGAGCCGGCTCTAAACTTGTAGACGTTGCCTGAAAGAATTAATTCATTGTCTTAAGATTGTTGTAATTGTCTTTGAGGAAAAAATGAAACGCTCTAAGATACCTTTGTTGGGATCTGTGAGAATGAATGTGTCGCGATGATATGAATTCTCGAGTGGTTCAACGATCCAGCCGAGTATAGATATCATTTTGTAAGGTTCGCGCTTAAAATCGGAACGTTCGCAGCCCTTGAAACATTTCGGTGAGAAGTAGACGATCGATGATGCCCAAAGTTGGATCCAATAACGTTGCCATGTTGATACAGCGGGTTTACGTCCATCGCGAAGAATTACTTTACGACGTAGTGAACCTTGCATCGTACATCGAGGTTCTGTACTACCTTCGAGCTCGCATGGCAAAATGGGAAGAGTACTGAAAAAAAAATCGGTTTGTATCAAAACAATCTTTAGAGTTCATGCTTGGTAAGAAACTTATATACATCTTTCTAATCGAGTACCTCGTTCTTGAGAGAAGACTGCAATCGTCGTTTAACGTTTCGGTCGGTGTGTCGGGCGAATTTTGATCAATGTCAACGATCTGTGATGTCAAATTTGGCTCCTCGAGGACGGAATCGTCAAGCAAGTGTCTCACGGTGACTTGGTTGTTTTCAAGCGCTGTCGCACCAGCCTTACCGAATATACTGTAAAATAATTGAGATCAATAGTAAACAAAATTCTGCTCCGATCGAGGATAACTTAGAAAAATAAAATTTCGACAAAATAGCTATCGAAAAAATCACAAAATTCTCATCGTAAATTCCTTGATCATGCAACTATGCTACTCGTACGACTGAAATTAAATGTAAAACGTGATGATAATGGTGATATGTATTGAAAGAAGGGCAGACCTCGTTCTCCTAGAGAGTCTCGATTATAAACATTTAAGGCTGGACAAACTCTATAAAAATATTACAGTAAAAAACAAAAATTAAATAAAGTTGAACAGAACACGAAATGAGCACACGGACGATACGAAGACGTCTTGTCGGGGAGAATCCTCTTGACTCACGGCTAAAATATCTCAACATGCTAGGTAAATTTTGCGCGATAAGGAAGATACAATTGTCTATAAAATCGTAAAAACTTAATCGTAAAACTTAAAGCAGCAAGCGATAGAAAAGAAAAAAAAGAAATGTCCGGTATTAACGTGATTCGGTGGTCGATCGCCTTCTAGCAAGGGCGATGAATCACGGGCGTATGTCGGCATAACTTTTAAATACTGTACGATACAAACGTGTCATAAGTATACATCATTCAGCTATTGGAAAACAGAGAAGAAATAGGAGAGTAATTCAGATATTCGTGTTTACAGAGTGATTCGAAACTTAAAAGACTTCTGGCAGGAATATTCGTTACTTAAAGAATATAGCTTTCTTTGATTGAAAATATAAATGATTGCTAGGAAGTGTCGACAGTTGCGAATCATTCTCGATGAATATGATGAATTTTCACATGCAGCGGAGTTGACAATTTCACGTTTTCCTCGGACAAATCCGAGGTAGACTGCAGGCGAATTGAATGATAATCGTCTCAGCAAGCTAAACCGATGAATTTCAAGATAATTGTTATTATCGTAATCCTTCTCACCCAGAGTTCGCCAAGCTAGAACCGTAACGTCCGCCTTGTTTATGGAAGTTGCGTGGAAGACTCGTGCTACGGAATCTGAGCCACGAGATACACAATGGTACATATAATTTATGAACGATTATCGAACCCGTGTAAATAAACGATGATCGAAATGGAAATAATTAAGATTCTCTAACAGTGGTCCGGGATGCGCTGTTTCGGCAATGAAGCTCTTTTTTTCGCAAAGAATCACAAACGTAAAAAATCCCTCCACCATAAATGTAGTGAAAACGAAAATGTAAATGAAAAGAGCGATCGCAGACTTACTTCGTGCCCAAACTTCGACACTTTCGATGACCAGGAACGAATTTGTTTGCCGCTGATGCCGCGTGCAGACGTAGAGAACCGGCGCAACCACGAGCTGGCGACAATGACAAAGCAGCAACGCCCGTAACGACATCGCCGACGGATTCTTTGCTGCTGCTCGACGAGGCAACTGGAGAATTTGGTTCCAACTTCATAGATAACCTGCAGGGAAAAAATGTTTATAAAAACATCAATTTCTTCTCGAATTTCTTATCGAATCTTAGTTTAAGACATGACCAGTGAGTACTGAATTTCTTTATGCTTACTTGAAGTGATCATCCTCGAGAAATTTTTGCAGTTCTTCGATATAACGAACACTGTTGAGATATCTTTGAACGTCCGGGAGTGGAATAATTCCAGGATATTCACTAGCTTGAAACACCAACACTCTCGTGAGAACACTATCCATTTTTATTGTTCTCTGATGATTGTCGCTATTCTGTAATGAGCGGAACAATTAATTTTTTATCAATGAAGAAATTACAGAATTGTACCATAACGAATCATTAAAATCATGAGAATAGCATTCTCACCTTTGAAGCTGGGTGTGCCATATCAATGTACACGAGATCGGTGAGAAACAAGCCGAGATAAGGAATGCATGGCAACTTGAGGGTGTCGATGTGTTCACGAAGATTCATCCAGTTATTCTTGTCACTGAATACTTCGGCCAGTTTGTCAAAAGTCGCGCGATCCTTCTTCGTCAAACACGACCAAGTCTTGTTCAATCTGTATATCGATGCGCTCTGTAATCCCGATATAATGGCGAATAGAGAATGAAGATTGTTGAGATCGTAAAGTCTCTTGGCAACACGAATAAAATGAGCTATCGTCTCGGCACGTTGTTTCGGAGTTGGCGAATTCAAGATTTCCTGTACGGTCCAGAAGCTCACCTTAATATAAAAACGATCGATTAGTCGACTTAATAAAAATAAGTAATACATTGTGTCCAATAATTGCAACTATTGATTATAAATTGTCGTAGTTTCTTTTCGATTCGTGATAAACGTACATGATTGAATCGTCTAGTGAACGCCACGACGTTCGGTGCTATGAGAAGCTTGTTTTTCTTGTTCCAAGAGCAGCTGGAGAGTTCCTCGGGTCTTATCCCCTTAAACGTGCTCAGATCCAATAGCGTCAACTGAGTAGCAAGATCGTCTGCTTGCAAACTCGTGGCTACCGTCGCCCCGGATACTTGCGAGCTGCTGTTGCATCGTCCTGGTAGTGAATTAGATTTGCTCGCTACTGAATTTCTACAGGAATAAAAAACAAAAAAAACGTCACCCACCGCAAACAGAATTTCTATTGCTATTTCTACATTATTTTGCGGGGAGGAAAGTAAGAATACAAAAGAAACAGTCTATCGTGCTTCAGGCAAGTATGTTGTATGAGTTTGGTTTATAGACGACAACGAATAATTCACACAAACCCATAATTGTCGTAGCAGCTCTGAACGCTTGGTGGCGTCAGTTCCGAGTATTTTCTGTAAGCTCTACATTTCTCACGGTGTTCCTTGCGTTCCTTGTGACTCTGCTTCTCTCCTTGGTTCATGTCACTGGGTAAAAGACGAACACTGGAGGAGTGAGTACTTATTGACAAGAATTTTTTATCGCACCGTTCGAGCGAATATCTTTTTAGAGAAAAATGATAAGGAAGTGGAATGAAAAGGTTCACGCATTATTACGTAAATTATCAGTACCAATAACAAAGATAGAACACAGTTTATTGAGTTACAGAACACAAATTATGAAATGTACGAATGAAGAATAAACAAAGCAATTGTATAAAAGTTGGTCATATTCGTTTGTATATTTTCTTCATTATTTATAACTGCAAATAAATGCACATATCAAATATATTCGTGAATCTTGCTTTTACACAAACGATACTGCACAAACCATGATTAAGAATCTAAAATATTTGCATTTTAGATTAGCAAAATTTTAGAAAAAAAGTTTAACGTTTTTTAAATAGAAAAGAATGATGCGAAAAATCCTAGCTATACCTTAAGATGTGTAATATATAACGTGTGTAATAATAATTAATTGACAAAATAAACAAATGAATAAGTATTTAAATAATCAAATGAGAACATTAAACCAAACCAAGCAAGCAAAATTACTGTTTTTTACATAAGCACAGATAATGTTAATAATGAAAATAAAACTGTACAAACCAATATTTTTATGCTAAAAATCTGCTTACCTTGGATATTGGCAGGGCAAAAATAGATTTGTTTGACAGATCGTGGGATAGAGTGGAGTGATATATCTCAGCCATGAGACTACACTGTTTAACAGGTGCATTACATTTTCTTTATTTCTTCCGTTCATGCGGCGCAGAGACCTAATGTAAAAATGATAATATTATAGTATAACACTTCCCTTTCAAAATAAAAAAAAGTATATTTTTGGATCAGTATAAGCGTGCTCCTTTTCGCACAGAGTTCTTTTTTTAATATCTTGAATAATAAATCGTAAAATCTTTTTTTTAAAGTACAGCACTCAGCAACGAACGTAATAGCTAATAAAAGTTTAACGGTTTACATTTACTCCGATTCGGAGAGTGTAAAACACTTCGACAGCAGGTGAACGGATAAACAAGATTTATTCATGCAACGATAAAAAAAAATCGTACCTGATTCTCGTTTCCGTCGCAATTCTTGTTTACCCACAAACGTCAAAAATTAGACGTTTTCACACCTTTTAGGTTAGGAAAAAATAAAACACCGAACAACTTTATAGCTCCCGGAAAAGATTGACAGGGCTGGTCAGGAGGCTTGACAGGTTTTCTCGATGAGCAACAAGAATCTGTTTCTCGGGGTGGGGAGCCCCCCGAGCGTTTCAAGACCAAATTTCACTCGTTCGTGACGCCCGAATTGCTTAAATCGAGCGTTGCCCCTCGAAACTATCGAGCAAAACACTCGCGTACGGGGCTTGTAATATTGGAAAACAAAAATCCCGACGTCAACAACAAGAATAGGTGGCGTGCTCTCTTCAACAATTTGTAATTTACAATAACACGCGCATTACGTTCTAGACGTGGAGTGACCAAAGACGGCCACCACTTGCCAGAGCCAAAAAAAAAAAATATTACCGCGTACTATCGGATTAGTACGTGATATTCGACTGACGACGTTACAATTTTCTTTCGTATCAATATCTCGTACCAACGAAAGATAACCGATGTCACTTCCGGTCACGAAGTTTCCATAGTTTCACGACTGGTACTTAGTTGATATAGAGACTTTAGACAAATGCGTCTCTCCACATTTTGTTCACATGTCGTCATGACGGCCACCACTTGTTACAGCACAAATATAATGACGATGCCATGTACTACATATCGAATTAGTAAGTGCATATTGAAATGCATTATCTGTAATGCCGACGAAAGATGTTCGATACTACTTCCGGTTATGAAAAAGTTCTGAGAATTGTTCGGTAGATGGCAGGAAGACAGAATTTGAAGAAAATGAAAATGGCCGCATGCATCCCGCCAGTTTTTGTTCGCTTGTCGCCGTATAGCCATGACCGGCTTTGCGCTTGGCGCGTGGATCGTGTTGTTTAGTTGATGTTATTAGTCCTGTGTGCCAGTGCAGTGAGCAATTTCAAGAAAAAACATTTTACAAATAGTGGAATATTAAACGGCAACGATGGCGGATGGTAAGACCATTTTTAAGCAATTAAAAACACATTTTTCGCTTGATAATTTTGATTCGGACTTAACCTAAAAATGTACATGCAGCTTGATTCAAATGCTTTGTTGATATTAGGACGTGAATCATTCCGTTATTGATAAATTATATCTCGTTTCACAGATAAATCATGCACAGACGATATGTGGACTCCTTACAAGGAGCTCCAAAATTTGGTGGAACGCTATATAACAGCAGCACCGAGCACCAACGATCCGCAGTATCACGAATTCATGGAAGCACTGCGTAATCGCAGACAAAACTTTCTCAGTTTGATGAAAAATCCGGTAATTAAACTTAAATTTATAGTTCGATGATTGAAAAGGAATGAATTTTCCCTATTCATGCATAAAATACTCATTTTTTTATTCAACATCAATCGTCTACTTTTTTAGCCAAAGAATGCGGAAAGTCGGGAAGAAATACAAAAAAGTGTTACTGAGGGAATAACGTTACCGGGTCTTGGTTACCATGTGTTATCGAAGGAGCTTGTTGATGAGACGCTCATAATTTCTGATATGTACGATTTAAACGAATTTATGGCTCTGGACCTTCTCTGCACCGCCCAATTGCAGATGCCTCATCATCCAGGACTAACACGAGGTTTAACAGCTGTTTTATTATATTACGACGGTCGTAAAGCCCTCACTTCGGCATTGAGAAGTCTCGTACAGGCACGAATAGGTCATAGTTGGACTCTCGATACACCTGTGGCATTGACTAAAAAAATAACCGAATACACCAACAAAATGCTCGAAGATGGTTTACTCGATAGAATATTATTATTGCTCGAGGAAATGGATCCAACAAAAGAGCAGGATTTGTTGCAACAAAATCGCGCTCTTGGTGGCGCGAAACATCATCAGATGGTCATGAGACTCTATAATGATACACGACAAGATCTAGCTGATATATTGTACCTCTGGTCAGCGCAATCGTCCTTACCTACGACCATAACATTTCGTCTAATCGCCTTGCTGCAGGCCCGTCAACCAGAGTCTGAGGCTGGAACAGGTGGTCCGGACAAAGTGACCTTGGCATTAATAATGGCGCTCTTGAATTCTCTAAATCTCAGTCCTTTGCACAGTCGTGAGGATGGCGAGGACATCGTTAAGTCGATGCCGCTTATCGCAGAGCGTGGTGTACTAGAGGAAATCGTGCAAAAGCTCACCACCGAGAATATTACCTGGGAAAGTCCGGGTCTACGTGGTACCGTACAATTCGCCCTTGCAATTGCTCTAACGACGTTAAAAACTGCCACCAATCTCTGTAATCCCCAAAATATCACCAAGGAGGACGATATACTCGTCGAAGCTGCCTTATCTAACAAAGCCTTTCATTACATGGCCAAGGTTATCTTCCAATCTGAAAATCTTCACAATGAAGAATTCTACGTGCGTTACTTTCATACACTGATCTCCGACTTCATAATGCTAATGCCATTGAAGGTGAAAGAATTGCGCAGTCGCGCCGATGAATCTATGAGATTCATACAGGCGTATCAGCACGAGGGTGTCGAGCCACCGATGAATCTCGACAACCATTTCGAGTATCTTATGCTGATGGTTGCCGAATTGTACAAGAAGGATCCTCTGGATTTGAATTTGGTCATGGATTATTGGTGCCAACATTCTGATACGACGCACATGTCCTCGAGCATGCACTCCAATCGTTTTCCGTCGAAACAAGTAGCGCTCTTCAAATTTGTCAGGCTAGCGGGTGAAATATTGCCAGCCGGTCTCTTTGTTCCATATCTCAAAATGATAGCGTCGTTAGCATCGTCGACTCAAGCTGCTAGGCAGGCTTTCAACTTTCTCAAACCAAACGGCACAACTGGCTCAACGACCATTTCTTGGGAGCACTTTTTCACGTCTCTCAATCGTTATTACTACAATCTTCGCCAAGAATTGCCACCGACTCAGGATACGATTTATCGTCAGCGCAGTCATCCAAAGGGCATAACCCCTCACGAAGTGAAGGGCCTCGAGGCTGTACTTGTGGTTGTACAAGTCGTTGCTAAATACGACGAGATGTCCCGGGTAGCGATCTGCGATCATCCAGGCTGGAAGGTATTGCCGGCCCTCATAGGATTAGTGGGATGTGCCATGCCGATACCTTTAAAAGGTGTACTAGTGAGAACTCTAGCGGCACTCGCAAAGTCACCGGAGAGCTCATCGACCGTCTGGCAATCTTTGGAAGCAGCCCAGATTCTCTGTACTATTCCAACGACCAGCAGTTATCAGCCTCGTGGCGTACAAACCGAACTGGAAGAGATAGAATCACGAAACGAGGAATATCCATTGACCCGTGCGATGCTCGAGCTTCTGGATTCGCTTACGGATTATCCAATTCCACGTCTTCTCGGTGTCGGACAACGGGCTCCTGGCTTCGATCCTTATCTACACTTCATCATTCACACCGTATTTCTGCGTTTCAACACGAGATCGTACAAGAATCCAGCGGAAAAGTGGCAAGTAGCCAATGCCTGTCTGAAGATATTTGACAAGCTCACGAGACAGTACGAGCCATGCGTTGAAGATTTTGTGGGTTGCAAGGTCGAGCTCCAAGGTGGTGAATCGACAATGGTGAATCCCGAGCCAGGATATCATCTCATGACGCAGTTGCACTCGAATTCAGAGCTCCTCCACGTGATCCTTTATATTCTCGACGAGGGACGTCACCTACTAGACACTTATGACTCTTTTCCGGGTAAGAACGATCTCGAGGAGAGTACGCTGCACTGTCTGGACATATTGGAGAGCGGTCTCAAGATGCAGCATCACTACATGACTCAATTGGCTGCTACGACATCGACCACCAAGATATTGACCGGCCTGTCTCGTCTTCTCCTCGGTGTTAATCCACGAACTGGTAAACCCGATCACATGATCAATGTAGCCAGTTACATATCTTACAATTCTTGGCTGCGGGGACATGCCTATGTGGCTATCGGCGTTATCCAAGGAGTTGCCTGCGAGCCGGGTGCAGACTCCGAATTACTCTCGACGTTCACATCAACTCCTTCGCTCGCTATTAGCATAAGACACAGTTTCGTCGAGTGTCTCGATAACGATGTCTACACGGACAACGACGACGCTTCTACGTCGGTCGACAAAGCACAAATTGGCAATTGCAAAGATCGGATCTTATTGCTCATGATGCAGAGCATAACACGACCAGCTCCGAATCTTGCTCACTACCTCCTCGACTTCGATATCACAACACACATCAGAAAAACTATCATCCAACAGCCTGGAATTTTAGGCTCTCCACGCTCCTGTTTGCATTCGATTCTTGGAATCTTAGAGATTTCTCTGGAACGTGGGAGGGACAAGATAACCGAAGCTTGTTATTGCTTTCTACACACCCTGACCGCCAACAACAAGACTTCCGTTTCCGTGCTGCGTTTCTTGCGAACGTCGACCAACCAGGATTTTGTACAGAGACATTTGTCGAAGCTACCGTTTCAGGGTGAAAATCGTGCAACCGAACTGGCTTGCATGTCATGGTTGTTGAAGATCGCAGCTATCGAATTGCGCGTTGCTGGTGGCAGCTTGCAAAATTCCATGGTGGCTCGATTGGTTGGCGATCAGAATCAGGACAGAGAACAAATTTTACCATCGCAGAAGTTACTCATGGATCTCTTACATTACATAGACTTTCAGTTACATTTGGAGCCACCAAAATCTTGGGAATTCTTCGATCCTTCCCAGGTCGAGATGGTACTTGGACGTTGCAGTGTTCCTGTCGTACTCGCCGGTGGTCCGCAGTTGATCGACATAAGAAAGCTTCATTCGCTAATAACCGAAGAGTTGGCTGTAACACAGAGCAGCGCCACAGCTACTCAGCGAAAATTGATGCAACAGGAATTGCAATCGATACTGGCTTACGCACTTAAGAGGAATCAGACCAAGACACTGTCCTACGCTACAGTGAAATTCGTCGAGGGCTGGTGCCAAACCACCGAGATACTCTTCTCCATCGCTACCAACCAACAATTGCCACCGGTTCAGCGTCAGAGTCTTCTCCTCAATCTCTCGCATGATCTCTTACAAAAAATGACATCATGCGAGGCTCTCAACGAGATTAAGACTTTGGTCTCCGGCACGGTTCTCATACTGCTGGTGAATCTTAAAAACAGCTTCGCTCTACAATCTAACAACGAGCTACTCCCATCATCACCTTCTTATACCACCATGATGAAGATCATACTAAGTCACATTTTGCAATGGATATTGAATTCTGGTGCATCGTCGCAGAAAGTAAGGACTCATCTGTACGGAGCGTTTTTGAACTTCCTATGCGTCGTTGGACGCGAGAAAGTGGAGACAACAAGCACCGCCGATACGACTTACGTCAGTCAGCTCGATAGTTCTTTGTATCGGGCTGTACCCGCTCATGAACGCTCCCATCGTTACGCCACGATTCAAGTGATCAACAGCTTCGGTGACAAATTGATGGATATCGTGTGTCACAACTGTTCCGGCGGACACGACGTCTGCAAGATGCTGGCACTTTCCTGTCTCGATAAGATACTCGAGCTCGATTGCGACAATTCTTGGATCATTTATCTGTCTAGTCGCGGTTATCTCAAGCACATGATCGACAGTCTTCTGGAATCCGACAATCTGCTACGTAGCATGCTACAGCCGGATCCGCAGACCCTGAGGCCGCTCTATTTGTACGAAGCGAAAATGGCAACTTTCTGTAGAATGGCGTCTACCCGATTGGGCGCAGAGCGCCTCTTGGAAAACAAAATATTATCGTGCATAGCGAGCATGTGTGTCTACGATCAGCATCCGGATGTCAACGTCGGTTTCGAGGGTGACGATTCGTCGTTCGTACCGTCGATGGGACAACGATATCAACAGATATTCCTACCATCGCTTTATCTGTGCGACGCTCTATTGACGACTCTAGGAACCGAGAATCAATCCTGTTCCATACAAGTTTGCGGTTTCCTCCAGAGTCATCGCGACACCGTTGAAATGGTCCTGAGAAACGCTGGACCGCGTGGAAATTCACTGTTCCTCAAAGAAGTTGCTTGTCTCACCGGGGTCATCGCGAGATCGGCGAATGTAGATATGTACACATTGGTAGAGGAGGAATTGACGAAATTGGACGGTGACGAAACGAATTTCGTTGATAGCACAGGAATGCGAGAAATGCGCGCTCATCTTTACAGACTTCAGAGGCTCATCGTTAATTTGTTGCCGAAGTTCAATCCTCAAATGTTGCCGAATTATGGGAACAACAGCGAGACGAATTATCACGAACAGCAGCATTACTCAGCGGTTCAAATCGCTGCGAATATATTACTGTACGCGCGAAATCAGATGCAACACACGCACATGGATCAGAAGATTCGTAATTTGTTGTTCGAGCCTCAGTTGTCGATGAAATTGTCAGCTAATCGTGATACAGCGAAGAACGATGCTACGGGGGTTCCCCTTGGTGCTATTGTTGATCAACTTGTAGCCTCGACGAATTTTCTTATTTCTGAATTTCCTCACATAGATAGTCTCATCAAGAAAACTGCGATGGTAAGAGAAATGAGCACTACGGATCTCAAGAAGTACCTTACCGAGGAGGAGTGTGAGCTTGATATTGGAAAACGGAGAATGGTAGTTGAACAACGTTTGGGACGCCAGGCCAAAGCGAAAAGGCAGAACATCAAGTACTGTTCACTCATCGTCGAGCATAGTCTCTATATTCTGTGGAGCCATTTGGACTTTTACACGATGCAGGCGACGTCTAGATACAACAAGATGCAAGGTAACATCAGCGGAATCAAATTCTTTAATTACTTTATGGGTTAATTTTACTCAATCTTATTTCTTACTTTACTCAATCTTTAATTACTTTGTGGATTCATTTTACTTAATCTTCTCAACAGGAATGGAAGACAACATGCTTGATTGGAGGGTGCCCGGTGACACTCTTTCAGAACTTAAACAGGGTCTCGTATCCGTGCTCAACGATAGTTTTATAGCCCAATTATTGGATACGCAGAATGAATACTCGATGGTCGACCGTGGTTTTATCGAGGCACTCATCAGAAGGATAAAAAGGCTTTTACAGTTCATCGTCACAAAGTAAGGTTACTTTGTACATCCGTGAGAAGATTTACCGAACGATACCGGGCTATGAGATTTTCTGTTTTCATTTCTCACGCGATGACCGCCCATTTGTCTAAGACTCGGGAATGGAAGAAAGCCGTACTTGAGCGATATGTATACAATTGAAAAATAAATTTTTTAAGTTATTAAGTGGTACACGATATTCCTATTTGTTCCAGAAAACTTCAAGTTTGGGAATCGGTATGTTTCCGTATAATGCGAATATCATATTTATGTTCTGAGTTTATCGCAACTTGTCGGTGGAAGGATAGAAAATCTGAAGTAAATTTTTTTTTCTAATTTCGACCGGAAAATTGCAGCACATTTAGATTCAAAATGTGTTATTCGCGTTGTTCGATTTCGTAAATCTGTGTAAAGTTTATTTGGACAAAAAAACATTGGCCCTTGTAAAGCATCTACAGTTCACATTCCTAATTTAATTCCGAAGACTTCCGGTAGGTTGGATGAGGCGAATTTTTTTTTTCATTCAAAAAAATTCCATCGTGGTGTTATTTAATCGGAAATTTCACGTATAATACGAATATTACATTTGCAGCCTCGATTTGTTTAAATTTGACAATATTAATAGCAAGCGAAAAATATATATGTATATATCTACGTCAGCGGAGCTAACTTTGTGGCGATCTCGCTAAGAATGTGCATAGTTCGGCGTCTGGCCGCCAGAGATGTGGCGCTGACGCTCGAAGTTCCAAGGTTTCAATTTATATCCCAACGTTGCGGATCTCTATGCCCATTTTTGGTATTATCGTGTGGTATATTGTGCTCTGATCAACATCACGGGTCATTTTATCTTTTACAAATAGAATTGAATAATATTATGATATTTTCATGAGTAAATCTAACTGAAGATAATTACTGGTGTTAACACAATGGCGGACACAGAGCTGTGGACGAGCGCCGATGTTATGCTCCGGAACGAAAAATATCTCACAACCGGTTGCGCAAAGTTGGACGAAGCCCTGAGAGGCGGAATCGCTCGAAAGGGAATAACACAAATTTATGGAGCAGCGGGTACCGGAAAAACACAGTACGCTTTACAATTGTGTCTTTCGGCTCAAATACCAGAGAAAAATGGAGGCTGCGAAGCTGGTAAATGATGGAACAGATTTGTGTATCGCGCTGATGAATACTTATTTGTTGTCCGCGTGTGATAAGAAAAACTATCAATCTAAATCGATATTGCGTATAATCAAAACGGGATTACTTATAATTGGTGTAAAGTGTTTTTAAATTTACATTTTCACTCCCATGCCATGGAATCGTAAAATATATAAATTACTGATATCTCCGCTAGAGGACTTTAACATAACCTCGAATAGCCCATGACGGTCAATAAATCGGTCGATTTTCAGGAGCTGCGTACATTTGTACAGAAGCCGTCTTTCCAACACGAAGATTACGGCAATTACTTCAATTTTCTGAATTGGTCACGAAGTACGGAGCATCTGGCGACAAAATATTCGTGGAGCACGTATCCGCAATTGTAAACAATGATTTTCATTTTCTCTTCCAGTTGCTCATATTTTTCTGCTCCTTCAACTTTTCGTTTCTACCCACTTAGGCATTTTTCGCATTTCTACATTTCCCTTACTTGTTTTTGTTTCACAGAGCGATTTGGAGAATTGTTTGTTGGAGAGAATTCCATGTCTGATGGCTGTTCATAAAATTGGTTTATTAGTTATCGATTCTATAGCTGCGCCTTATAGATCCGAGTACAACGAGCTTGATCTAAAAAATCGTGCCAAGAGTCTGAGATTGAGTGGCCAAGGCATGCACAATCTCAACCGAAATTACGAATTAGCAGTAGTCTGTGTGAATCAGGTGAAGCGAATCAATCTTTTTTCTTGCTTTTCTCAATTCAGCTGTTTTAAACATTATTCAGGACGAAAAATTTGATCTTAGGTTTCAGCAGCAGTGGACGATCCAACTGCCTCCAATGTTTGCAACGGAGATTTGCCGACTTTAGGTATAAGCTGGTCGAATCTCATAACAAATTCCTATTGTCTGACGAAGAACGGAGACCGACGTTACTTGTGCGTTCGCGAGTCGCCTTACTTACCACGAAAAAATATACCATTCGAGATTCGACAATCGGGAGTTCGGGCTCTTTAGAATTACGAGGTAGATGATAAATATATTTTTTTTACATAGAAAACTCTATAAGTAATTCAGTCAATCCATAGACATTTGAAGTGTGATAAACTGATGAATTGAAATCAGAAAGCTGAAATCTGACAAAAAGTGAGGTACGCAATATGTTGGTGCGGATTTCATATCTCACCGATCAGAGTAATCGATCTATTTCCGCAAAAACATCGTCATCGATCGTTCTTATGGAGCTTGTCGGTATCCAGTTATTGAGTGGATCAGACGAGACGAAAGGATCCGACGTTATCTCATCTATCGTCTCGATAGCGTTATCTATGATTAGGCGGTAGGAATGTAGAAAAGTTCTGTGTGGTTCGCAATCCCTCCTTTCGCTGTACGTGTAATCCCCGATTATAGTGTGACCAATGTGATGGCAATGAACTCTCAACTGGTGTCTTCTTCCAGTTCCCGGCCTCAGTAATACTTTCGTGGCTGGTTTTTCGTTTCTCTCACCACGCTCGAGAACGAGCAAAGCTGTACGGCAGTCGCGTGGTTTTTCGCACATACTATCATCGTCCGTGCACATCTTCCGATTTCCATCTTTTTCACGAAGGTCCTCGCCTATTTAGAAACATTTTTATAATTTGCATTCTCGTTTTATCTGCGAGAAAGTTGACCAGTCAGTAAGCAAACGTGGATATTGATTTACCAATTGGTTTATATCTTGTAGCTTTTTTTATTGTTTATTTTACTCACCCACGGACTTGTCAATGATCATACGATCCTCCTTGAGATGACCATGAACTAGGGCCAGATAATATTTTTTTGCCAGTCGCTTCTCAAAAGCAAAGGAAGCTGCTCGGGCAGATTGCTTGGTGAGTGCTACGCACATTACTCCGCTTGTCGCAAAGTCGAGTCTGTGCACAAAGTGGAATTCGTGACGCAGCTTCGGATTAGCAAGATCCGGAAATAACCTTCGAATTTCAGTTTGCAGCGTGTGCTGTAATTATAAATGTTATCAAGACCAAGAATCTTTTTGTTTCTCATACTCTATATACCTTGTCAGGGTCGTTGCTGTTTATGACCATGTCATACGGCTTTTCTAGAATTAAGAAATTCTCGCTGTAGCGCAACACCTTGACATCTCGTTGTTGCGAATGCATCGAATTTTTTGAAAACGCACTATTCGATTTTTTTAATAAATGTTTTCCTGACTTACATCCCAGGTAGAATTGCGATCGCTTCTGATACTCTTAATAATGAGTTGTAAATATGAGAGCTTTCAGCTAAATCATATGTTATCTCAAGAGTTGATTATTTTTATGTTATTTTTGACGCGATAAGTTTGAAAAAAGAATTTCCGTCGTTCGAAAAACATATCACTTCATTCTATTTGAACAAACGTGGTTAGGTTTTCGCGTGTTTGTTTTGAAGTATTTTATGAGCCTAATTCTCATAAAATAGATGGCGCCTAATGCGCCATCTAGCAATGCTGGTGAGAAGTTCTTGTATCTACATGCTCTAGATAACGCCAGATCGAGCCCTGTGCGCCGCTAGATGGCGCATGAGAGAAACTAAAAATGGCCACCGTGACAAGAATCACATGGATAAGAAGTGTCATAACATTTGTTTACTAAATATCAGAATTCTCTATAATCATAATAATCTTATCAGTTTCGTGTACCAAAGCCGCTTATCAATTCTGGGAATACCCGTAATACAAGAATGAGCACTCCCTATTCCGGCGTTCACGCTCCTTTGTGTTTCTGTATGGAGCGTGATTTGCTTTTTTGCTTTTGAGCTATACTTGGCAACAGAGTTTTCTTACACAACGCCTCGTAATGCGCACTTGATATTCGTCATTCTACGAGTGACCAGCGACGGGCAGTGATTTTGAACATACACGAGAAAGATGAAGTCCACAATAAATTTTGTTTTTGGACTTCTACTCGTGATCCTCGTCGTTTGTAAAAATGTCGAGAGCTTCACCAACGTATATCCAAAATTGAAGAGTTTTCCGTTAAGTGAAAAAGAAGCTGAAGACGCTGGGAATCCGCTTTTTCTTACGCCTCTTATAGAAAGCGGAAAAATCGAAGATGCAAGGAAGCAATCTACTGTACAGCACAAAGAAATGAACGACGTTAGCAGTTATGCTGGTTATTTGACAGTTAACAAGAAGTACAATTCCAACATGTTCTTCTGGTTCTTTCCCGCTCAGGTGAGAATTAATAAAAAGCTCTGACTATCATCTTTACTTCCCTCATAAAAACTTAATTTTCACTGTTTTCATGTTTATTCCTGTTTTGTGGTATTCATGCTTTTTATGGTATTGTGCTTTTGCGGTATTCATGGTAGAGAGCACTTTAAGTAAAAAAGATAAACCCACGAGTCAATGAAAATCGTTACCCAAAATCAACCTAATTGTTGTCCTATATCTCCATTCCTGTGTTGTCCCAGTACATACTTATGTACATATGAAAGTTCATATTCAAGCTCTTGTTAAATGTGTACTCAATTCCAAGTGGAATACACAATTTTAAAAACAAACTTCTAAGTATAAAGTCGAATGTCTGTTCGATTTAATATCAATTGTAAGACTGAATATGAACTTAAATCCAAACTAAATACAAAGGTAAGTGGTAATTTAACCTTATCCTCAACTATGTCTTATCCTTTACCAGACTGTACGCCTTGATCTTGAATTAAAGCATGAATTACGTTGTAGATCAGAAAGCTTTGGCATGAATTTCGGGTTAATAATAATCTCGAGAAAGTTGGAACATGAATTTGTGATAATCGTTCTTCGTATGAGCAATATTGTATAATACTAAGATATTTTCTTTCTGCTCTAGGTGAATCCCAAAAATGCCCCAGTAGTACTGTGGCTGCAAGGTGGACCCGGAGCATCGTCGCTCTTCGGTCTCTTTGTGGAGAATGGACCATTTGAAGTGACCTCCAATAAGACTCTGAAGCTGCGAAAGTACACCTGGAGCACCTCACACAATCTAATCTACATAGATAATCCTGTAGGGACAGGCTACAGTTTCACAGACAATGATGCAGGTTACGCGACTAACGAGACCCAAGTAGGTCGTGATTTGCACACTGCTCTTCTACAATTTTTCCAACTATTTCCCGAACTGCAGACGAACGACTTTTTCGTAACCGGCGAGTCTTACGCCGGAAAATACGTACCAGCGCTATCACATGCTATTCACGATCTTAATCCAACTGCGACACTAAAAATAAATCTCAAGGGTTTGGCGATTGGAAATGGTCTTACGGATCCCGTCAATCAGTTGTTGTACGGCGATTATCTTTATCAGATAGGACTTCTCGATGCGAACGGTAGAAGTAAATTCCACGAGCTTGAGAAGCAAGGACGCGATTTCATCATCCAGAAGAAGTACGATGCAGCTTTTGAGATTTTCAATAAACTGATCGATGGTGATCTCAACAGCGCACCTTCGCTCTTCAAGAATCTCACAGGATACGACTTTTATTTCAATTATTTGGAAACCACGGATAACGATAAAATCGATTACATGTCCGAATGGATACAACGAGTGGATGTACGACGCGCTATACACGTTGGCAATTGCTCTTTCCACGCCGAGGACCAGACGGTCGAGAGTCATTTGAAAAACGACATCACTCAGTCTTTGGCCAATGCCGTGGCGGATCTCCTTCAACACTACAAAGTTCTCATTTACAACGGGCAACTAGACATCATCGTTGCTTATCCACTGACGGAGAATTACCTTCAAAATTTGACGTGGTCAGGCGCTAAGGAATACAAGTCTGCTGTGAGAAAACAGTGGAGAGTTGGTGGACAATTAGCCGGTTACACGAAAACCGTCGAGAATTTAACTGAAGTTTTGGTACGCAATGCAGGACACATGGTACCATCCGATCAGCCGCAGTGGGCCCTCGATTTGATAACAAGATTCACCCATGGAAAAGCGTTTTAAGCAGTTATACCGGAAAATCGCGATGTAGGAACGAAGCGAAGACGCAGGCCGAAAATTACGATTTCGGAGCGGAAGAATATAGAGATATGCTTTTATTTTTATTATACAATGCACATGACCATGACAATTTTCTGCGTAGTCTCGTGGGCTCAATGAACAAATAATAATATTAACACAACCTTTGGCTGTTTCTTAGGCTTGGTTCATTGCCTTGTTCCATTCAATCGTCTACAATTGTTTAGATGGTAAAAAAGTAAACATTCCATGACTATCGAACAAATGCACCATGTCACTTTAATCGTTAAATGATGTTAAATAAATGATATATAATTTCTGAGTATAAGTTCTTTATTTTTATATCATTTTATAATGATCTTTGATACTCGACAGTGACCTCGGCGACATTTTTCCTTAATCGATACATTTTATAAATGCTAGGAGATTCACCTATCACAGTTTATATCTTCTTTCCATTTACATGATTATTTATCAGGTGTACATATGCACAATGAAATATCTAGAACTTTTCAACGAATATCCCAGTTTTGCGAACTGATATCTCGGCCAATTTTCATCGCAAGACAATAAAAAAAAACCTGTTTTGCTGGTACTTACTCCAACTATCTTGATACTTTCTATATCCAGATATTTGCCTAATGGCCTATATTTACATACTGTTGAAGATCTTTAAAAACTATTCCAAACATCACAGTTGGAATAAAACTCATACAAAGTTTCTTTTCGTTTCAATTTATCGAGTAAAAGTATAAATTCGATTACACTCATTTGGTAGGTCATCGTCTTTTGCGAATTTCAGTCTTAAAATATTACATCTATCATAGTTATCATCAATCGAGATATGGGAGTATGAATGTGTCGACGAGTGAAACGTTTTTGTGCCACTCGACATGAGGAATTCCTGGGACTGTGTGAAGCTTTAACTTTCCAGCCTCGTCCAGAGTTTTTAGGCCTATCGCATCTTTTGTGTATATGTCCCGATCTCTCATTTCGATCACGGTTTGATTGAAGTCGAAATAACCGAACTGACTGCTTTGCCAGGGTGTTATCACACCGTCATCTGGTCCTCCGATCAAAACCATACGATTTAATTTCGTCAATGCATTTTTGAACGACGTTGTGTTTGTCGATAGTTCCTCGTTGTTGACGAATGGAAGAAACTTACTGTATTTAAAATACAATTCCTGTAACCAGAATTGGAACATTGATAATATTCTTAATACCACACAATTACAAAGTTCAAAATTGAATCTTTTCCTGTAACTACGGTTTAACGTTTGAAAATCTGTTTTTCGTTAAAGCAAAGAACAAAGTGAGTTTACTGGTAAACTTAAAATTGTCGTAGTTGCACGACCTTTGACCACTATCTCCATATCACGCAGATTGCATGACTATAATGTTTTTTCGACAAACAGCTGCGCAGACAAACCTGATGATAAGGATCGTTCCAATAATTTCCAACGCTTGTGTATTGTCCAACTCTCGAATAGAACAATTCGTACGCTGTCTCCAGAACGAGATTTGGAAAGAAAAGATGTAAAAAGTTGCCTGGAATTAATAAAGAGATAAAGTATGTTTGAGAATTCACAATAATTAGCAAAGAGAAATATATATGTATATATAATGTAGCGAATAGTTTTTCAACTTACTTCCATATTGTCCAGCTTGAGGCGAGCTCAATGATATGAAAGTTCGAACATTGTGTTCTGGATATCTTTGGAGTATAGCTCTGGCGATTAGTCCACCTTGACTGTAACCGAGTAAATTAATTCCTTCTGGAAACGCAGCTGCAATGGCCATCACGTCATCACCAATTTGTTCAACCTGATGCCACATTGGCTCGAGGCTGCTCCATCCTGCATATCTTGGTGTATTATAAATTTGAGTTCCCGGATGCATCTTTAAATTGAATTATTTTTCACTCCTATGTTTACTTGTCTTTCAGGCACATTCCAATTTTTCTAATCTTATCATTCTTTTCTACATTCTTATTTCGTTACAAAAGTCGTATTAATCTATAAATGTTTTTTAATTAGCTTAATTCTTCTGTTTTTAATTAATTAACAATTAATTATAATCCACAAGGATAGAGACATTTTTATAGAAATTATAATTGCTGATATCAATAGTAAAAATACGATAATAATAATAATAATATAACTGTTATTATAATTTCATATTATTATTATTATTATTATCGTTGGCACAAATTCGTAATTAACAAAGACACGAGATCTAAATATTCCTTAATTCCTTAAAATTCCTTAATTAACAAAGACACGAGATCTAAATAAATAAAATTGCTACTTTCTCAGATGGTAAGGTAGCGTTTCTACCCCCCCCCCCCCCCCCCCCCCCCCCCCCCATAATACTTCTGTATCGTGCTCACCTCTTGTATGCGAGCGCTAATCATTTCCATGCTCTCGCTTCCAGTCAAGACTCCGTGTATTATGACCACTGGCCTGTATGGCAAGGTAGCAGCTGTTGACACTAATAAAAAAGCCCCAATAGCAAATAAATAATAATACAAACGCATCATTGTGATTCTTTAGAAAACAATAACTCTACTCTAAACAAAGCACTAAAAGAGTAACAAGGGACAAACGACGATGACGCGAGTGCGAGCAGAACTGTCGAGCCAAGCAGGAATAGTTGCTCTCTCGGTTTCCAAGGTCTTCCTCAAATCTGAATCGCCGTACTGTTTTTCTGACTTTTGATAACGCGATGAGAGAATGAGCTATGTTTCAGATCAAAGCTCTAGTGTACGATTTTATCAAGCGTCAGTAAGGCAAATAAACCTAATGGAAGTATCAACAGTCGGTAATTTACCAATAGTCGGTAATTTACCAGCAGTAGGAATATTCACTTGTTTATTCGTGTGGTAAATTTAGTAATTATTTATATTCCAACCCTTTCAGCTTGAAACGATATTTTTATAATAATTAACATTTTTACCCCCCACCCCCCGATTTCTCTGCTTTTTTCATTATAATCGCTTATTTGATCGAATATTATAGAAATTTTCCATTTGAAAGTTCACGAACTCAGCCTCGATAATCCATGAAAAAAAAATCCAAAAATTCACCCCCTTATCCATTCCGTTTAATGATCATCCCCCTACACAATATCGTGTAATAAACTTCGTTCCACCCCCAACTCCATTCTCGAGTCGATGATAAATACGAGGGCGAAGAATCGGCAAATTGTTGCGGGATGATATATATAATAATGTAACTGGAAAACGATCCGGAATGCGGCCTTGTCGTATAATCCTCGGACTGAGGGGGTTGCTCGCTCGCGGGTTAACGGTGCTTTGGCCAAAAGACTAGGAGAGGGGCGGTCCTGGAAAGGGCACGTGGCATTTCCACGTCGCATTTCGCTGTGTTCTCGCGCCCATACATCACCGCAGCTCTGACATCACCCCTGAAAACTAGACTCGCACACACATACACCCACCTATATATATAACACGTTCAACCCCCTCAAGTCCTTTTGGAGCGAATACCATCGCGCATTGTTTCGTGTTCTGTCATCCACGATTATCATTCTCTTTTTCCCATCTCCCTCTTTCCTCACGGAAACAACCCCTTTTCTAACAATACGACGTACGCCTCTTTTCAACCCTTGTTCCAACCCCTAATTTTTCTCGCATGGAAAATCGCACCGAAAAACGATTCGCGAATGTATGAAAGTATTTAAGGGCTGTATTAGGGATGGCTCACGGTTCCGAACGTATATTAGTATAGAAATATGCGAGTGGAGGAAAAGATACTTCGAGAATGACGCGTCTTAATTCACGACACCTCTGCCACCCTTATCGTCTCTACTCGGTAGCTTCCGTCCTACGTACAGGGATAAGACACCCTTTGGACAAAATCTGTCGTGTCATTCGGGTAGAATTGGAATCACGTAAAATACTTTTTTTACGTTATACAGCAACATTTTTTTCTTTTTCACTTTTGTAACATTTTCACTGTTTGAAAAGACATTTTCGTAACGGGGCAAAATTTTTACAAAATTTATCCAAAAATGAAACAGTCGAGGAACTTTTCTATACAAATATTTCAACGTTTTTTTTCCAATCGAAACAATTTTATTGAATCCAATGTTTATTATTGTAACAACGTTTTTTAAAAAGTTGATCTTGAATATTATTTAATTTTTGTTGTTATTCATCATTTTTATTTTGTTTTCTTAGAGTTCAATTCCGCTGTTATCGGGGTTCCTTCTATGGCCATTGTAGAAGAGGATCGTTCACGACAGGCAAGAAGCGACGGAAAAAAAGTCTCGCGGTGAGCTTTTTTGCGTTTAATCAAGGATATTCGTGGTCGGCTGGACCGGAAGGCAGGGATCTTCTCGTTTTAGCGTTCGAGAGAAAGATACCCAGAGAGAAGCATACATATATATATACGTGTAAGTCGAGGGTACTTAGAAAGCACATCGTCGAGAGGACACGAGGCAAGATAGAGACGGAAGTAGAGACCCTTCAGAAATTTCGACCCTAAGGGTTGTCGAGCTAGGACCGGAAATCCATTCGCACGCCCTCGCCTCTCCACCGTCCATCTCGCTCGAGAAAATGAGAAACCACCCTTAACAATGTTTCACTATTAAAAAACTAACCACCCTGTACCCGTCTAACCAACCCCCACAATCAAAAACAGAATTCCTCTCTAAAACGTCCTAAAAAATACAATTTTTCTTCCAAATATCGAACCGGTCAATACACTTTGTATTTCCGGGTGTAAAAAATTTCTTCCAAATATCGAACCGGTCGATACACTTTGTATTTCCGGTTGTAAAAAATTTCTTTCAACTTTTACAAAACTATTAGGATTTCATGTAACGCTCGTTTCCGGATGAACGAGGGACGAGTTATAGCGAAGAAATGCATATACGTTGGCCCAGAGGGGTGCAAAGTGGCGAGAGGAGTCGCGGATGTCTTGCAACCCCCTTCTCGGGGTCTCTCGCTCAGTGAGCTAAGTACAGATGACGGAGTACGAAGTAACGATGGAAAGGGGATGGAGAGAGGGCGCCGAAGGATAGGGAGTGGGGTGAGAAGAGAGGAATATAACAGTGTTGGCGAGAGCAGTCGTGAGATTAGCGTTAATTACAGAGCCGAGGCCAAGAGTAAGGGTTGAAGGGGATGAGGGGTGGGGGGTTGAAGAAGAGAGAAAGACGAACTCACACACACGTATCTACATATATATACTCGTTCGTCCATCTTCAACCCTTATGTACGTGTATACACACATATATGTGTGTACGTACCATCAACCCCCTGCTACCCTTATAGCAGTGTGCCACTACCCCTACAAGCTAGTGTGTGTAGAACGGAAGGAAGCGTTGGGGTATATTTGTCACTCGGCACTGCTCCACGCCGTGTTCTCTCAACCATTTCCCCATTTTCCTCGTCTTCCGTCGGCATCGTCGTCGTCTTCGTCGTCGTCTCACAACTTCGCGTTCTGAATATTAATAACCATCAGCGGGGAGGAGGCGCCCGGAGTGTTTCACGCTACCGATGAATTGCGAGAGACGATCCTACTTATCGCTATCTCTTTCTGTCTCTCTCTCTCTCTCTCTCTCTTTCGCTTTCTCCATCATCCAAACCCTCGACATCGAGAACCTCCGAGCGAGCCCGCTTGATTTCATCATTGTAATACTCGAAGACGTTATCGGGGATGGGACAAGGGTGGACGTGGCGTCTCGACACAAAAATTAATTGTGTCAAAATTTGCTCGTTTAATTTACCGAAATATTCTCGAAGTCGTTTCGATAACTCATTGCGAATTGGGGAAGTCACGAGCTTATCTATTTCTTGAAATAAGGGAGGAATACTTTTTTTTTCTTCTCGGAAAAATTGAATAAATAACAATTTTGAAGTTTTTTTAAAAACTTGTCTGAGTCAATACCGTCAAAGAGGTAACTTTGACAGATTTTGGGGCTTATTTGACACAGCGTTAAATGCATGCGACCAATCCTACCTATGAATGTGTGGTGTGCGAAAATACACAATAATTCTTTTTAAACATATTTCTATTGTTTTCAATTCATTTTTCCAGTTTATTATAAAGTTGATTTTAATGTTGTTAAACTCGATTTTGATCTCAGTAATAATAAATAATATAACACTGATAATATAAAACTTGCAAGACTTATAATATAAAACTGATCTCAATAAAAATAATAGGACTAATTAAGTGCCTGTAATAGCACCCTAGGTACTTGGTATTTTTATATAATATGTTTCATTAATAAAGATGATAATTTGATAGGAAAAAATTGTTATTTTTCATTTAATTTTATGTAGAATGCATAAAATATTAATTTTGTTATCAAAATGATATCAAACGTAACCATTACGCTTTGAATCTTCGATACGAATTGCATTTTAATGCCTTGTTAAAGAAGCCCCATACCGGGGGGGGGGGGGGGGGGGGGGGGGGGTACTTTGACACTTAAAAAAAAATATAAAAAAATAGGTGGGGGGTGGGGGGGGGGGTGAGAGAGCTTGATTTACTTATACATTTGATAGCCAAAGAACACATTGGTGTATTGGAACAAAACAAATTGGGATTTAGGCTGTTAAACAAAAGTTACATACAAATAACTTCCAAAACTTGTCAAAATAGCCCTCTTTGACGGTATTTTAATTTGAAAGATAATCGAGAGTTTATTAAAAGAAATTCGATTCACCGATCATCCCTTATCGACTCCAAAAACAATTCAAAAATACAACTACGAGTACGAATCGCATATCATTTTTTATCTCTGGATTTTTTATAAATTCAAAATTCGATCACACCCCTTGCATAGAAAAAGGCTCGCGACCGTTGGAAAAATTTACATTTATCTTTTACTTTTTTGAGCGAAATTTTTAACAAAAATTGTATATATATATATCTCGTGTTCGCAGGCTCGTCGATTCTCGCGTTCTATCGAATCGTTTTCGTTCGAGCGACATCTCTTATTCCTTGGGACTCCCTGGTGACACCAAAGTCTTCGATATAGTCGATATATATAAGGACACACATACATCCATACACACACACATATATATATATATATACGAAGTTCCTATTCGTCCGTGCGGCCGCAATGGTAAGTGAAAAACCGTTCAGATATTCAAAGTCGAGAATAGTTTATTCATGGCCGGTCGGGAACTTAGAGAGATATTGGAAGCGAGAGAGAAGAGAGAGCGAAGAGAGCGAGAAAGAGAGAGAGAGAGAGAGTTTGCCCTGGCCACACCGGCGATATTGGTCGGGCGGAAGTGTCCCCCCGGGAAACGGGAAACCGTCGCGTCCTTTTCTCTCTCTCTCTCTCTCCCTCTCCCATACACCCACCCTCGATCTTCTCTCTACCACCCTACGCGATATCCGATAAAGCGAAGGTGGCAGCACCCCTGTGGGCACGACCCCTTCGATCTACCCCGCTACTTCGACGCGTTTTCCAACCCCCCTTTACTCGCTTCCCCGAAACGATCTTCGTCTTCTCTTCTACCTTCTTCTTTTCCAGACCCGGGCTACCACACGCGAGCGTGCGAATCGAGTGAAAAAAAACGTATGTAGAACGACATATTCGCAACTGGATGTCACACACACACCCTTGGCCCCCCCCCCCCCCCTCCCACTCTGTGAAGTCGCTCGCTAGAGATGCGAGAAGCCTTCTCGCTCCACGCCAATAAAATTCAAATAAACTCCGCTGTGCATACTAAATTATCACATCTTCCATTACCCCAACCTCTTTCTTGAACGTGCGAGTACGACGCAGGTTGTGCTCGTGGTTGTGTGTGCGTGTGTCACCACGTATGACCCTGCACTTACCGAAGGGGTTGCAAGGGGTGAGACAGAGAAAGAAAGAGAGAGAGAGAGGAGTTTGGCTTCACCCACTCGCAATCCTTCTGTCACGATCCATCCGATACGAGATGGTATCGCCATTTTAACAGGATCTCTTTTTTCATCCAACGACGCTTCGTAGAATGGAAATGCGAGTGTTTTATAGAGTTTCGATCAAATCGATCTGGACGATTTTCGATTTTTTCGATATTGTAGAAAATAGCGAGAAACTTGTTAAAGAAATGTTGGACAGGGAGGCTTTACGCTGAGCGATCTGTGTTATAAAGGGGTGGCTACCCTTATTTTCAATATTTTTGTGAATTACCATTTTTTTTCTAGCTTTTTCGATATCACGGTTCACTGTTTTCAGTGTTTACAATTTTATCTCAATTATCAACCCCTTGTGCTTGAGACTAGATTTTGGTTCCATCGAATTTCAACCCCTTCTTGAATTTTTGGTTATTTTCGTGGAACATTCGCTTCGATTTTGCGGCAGAAAGTGCGCACGTCGTTTACTATATTGACATCGGTTAAGGTCGGTTGGAGTCGTTGCGAGGGTTAAGATAGTTTCTAGCATTTTGTCGTATATTCGTTTTTCATAGAGGTAACAGCAAGGGGTTTGGTGGGGGTTGTTGGTCGAAGGCGAGAAAAATACCTATCGCTTTCACGCGGTGCGGTTTTCTAGAAGAGCGGAGAACACACAGGGTCGTGAGAGTGACTCGACGAGTGCGGTCGAGAAAGAGCGAGTGAGAGAGAGAGAGAGGGGGTCGTGGTGTATTTTTCGCGAAACGTTATTTCTGTTGTGTGTAACGTGTAGAGGGCGCTAGGTCAGCTGGACTTTTCCCAGGAACGCCCCAGATTTCAACATTACTCAACCAGGATCAACCTGCCATGGTAGCTCTCTCGCCTCGCACCCATTGTTCCGTTCTTTACGCGCTTTCAACCCCTCCAGCCTCTCCCCACCCCCCATACGCTTCTTCCGCATCGACGAAGATCCCGGAAAATCCTCACAAAAATATATTTCTGCGTTCCCTTGTACTTGCTTCTTGGTTTTTGTTGTTATTTGTTTTTTGTTTTCTTGTGGTAAAAAATTAATGCACAAATATTTCTTTTTGCTTGCTCGATGAAAACAAAAAGTGTAATGAGGGATTGAGCGGAGTGGGGTGTGACGCTGTGACTCAACGATTTACAACGATTGTACCCCTAATGATTATAGTGATAATAGGGGCGTAGACGCTTTTCGTTTGTAGCTACCAGAGGGAGAAAATGCTTCAGTATCAATACTAGGATTAACGAATTTATAATAAACAAGAATAAAGAATTTGTATTTTGAATTTTATAGTTTTACGTTTTGTTTTTAATCTGAAAATTCTTAAAGGAAACCATGATTTTCTTGTTGTACGGGAAATTTGCGATCGATACGGGGTCTTAAAGCTTGAGAAAGGATTAAAATTCACCGGAATGCAATATGGCCAATTTCGATGGGTATCGCGAAACCTCGAAAAATGGACTTTTCGCGAAGCTTTATCTCCGTTCTCGTTCGTCTGGCAGAAAATTTCACCAATAAGTTTTTGAAGAGCTCCTCGAGCACTTGAGAACCAGCCTAGAATCATTTGGATAGCTCAATTTTTGTGCCCGTGGCGATTCTTCGAAAATCGCTATTTTTGGAACCCATAGGAGGGGAGACCTGCAAAAAAACGTCTCGGCGATGAGGCCAAATTTTTTTTTGCTCCAAAATCCCTTTATTTCGTCATATTCGTGTTACGCGGGAAATTTCCGATTCCGAAATGATGCTACAAAGTCTTTTTGGAGGAAAACAAATGTTGACCCCTCTGGACCCCCCAAAGTGGCGAAAGGAAAATACGAATGTCGACTGTGAGCACGTTCCGAGGGTTGACATTTTTTTTCGTCCAAAAAGGCTTCAATTGGAGATTACGGAATCGGAAATTTCCCGCGCAACACGAATATCACCATTATAATGTCGATATATTGCAATTTACCAAGATATTCAATTTTTTAATCTTTTCACCGGTGCGAACATATTTACATCGTATTTTGATGCTTTGTGGTTCCAAAGCGGGCAAGGTTAACCCATAATGTCAATGTTTACGATATTTTTGATTGATAAAATAGATTACCATTGAATATTTCTGTAAACATTAAAGCGAATTTTTAAAAATCTTTATTTTTCACGTTTACATTTTTATTAATTACTATAATTTCAATAAATCTCAATAAATTTCAATAAATCCCATTTCAAATCCTCTTAATATTTCTATTATAAATCAATTATACAAATTTTGATAATCTTTTAATATTTCCTCTACACAAAATCACTCCGACAAAAATATTCCGAAATCCAATTACCGAGCAATGTTAAATAAATTATCAAAACTTTGTTGATTATCGTGGATGTGTTCGATGTCCTATCATTTAGAATTCCTAATGATCTTCACCCCTATCGCTTCGAATCAATAAATCACGAGACTCATAAAATATCGTTCGCTCCACATTGAATTTTGGCGCGTGACGAGGCGAAACAAACACGAGCAACTTTTTTTTTCTTTTTCTTTTTTCCATCGTTGCCTCTCTCTCTCTCTGTATCTTTATCTTTCTCTCACTCACACTCTCTCGGTGTTATCAACGTCAATGAATGCAATTTTCCTGGGTTCCGTGGCTAATTGATTTTTTCCGGTGGGAGTCTCTCGAGCTCCCTACGCGCTGTCGGGGCGAAACACACGCTCGTACGTAGTCGGGGTATGTTCAGGGTGTGTCACGTGTATATCCACACCCTCCTCTGCATTATGGATGCACCTGATTTCACACTTGTTCGTTCGCAGGAGTCGAAATCGCTCTCTCCCTCTCTCGACGTACCATATTGAGCGATAGAGTGCTGAAAGTTTTGTCGCAATTTGTCGGTCCATTGTGACACGTCTATATACGAGCCCCCTTTTTCTTTTTTTTTTTCGATCTCCCAGACTCATAAATCTTCTTGGTGTGGACAAACCGAAATCGCGAATTTATATTTAACACTCCGTGGACCAATATAGGCGTTCCTGCTTTCACTGTGAAAGAAGAGAGAGAGAGAGAGAGAGAGAGAGAGAGATGTTGGAGGGGTTGTTGAAAAAATAACATAGTCATGCTTGTAGACTCGTTCCTGGACTCGAAAATAGCAAAAACGTTGAAAAAATCAATTTTTTGTCTCAGAATTATGACTTTTTTTTTCAACCGGTTTGAACAATCACTCAAGCTTTGAGAAAGACGACAAAAAGTTCGATAAGTCTTTTTTGGGAATTTTGTATACATTTTTAACGAACTAATTAACAATTTTTTTTGTTTGTTTCAGAATTATCAATTTTATTGAAAACTGAAGTTAAATCGATCAAAACATTAAGAATGGCGAAAAAAAAGATCAAAAAGTCTCGATTGGGCTTTCCCGAGTGCATTTTTTTATGAATAAATTAACAATAATTAAGTTTTCATCCTGGAATTGTAAAATGTTGCAAAATATCGTTGCGACCAGCAACCCCAGCATGTAGGGATGATAAAAACAAAATTAAAAACCTCCTCTTCCGGGGGGTTGTTGCATTCGTTTGTTCGAATTCTGTTTTTATCTCTTCGATTCCAAGCGTCAATTATTCGAATGGATCCTCTCGCGAGCATGCAAGCACGACGATCTAATCGTCCTCGATTCGCCAATTGAAGTATCCCACCCCCGCACGTATAACGTACTCTTCGCGTACACCGGACGTCCGAAATTGGCCGTGTAACGCGCCCGTAATCCGTGCCACGTGTCGGACGTGACGCCGGCAAAACGCGAATGTGAAGCCTGTGAAACGATATAGATGTGCACGTGCAGTCCTTTCTCTCTCTCTCTCTCTCTCTTTGATACACACCCTCGCACCCCTCTCTCGTTTGTCCCTTTCGTCATACGAACAGCACCCTTTTGCTGTTCGCTAGGTGTTTGTCAAGCCGATATCTTCAATTTACATAGTGTCATCGAGATTACGCGTACTGTACTTCGAAAGTACGACAGGATTGAAGATTCAATCGCAACAGAACATCAGTCCTTAGCAGACCGATTGTTTTATTCAATTTTAATTAAGTAATTCGATTTTAATTAATTCGATTTTAATTAATTCGATTTTAATTAAGTAATTTTGTTCACAAGCACTCGGATAATTTTCGAGAAAACATTTCCTTCATTAGTTTTGATTTGTTTAAAAAACTTGTGAATTTTTAATTCTTAATACTTAAGGGTTGAACAATTGCACTCTTGGATTTTACTTTTCACAGGATTACAAAGATTTAAATACAAATTTGAATAAAAAAAGATTATTTTTTCAAGATGCTTAACGAGGGAGGTCGAGTTGAAACTTTCAAAAAATTGATTTTTTTTCATTTTCTAAAAGTACGATTATTTACTAAAAGTCTGACGAGTATTTTCCGACTAAATTGCATTTAAATAACTATAAATAACGATAAATTAACTCGAGAACGGCTTTACCGATCGGGTTGAAATTTATATCACTTCTTCTATATATAGTTCTCCTCCGGATGAACGAAGGATTTTTTTTGGACAATTATTTTTTTTTTTATAGTCAAAAATGTAAATGAAATTTCGGTCAAAACAACATTTTTGACCTTCAACGTCCGCCATTTTGTGAAAAATGAAAATTTTTCAAAACCCTTCGTTCAACCGGAGCATTATATCATTAACTAAAGATCCCCCCCCCCCCCCTGTTTGTTGATTTCAGATAATCCGTTACAGCGCGGGAGTGATCACCGCAAAATCTGTTTTTTTGCAGCGTCTTCGGCCGTTGTATTTTTAAATACATTTCTTTCAAAAAATTATAATGTTTACACTAAATATATATCTTTTATACGGAAGAACTTTTGTTATCAATTATTTTATCGTTTGGCAAAAAAAATCGGAAAAAGGCCTTTTTTTTACCTTTCTAACTAGACCTCACTCCTTAAATTTCTGTTAGACGAGTATTATGTCTTTGGCCAGGATGGTGGTATGAGAAATTCGCGAAAAAAGAACATCGAAGGGTCGGGCGACATATGGCGAAGGAAATTGCTGGTAGGGCGCGTAGTAACAATATTTACCGAAGACCACCCCTCCACCCCTCTGGTATTTTGTCAAGACTGCATAGCCCTGGGGCTCGACAGGACCGATTCGAACTCCTGTCTCTCTTTTTCTCTATAGCGTTGGTGCGTTTCTCGTTGAGAATAATACTATATAACACGTTGTATTAGTAGAATGAGAGAGGGAGAGCCAGCTACGGCGTCACTTTACTACCAACCCCCATCTCTCCCACCCCCATACCCCTCAGCGGTGCGATAATCTCGCGTAATACTCCACGGTGTGAGTACAGCCCCGCGCGCTTACCGCGTGGTAATAAACCACCCTTACATCCAATTTCTATGGACTTACACCTTGTTCGAGGCTTCCTATTAGCATTTTGATTGTGGCTTTCCGCGACTATCTCGCGTTTCTCTTTGCTCGCACTGTATCAACCCACCCCTTTATTCGTTCATCGCTTCTGCCAGCCGTGTATTCGTGCCTCTTGTCCTCTTTCAACGGATATTATACGGACTTACCGGCGAAATTATTATTATTATTATTTATTCAATTTTGATCGAATTGAATAAGTTTCTGGATTTTAATTAAAATTGATTGATTTTTGGAAGAGTTGAATTAATTTTTATAAAAGTTTCATTCAGATTTAACATTTTGTTGTTTCTATACAAAATAAAAATGTTATAAGTATAATTATTGTAGTTTGATAAAAATATGTTATATTTTTTTTTATAATTTGAGAGTAAATAAAAATTAAGTGTGAAAGTCAACCAAAATTGAGCAACTATTGTAAGGGTGGATCGAGCGAAGCCAGATTGGTCGGAAACAGGTCAGACAAGGGCAAAATCTTAAATAAAACCTAGCCCATTATTTTCCCCAAAACGAACATTTTCATTCCTCAAACTACAAAGTTATTTAACGTAAAATTCTAAATTTACAAATTTTCATGGATTATTTATAATTAACAATGTACCAAAATATTCGTCTATCAGGGGTTGTCTCGTTTATCCACTTACAATTAGTTTCGTATCGTATTCGTTTATTTTATCGACGACTAAAAGATTGCGAGAGAGAGAGAGAGAGAGAGAGAGAGGGAGAAGTGAGGTAGCAGCAGGGTCGTGGGATCTATATTTGCTTCAGAGCTCGGCAATCACGTCGGGGTGGTCCGAGAGCCCGCCGGCGACGCCGGATTAGCAAGATCATAATCAGCCAATCGTTCGCGTATAGGGTGCGTAAGATACGCTTCTCGTCACTCTCTCTCTCTCTCTCTCTCTCTCTCTCTTCCTCTCTATACACATACACACATATGTATATAGGTATATGTATATGTTATATAGAACTATGGTTCTATGGTATTGCCACGGTGTACAAGGTGTCAAATGTCAAATCCCTCGGGACTGCGGGGTCGTGCACACCCCACGAGTAAAAGGGTCGCGAATTGATTTCTCCATAGTCCACGTATACCCGAGCAATGATTCTTCCCCTCTTGCAGAACGAACGAATAAGTATGATTAGCAATAAATTTGTAAAGTTTCGTATAGCTATCGTATATATTTATTAGGAAATACGATACGAAAATCTGTTCGTTCTCGATATCGAGACAGTGGTAGGTCAGCCATGATGTCGAATCGTTCCAACTAGAGCTTACGGTTATTCATAATTTGTTGTAAATGTGAAAATTGAGTAATTCCAAGTTCGAGGATTTAGTAGAATTCGGATCGAGTATGGAAACTCACCCTCGAATTGGGGTAAATAAAAAAAAGGGAAGGATAAATAAATAATTAACGAGGTTCCCTACGAGAGAACACGTCAGCGCATATCAGTATGTGAGAGAATCCCAGTGGCAAAAAATTAGATCGCTCATTAAACGCGAACGAAGAGAACGATTTAATGAAGATGACCTCATACACACGCAGACGACGATCGCGGTGTGATACGCTCGCGGGATCTTCGCACAGAGGGACATAGTACGTACATAAATACACGTATATATGTAATGTACACGCTCTTTGGACGCCCGGAGTGGCTTGCCCAGTAACGTGGACTGTAAGCAGGATTCTCACGTCAATAGCCGGTCCCAGCGAGTCAAGTGGCGAGAATTGTCGGCAATTGTTTCCGAAATCCCGCGCAGATGCCTACTCTACTATACGCGCGCAAATACACACACATATACACACTCATATATCTATATACGTATCGTTCTTGCAACTATACGTATGTTGAGTTAACTGCGAGTGCCCTCTGCGCGGGCGTTTTTCGTACTAATGGACCGTGTGTGATGGATATACGCGAATATCGTAGCCACGGTACTGTAGATAATGTTTTTTTTTCCTATAAAAGCTTCCGAGTACGAAACTGTTACTGACGGAAACGAAATAACGCGGTCGAGATACATTTTAAAAAGCGTGAGATCATTCGTAACACAGCAATAATAACAAAAGTTCAAAGAGGAGTATGAAAACGACGATAGAGAAAATTATATTTGAATCGTATCGAGTGATATTAAGTTATTATTGAGCTAAGTGTACTAAAACGCTAGAGGGCGCGCGTGGCGGAGTCCGAGGCGTGAAGTGAGCCGCAGGCAGTGGCGCGAAGTTCGCCACGGCACTGCCGCCCATCAGGCATAATTTCAAACATGCTGTTTCGTAAAAACGTTCGTTCTCGATGAGTTTACATCGGATCGTAACAATTCTTGTCGATAAATCAAGCTCGTTCATCCTAAAATAAGCGCTTACAAATTAGTTAAGGAATTTTTTTTCCACAATCTCGATAAAATTGGTAAAATTGAAATTTATTTCGATCAGCTGATTGTTGCGAAACTCCCGACTCTGGGCTTTTTGGACTGCGGACAGTCGGGAGTTGAAAAGCAGCGATAGCGGAGCAAGCAGCAGAGAGAACACTCGGTCGATTCTGATGTGTGAATCACTCGGCACAAATTACGACAATTACGCTTGTAGCTAGAGCGAGGCAAGGAGGGATCGAGGGGGCGTTGCAGTGGCAAGTCAGCGTTCTCCTCTTCTCTCTTTCTCTCGTATAACGCGCGACTATATAGGCAACACTTGGCAGAAAACGTTCCCACGCCCTCTTCCCCATTCACGCTTCGCGCAAAATCTTGATTCTCAAGCCGCGAGAGCGACCCCGGCCGCGAGTGCAAGTGATCTCGGGATCTCTTATCTATCTCTCTCTCTCTCTCTCTCTCTCTCTCTCTCTCTCTTTCTCGTACTCGTATCACGCGGTAATGACACTCGGAACGCTATGACACACGCGAGAGGGAGTGGGAAGATGTTTTTTTCTTCCTCATCTTATTCTCTTGGCTTTCGGAAAGATGCGACGGGAAATTAGCAGACAGATTTTTGTTGGAGCTTTTTACATTAGAGCGGAGGAATTACGTGATGTGCAAATTGGCAAAAAACTTTCTTAATCAAATCTTGAATTTTTTTCATTCCTCGAATTTTTTTATCGCCTCTTGAATTGAATCCATTGATTATTGTATTATCATATACTTAAACATTAAAACCATGAGAAATTACAAAACAAAAAGTATTTTTTCCTAATTTATTGGATTAACGACTAAAGCTATTTTTAAAAATTCATTAAGGCTTGTGTTTGCTGCTTATATATCGATTTATTTACAGTTCTTCGTCCAAACTTTGACTTCAACTGTACTTAAAAAACTTTGAAAAAAAAAACAGAATTCTAATTATCGTTAATGAACACGATCACTTGTGCACTCGAATTCACCTCTTGTCGACGCGTTCCCGGTATAATTATTGCCTTTCGCGAGTTCGAAGAAGGGTAGTTTCGGGGCTAATTGCAAATTTCTCTCGTAGCTCTTACGGTCATCCACCCCTATAGCTATACCGTCGATACAACCCCTCTGTTGAAGAAGGGATCTTCGCGTACCTGCCGATCGTCGAGGACCGTCCACAGAATTGAGCCCAGAGCTTTACAATTAAATATCGTTACTCTTAACGCGACCAACGTTACGACCCTGGTACTTCGCGTAAAACTACCCTTTCCACATCGCCTTTTCTCTCCTGTGTTCTACCCCTCCGACGTTCACACGTCCGAAAGACATACGTACGTCGGCGTTCACACACGCTCGAAACGAGGTTCGTTTTCCCCCGCAGCAAGGGGGTTGATAAGGCTATCGCACGGAGCATCCCCTTGCAAGTCCCTCTCCTCAACGCTTGCATTTAGCATACATTTGAATAACGGTGTGCGGCTCGCGGTAATCCCTTAAACGTAGCGATAGCTACAGGCCGAGCGAGCGAGAGAGAGTGGAACAAGAGTGAGAAGAGAAGCCCTCATTCCGTAACTAGGTATCCTTTCATCTCTCCCCGCCCACATCGACCTTTCCTCCGCGTCAACCCCCATCCCTTGCTCCGTCCTCTCTCCAGGCGTTCCACGATGGGGTGTTCTTCTCCAGGGCTCTCTCTCTCTCTCTCTCTGCACATCAAGAGGGAAGACCCGTTTAAAGATATTTCGTTAAAATAACAGTCCCTGGTATCTCCTGTTTCTGTCTATCTCTCTTCCTCTTTCCACCTCATCCAAAACTGCCCTCTCGTAGAGCAACCCTTACGCGGCACACGGTGGGGGGTTTCAGCTCGTACCAGAGGCCCTCGACGACGCCCTGCAGCTCATCCGAGTACTGGTTTCACCCCTTCCAGTCCCCTTGGTACCCCCTCGCTACCCTTACCACCAGCCCGATTCACCCCTTGCACCCTCTCCTGCGTGGACCCCCGCGGGTAAAGAGCAAGTGGGCGAGGGAGAGAGAGAGACAGACAGAGATAACGGAGCTTTCCTCTATGGCAGCAAAAAGGGGGTGGCATTTGCAATGCAGAGGTTAAATGGGGTATAGGAGAACCCGGTCGAGAGGAATTGACGTGGGGAAAGGGGTGCTGAATATAGCGAGTTGCTCCTGCTGCGACTATCCAACCCTCTCGTCCTACCGTTTTATACCGCGGTATCAAGAGAGAGAAAGAGAGAGAGAGGGAGAGTGAGAGGGGGTTGGTTGGAAAAGCAGGCAAGAGACTCCAGGGTAGCACCGCAGCCACTGCTGGCACAGACTCGATTGGTTTTTTACTTGCTCCTGCGAGAGGGTGAGAGGATGAAGGTGGGAGAGAACGAGTGAGAGAGAAAGAGAGAGAGAGAGCCACTCTCCTTTTTCTCATTCACCACATTCTGCTCGCCTCTCCTTCGTTGCGGTTTTTTTTACCACCATCCCCCAGTTTCAACCCTCCCTGGACTCTCTGCTTTCGCAATTCTCCCTTATTCCCTTTTCTCTCTCTCTCTCTCTCTTTCTCTTTCTCTCTCCCTTTCGCAACCCTCGCTCTCCGTTGGCTCAGAGGCCGCGGAGCTTTTTGCAAAACGGTCTCTCCCGACCCAAAAGGACGAGGAAAAGCGCAGTCGAGGAAAAGGAGAAGGGACGAGGAGCAAAAAAACGACGCTCTCGAGGACGAAGGGTGGGGGGTGCGAGGGGTTCGCACAGGCGAGATTAAACATTTATTTAAATGGCAGACGCTTCCAGCGCCCTCTCCTGGAACACCTTCTCACGCAAAGTCGGCAGATGTGTGGGTGAATTTTACCGTGAGCTTACTTTACGTACGTATACGTCGCCCATCCAATCCCGTTTCTATCCTATATATGTAAACACACGCGTTTAATATAGGCCGTCTGCGCGTATGAGGTTTTATTTTTATACGCACATTCGTATCGGCGTGTATATGCACGGTGTTTTCAAAAGTTTGTGGTCGTACGCGGAGTGAGAGAGAGAGACAGAGAGAGACGGAGGTACGAAGATTAGCCCGGTGGTTTTCAATCCCATTTTCATATCGCGCCAGACTTCCGCTCGAAGGAGCGGAGGAGGGAAGACAGTGAAAAACATTGTCGATGATATATGTTGAGCATTCTCTGGTCTTTCCCACCACAGAGATAACAAAAAATGCTATTCTTTGAGTATAAACACGACGTATCGCAATTGAATCAACGAATCCAAAAAATTGAAAATGAAAAATCAACCCTTACAAAATTTAAGACTCGTGGAACTTATCCATCGAAATGTCGACTGAAATATCTTGAAACTTGAATATATAAACTCGATATTTATCCTTGACCTTCAATTAAGATTTGACCTTGAACTTAGGTTAAATTAATGAGAAGATCAAGTCGCGACTCGGCCAAAGTTTAAACTCGAATCTAGCCCTAACCGTATACTCGTATTTTATTCTCGAGTTGAAACTCGCGAGCATCCAGTCAACCGGTACAAATTGTCCCAACCCCTATGACCTACACCCCCAAAATCGTGACAAACTAACAACCAATTATGCGATCGAAAAAATGGCATTCCTCGCGTGGTCGAGAAACGAGAACTCTGGGTCACTAGTTCACCTGGGTGTACGAATCCTCAGGATTATTACGCAATCGACTAATTAGACGTCACCGTTGCCGCGAAGGGGGTTGGGTACTCTCGGTCCTCGTGCAACGCGGTAACTACAACGTCAGATTTTAAACAATTACGAAGTGGGCGTGTCGAGTTCTCTCTCTCTCTCTCTCCTCTCTCTCCCTCCATCTCGTCCAGGCGTTATGTTCCCGGGGGATGGTCGCACCCCCGTATGCCTAATACACTATACACCCTACACACACCCTCTAGCACATCGACACATACGTTCCGGGCCTCGACAGAAGCTCGCTCGCCCCGTGGGACGAGCGTGACTCCCGTTCTCGTTTCCTTCCTTCTTTTTTTTCTTTCGTCCCTCTTCTTTCCACCCTCCCTTCGTCACTCCTCCGACCACCACCATCACCTTTCATCCCTCGAAGAGTTAAAGAGAGACGAAAGTATCGCATGTATCGAGGCTACAGGGCAACTCGAGGTTACGTATCGTATTGTACGAAACCGACACACACGTAACGTATACATCGTTGCTTTATGCCTGAAAGTAGCGGCCTTCGTCGTCCATTACGACGTTCCTAAAGGCTCCTGGTAGCTCTCGCTTCTACCGTCGCGCTTGACTCGACTCGCTTGGAAACGAGATGAGAGCGCTCGGTAAGGTATTCCCCGCTCGAACGAATTGTCCGCCGACACGCGAACGCGAGAACGCTTGTTCCATCTTATCGTTCACGAATTCACATACGTTAACAATTTGAGCTTTTCTTTTCCTTCCTTTTCTTCTATTCTATTTCCCAACGAGAATTAACGTGGTCAAATCGACGTTACCGTAAATTTTTTTAATCCCTTAAACTTTAAATCCATCACAATCTCGTACTCGACGTTTTTTCGTTGGCTTCGCCACTTCTTACTTCCTTATTGTTATCTTTTTTTTTTTATCATTTTTTTCCCACGAGTACGATACGTTTTCGGCGATCAAGCGGGTACGAGCGCCACGAGCGATTCTCCCCGATGAGACTCTCTCTCTCTCTCTCTCTCTCTCTCTCTCCCTCTCTCTACGAGAAGGCGGTTAGTGGCAAGTGGTGGGACAAGGGGGATGCAGACGCTCCGAGCGCAAATTTCAATTTTCTCTCGCCCACTATAATCCTCGAGCAAACACACACGTTCCAATTTTCTTTTATCTCTATCTCGCTTTCTCTCGTTCTCTACAACGCTTCTCTCTCCCAGCATCGTCCGGGTAAACGTCGAGAGTCAAAAGTCCATCCGTCTTCCGTGATCGCTCTTTTTCAACCCCCTACGTTCTACCCTCCCCCTCCCACCCTCTCTCTCTCACTCTCATAATTTCTCAGAGAAACTCTGCGAAACCAGGGTGGTTTTTTATTCACAGTCAAATCTTCTTCCGCATTCGTACATGTTAAAGCCCAAAGGTGGCTAAACTACCCCTAGATGTCCGCGACAAGAATTTTCCGCTCAGAAAGTTTGTCAAACGACGATATATCTCACAATATGAGAATTGGTCTCGATTTTCATATTTTTGGAAGAATCCCGATTATTCGACATCCGGGGCATATGCTTCGTTCCGAGTTATGACTACGAGTGCGAATGAACGTGGCTCTTCGCTTTATGGAAATTGAAAGAATATATATGTGTATGTGTGTTTGTGTAAGAGTGTGTGTGTGTGTGTGTGTACGATTAATTGCCATGGTCTGAAAGACTCTCATTTCACGCTATAGGAGAGCTTGATCACGAGTCTCTCGCGGCCAGGAGGGTTGCGTGTGTGGTGCTCGCTGCATTTTGCGTTATATATACATACGTATATGTATATATATATATATATATATATATATATATATATATATATATATATATATATATACATACACATCTCTCTCGAGCAGTCGACCGCGTGACTAATTCAATTAGACTATCTCTACGTACGTCTGGTTCTGTCTGTCCGTACATATAATATCTCTGTGGTCTTTGGGTATTTACCACTCTCGACGCAATTTCGTGGTCAACCTAAACCTTCCCTGGGTATTATTTTGGCTCGGGCGTCATAACACCAACGCCATCAACGTATACGCGCTGTATCCCTCAAATATTTATACGTGTGTATGTTTCTCCGTGGGAAGATCGCACTCGCGAATGTTTATACGCAGATACGTAGGTACCAGTGGCATTTTTTTTACTTTGTATATTCGTATTTGGCTATTTTCTGGGTCTCTGTGACATCAATTTTGATACGATGGAAGTTCGATTTAGGGGATGACAATTTTAACCCTTAGATCGATTATTGCTTCGTGCGAGATTCGGGTAAGCCACTCGTCCAGTATAGCTTGAAAATTATCTGGAAAAATTGATAAGTACAATTTTCCAAATTGAAAATAGTATTTCCAGGATTTCATCCCTTAATATCTTTCAAAATTGATATTTTGAGTTCAAGTGGAGAATAATACTGCAACCACTAGCTTGAAAATTTTCGAAGATTTGTTTGTAAAGAAAAGTTTGTAAAGAAAAATATATTTGTTTACAATATCGAGCAAGCCCTTGCTATTGCAAATTTTAAGGGATGATCTCGTTGTAATGTCATTTCACGTTTTAAACGGTCATTTTTCAAAAAATATGACAATTATTTTTTAAAAACCTTTTGATAAAAAATTCCAAGAAAAATTTGCTATAGAAGATTTTAAGGGATGAAATTTTGTTCGAACTTTACTTTACATTAGAAAATGATTATTTTTCGATTATCGTATAAATATAATTATTCTCTAGCGTCAATCCTTTCTCTCCTAGAACAAAGGCTTATTCTCTTGTTTAGCCAGAGGGTGTTTTCACACGTTATATGTATACACGTATCGATGTATCCAACCGTGTATCAGGTAGAATATCGCGGACTCATCCGCGCGTGAGACTCCCCGGTGTCTCGTTCGCTCCGGTCAGTTAATAACGAGCTGGACCGTGGTCAGTTTAGCCCTACGAGGCTTATCGCTCGCCTCGTTTCTCCACCTCTAACTCTCCACCCTATAACTATATACCTGCGGATAATATCACGCATATATATGTAAGGTACGTACAGGTTTATACAGAATTTACTCGACTCGGCCTGTTTAGTATACAAAAATCAACAATATTTAATTTTAATTAAAAAAATTATCATTGCGAAATTTCGATTTGCTCGAAATTTGATTTATTAATTATTCACCCTTTTTTTTACAGCTAATTTGTGCTCGATTCGAGCTAATCTCGATCTCGACTGGATTTCGGTATTGACTGATTTATCAGCTTTCCTATTCTCCACCCCTCGTCCTGAATATAAAATCATCCCTTAAAACGTGTACGAATGATTTTTGGATTGGAAAAATATCGATTAAGTCGGATGATTTGGTTGAAACGTATGTAAAAATAAATCTTCAATATTCCCTAGCTCGATTTTTATAATTTAATTAATTGCTTAATGAATTAATCATTGTTTCTCTTAATTCTGAGTCGTCCTGTACACGGTGAGTCCGCGATATCGGCCAACGTATGCATAAACCTAGCGCGAAGCTCGGCCATGCTTGGCACGAACATCCTTCGTGCTGTACGAGAATTTCGTGTACATCAAGCTTGTAGTCTGTTGAAACGGAGAGAGAGAGAGAGGGTGAGCGAGAGAAAAAGAGAGAGAGGGGGAGAGAGAGAATGAGGGTATCTCTAGGTCGCGAGTCTCTCATTCCTCCGCGCGAGCGAGCGTTACGGGAAACATCGGGTTAAACCTTGTTACCCTCGAGGCAAATCCTCCCTCCCTCACTGGTTTCTAGTGCACCCTCTGGACAATCCCCTCATCCCTCTATCTCTCTCTCACCGCAGTCTATATTGCTATGGTCCAGTAGGAAACGAGAGAACGAGATAGACAGAGAGAGAGAGAGAGAGAGAGGGAGAGAGAGTGAGAGAGAGAGAGAGAGAGAGAGAGAGAGAGAGAGAGAGAGAGAGAGCGAGGAGAGGAGAGAGGTTCTAGTAGTAACACACGCCAGAGCACAGAGCTCCGTCAATTGGGACTTGTTCCTCGTTTTAATTAAGCCCACAGCGATGAGGGAAGATGACCGCTCGCGAAACCATCTGTACATATATATTTATTAGACACACACACACACACACCCACATACACCCCCCCCCCCACACACACACACACACACATATATATATATATATATATATATATATATATATATATATATATATATATATATATATATATATATATATATATATATATATATATATATATATATATATATATATATATATATATATATATATGTAACAAAAAATAATATTATTTATTATTTTATTTATTATTATTTATTATTAACAATATTTTTTGTTACACACACACACACATGTATATATATTTATATATATATGTGTGTATATGTATATATATATATACACACCCACACATATGTGTGTGTGTGTGTGTGTGTGTATGTGTGTATAACAAAAAATAATTTGATACAAAAAATAGAAACGAGTTTTTTGTATCAAATTAATTTTTGTTTTATATATATAAAGCTGTAGGTGCTCGAGTTTCATTGTAGTTCGTGTGCGAAAAAATTCGATCTTATTTTTTACACGAAATGTTTTTTTTGGATAATAAAAAAACTCTCGCCGGATTATTAAAACGTTATTTTTACGTCGCATTCGTCGGTCGCTTCATCGTGATTTTGTATTTTGCAAGGGGAAATAAATATTTGAAGCTTGAGAGTTAAATAATTTTAAGGGCTTTGAGCTTGAGCGATTTTTGTTTTATTTTATTTATTTACGTAGTTGAGATAAAAAAAGAAGGGGTGAAAAAAGAGTGAAGCGGAGAGTAATTAGCAGTCCGGCCTCTGATAGGATTCGTTTAATACTGTGCAACGCACATCTGGACGAGCTGGATAACTCGAGATGAGAGAGAGAGAGTGAGAGAGAGGAGGCAGAGAGCGAGAGAGAGAGAGAAAGAGAGAAACAGAGACGGGATGTGGCATGCAGTTCCGTTTATTCCGGCAATTCCGCTTAAATTAGCTGAATACTCGCTTGCTGCTGTTACTGTTGTATAGTTATATCGCCCTCGCTCGTAGGGGGCTCCCCCGACGCTTTTTACGTATATTAGCGAGCTCTTCGGTTCACACGTTTCGCTTTGCAATTTCTCGTCTCTCTCTCTCTCTCTCTCTCTCTCTCTCTCTCTCTCTCTCTCTCTCACTTCTTTTTTCCGTTTCACTTGCTCATAAAACTCATTTTTTGTTCCTCAATCCCACGAGAAACGGCACAAAAGTGAATTTAACAAAATAATCGATCGTCTAAATAAATTTATTAATAATTCGTCGATAAACGATTTGTTTTCGTCAATTCGAGAAATTATTTTAAAACCGAGCGATTTGTTTTTAATGACGATTATTCGAATAATTAATTAATCGATTATTAATTTTTTAATCATTTTTATCGATACCTAATTATTATTCTGATAAACGATCGATAACTGAATTGTTTTTTTTCTGTTAATTCGATAAATATTGTCAATACGATTATAATTGATTTCCAATGATAATCACACGAATGATTAATTCATTATCAATATCGATTTTTTTTTCTTATCAATTCATTAATTTCACTTACCGACATTTAATTCTCATCGTCAATTATATATACGTTGAATCGTTCGTGTTTGCTCATTAATCGCTCGATTAGCGACGATTGAAATTCGGTAAGGGATGATGCATCGAATATGAAGTCGATTCTACGTAAATACGGGACTTGTGGTTCGGCTCGAAGGGGGCGTTGGAGGATGACGAGGTGGGGCGAGGGGAGGGGGAGGGGGATTGATGTAGCTTCGCCGCACCCTCGACGTCGCGGTGGTCATCCACGATGCCGGTATGACTCGGAAGAGGACACGTGACCCCGGGACACCGGCCACGTGAAACAATAATTAGAGAGAACGAATTAATATCGAACGAGCGGAACGTGACAATGGCATGTAAATATAACGGGTGATACGGAATTAAGACGAAATACGACGCGACAGGAACAATTTGGCTAAAAATTGAACTATTTAATCTCTCAAGGTCATTCAAGGTCGTTCAAAGTCATTCAAGGTCATTTAAGGGCATTCAAGGTCATTCAAGGTCACAATATTACGAATAAGAATGAAATTTTTTAATTTTTTTCGTACGAGTAATGAAAGGTTATGAAATTTTTTCCGCCTCGAGACACCCGGTATGCATATCCGTGTATACGGAATAAGCGAGAAGGTCGCGTGAATATCCACCCGATGGGGGCAACGCCAGGGCGCGCCCTTGTTTGCAATATAATCCTCCCCCCCGCCCCTACGACCACGTATAAATGAGAATGGGAGAGACATTTATCGCTAATATTGTGGCTAATCACTGCTCCACGATTTTTATCCCCCTCCCTCGAACTCTCGGCTCGTGATACTCGCCAGTTCTTTTCCCTTTTTCTTTTTATTTTATCATCCCCCTGCGTAAGCTTGTTTTTTTTTCAACCCCCGTTTACCGTGAAAAACTTTGGAAAAGCTCGTTTTTTAATTGCGTATCCCGACACACTGGGGAGACATCGGCCGGGACGATAAAGATGAGAAAAAGAAAGAATAAAAAAAAGCGAACACGTCTTCTATGGTCATAAGCTCGACGAGAGAATAAAAAGAATGGAGAACAAAAAAATGAGAAGCACTCTCGAGGTCGTGGTTAAGCAGAGAAAAGTTCACAGGCAGGCTCGTCAAACTCCGAATTACCAAGCTTATTATTATCGTTCGCGGTTCCACTTTCACTCATTCTCTTTCTCTCTCTCTCTTTCTTTATTTCCCTGCACTCTCCTTCGCCTCTTATTAACTTCACTGCTGCGCGCCATCTCAAGAACACTCCTCACGAGTACGAGAAAATGAGAGACTCTTCGAGGGTGAGAATCACCCCTTCTCTCTTTCTCTTTGTCTCTCATCCCCTGGGAATAAAAAAATAAGAGGAAAGAGAAAAGAAAAGAAAAGAAATTGTCTCGCACCCTTTGGCCGTTTAAATCCTTTAATGAAAGAAACGAGGTCCTCTCATTTCTGGCCACGTACTTCGAGGACGTATCTTCGGGTGATTTTTTAAACGTCTTGTTATTTGTATTCGTTAACACTTTTTCGACTCTGTCGCGTTAATTTATACTCGCTGGGACTCGTTCTTCTTTCCTTTTTTTCGTAACATTGTCGTAACGAGACAGCCAAAAAATCGTGACGATGATAATAATAAGGTTGCTACTAATGATAATGATCATTACACGTCGTATATTATAGTGGACAAGATGAATCGAGCCCATGTAATAAATAGAAAAAAATGGGGTGGAAAAATAAATTGTTTATTCCGCGATATTTCAAACGTCACAGATTTTTCAATTAAAAAAGTTTGTTTCTAGTCCATTATCGATTATTCAATTATTAAAATTATATCAATGTCAAGCTTAATATTTAATCAAACCTGAAAGCGAAATAATGAAAGAACGAAAACATATTTACAAACGAAATGTTAAAAATAACAATTATTGCAAATAATCCAAACGTCACGATCGTTCTAGTTGACCCTAATCAGTCTGAGAGAAATAAAATATATTTTATACATAAAATTAAATATCGTCGAGGGAAGTTTGTGTCTTTGTTTCTCCTATGCGAGACGCAACCTCGCGTGATTATTTATCATCGTGCGTGTGATAATTAATCGTGACTTTATTGCCTCGCGACCTGTCGACGAGTTCTCTCCAGCGTTCACGAAAAAGCTTCTCTTCGAGAGCTTCGAGAACGATTTTCCGACGTTTCGTCCCTCTCTCGACTTTGCTGGTGTCCCTAGTGTCGCGTCAATGCCGATAATTAATTGGATTAATTAAATTAAAGATCATTAGCGCGATTAGACTCGCGAGACGACCAGTGCGACTTGGGACACGCGTATAAATATATACATACATATATAAATGTTTGTGGATGTTTGTATAGGAAGGAAAACTCATTCTTGTTGGCTTTTCGTTTGGAAATCCCACAGGATATCTCCTCCCCTCCCTTGGACTCTTGGCACAAAGGTATAGCGTTTGTGGCGTCGGATAAAGCGTGAGACACACGTTATACCACGCCCCTGTTTGCCACTCACTACCCCTGATTAGGTGGACTTCCTGTCCACGAGTCGTCGATTCTAATGCCAGGATCATCGTCTCCTACTTCATATCTATATATGTATATATCCATCAACATATGTATATGTATATATAGATATTATTAGTAGTATATAGTGTAACGTTTGCCAGCAACGAAGCAACGACATTGGTACTATGTCGAGGCTTCCATGGGGGGTTAATGATTGGGCTTGATTGCTCGACAAACATGGGCGAGCCGAGAGTCAGGCAACCTCCCCCATTTCACCTTTGACCTCTGCATTATTATACTTTTTCGCGACAAAATTGATCTAATACGTAAAACTTTGTTTTTATTTCATAATTTTGTAAGTTTGCGTTTTGGACGATGAGACGAGTTTTTTGGGTTTACAAATTTTTGTTATCGAATGTGGGAAAACGTGGAAATTCGATTTTTTCGTCTTTTAATCGGTAAATTGGTTATGTTCGACCTTCAAATTATTTTTTCCTGTCCAAAAAGACTTTATAGTGAGATTGCAGAATCGGAAATTTTGTGTACAATGTAAATATTATGATTGTTATCTCGATTAATCGCAATTTACCAGGAAAATTGTGAAAAAACAATGAAAATTGACTTTTTCCAATTTTCAATCGACAAATTGTGACAACCCTTGGGATGCAAACGAGCCAAAGTAAAAATGTACTTTCACGACGTAAAGTTCTTTGAATATTCCATCGGTGAACCGACAAGGTTTATCAGATCTACCAACTTTTAGCTCATTTTGATTTTGACCAGATGCTCTTATTGTTAGTTCAATCGCTACCCCACCATTTTATTTACCCAACACAAGGTGATTCGATTAACCCTCATCACTACTCGAATGTTTTACAATCACTTTCGTTTTTTTGCTAACTATTCCTAGAATTGCTCGTACGTTTAGGTGAGTAATCATTTGTTTCTTTGTTCGTCTCGTTTCCTTGGCCACTCGTTCGTCGTCGTCGTCGTTGTCGTCGACGATGTTATTTCACTCGTCTCGGACTCCCTTTTCAATTTGTCTCGTGGTCAGCCAGATAGAGAACACGAGATGCTTCTCGTTTTTTTCAGTCTCTCGAACGAGAGCCTCTCGTCGTAATTCGTCTAGTTGCGCTCGACCACGATAACATCCTCCATATATGTATATACCGAATCAACCAAGAACGAGACAATATTCTACATCTTAAGAGAAAGAGGTTTTTATCGATACATCAAATAGCCAAACTGTAAACAAAACCAAAAAAAATGTTAAAATCTTGTTTTATTTTTCGTTTTTTCAACGCGAAATGTGTATATGACAAAAATTTTATTTAAGTCTGATTAAAACGTCATTGCAAGAAAATTGTCTTTAAATTTCAATCGAAACAAAACGAAAAAATGTAAAAATTTCATTTTTTTTTTGTATTTTCGTCTTTTTTTAATACGAAATTTGTATAATATGACACAAATTTCATCTGAGGCTGATTGAAACGACATTGCAACAAAAATTGTTTTAATATCTCAATTAAAACAAATTTTCTTGTAATTTTGCTCAAAATCTGAAAAAGTTTTCATCTAAATTATAAAAAATGTAAAAATCAAATTTTTTTTTGTATTTTCGTCTTTTTTTAATACAAAATTTGTATAATATGACACAAATTTCATCTGAGGCTGATTGAAACGTCATTGCAACAAAAATTGTTTTTATATCTCAATTAAAACAAATGTTCTTGTAATTTTGCTCAAAATCTGAAAAAGTTTTCATCTAAATTATAAAAAAAGGTTGTTACAAGATTTTTTCGCTTCTGATTTTTACAGAATTTTTTGGATCTACGTCAAAATAGCTATATAAATATAGAAACGAGACGACGAAATTTCATTCGAAGATAACGGCAAAGACGAAAGCCAAAGATGCTGAGAATGAGTCACACGGGAGAGTCGAGATTGAGAGAAGAGAGCAAGCGGCAGGGTCAAATAGGGAAGGAAGTCGGACTTGACCGACGTCGTTTGACCCACACAGCCTACCCCTTCCCCTCTCCACCCTGTCCATCTCACTGACCATATTTGGTTGATCATCTCCCGCTCTCGTTGTTGGAGCTTTCGTCCTAAGATCAACGTAGACCGACGCGAGTAACGCCGCTAAGCCGAACGCGACGACCTCATTGATCCGCGATCAATCGAATTCATTGACGCGCCGATTCGAGAATCGTTTCTTCAAAGCGATCGCGTTCGACGGATTTTGTTCTTTATCCTCGAACGAACCGCGAGTGCACATGCGATTAGTCACCTCGCAATCACGTTCACAAAGTCCCGAGAAAATGCAACCAAACGCATTGAACACGGAACAAAATAGAAATAACGGGAAAACGAGTTCGTCAACCTCGATTCGTCCGATAAAAATCAATATCTCGTTTAAATCGCGAAAGATCGCGATGAAAATGATTCACAGGTCGTTTCGATTATTTTTCTACAAGGCGTTATAAACCAAAAGACGATAAAATTGTCGAAAATATCGAAATACAAATTTTTAACAAAAATTACTAGGCAAAAATCCCTAGACAAATTCCCCTAGGTAATTTACATTCCCATCCATAAAATCATTCTTACTCTTATATTACAATAAACAAAATCTCGTAACTTTCTCTCATTTATAAATATTCCCTATCGATCGCGATTCCTTCATTACCGACTGCCGATAACCCAGAAAGAAAAATACAACAATCTCGATAATCCTGATAAAAAGTAGCTGACTGGAGGTTTTCATACGTACAAAAATGAATGTCGAATCGACGTCGGATGAGCCCAGCGTCTCGTTTCAGCGGTTGGGCATACGTGGTCTGAGTTTAAACGCGAGTAAACGACGAAGAAGCTTTTAGAGGCCTCAGGTGGTGGTGGCAGGCCTGACGGTGATATTATTTTAGTGGCGACTGCCACAGGCAGGCCAGGGGCTGCTCTCTCGTCCGAAGAGAGTGTAGGGTGAGGAGGGGGATGAAGGGGGGGGGGGGTCGGGGGGAGGGCACAGATTGCTTCGGTGCCCCTCTCCCTCCTCAAACCGATCGACTACGTCTCTCGACGTCCTCTTATCGGCCAAGGTTCTTCAAGCGTATCAGATCCTAATCAACGAGTTCGAATCAAACGTTGCGCAAGAAAACGATGCATTTCGTTTCATCGACAAAACGCGATGCTCAATTCTCGTCGCTGACGTTCGACGTCCGATCGCTATCGATCTCTGCATCGATCGGACTACCATTTTTCATTTCCTTTTTTTTTTATTGATTTCTCGGAACTCGGACGAATTAACGATTCGTTTAAATCCAACCGGGATTATCTTCGACCCAAAGTTCGTCGAACCTCGAGGTCGTTGAACGACCGAGAAAGAGAGAGAGAGGGAGAAAACAAAATCATGAAACGCCAATGACCGATACGAATCGTGCCCGTCAATTTTATCAGATGCAAAAAAGCAACAAAGGAGAAAGAAAGAAAGAAATGCGAGATCGGACGAAGTCTGCAATTTTTCTCACGAATTTTTGCATATTCTCAAGAATGTTGTTTTTCTTTTTTTCGTTTTTTTTCACTCTTTCTTTTTTTCCTTCTCGAATTCAATTCGAATCTGCCGAAAAGCTCGGGGGGGTCTTCGTGGAAAATGGGAATGGTTTTTTCTCTCTCCATCCTCGTTTTTTTTCCTTCAGTTTTCTTGCGGTTCTCGCAAGGAGAAGGGACACGACGCTTCGATCGTCGATCGGTCTAAAGGGGGAATGTATATTCGCGCGGATCCAATGCTCTTCATCGTGTCTGTGCTGGTTCGTATCGCGGGGTGTGCCCGCGCGCGCTCGATCCGTTCTTTGATATGCTGACGGGGTAAATTATCAATTCAGATGAGGGAGCGAAGCGTTCGGTAGGAGGACACACGAGGTAGCGCCGATATATAAGCAACGTGTAAGAGGATGCGCGCCTACGTATATTTATATATGCGAGGAGCAGTTGGCATGGCCTCGGTCGTTTTGGTAAAACAGCGCCGTTTGATCTGGGACTCGACCCTGAACGACGTGCCCCCGGGCGTTTTCCGCGTCAACCTACGGGACTATCTCTCTCGGGAATAAATGTATGCGTATGCAGAGACGAGCACACCCAACGAGAGAAAAGAAAAATGATTAGCGCGCAATGTCGATTCGTCGGGAATTGAACGAGCGACGAGCGTTTCTCGAGTTGGAAGAAATCGCGTTTCGCCATTTGCATTAGTGAGAGAGGGTTGAAAATTGTTACTTTTTTTACGAGTTTGTACACGATAATAGGGTTTTTTTTTCAATTTTTATCATTTTTGGGAAAGGAAAGAGAGAAAGAGAGAGAGAGAAAGAAAAGAAAAATGATTTTATGGAAAGTAAATGATTTATCTATAAATTAATTTATTTTTTTGATTTGAAACAATTTTATTACACTATCGATAGAAATTTATCAATATTTCCAGCGGTCTCGAATAAATTCTATTCAACGAGTCCGAATTTCACGATACTAATTTCAAAAAACAATTATTAAATCGATTCAAAAGATGTTTTCTCAAAAATTTCCAATTTACAAAATAAAAAAAAAACAAGTCGCAAACTTCATCAAAAATCCGCAATTCTTTATTAATCGACGCCCATCGCATCAAAGAAGTTCGTCCAAAACGCCAACCAAAATCCTTCTCAGCCACGAAGATCAAAGATTTGATCGTGTACAACGTCCTCGAGTGATTTCGCCTCGAGAAGCGGCGACTCGCCAGTCTACGTTTTATGTGGATAGATCATCGTGATCTTCCCGGAAACCTTCGTCGTTCGCCCTTTTATTTTTTCTCCTTTACGAACCGAGAGAGGGTCGTCGGCCCGTCGCGACGTCACGCGCCGACTTGTGTTATAAAAATTAATCGTTTTGCCCAGTTTTCTAATTTCTCGCCCTCGTACGCGCCGTTCCCTCTCCCCTTTTTCCCTCATCCTTCCCCATCCTCCCCACCCCCCTATCCTCAACAAGGCATACACACCGAAATTGGTTTGTATGCTCTGACCGTGTGCGACATCAAAACTATAGTCAAACATTGCCACCGTCATTTTCACTCATACATGCATTTTCATATTTCACATACACACACACACACACGAACATATATATATATGTACGTGTGTATGTGAAATATAAAAATGCAGTACATACATATATATAGATAAATATAGATATAGATATAGATCTCTCTCTCTATATATAATATATATATATAATAGAGAGATAGAGAGAGAGAGAGAGAGAGAGTGAGAGAGAGAGAGAGAGAGAGAGAGAGAGAGAGAGAGAGCCTTCTCTCTATTATATATATATGTAATAGAGAGGGAGAGAGAGAGAGAAAGAGAGAGAGAGGGAGAGAGAGAGAGAGAGAGAGAGAGAGAGAGAGAGAGAGAGAGAGAGAGAGAGAGAGAGAGATAAATATATATGATATTAGGTGCGGCACACGAGGCGATACGAATGTGCTGCGATCATATGCGGGCTTGCACACGCACATGCACTTACACAGCTGTGTATAAATGTACTTCGGACCGACAACAACCAAACTAGCCTGACTCTCGCCGTAATAGTTCTCTCAAAGCTTCCACTCTCGTTTATTCGCTTCTCCTTCTTTCTCATATATAACGCAATAATCATTTAATTCCGGCAGTCGTACGCGCAGCGGTTGGCGCCAAGTCAATCTAAGCCAACCGGATATGCCTCTCTCGTCTGCTCCTCTACGTTCTCTCTCTCTCTCTCTTTCTCTCTTGTTTGGCCACTGACGTAATCGCTTCGAAGATCGCCATATATATATATATATATATATATATATATGTACGTATCTACAGAGTGATTCATATTTATTGAAACGATCGTAGCGTTGTTGAAAATGCGAGGTTTTATTTTTTTGTTTTTTTTTCTCTTCGTTTTTAGTCTTCTTCTTGCTTTTTTTTCCTGGTTGATTTGTAGGAATGGGAATCAGCGTGAAGGGGACTTGAAACGTTTGAACGAGTTGCATTCGAATTATTGTTTGGGGAGATAAATTGAATTGTGCTTGAATCGAGAAGATAAATTTTATTTTTTGGATTTGAAACTTTTTTCTTTGTTTCTGTTGACTTTTATTTGGGGATTGGAGAATTTTGTTTTTGTTTATTTAGGAAGGTGAAGGAGTGTTATGATTTTGTACGAGCCTGTAGATGCTTGTGTGTTACGGCAGAGACAAAGTTGATGTACCTAAGCGCCGACTCCTGACCGACTAATTCACTAATCCATTCGACCAATTTCCACGGGCTCTTCGAGCGAGCTATAGGGAATGGAACGAGAGGCATCCAATCTTCCCAATTTCCAGTATCTCTCTCTCTCTCTCTCTCTCTCTCTCTCTCTCTCTCTCTCTCTCTCGCTCGTTTCTGATTATATGCACATATATATATGTGTGTACGTAGACGTTCTTGATAAGGAAAAAAGAATGACAAGTTCGCGAGTCTCCTCGCTCCCAACAACATCCAAATTTTCCCCCGAGAGATAAAAACAAATTCGCAAATTTTTTAATTTATTACAATAATTGAAATTCAAATCAACATCAAACTCTTCTTACAAAGACTGTTCTCTCAAATCCACTGTGAAATAATGAAAACAATACAAAACTAAAAAAATACTCTTTATTTTGATAAGGAGATTGACAATTTTTCATAGATACAAAAAAGAGGTAATAACAATTTTCAAATAAATATCGCTGTTATAAATCAAGAACATGGGTTATACTAGTTTGCAGTCTCGTGGAGTTGATCACGAGTCGCGTGAAACTGCTAATGAATATCGGTCCTAAATATCAGTCCACAGGGAGTCGAGAGTAGAGCAGTACGAGTGAGAGAGAGAGAAAGAGGGAGCGAGAGAGAGAAGAGGGAAGGGGATGAAAATATTCCAGGGGTATTATCCTTCTCTCTCTCGGTGCATATGCCTGTATATTATGGGGGATTACACATCCTAGTTCACCCCTATATATATATATATATATATAGTCGGTGGTTCGGACTCGACTCAGCCCCTATATATAGCGTAACTATACCGTCGCTTGCGCACACGTCGGTCGTAGCCCTCGAGTGTGTGTCGAAGGGTGTAAAACTCGCTACTGTACGCATTTTGCTGTTTCTATATATGTGTATATATATATATGTATATATGAAGGGAAACGACGCGGAACGCGTGCGGCGAGGCGGTCACGCTCGTTTGTCCTTGCGTTAATTCACGACGAAAGGGCCATACCCGACGATGAGGTGGAGATACGCAGGGGGGTCCCATATGGTCGATCTCCCACCATGCAGAAAGTCCGTTGTGTTTTTCCACCGAAAGTGATCCCTGAGCTTCCTCTCTCTCTCTCTCTCTCTCTCTCTCTCTCTCTCTCTCTCTCTTTTATTTATATTTAATATTTTCATTTATTTCTTATACTTATACAAAACTTTATTTTATTTTGTATTTTTAAATATATTTTCTAAGATTTTTGAAAAAATTGTGAAAAATATTAGAGAAATTATTTTTAAAGTTAGAATTTGCCGGAAAGAAATTCTAGGGCATCAGAATAAATAAATCAATCAATCAATCTCTTTTTCTCTCTCTTATTGATAGTTACTAGTATGTCTTGCGCTGTTTTTAGTTGTAATTTGTTATCTGATTTTGATTTTATTTTGATTTTTGTAAATTAATTGAAACTCATTATACAATATTGTAAATTTACCCCAGAGTCAGTGAGTCTCTCTTCTTTTTCTTGATTCGAACGTCTACTAGCGAGGATTCAATATTATTTCCTCTTTCGACTTATTGAATTCTAAACGATGAAGAAAAAATTCAATTAACACGAACTGCAACGCCACTTTTAAAAACATAAACAAAAATGGAAAATTTTCGTATTTTACATTTTAGATATTTCATTAATGATAAAAGTAAACGTCGATGAAGGGAATGTTTATTTTTCACAGAAAGATTCGATCTTGCGAAAATCTATAACGGCACAGAGCCGTGAACACGATCGACTCCGTCGATTAGATAAGACAAGTTCAAGGCGATACGAGCATATCCTTCCATATTGCGTTTTATATCAATTTTTTTCTTCTTCTTCTTCGTCATCGTATTTGTGACGAGTGACACAAATGCGTAAAAGAATTTCGCGTAGATCGATGATTAATCAATCTGATCGTAAATACATTAGTATAAATAAATTAATGAATTATTTATTTATTTCTTACTAATAAAACAATCCATTATTTATACACATATTATCATTATTATTTTTATTGACGTATCAACTCGTACAATAATTTCTCAATGAATTTATCGTCGGGATAATTAATTAACGATCTTTTTCTATCGTTATTAAATTCATTCGACGTTTCGAAATGCTCGGAAATTTTCTTTAGTTCGTTTCTTCCGTGTTTTTATTTAATTCATGAACTCGGTTAGATCGTCGGTAGTTTGCTGACCCGCAGGGGTCCATCTGTGGTGGCTTCGATCGCTCGTGAACATATTATGTATAAACTGGTAAAGTACACGGTGTCACTGGGTGCTGCTCTGTTAAGGCTGTTAATAAAAGTATACAGTGATCAGGGTTGATGTGTGTGTGTGGGGGGGGGGGGGGGGGGGGGGGTGTGGAGCGATATATTTCTCATAGCTTATCGGTGTGATCGTCTGGTGTCGCTATTTCGTCAACGTGGCGCGAGCGAGGACTATATATATATGACAGTCACCCACATATAATTTCCAATTGCCAAAGACAATCACTAATAAGTTGGCTCTCTCCCTCGATTGAGGGCGCGTGAGTCACTACTCACGCTCTCATGGACACGATCACCCGGGACTAGACGTACAAAAACAAAACAAGACACCGGCGAAAATTTTAATAGTCTCGTCTAGCGATCTATTAAAAACAAAAAATCTCAACCGCTTCCGAGGACGATTCTTGAAAAATAAATTTATTTTTTGGAACTTTATTCCTTTTATTTTGATTGTTTGTTATTTAAAAAAAGGATGGATGCAATTTTGGATATTTGAGGGTGGAGAATAAGTACAAAAGAAAATGTAAATGAAAATATTGTTAAACTGAAACAAAACAAGACACTGAAGAAAATTTTAATAGTCTCGTTTAGCGATCTATTAAAAACAAAAAATCTCAACCGCTTCCGAGGACGATTCTTGAAAAATAAATTTATTTTTTGGAACTTTATTCCTTTTAATTTTATTTTTTTTTGTTTAGGAAAAGGATCGATGGAATTTTGAATATTTGAGGGTGGAGAATAAATATTTAAAAAAATGTAAATGAAAATATTGTTAAACTGGGTTAAATATTTTGGAAAATTGTTTTTTTTTTATTTTACAAGTGTTTTTGGTGTAAAATAGATTGTTTTTTTAAATAGCTTTTTCCTATAATTTTGTTCCCCTCCGCCATAGGATTTTTTTCTATTTTCCCTCTCTAGGGAGTGAGTGAGAGAAAGAGAGAGAGAGAGAGAGAGAGAGAGAGGGAGAGAGAGAGAGAGAGAAAAGCGTGAACGAGCTAGGAGCTCGTGAGTAATTTTTTCAGAGAAGATAGAACGGCCTCGGGGCTCGCGCGCATCTCTGAGAAAGACCTCGAGGGAACGGAAAACGCGAACGAAGTGAGCGAGTATGATTGATGCGGCTCCCTTCTCACCCTCTCTCTCCCTCCCTCTCTCTCTCTCTCTCTCTTCATCTCTCGTTCTTTCTCTCTCTACGTTTTCTTGGAAAAAGTCTAGTGTCGCGTCGGAAAAGAACTCTCGAGCTTTTCCTTCGGGTGTTTCACATCGTGTAGGAGCGCGACACGCCTACAATACACACATATATGTATATATACGACACGAAGAGTCATCTCGGGGACGAAAAGCCCTAACGTGAGATACGTGCGTCGTAGGGGATGCTGCCAGTTTACTATACGCCGTTACTACTTCATAGGAAACCTCCGCGAATGGCACGACGAATCCTAAAAAGCTTCGACGAAACTCACCCCCTCCAATTTCATGCCGACATTGAAAAAATGTCCCTAAAAATAATACGTATCTTTGCTTTTTCATGAATTTTTGTATTATGAAAATTCACGTCGAAAATGAATGATTTTTAATAACAAAAAATGTCAGGGAATACGGGATGATTTTTTTAAGGGATGGTTATAGTAAAATTTGCGAATTCAATCCATTTCTGTCGAGAACTTGGAATAATCGTTATAAAAAATTTCCTTAAAGGTCAAAAACGACGAAAAAATCAAAATTGAATTTTTGTTGTCTAGTAAAAAAATAATAACTTTGTCTCGACGTGAAATATTTGCATATTTCAAACGAAACGTACACATCAAATGTTATTGAATATAAATAATACCGACATTAAGAAAAAATGCGCCTAAAAAAATACATATCTTTGCTTTTTCATGAATTTTTTAATTATAAAAATTCACGTCGAAAATGAATAATTTTTAATAACAAAAATATGTCAAGGAACAGGGGATGATTTTATTTGAGGGGTGGTTATTCTAAAAATTGCGAATTAAATCCATTTCTGTCGAGAACTTGTAATAATCATTATCAAAAATTTCCATAAATGTCAAAAACGACGAAATAATCAAAATTAATTTTTTTCCTCCAATTAAAAAACAATAATTTTATTTCAACGCGAAATATTTGCATATTTCAAACGAAACGTACGTATCAAATATCATTGAGCATAAATAACACCACGTGTTGATGTGCAAAGAAAATTTTAAAGTATCACACAACACACTCGTGTTATTAGATAAAAATATTCACCGATCCTTATCGATTTTTGTTTCATTCCCATCCGCGTGATCCGTGAAATTTTACGCCGAGCGGAAACAATCGACGTTTCGATAAAAAAAACGAGCACGATTAAGATCGCTGAAACAAAAAATACGATCCGTAGATCGAACTAAGCGTCATATTTACGAATACAAACGTATATAAATATTCAATATACACAAAAAGAAAACAAATCCGTCGTCGTTCTTCTGTAATTACCCTTCCGTCAAATCGCGAGCGGTGATTCAGTGAAAAAGCCTTATCGATCATAATCTCGAGAAAAAGAATAGAGATTCGATCGGATATGGAAAAAGCTGTCAGTCGATCGATTAAATTTTCAGTCTGCGTTTAATTTATCATCCTTTTGTTTTTTTTCTATTTCCATTTAAATTGGAATATTTTATCGACGCTCAATATTATTCTCGTATATTTCGATCTCTCGATCTATTCGTTGGAAAACAATCGCGAAAATCCATCGAACGTTGGATCGAATTCGTTCAACGTAAACGATCGATTAGGAAAATTCGAAAAATTGTCTCGAGTTTGCGAGAGTTGGAGGAGGGGTGCGTTTACCGATTGACGCGCAACCCTCGTCGTATTTTATACAACGCGCCCTGAAAATATAAATATATATTCTCGATAAGCCTGACCCTCCAAAGGATCGATAGAAACGAACGTGTTTCACTCGACTCGGTTATTGCTAACAATAGATGGGATCAATAATTCTGATTCTCGTATTAATATATGTATATATCGATATACTATTTTAATATATATGCCATAGACACCCCGTCTGAGCTATTTGTATATCAACACGTGTACGGACAGCCACGGTTAACTTTTCTGATTGATCGAGGGGAGGAAGCGACAGAGACCGAGAGAGAGAAAGAGAGAAAACGAAACGTAAACAAACAAGAAAAAATAAATAGACCGGATTTATCGTTTTTCAAATACGAATTTGATAACTGGCGCGACGCTTTGCCCGATAAGACATCGAAGAGTCGTAATAGACGAGGGGTCCTTCCAATCCCAAGCGTTGCCCAAAATATCGCGTTTCACCTGTCTCGAATTTAAATGCGAGCAAATATTCCACAATATTTCAAAAATTTTAATGTTATATATATAATATCAAAAAATTAATATAATCCACCGAATGTCAATTTAAGAAAAATATCAGAGGCATTAATTACTTTATAATTCTTTCAAAAAGTTCACCCCAATCGCGCCATTTTAATTATTCTCCTTCTCTCGTCTTGGATTTAAATGCAAGCAAATATTTCAAAAATTTTAATGTTATATATAATATCAAAAAATTAATATAATCCACCGAACGTTAATTTAAGAAAAATATCAGAGGCATTAATTACTTTATAATTCTTTCAAAAAGTTCACCCCAATTGCGCCATTTTAATTATTTTCCTTCTCTCGTCTTGGATTTAAATGCAAGCAAATATTTCAAAAATTTTAATGTTATATATAATATCAAAAAATTAATATAATCCACCGAACGTTAATTTAAGAAAAATATCAGAGGCATTAATTACTTTATAATTCATTAAAAAAGTTCACCCCGATTGCGCCATTTTAATTATTCTCCTTCTCTCGTCTTGAATTTAAATGCAAGCAAATATTTCAAAAATTTTAATGTTATATATAATATCAAAAAATTAATATAATCCACCGAACGTTAATTTAAGAAAAATGTCAGAGGCATTAATTACTTTATAATTCTTTTAAAAAGTTCACCCCAATCGCGTCATTTTAATTATTTTCCTTCTCTCGTCTTGGATTTAAATGCAAGCAAATATTTCAAAAATTTTAATATTATATATAATATCAAAAAATTGATATAATCCACCGAACGTTAATTTAAGAAAAATGTCAGAGGCATTAATTACTTTATAATTCATTAAAAAAGTTCACCCCAATCGCGCCATTTTAATTATTCTCCTTCTCTCGTCTTGAATTTAAATGCAAGCAAATATTTCAAAAATTTTAATGTTATATATAATATCAAAAAATTGATATAATCCACCGAACGTTAATTTAAGAAAGATGTCAGAGGCATTAATTGCTTTATAATTCTTTCAAAAAGTTCACCCCAATCGCGTCATTTTAATTATTTTCCTTCTCTCGTCTTGGATTTAAATGCAAGCAAATATTTCAAAAATTTTAATGTTATATATAATATCAAAAATTAATATAATCCACCGAACGTTAATTTAAGAAAGATGTCAGAGGCATTAATTGCTTTATAATTCTTTCAAAAAGTTCACCCCAATCGCGTCATTTTAATTATTTTCCTTCTCTCGTCTTGGATTTAAATGCAAGCAAATATTTCAAAAATTTTAATGTTATATATAATATCAAAAATTAATATAATCCACCGAATGTCAATTTAAGAAAAATGTCAGAGGCATTAATTGCTTTATAATTCTTTCAAAAAGTTCACCCCAATCGCGTCATTTTAATTATTCTCCTTCTCTCGTCGTGAATTTAAATGCAAGTAAATATTTCAAAAATGTTAATGTTATATATAATATCAAAAATTAATATAATCCACCGAATTTCCATTTAAGAAAAATGTCAGAGGCATTAATTACTTTATAATTCTTTTAAAAAGTTCACCCCAATTGCGCCATTTTAATTATTCTCCTTCTCTCGTCTTGAATAATTGTTCTCGTTGTCCCGAGCAGGAGATAAAAAGGACGAGCTGACGTTTATCTCAGAGTGTTGTAGATAAAAGTGAAAACGTGCACCAGGACAAATATCAATCAGTGGGAGTCGAGAGAGCGAATCAGGGTGGTCGAGTGCGGTAGGAAACCGCGCAATGCCAGCTTAGCCCTGCATGGCAGTAGAGAAAACACCCTCCTGCGAGCTAGTAGTAAATGCTTACATGAACGGACCTCCTGTTCTATAAATTGTATCGGTAGTGGTGGACTTTCAAGGCGTTCGCTACTCTGCTTCCTGTTTGTGTATATATATATATATATATACAGTATCTAGTACGTGGTTTGCTATAACCCAGTAGGTACGTAACACGTAGCTTGGACTCGCTCTGTGCTCTGTCAGCAGGAGACTATACACCGAGTTTCAATGCGCCCGTGTACGGGAAACCCGTTCGAAATATCGCAGGTCAGAAAAGAAAAGTAAGAATTGTTCTTCATTTGTTGAGGCAATATGGATCAAAAAAATCTCATTAAATAACTAATTTAAACTGCGAAACATTTTCAACCAAGTTTTATAGACTTCCGATATCTAACGATATTCATGCAAGGCAATAAATATCTTATAGTAAAATGTTAGGGATAATAATCGAGTCCATTGTCGAGGGTAACGAGGATCGAATTTTTATAATAACAAAAACAAACTATAACCAAAAGTGTCCCCAAATTTTCCAAGACGAACAAGCTTTCTCATTCTACCGAATAAAACTGATTACGTTAATCAAATTTCATATTTTCATTCCCCAGATCGAATATCATATCCAAATGTTAGTTTCTCAATTTGAAAAAAAAATGTCAATTTTGGCTCCGTTATATGGAGAATAGCCTTGGCTGACCCGCATTGCCCTTATCTTCTCGAAATGTCGTCGTATATAGCGCTAATACACATATATAAATATATATATACATATATATATATATATATATATTTATATATACGCAACGGTGGGTTGTTGCAGCGTCGAGCTTTCGGCACACTTGTGTACGTACGCTCGAGCGGGGGTGGAAAATAGCGAGAGATAGTACGAGTGAAGCGATCGAGTTTCGTGGTGATGGGGTAGGGATGAAAATGGGCGTGAGTCGGAGAGCGTCGGTAAGGGGCGTGGCCTGGGTTGAAAATCCCGGTTGCCTTTCTATCCTACGTTTCTCTCTCGTACGCGCGTTATCTTTATCTCGCTCGGTTCACCCTATCGCCCGTCTCTTCTCTCGCTTGCTCTTACTCACTCTCGCGCGGTCGCGTTCTCATCCACGACGATTTTACCCCCCTCGTACCCACCGTCCAACGAATAGCCTCTACCCCTCTCTCTCTCGCATCGTCGGGATCTCGGTCGCTCGCGCTTCCCATTCGCTCTCCTCGTTTCATCAACGTGTTACCCCGCGCGCCACTGCGTACGTCGAGGCCTCTCGCTCTAGACGCGACTTTGCGTTCCGTCATCGCCGCGCGCGCGACCGTCACGGCAGAAAGCGCGACGGGGTTCTGCCTCGCGCTATCGGAGATCCGTTAAACGGCAGTCGGTGTTCTCGTCGCAGACCGCTATAAACGTCGCCTCTTCCTGTTCTCCTACCTTTTTTCTTTCTTCTCGTTCTCTCTATCCTCGCTCTCTCCCTCTGTTTCTCTCTCTCTCTCTCTCTCTCTCTCTCTCTGTCACTCACACGAACACAATCGTATACACTCGCACCAACCCCCTTCCCACAACGTTGTCGGGAGAGAGGCTGAGGAAAATAAAATAAAAAAAAAACAATCAACGTTCGGGTGAGAAAATCGAAGCGGTGTAAACCGCGGTTTGTGTCACTTTTACGCATTCCGGTCTCACGCGTGCACCGACGACTTACACCCATCGCGACGCTGCGTCGCTCCACCGAGAAGTGTAGTGCGCGGTCTATTCGTCGACCGGACAAACAAAAAGCTCGTTCGTTTATTCGTTGGACTTTGCGAAGAAAAGTTGTCGAGAGTTAAAAGAAAAGAAAGATCGTGGAGGAGGGTTTGTCTCAGACAAAGTGTCATCCCTCGTCCGGATCGAAACTTTGAATCGCGGGTGTAATTTTTAAGACGGAAATATTCGAGGGTGTTTCGGAAATGGCGTGAAAAGCTCGTGTGAGCTGAAAAAGGATTGCTTCGCTGTTGTTTTCTTTCGATCTTTAAAACCGTCGTGTTCTTTTCGGCAATATTGATCGAGGGCTAATTTAAATTTTGGTTTTTTCTTTTTTCTTTTTCATTCATGAGGTGTGCATAAGTGCTGAGCCTTTCAGGAGGCTCGGACTATCGCGTAATTGTTTATATATACATATATATTGAACAAAGTTTGAAAAAATGATGGAAGTTCAGCAACAACACTCGCCGGTCGGGGTCGGACCTTTGGATTTTTCACGTCGCGGCGTCGCCGAGGCGTCGGCCTTTCGTGTCGTTAAACCCAAACAACCACCCACGTCTCTCGCACATCAGCAAACGCATCCGAACGAGACGAACAACAATGACAATCGTCACGAAAATACGCAAGTTCCGATCGAGACTACTGGTATGTCGTTTGAAAAACGAAAAAAAAAAACAATTTTTCTCTAGGAGTAAAAGGGTTGAAAAGGGTCGAAGGGGGTAAATGACAATTTTTATTTCAGATATGTCGGATCGATGATTGTAATTTTTGTAACGACGAGGAAAACTTGCGGAAAGAATCGCTCCGTCGTATCGCGGATACGTTTCTTTTTTTACCGTCGCTCGGCAGACTGGAACAGTTTTTTTTGCTTCTTCGCTTCGCCTCTTGTGTTTCATCCTATGAAAAATTCTTTCGCCGTTTCGTAGCTTTCTCCACCTGTCGCCTGTTCTCACGTAAAAAAATCTCGCGAGTACAAGCTGTCAGACGGTTTTCTTCGGTTTTTTTTCTCGGGGAAATTACGTACACGCGAATTTGTTTTTTGTTTTATCACTCTCGTGAAGATAACGAGACTGTTGTTCAAGTGTCGAGCTTAAATCGGGGCTGGGCGTTATGAGTGTTGTCATTTTTGTAATGTCCGGGAGACACGAGATTCGTGAGTGGAGAACGTCAATAACAATTTTTTTCGAGCGTTTTCTTTTTTTGATAAATATCGACAATTTAAATTATCAAAGGGTTGATGGCTTTTGGGGGATGATTTTTCAGATTTCGTTTCTTCATCTATTTTCAAGATTTCTGCGCTAAAATATAATTTATTGAATTTTTAGGACGAATTTTTGTTTCATAAATATCAATTTTTCCCAGAGTTTCCCAGGGTTGTAATAGTTAAGGGTTGAAATTATAATTTTCCTTTCGGTGATTATTTTTCTAGAATTATACCCGAGGCGTAACTCTGAATATTAACAGCTTCGATTTTTCGGTAAATATCGATCGGTGAAAGGAAGAAAAAGCGTTGAAAGCGATAGGGGATGTTTTTTTTGCGATTCTTTTTCGTCGTTCGAATGTGTGTATATCTATCGCCGAGGCCTCGTCGGTTAACAACTCTCGTCTCCTGTCATCACGGGCTTCCATTACCTGCCCATTAACCCCGAGGGATGCAAAGGGGTTGGTTGCATTGTGTGGAGAGAGCTTTCACCCCCTCCTCATCCCTCCTTTTTCCCATCATCCCTCGTCTCCCTCACTGTAACGAGCACTGCCTGCATCGATAGTATTTCCACCCCCGACATCGAACGAGAGCTTGCAACACCTGCATCCTCCACTTCTCACCCCGTAAGCTCTCTGCACACACAAATTCTCTCGTTCGACAATTTTCACTCTCGTAGTTTTTCGAGCCAACCCCCAACACACCGTGTCCCTGTAACTCTCGGCCAATACGGAATTCCGTCGATTGAGATTTTCAAACTACGAACGAAACAAAATAAAGAAATCGACGAATTCCAATATTTTCGATTATTATTTTTATCAATTATTTTTCCTGCTGATTAGAAAAAATAGGAAAAATATATTTAACTGTAAAAATCATCTCCTAAATGACTCGAGTATTGACAATATTGTCATCATTATTAAACTACATTATTGTTAGAGCACAATTTTTATTTACGCGTTTTTGTAAGAAATAATTGAGAAAACCACCCCTCGCGAACTCCAACAATTTCTCATGCCCTTCGTACTTTTCTCACGCAGTTTGAAAATTAAAAATCTTATTAATCGCTGTCTTAATCACCCTCGTTAATTATCTTTTCACTCAAGCTCTCAAGAATCCTCCAAAAACCACCCCCCGGCGAATCTTAACTACTTCAACCCTTGGAAAGTCATAAAATTTGCGTGTTGTATCCAACTGTGACAGCCTGTTTTTCTGTTCTCTCGAGTTAAAATAAAGAATGGAAGAATTGCGTTAATGGAAACGAGTCGAACTAAATTGTGGAAAGTTGGTGGTAGACAGAGAGAAAGAGAGAGAGGGTTGACGAGAACGGGGTGAGTTATAACGTAGTCGTGCCGGAGAGGCGAACGTTGCGTGCACAGGTGCGTAGGGCAAGCCCCGAGCTTAATACCGTTCAACAGGTGAAGGGGATGGATGAAGCATTAGACGATGCTTGGCCGCTCGCTATGTAACAACACGCCTCTATATCGGCCCTTTCTATCTGTCTCGCTCTCACGTCGCGCTAATACCCGTCACGGTAATCGGGCTAACAGCTCAACGCAATAATATCAACCCTACGCCGCTTGTCGGAGACCGCCTAAACGGTTTAAGCGCTATAATTGCCAGGTGAATGGCAGGCGATCGTTTCTCCACGGGAATTTCGTCACTCCTTTGTCTCTATACGTGACGTATTTACACATACGCACCCACATATGTATATGTATATAAAAACACACACAATTTTTCTCGTATAGATTTATTTCAATTCCCAAAAAAACACAAAAGAAATCCAAGTTTTATCGAAATTTCGTCGATAAAAAATGATGGTTATCTCTTATTTCACGCCCGAATTCTCGAGGTTCATTATGTCAGATGTGTCTTTGTATCTATTGTGAGCGTATCGTTGCGATAACGATAAATCATAATGTCTTAGCACACGTATATAGTTTGTATTAGGCAAATGAGTAACGACCTTAGAATCTATTTTCTACGGGCTATCAAAAATTTGTGAATAATGACGTATGGATTTAATCAAGTGTCGATCGACGGAATAATTTAGAGATTGAATGATTTTCTTGGCTAAGGTGAACTTTGTTTCATTTTTGTCATACGTATGTCGTAATAAAAATTTAACGCATGCCAATGCGTCGATGCGTGTAAATGTATATACAGATGATAGATTTGCATGACAATTGCGACGCGAGTCATTGATTTTGATTCACAATGAGATTTTGATAAATTTTCCACGCCTACCTGGGCACGTACCCAAGAATTATCTTCGCACGTAATCAGCGCACGATTCTTCCCCAGTTCGATCACGGAATATTAATCACACCTTCGTATCATTAAATCCTAGTTTCTTTTTTACATAATCTCCCCGAAATTTGTTAAATTGACGTATTTCATTAATATAAAAAAAAAGTAATTAAAAACCAATTATAATTTGTTCGTAACTCAATTCTTTACATATATATTTTGTTCACCCTGTGGTAAATATTTTTCAATATTCTCCATGGTGCGTCACAATCGTTTTTACTTTTTCAATCTTTTCTCCCCCCCCCCCCCCCCTCTCTGTCTCGGTAACGCAGAAATCACGCTGGATTTACAGTTTATAGATTTACGATCCTACCGATAGCGATGGGTAAGCGATACGTAAACAAAACTCGGGCATTGAGGGATAAGCGACTTCTCTCTCTCTCTCTCTCTCTCTCTCTCTCTCTCTCTCTCTCTCTCTCTCTCTCTTTCCCTCTCTCTCTCTCTCTCTCTCTCCCTCTCTCATATCGCAACGGTTCACATTCATACCTGTATCACCCATATAGTAAACCTACACCCCACCCTCCACCCCCCCTCCATACACACACATACATAAATCTATATAAACATACAGCTGCAACGATGCACGATGTCAATGCCAGCTGACAAACACAACGTGGTCGATCTCGGCGTCGTAGTCGCCGTCGTCGTACGTCGCAGCGAGAACGCGTTATCAACATCGCGATCCTCTCAGCCCCCTTCGCGTCTCGCATCATCGAGGGGCCTCCATATAGGAAAATATATGATTTATTCCCTCGGTAATCCGTCGGCCAGATAGCTTTGCGGCATTGCTCTTTCGTTGCAAACTTACATATATACACGTACATATATATATATATGTATATGTATATATAGGTAGGGCTAATCTATATACACACCTCGCTGCTGATGCGCGCCTCTCGCGCGTCCACGCGGTCCCGTACACATCCCTATCTTTCACAGATTATCCCGGTCGGTTCTTATTGCCCTGGATTACCTGATTTTTTTTCACACACTCTTCGTTCCATTTTTGTTCAGGTTTTTTTTTTGTTCAAACTCGCATTCGCCTTTTCTCAGCCGCGGAGATATAACGAGAGACTTGGTTTTACCGCGACGTCGAACGACGCGTGAGTCTGATTCATCGACACGTGGTCACACGGGGTTGGGAAAAATATTTCTTATGTTCACTCGTTTGTCGGTCGTGTAAAATTGTCAGTTTTTTTTTTATTTTCGTCATAATTCCTGGCAATAATTTTCTTTAATTATAACGATAGTAATAATAATAATACTAAGTAATAACAATAATAATAATAGTGAACTCTCGAGGGTACGAGGTTCGTTGGAGGGAAATTTAGTAAGGGATGAAAAGGGAGAAAGAAAAGTGAGAAAGAGTCAGGGTGGTAATGGTCGAGGGTAGGTCGGTTGATAAATCGAGTACTACAGGCCCTTATTTCTAATAAAGACGCTCTTGTCGAGGGGTTGATCTCTTTCGCGCAAGGTGAATACGAAATTTCCCGCATTTTGTGTGTGTGTGTGTGAGTTTTTTTTTCCCTTTCTCGACTTTTCTTCCCTCATCGGTCTCCGGTGTTTCGCGTGTTTGAAATGCGCGGAGTCTCGTCTCGTCTCTATTCGCGCTGTCGTAATCGCCCGAAGAAAAATCTCAAGTCGTTCGTGACGTGTTACAGATGGCTGCAACGTACGTCTCATGTTCCCGAGGCTCTGGGCACCTTTCGTCAATTCCAACGAGATCACGACGCTTCCTCAACTACGTAAAAATAATACAGGTACGTACGTTTACTGGAGAATTATTATCATCCCTTATTTCGCAACCCTCGTACATTATTGTTTTTAACAATTTTCCTGTTAATTGCTTACGAACTTAATTCTTAAATTAATCGTATCTCGATGCGAGCGACGAACGTTGGCGAGAAAGTCGTCGGGTGCCGGGGAGACGTTGACACTTTTTTTTTATCGGACAATATCAAGGGACAATGTTTCGACGCCAGGGCGACGTATATATAGTTATAAAAGCAAGCCCGCTTCCTATACTGGACCCGGATGACGCCGACTTTTTTTTTGTCTTTATCAATCATTAAGTCCGACCGGTTGTGTCCGATGATTGGGATAAATGGTAGCACGCGTCATCTAACGTGTGTACCCGACTATCTCCCTTCCTCTCTCACTCTCTCGGACTCTAGATCGTCTTTTTTTCTCTTCGCAGTTTCTCCATCTCGGTCATTTTTATACGATGTCTTTCGAGTCTGAGAGAGAGAGAGCTAGCAAAAGAGAGAGCGAGTGAGAGAGAGAGAGAGAGAGAGAGAGAGAGAGAGAGAGAGAGAGAGAGAGAGAGAGAGAGAGAGAGAGAGAGAGAGAGAGACGGGGAGAGAGAGAGAAAGAGAGCGTTAAGCTTTTTCTCGTGTCTTTGTCTCTGCCTCCCCCGCGAACGCCGCGCTTGCTTGCCGTCACCCCAATTGGAGCAGATTAGAGGCGCAACATACAGGGATTCGGTCGGTGCGGACGGACGAGCGCGCGAGCGCAGCGGTCCCTTTGTACTCTCGCGGGCGCGCAATCGGTTCTCTTATACACACCGCTCTTTCTCTCTCTCTCTCTCTCTCTATCTCTTTCGGTCTTGTCTGTGCGTTGTCGGGCGAACGGTCGGTCGGTCGGCGAGTGTACCTACCCTGAATTAGTAACGTCTTGTCATGTTAAACGCTCCCACATACGACATCTCGTACCCACAGCACCTCGGGCACGTGACCGCGGTATACCATTTCTTTTTTTTCTCGCCCATCCACATTGATTGGTGACCAACGGGTTGGTTTCTCTACTCTTTAATCTTTCGTTTCCTTCTTCTTTTTTTATATTCGTGTGTCGGGAGAAATTAATCCGCGTGACGGAAAAAAAATATCGATTTTTTTAACGAGGTAAATCCACTTTGCATTGAATTTCGCGAATTGTTTGAAAGAAAGTACAGAGACAAATACGAGGTAAGAAAATATTTGAATTTTCGAATATTTTCAACTGTACTGCGTCAAATTTTTGTTAATAACATACAAATGTGAGAAAGAGAAACGGAATTTAAGTTCCAATTAGTTAACTCTTTGCGAAACGATTCGAATTTTTCGTAAACGATTAATTCGTTTCGAGCGTTGTTAATTTGAAAAAAGCTATAAAGTAACGAACAAAAGAGTCGGTTAACGTTGACGCGAGGAGCCGAGGGAGATGAGAAAGAAAGAATGAAAGAAGTAAAGAAAAAAAACCGAGAAACATTTTAAGTGCATAACAGCGCTTTAATAGCGGCAGATCACTACGCAGTAAACGACTGACGGACGACAGAGGATTAAAGTTGCCCGGTTAACTCGATCTAATTGTTCCCCTCTCTCGCTCCTTGCTTTTGGCCTTCCTTCGTTATTTCCACCATCGTTCCGTCACCATCATCCTGTCCGTTTTTTTCGTATTTCTTTACCCGCAGACTTTCCCCACCGACAGATCTGTCGCGAATCGACGCGAGTAACACAAAAAGAATACGCCGAGGGTAAGTCGTACGAGAAACAAAAAATTGAAAGTAAAAAAATCGTCGCGTTACGACGAGAATCTGGCGAAATCCGGCCCGCGTAGATCCCGGACACCGCGGTCGAGCTTCGAGCGAATCTTGGCCATCTGGCGGTAGATCTCTCGACGTCGTCGTCGACGACTACGACGACAAGGCGAAAGCTTTTTCTTCCTTTCACCGGCTATTCGGTGCCCCGCTCGCTCGGGCTTTTTACCGCATTCCTCCACTCCAGACGCGAGCATTTGCGTAAGCAGCTTGCTTCCACGCTCTTCCTTATGCATTAACTCTTCTCCCGCACTCTGCGGGCACGAATGCACCATCTGCTGCAATCGTACTTCCGCCCGTGAAACCGTCTCCCTCCCCCCTTATCGCCTAGTCTGTTCTGCTTCCATTTGCCTTAATTTCATTACGAACAATTTTAACACTAAAGGGGCAATGAGCTCAATCTAGAATTAGCAATCTTCGAATCATTAATTTCAACGATAATGTTGATTTTTTTTCCGGAACGTGTAAAAGGCAAGCCTGGATAAACGTTAACATCTTAGAGACTCGACTAAATTCCCCTCAGCCGGCTTTTTTGTCCTCGATACGAAACAAATGACCCCGAGTCACTACGATGCGCTGGTTCTATGATGATCCATCCGACAAAAATCAAGGGCACCCTCCTTGGTTCGGCTTTAAACGCGATTAGCCACTCGTCGTAGTAATATACTCGGGCACGTGTCCGCCTCTCGCCCACACGGATTATAAATATGATATACAATACGTATATGCCATGGCATAACGCCCGAACCGCTGTTCATTCGGCGCCAGTCGGCCCTCTAGGCCTGTAGGGATCGTGATCATCGTTCCGGTGCTCGTTCCACGTCACCCGCGACTCCCCTGCACTTGTTCCACCAGAAACGGAATTCCAAGTCGGCCATATTCGTCCTACGTCCTTTCACCCCTTGGACACCCTCGCGGCAAAGCGCGTGCAACCCCGTAGGATCACCCGGCACCCGATTTATGTCCCGATCGATCCTCGAACCATATACCCGAATCACGGACCCGCCACTTTGATATATCATGCGCTTTGACTCACCCTCCTGCACTCGTTCTCTCGCTCTCAATCGACTCCCCATTATATAGAATTCTATCTCTTCCGCGTTCCAAAGTTCGAAGGGAGATGCTCCCGTAATGTTCCACTGGTATTTATTAGACACCGTGAGCCTATTCCCGGGAATAGAATGTTGCAGGAGCTCTCTCTTCGGTTCCAGGAGAACGTGACTCCTGACTACTATTACAGTAGGGTGTAAGGGATGAGGTGTTTCCATTCATAGCGAGGGATTGTCAGTGAATCTTTTAAAATTTACAGAACGATTGTCCTTCGGTGTCGGTCGTCTGGTTGGTTCGCCAGCTACGAGAAGTCCATCACCGTCGGGTCACTCGCTGTGTCCCGAGTCACCAACGACCTCAGTGGGAAATCGTGACACGGAGATCGATGTAGAGGTCGAGGAGGAGATCGACGTTGATGTGGAGGAGGTCGGTGACGAGGACGAGCGCGAGGCGAGTACGTCAAGTCCACCGCGTTCCAACTCGACACCATCACCGATCTCGATAACCCGCGGAACACCGCCAAATCACCTTCATCCACCGATCAGACGATCCGGGGATAGTTTCAGTGTCTCCGCACTCTTGAGGCCCGATCCACCCTCGGCCCATCACAATCATCATCATCATCATCATCATCGTCAGCACAATTCCTCGCCCGTTCGCGATCATTCCGGGAACTCTGCGCAGACTGGAGGAGGTGCTACCTCGCATCACCCAACGCCGGCGATACTGTATCCTCCGTTGCACCTCCAAGGTGCAGCTGGCCTCTTACCACCTCATCCCCATCATCCACTGACGTACCTACATCCCCAATTGCTTCCTCACCACTTGCTCCCGCCCCATCTCCATCCCCTATTGCGAGGTGTTCATCCAGCGCATCCGGGGCTTCACTCGGCTCACACGCCTCATGGCCTACATCATCCGCATCCGCTAGGTGATGTCTACAGTTGCGTCAAGTGCGACAAGATGTTCAGCACCCCGCATGGACTGGAGGTAAGCCATTTTACAATTTTCCAATTGTCTTCACCAGGATTAAGGTAGATTTGTCCAATTGTCTGCATCATCGGCATTAGCCTATCCGACTTTCGAGCGAAGGTTAAATCTGTCCAAAGATGAGCATGTTGAACCTTCGCACGACATTTGCCCTTATCGTTCGAATCTCGCTAGTATTCTACCCTGCTGACAAATAATTTCATATTTTTATTCGATTTATGCCGAAGGTACATGCGAGAAGATCGCACAACGGGAAGAGGCCATTTGCCTGCGAGCTCTGCAACAAGACCTTCGGTCACGAGATAAGTCTGACGCAGCACAGAGCTGTGCACTCGGCTGAGAAGGTCTTCGAGTGCAAGCAGTGTGGCAAGGCATTCAAGAGATCGAGCACCCTGAGCACCCATCTTCTCATTCACTCGGACACGAGGCCTTATCCGTGTCAGTTTTGCGGCAAGAGGTTTCATCAGAAGAGCGACATGAAGAAACACACTTACATACACACAGGTTGGTGATTGTTTCTATCTATATACAGATTGTCCTTGAGATAAACGTTTTGCGAATCCAATAACGAATCGCATTGTCGAGTTGATCGTCGACCGTTAAGTCAGGATTTTTAGGTTCGGCCGACTGGCTCGTTGCCAGGTCGGAGTCGCGACCGGGAAACGGATAAGTCGCGGGATCAATTAGCGGAGGTTCGAGCCCTGGCCCTACCCGTAACGCGACTTTATCTCATGGTGTACAGATACGATAAATAATGCAGTCGACCGTCTGGACGAAGTCAGTGCGCCCAGCACGTGAATTCATCCGGCTACCGTGAACACATGTGGCTCGGTCGTGTGCCATCCTCCCCTGTACGGTGCCCACCAAAATCCACTACTAACTTTGAGCACAAAGGAGAAGGGGGTTGATGCTGCGTGGCACAAGCTCGTACCCGACCCAGGCTCCTCCACGGTAATAATCGTAATGCGCCCTTGGCCCTGCCTCGATTCGTAACAGTAGTCGAGAAAAGCAGGGGGGTTGTTCTCTCGTCCAGACCCAGGGGTAGAGGGGTTGATTTCTCTCGACTATTTGCTCTCTCGCGGGGACAATGATGTTCCCCGATGCTCATGGGTGAGCTGCTCGATGGGCTGGTGCGACCGATCCCAATCTTCAAATAGATTTTTACTACCCGACGAATTATCCCGAGCACCCCTCCTGACCCTGCCGTCAGTCGTGGGAAGAACGCGAAAATCTCAATTGGTTCGAGTTCATACGTCGGATATTACGCGGAATAACAAAAAAAAGAGGCTGCAACCGATCGTCGATATCGGAGAAGTCTCTGCAATCTTCGCTCTTAACTTTACACCCCCTGCGCTACGTAACGATTCATACCCCGCCCTTTCTCGAATGAAAGTCGAGAATGAATCCTTGGAATCTCGTACGAAAAATCCGCTGCCATCACGACGTATATAAAAGTGTTCTTGTACGGCGTGTGTGAAGGCAGGTGGGAAGTCTCTTGTGGCTTCATGTTTGTCTTCGATACCTTGTCCCCCGGGCGATCCAAGGGCGACGAGGAACAAGAAGATGTAGAAGTATATACGAACGCGGTATAGGTACCGGAGAAAAATACGTAAGGGAGAGGCAGGGGGTGGGACACTTGACACCCGGGTGTCCCGAGTTGATGGAGCAGGGTTAGGTTCGAGGAAGGAAGACTTCTCGTGTACGATAAGGGAAGGGATGATGCTAGAGCGGTAGGCCGGAGGGACGAGTGTCTTCCTCGAGAGGGAAAGTGAGGTAGGGAGAGGTTGAAAATCTCTCTCGCGCTCTCTCTCTCTCCCACCGTCTCGTTGTGGGCATTGTATCGTGTCTCCATGGTAACGCCTCTCCACTCTCTCTCCCAATGTCTTATCAAATTATCACCTTGTCCTCTCCCCACCTAACTCGGAGGCTTCTTCGCCAGGATTCTCCGGGACTACTCGAGGAGCAACCCCTCGGCGCGTTTCTTCACAAACCCCTGTGGACGTTGCCCGTTCGCCCTTGGCACCATGCTTGGATATGTATGGGCCGTTCTAGGTGAATTCCCTCCTTTTTTTCGAAACTCATCGGAAGTTTCTCCCAATCTATCACTTAGAAGTATCTTTCAAAAGTATTTTATCTCACTTTTTTAGGAAATTTTTGTATTCCTCCATTTTTCTTGAGTAACAATTAAAAAAATTTGAGAGTTTTGGAATAAAAACGGTCCATTCGACGTGGAACGCGCCGTGCGGTAGACTCGTCGTTCTTTTTTTTGTCGACCTGTTTCTTTCATTCGGGATACGCCGACGTTTGCGCGTAAGCACAGTCGTATAGACGCGAACGAGCTTGACAAAAGGGGCATACAAAGCGAAACCGATGGTCACTTGGCCGGTCGGGGAGGCCTCTGGTAACAACCTATGGGACCTCGCGCCGGGTGATCTCTCGCGATGGTATAGCGAGCTGGGAACACACACGGGGTTGAGGGAGGGGGCGAGGTCGGGTACAACGTGTACCACCCGCGTCGAGACTCTCGAGACCCACCCCGGAACATTTAATTCATTATTCAAGCCAGGGGTGGGCCGAATGAAAAATTCAGCGGACCTGTATAACGTTTGTGCGCACACATCGGACCATTCCTGCGTCTAATACTCGACGATCCTGTCCGGTTTCGGTATTATCGGAACATGAACGACGTGCGCCGGAAGACGATTGTCGCTTTGACGGTTGTCTCGTCCCTCGTCTCTTTTAAGGGATAATTCTTTCTTTATCGTTCTTCTTTTTTTCTTCACGTATCTTCGTGATGTTATCCGGTGACCAACGATCGAGCTAGCCTCGCGTCCATCAAGATCTCAATTTGTCAAATAATATCAATACTTTGTATAAATCATTGTTATCGGTTTTTTTTTGTGATTTGAATTTGTTCTTTGATTGTTGTTTCGTATCGATCTTTTTTTCAAATCTTGATTTTGAGATTACGACGACGATAAAAATCAATGTCATTTTTTCATTATCCGGGAGTGACGCACGTGTCGTTGCCGAATCGCGTCAATTCAATGGAACAATAATTCTCCCACCAACCCCTAGCGAAGTCGGAAACAGTTCTGGAATCACTTTCTCCCGTATACTTTTTCCTCCCCCTTTGCTTTTTATTTTTACTTCCAAGCAATATTTTTCCTGCCGATGCTCATCGCACTTGGAAATCTCCCGTTCACGCGAGCAAGCAACCGGGGGAGGGAGAAAGAGAGAGATAGGGTGAGTATTGCGTGCGTGCACGCAGAGGGATGAAACGAGCGAGTTCTCGTCGTTTTGTGTCTCTGGGACTCTTCCAGAGCAAGCTTCTAATGATAATCAGACCGTCCTCTCGCTCTGTGCTCTGTCGTTTGCCATGCCGCGAGAATCGAGATAGAGAGAGAGAGAGCGAGAGAGAACACAACTCGGGGTGGCCATGTGCAACTCGAGGGTGCGGCACACCAACGCGGTACAGAGAGCAGAGGATTCCCCGGGGAACGGCGTGTGGCGTAACGTAAAATCATTATTAGGTGGGTTAGGTAGGTTTTTGCCCCTTCGGTGAACACCGTCAGGCCAAGGGTGGTTTTCCCTTTCTCTCTCCCTCATTCTTCATCTCTGTCTCTCTTTCTCTCTCTTACCAATTCCTCTCGAATAAGAGCTCCGCAAATATTGTTCGCGCTCCATTCGGATAGAACACTCTTCTATGTATCTACATAAAAGAAAAGTTTTGATTGCACACAATTCCCAAACTATCCTCCGAATTTGATTTTATTGATTAGCCCAAAAAAGTCCTCCAAGTCCAGAGTAAACATTTACAAAAGAGGAATTCCCGAAACAAGTATTTCAGGTACAAAAATATCCGGAACAGAGTAAAACAGAGAAAAATCGTTCATCCCTTCAAGATGAAGAAGAAGCTTTCGAGAAGATCGATAATATCGAAAGTTTGATAAACTATAGTTGGAATTAAACAGGATACGACCCTGATTGTTCATACCGAAATGAATTCACGTAACGATCTACAGTCTTGCCTCATTCGGGCGTTGTAAAACGTGTGCGCTCGCCAACGTTCCCAAAGTCACCCTTTTTTTTCGTGGCGTCGGGTTAGGCAAAAATACCAGCTAGATACGAGGACGAACAGAACGACAAGTGGGTTGATCCAAGGACGAGAGTCGGAGAGCCCGTCTGCCAAAATGAAAATAGCGAGCTTCAACCCCCTTCTGCCTTCTGCAGGAATGGGAATCATTGAGATAACACTCGAAGCTCCACTCCATATATATATATCTGGCGTACGGTTAAAGCATTGCGATAATATTTTTCTTTATCAGAGTAATTGACGAAATTGCAGATATTCAAGCGTCTCGAAAATTCTGCAGCAAGTGGTAAAAGTTGCTCTTACCCCTATGCGTGGATAAAGCCATTGTGGGCTTTGTTATCGATCAAAGCAATATATATCTTCGTGACGGTTGGCCTACGAGTACTCGAAGCTGCGTTCATTGTGCATCCTCCCTGCATTGAGGAGGGAGAGAGAAAGAACAAGTGTGAGAGAAATACAGAGAGCGAGAGAGAGAGAGAGAGAGAGAGAAAGCGAGAGGAATAGAGAAAAGCCACCCCTGTTTTCACAATAAACACAACCTGTCCATTTGTCTCTCTCTCTCTCTCTCTCGTTCTCTCGACGATGGCTAAAGTAAAGTCGGAACAGTCGCGGTTCTTTCGCGGTATAGACGACAATGTTTGCGACCTGTCAAGGCCCATCCCTCGCGCTTCATTTACCCTTGAACAACCCTCGCGCTTTTTTCTCCCTCTCCTCTCGCGACAACCAGCAGTTGCGACGATCGGCGCATACCGGTCGAAAAATAAAGCAACGATAGTTTCTCCTAAAAAAAATTGTTTCCTTTTTCCATTCGATAACGATTTTTCTTTATTTTTCTCATTTTTTTCTTTTAAACCGAAGTTCGAATAAACGACAGGGTGGAATGATAAATATACGCCCCGCGTTACTTTTTCCAAAATTTACGTCGGCTCGGTGCGAAAATTTATGATCGACCCCGCGATCGTTGAATTATTCCTCGAGAAGGAGTCACGATCTCCGTGAGTGGTTGGAGCCATCATCCCTTCCCTTTGGTATCCACGCGAGGACAACGGGAAAGTGCCAAACCACGGGTACTAGTCCCACACGTGTAACGCTCTTCTGCTTTTGCTCTCTCTTTCTCTCTTCCTTGGTTACGTCTCGTTGTGCCTATACGTGTTACGAAGAGGTCGGTAATGCCTCTGTGTCTCCCTCGCGCGCTCTCTCTCTCTCTCTCTCGTTCTCGGCTATTAGAGGTTTCCGGCTGACTTGGCGCCGCCCCTCGCCCCCCACGAAAACCCAAAAGCGCGACGTCGACCCGGCCCGCCGCAACATCCCTCTCTAAGCTGGTTTAAACTTCGGGGTCCGGGAGAACAACCCTACCGTTATCGTAACGTTAGCGTGTGGTATATACTCTCGTGTCGCAAGCCACGAGGCTCTTTGCGCCTCGTTAACCATGTCCCGTAGTGGTGAAAATTCGGTTCGTCCTGCGAAGAATAATCGATTCGATCGTTTACCAACGTCTTAAGCCTTGCGCAATTTACCGATCAAGCGACCTCGGAAATTCGCGTGACCTATAAAAATTGCATTATCGTTAAATTACTTCGACTGATGAATTAAGGGTTGTCGGAACGATTAATTATTTTTGAATTTCTTTTTCTTTATTATATGATAATTTGTTTTTAAAATATTTCATCCCCCGCGTCAACTTAAATTCGTGCAATTCCACGAGCTCGTTGATAGGATAAATAAAAATAGGATCCCGACGTAGAGCTACGGGGAAATACAATGGGGTATCATTTAATGTCACGCCATGGCGCTCTCGCGAGATAGTCGAGAGCGTCGAAAGCATCGAGTTATATACATGTATACGTACGTCGAGCGTTAAGCATGCAAATTTCATCAATTTTATATATATAGAACGCGTCGGTGTATCTATAGACGGAAGAGGTGTCTCACTTTCTCGACTGTCAAATGGCGGCTGCTTCGTTCAGGCTCACGGTTCGTGATTAAATTTCCCGGTATATCGACGTGCCACCAAGAGAGCGTCATCCTTCAACCCCTCTCATATCTTGGCGTTAGAATCGAGTCTCGCTCGATTCTGAGGCAAGATACGAGGGGTGGGTAGGGGGTGAAGTGGGATTGAAGCTCGATTCGCGAAAATCCACCCTCCCATCTCGATTTATTCCTCGTCGATTTGTACGTGAAACGTTAGACGTTCGGTACAGGATGGTGGAGGGTTGCGCGAGGAGGGGTGGTGGGGGGTAGTACTTACGGTGGTCAGGAGTAGATCGGATTTGTCACGATTCCTAAATGTGATCGACGCCGTAATAATTTAATAGCCATCCATCCTGGCTGGATCGTCTCGCGAGGGGGATGAACGCGAGAGAGGGAGATAGTTGTACACGTAGTCCGTACGGTACTTCTCCCATGAGGTGTATGTATACGTGCAGAGAGGGGTTGGTACACGCACTAAGGACCTAACCGACTTAACTGTAAGAGGTATCCCATTACTTCGCTTGATGTGCTTCCTTCCTTCGTGCCTCGCGGATCTTACCTACCCTATACGAAAATCATAATCATCCCTCTAGCTCTGGGAAACTTCCACTAGCGCGCCATCTAACGAAGAGGGGGTAGTTTTTTTATTCCACTTTATTTAAAAAATGCATGGTTCGAGCCATGGAGCAACTTCGCTACATACTTTTATTACGAACAACCCCTAGTGGTCTTGGACACTCATGAAATTTCGCACGGAGGGGTAGTTCTAAAAAGAACAATCCCATTTTCAAAATTTAGATAATTTCATATGTTTAATAATGTATCTAATCACTTTCGAGCTTTAGATTATTTTTCTATTCGTTTATCTCGAAGAACGAGAAAACTACCCTTACGAAGATTTCAAAAATCTCGAAGGGTTAAAACAAAAACGAGATGATGTATAGATTTCAGATTTCCAGACAAACTCGATGCCGTACCACAAAAATTCGTAGCTCTGCCATAGTCGTTGCGTATCAGTTCAGTGCAAAACATTTCCAGGGGCTGTCCACGAGGGTCGTGATCCGATGGTTCAGTCCAGTCGTATATAGTGGCAGAGTATACCACAAATTCCCTAGACCCCCGAAGCGCGTTTCCACACGTCGTCGATGCCTGGCATTCTCTCTAGCTCTCTTTCTCCCTCTCTCATCCTCCCTTCCTCCCCCCTCTCTCACTCTAGTAAAGCTGTGAGGTTCGTAACGAGAACTAGCAAAGTGGTACCAGTGTTTGGCTATTCGATTGGGGCATAGGAACACAGACACGGAGGTTCGAGCGCGAATGTATCCTCTGGCCGATTGTACCGAACGTATGGATCCCTCTTTCACGTTGTACACGAGTCGTATCGGAAGTAAGGGTAGGTGGGGGTTGATGACAGTGAGCAATTCGTTGGCAAAGCTCGTACCTTCGACTACAACGTCCTAAAACCGACGAGTCGTATCCGATACGTACAAGCTCGTGTACGAATTGGAGAACCCAAAGTCCCAGAGCAACCTCGTTTCATCCCCTGAAACATAGGCTTGGCTATTCCTGTACCCGAAATAATAAATACATCGTACGCCGAGTGGAGAATCGAACGTCCTCGGAGACTCGTACGGGATAACACGCTCCGGTACAGGAATATCGCGACTTCGCAATGCGGTAAATGTAGTTGGTACGATGAGTAGAATTGGGGTAGTTCAACCTAACTATGTCGATCGTATGAAAATTACGTACTTGCAGCTGTTAATGATTGTATCATTGAACACTTTGAACGACCTTCGATAAAAATACAGCAGGTTTTTACAGTTTTAAATCTTTACAGGTATAAGGGATGAAAATTGACCTCTTCGACATTGTCAAAGAAATATTCTCTAAAAGCTTCAACGACATTCGGCGACTAATATTAATTTTTGTCAACGTATACACACATAATGAGTATAAATAGTTAAATTGTTAACAGTTAGAACGAATATCTGCAAGTTCGTGTTGATTAGGACGTGTATGATTGGTTATTTCATCCCTCTCGGGTCAACGATCCTTTTATCGATCACATTGCAATTTCCGATCGAGGTCTTTCGCCAATCATCACGATCGACTATTCTCACAATTTGGCAATCAGCTTAACAGAAAGTCGTTCAACCCTTATCGGTGCTATCCACCCTTATCTATTTCTCACTCTGTCAATTTATTGGAATAGAGTAGGACATTTTTTTTATACGACTGTTAATAAGAATACTCGATGCGGTTCAATAACACTTTTGAATGACACTGAACGCCATCGTTTTGTTAAGGGTTGATATCCCTCAACCCCTTTATCGGGAAATAAAAAAAGAATTCCTGGAAGGAAATATACCTAAGTTGTGTAAGTTGGCTATTCGCTGACGAGTCTGTAGACCAGCCTGATTGATATCCTTCGGTAATCCGGGCACGGAGTTTTGGAAGATGGAAGAAAATCCTGGCTGTCCTCGACGTGAAATATGAGATGTGGTTCGCCTCGTGTGCTTTCTTTCTCTCTCTAGCCCTCTCTCATTTTTCCACCCTCGAGCGACAGACATTTTCCTTTTCCTCGAGTCGCTCTCGCTCTTCTTTTACTCCGATGCTTCGCGAAAAAGCTTCGCTTTCGGCTCCTCTCTCGCGGGGATTTGGATTGGAGGGCCGTGTGGTACGACCCCCAGAGGCCCCGGGAACGTGGTCGATGGAGAGACGAGAGGAAATCAATGCCTCGAGGCAGAGAGACGCCGAGTCCGGTTTCCTCTCGTTTCTCCACGTCGGTGAGAAACTCACCCCTCCGAGACTGCGCGAGAGCAGAAATAGCACAGGCACCAGCAACCAAGATCCTTCGAACCACGTCTCTTTCTCTCTCTTTCTCTCTCACTCTCTCTCTCTCTATCTCCCGATAAGAACACGAAATTCGCAGACTCCTGGCGGATTCAACGATTCGACGTCGATCAAACGTTCCGTCGGGGCATCGAACCCGACTCGCAAAATCCTGCTGGATAAACTACGAGCGATTTCTCTCACTGCCACTTTTCTACCCTTAACGCTCATATACGAAGCTTTTCGACGAGACGTTCACCAACAACCCCAAGAATCTCTAACAGCGCACGAGGAGGGTTAAATTTTGCAAAGATTATAGAATCAAGGGTTGTATTAATTTTCAATTTATTAATCATTCCTGTAACGAAGTGAATATCTTGATTGGCTTCTCGACGTAAATACCGTTTCAGGCAAAAGGGAAATTGATGGACGCGGATCTCGTTAACTAATTCGCTACTCACCGGAAGACATTAATCCTCGTGTAATCACGGCTTGATGCGAATTACGAAATTTGTCCCCGAAGGATCGTTTCGTTCCTCTTCACGGAAAAGCCCGTCTCGCGAAGTAAAAATTACACTCTTCCACTTCGTCCCTCGACTCGCAATTTTTCACACTTTTTTCGGTTGAGAATATCAAAGGCGACCGAGAATAATGACAAAATGAGCGGAGTTTCACGAAGTCAAGGAGAGTCGTTTGGAAAAGCGATCAAACTGCCGTCCTAGGAGTTCTCTTTTTTTCATTTTCCTTTCTTTCTTTCTCTTCTTCTCTCTCTTGATTTTTGTGTCTTCCCTTCTTGTCTCTCGTATCTCGCTGCTCGCTGTGAGAGGTAAAGGACGAAAAATCCAACCCATTTCGGGGAGGAAAGTTCCAGAGGGAAGGATAAAAGCGAGAGAAGGCCATTGCGAGAACGGAGGCGACCCTCAAGATTTCCTCGAGTTTAATATAGTTTTAGGGGCGGCGGCCTCCGACAGCCCAAGGGGGTGTAATGGCGTCTTAAGTCTCAGTGATTCTCAACCCTCTCTGATATTTCGTCCCGTGTCTCTACTACAAAAAAAATCCAAATAATATTTTCAAATCCCACGACCCCAATATCCTAAAAAAAATCTCTAAATCCTAATTCCCTAGATCTGATTAAAAAGTTACTAGACCAGTAAAGATTTCGTTAAAACGTATTTTTCATTATCTTGTAAACAAAAACGTTCATGACATTCGATCGACTTTAATCGATCACGATTTTGATCATTTCGTTGCTATGAAACTGTGTTTTACAATCCTTCGATCATCCCCCTTTATCTCGAATACGCGACGAACAATTCCTTGCGAAAGAACGATGCCGCATTATGTACTATCTTACCTGCTGCAAAAAAAAAGTGCTGTCGTCCTCTCTGCACATGCTCATCCATGTATAATATACCTACAAGCAGGGATATGAGCTTCAACCATCTCTCCTTCTCTCTCTCTCTCTCTCTCTCTCTCTTCCCTAACATATATATGTAAGCATCGAGCTCGAGAGTACGTGCATGGAATAGTTATGCGAAAACCCATGGAAACGGAAGAAAGCAGAGAGAAGGAGAAAGGACGAGACAGTGAGCGAGAGAGAGAGAGAGAGAGAGAGAGAAAAGGACTGTATGCTGGAAGAGCATAAGCCGAGGCAGAGAGAGGACTGCGGGGATAAAGACGATAGGGCAACCTCGGTGCGAGCTTCGGACGGTTCTTGATTTTTACGAGACCGTAAATTCCTGAGAGCTCCCAGCGAGCTTCCGCGAGCTTGAACACAGTCACACACTCACTCAGAGACACGAGAGAGAGAGAGAGAGAGAGAGAGGGACACATACACACATACATACCGACGTTCATCTCGTCCTCACGTAGAAATGATTTTCCTCCGAGAACTCTGTCTGCCCCGAACGATTCTTTTTTTTTCTTTTTTTTCGTACTTGAACGGAGCGCATTTACGCCTGGGATTCCCCGCAGAGTCTCAGCTGGGGTAATGGTAATTCGATAATGGAGGGTGGAAATCTTTGGGTTATACGTATTTCGGTATTGCGTCGATTCGTATTCGGACTAGACGCGTTGATCTGTACGAGGTAAAAGGGGTAGTTTTTTTTTTTAAGAAAACAAATTTTGTATATTTTGTTTTCAATTTGTATAATCAATTTTTATTTGATATTATTTATTAAATATTTATTCGGTTGGGCAATAAGTAACTGCGTTTGTAATACGTATACGTGTACTCGCCATTTTGGGGAAAGACTGGGAAAGGGGTAGTTCTTTTTTTGTAAGAAAACAAATTTTGTATATTTTGTTTGTTAGTTTTTATAAGCAATTTTCATTTGATATTATTTATTAAGGATTTATTCGGTTGGGTGATAAGTAATTACGTTTCTAACACGTGTACGTGCCATTTTGGAGAATGAAACGCAGTGACTTTTTGGTTAGATTAATAATTCGATAATAATTATGAAATAATAGCAATGATTCGATAAAAATTAATTCGTTCGATATTACGATTGAAATAAGAGGAATATGAATAAGTAATGGAGTTTTCGAAACATTTTTCATTACCGATCGAGCGGTTCAACTCGTGACAATCGATACGTCGCGATTTTATCGCGACAAACGAACGACTCCTGTTCCAATACGAATCCGGAAGGATTTATATACGATACGTTATTTCGACAACGAAAAAATGGCCTCTGATACAGACGGGCCCGTATGTATAACGGGGGTTTGTAGAGAAAAAACGGAAGGGGATGGGAAAGAGGGCGCTATTGGATCGATGGTAAAATCGAGGGCTTCAAGGTTCGGTCGTTTCGGTGTATCCTCTACGAGATTGAAGGTTCGGTTAACGAGTTGTTTATGGATCCGCCCGGCACTCTCTCTCTCTCTCTCTCTCTCGCACCCTCCCGAAGGCCACGCTGGTGTATTTCCAGGCCTCGCTGGTTCGGACCTAAACGGACACAAAACGGCAGTGAGTGGGCCGCGCGAGAGCGAATATAGAGTCCATTAACCAGAGGCGCACCGCTTGCAGGGCAACGCATAGTTCGCATAGCGAAAATCTCACCCTCCTGACGCCCTCCCTCTCATCCCCTATCTCGTTCGTTTCGAGCTAGAGGGTGGAGATGGTTAGAGCTGTATTTTCAGCGCTCCGTGTATCCTCGACAAACCCAGCGCGAAACCACCCTCTCTCTCTCGGTCTATCCTCCCACCCTGGTGAACAAGTGCACAGCTGGGCGCAGACGGGGGTAGTTTGCTGCGGATCCGTCGAGCCGAACCGCCGGGTTATATCCGCGGTTGCCATGCCAACGAGGGGGTTGGTTGCCGCCCCTGGCCACCAATCAGAGCTCTCGCGTGGCCGGGATGAGAGAAACGAGAGCACCAACCCCCTTCTCTCTTTCCATCGGTATATCAACCGTCTCGCTTGGTGCGCCACCCCCGCGAGAATTCCGTTCTGCACCCCGTCGTTCAGAAAGTTTCTGTCCTCGTCTCACTCGCGAGTCGTGTCGTACCACCACCACTACCCTCGGTACAAAGAACGACCACCCCCTTCTCTTAACCCCTCTGTTTCGTGCCAACCCTCCTCCTGTCTCATCCCTTCCTCCTCGTTTCTCCCCCTCTCCCTCCGTCACCGCTCCAGCCATCGCTGAGATTCTCGCTTGGGAGGAAATCTTGACCGGGCGTGCCCCGCATCCCCGATACGACCACCACCACTACCACCACTGGGAGCAATGCCAGCGCCATCCCCTTTTTCTCATCTACTTCTCTACATAACTATATATATATCGAGCGCTCGGATTCGATGGAGTACCAGGATTCTCCAGGCCACACACGAGACTCTTTCGAATTAACTTCGACCCTCTCCCGCTTTTCTCTTCCACATCCTTACCCTCCCACCCTCGTTCTCGCCCGCTCTCTCTCTCTCTCTTTACGTCTCGCTCTCGAGTTCTTGCTTTTTTACCCTCGAAGGAATCTCGATACTCGATATTTCGCGAAGTACGCGGATTTACAGCACCTGAGAATATACGCGAGGTGCGATGAAAAAACGTATGCCGGATTGGAAAATTTATGAAGAGCTAACCCCCCGCCTACCCCCAATGCCCGTGGCGAAATTTCCGAATTGCACGAATTTAAAATTTTATGCCACCTTTATTGATCGTATGGCTCGACGATCGATTTTATAGCGATATCATTTCCTATTTACAACAACAACAACAACAACAATAATAATAATAATAATAATAACAATAATAATAGTAATAATAATAATATTTGTTTTCGTACTTTTTCTTTATAATTCAATGTGAATCATCAAAATTTGTATTCAAATTGTTTCAAAAAAATATTGCAACGTTCACAAAAAAATAATAATAATCGAAGAACAATAAAACTGATGATACTCGTTTATTTGTGCGCAGGTGAAAAACCGCACAAGTGCCAAGTATGCGGCAAGGCGTTCTCGCAGAGCAGCAATCTCATAACGCACTCGAGAAAGCACACGGGCTTCAAACCATTCGCGTGCGACCTGTGCGGCCGTGCGTTTCAGCGCAAGGTTGATCTACGAAGACATCGGGAGACGCAGCACGCGGAAATTGGGACCGGTACGCATCGTCCAACGATCGGTACGATCGCGCCGAGCAATCTTTCCACCGCGAACCCGCCGATGCTTCAGTAAAGAAAATAACATTAAAAAACAACAAACAAACCAAAAAAGAAAAAATAAACAACAACAGAAGAAAGAAAAGACTGTGATGATGGGATCGATTTGCAATTTTACGATATATCGATAATCGGGAAAATAAAAAAAAAGACGAACGAGAAAAAACCGAGCTATCGATATATTTATTTCCAAAGAGTAAAAACCAAAAAGCAAAAGTAACAAAAAAAAATGATAAAATAAATGCGCAAATACGAAAAATCGAGAGGAATATTAATAAAAAACAAAGGGTCGACGCTTTGTGTATATCGCGCATGTTTCTTTGTTTTCTATGTTTTCTTTCTCGCGTCAGTCGTTGATTAATTCCGAATAATCGTTAAGTACATCCTTCCTTCTGATAATGAAAACTTGTAAATATAGCGACTTATTCAACCTACTCCCATTCCTCCAAACCCTTAAATCCCAACCCCTATCGTTCGCTGTAAGGTTACATTATACGTGTATAAACATAAATTAAAATCTCCTTATGAAGATATATAAATATATATGATATGTATGATATACATGATATATACAGATATATATATATATATAGATATATATATACGATAGAAAGTGAATTGAAGGAGAGAGAGTGGAAAGAAGAAAGGGAAGAAGAAGAAAAAGAATCGACGAAAGACGTTGCTATCATAGGAAGTGCATTATCTCGTAAAAAAACAAAGTAAACAAGAAAAAATCACACACCGATAAACAATCATAATAAATTTTTGAGAAACGGAGGGAAGAAAATAAAAAAAAAGGTAAAACAAAAAACTAATCGTTGAAATATTTCGCTCTCTCGCTCCGACTTCTTTTATTGTTTCAACCATTGATTATTATGTAATTATTGTAATTAGTCCTCGCTATTAATATTATTGTCATTATTATTAACAATAAACGCTGTTACCATTTGTACGTAACGAGTTTCTATTCTGCGCTTCGTTGCCGAAAAGGTTTTCGTACGTGAGGGATAATGGAGAGAAGGGTGAGAGACAGGGAGGGAGGAAAAAATAGAGATAACACACAGACCAGCCCTCTCTCTATCATTCCGGGCTTTTCCCACTTGCGCTCTTTCGAAACCCTCCTACGCCTTCGCCGTACGCGCACTTTCGTAATACATAATTTGCATGCACATAAATTTGCTTTTGCGACCGAAAAGTGGATATCCCGGTGGCTCTCTCTAGCTCGTTGAAAATTTGCATCGTACATGGCAACAGTTTTACATAATATTTTCGCTCTCTTGTACTCGAGCCGAAACGACGGGACGAGCCCGGCTTTCTTTTCCAGCCGCGTGAGAGGCAATTCGACTTTTAAAAAAGGTACGAAATTTTTACATTTTACACGACGAATTAAAAAAAAAAGAACTTAAAAATTGTGGTAAAACGGTACAACAAAAAACAAGAGGAACAAAAAAAAGAAGAAGAAGTTAGTTAACGAAAATTTATTAAAGGAACTCTTTACGCGAAACGATCCACTACCTTTGTAACAACCCTTAAAAACTAACCCGACCTTTTCCATATTTTTCAAACTTGCAGTTATTTGTCTACTCGTTTTTATCCATTTCGAAAAGGTGAGTCTCTGCAAGGAAAGAAATTGGAGAAAATACAGAAGAAAACGTTGATTCGAAGATAAATAATACTTGAAATAAATCTTGATTGTTTCCGCTCGAGTCGAGAGAGAGAAAGAAACAAACGGCAGCTTGAAATGTTTCGAGGGTGAGTCGAATGACCGGAGAGTCTTTATCACCGAGACTCTCCTCGATTTACTAATCCTGGGTGGGCTGGAACGTCGTATCCACGAGTCGTTTGCCAGTTAAGCAAACTGCCTCACCCTTAACGATCCAATATGTTTTCTCCACCCCTGATACTCGAAGTGCACCCCCTCGAGACAATTTCTGCACCGCTTTGTAAGAACGTCCCCCCAGCTCCTCGTTTTCGCGGGTACCTCGAGATTTCGTCACTCGTTTCGTTTCGAGGGGGATGACACAGTGAAGATACAGTCATTGGCCAATTTTGTTGATCAACCCTAGTTTTCATACGAGAACAAAATTATTGGTCTGAGAAAACGCGCCGATAAGAAAAAAAATTAAGTCGAGATATTTTTTTCATCCCTTTGGTCATCAAGATCCACCCTCGTTGGGTGTTATTCGCATGGCCAATGACTGTCTCGTTTAGTCAAGGAAACGTAGAAAACAACCCCCTGGCGCACTCTCTAGCAGACTCACTCGCTCGGGAAAGCGCATAACGTCGCTTATCCTCTCTCACCCCTCTCCGTCCACTTCTCTCGCTCCGCGTGCACGACACCCAATGACGCAGCCACCGGGAGAGCAGATTGGACAGTTATTGCATTCTGGGTAAGATTAATTGAGCTTGGTGGAAGAGACAGAGGGAGCGAGCGAGGTGGATAAGGGAAATTCTCTCTCGTTCGCGAACGATCCTTGTTCGTGTATAGGGGTGGGTGGGTGTATATGTGTGTGTGTGTGTCTCTGAGGCGATTTCAAGGGATGAGCGGTGATTAACAGATTGGTCGTTTGCCTGGAGAGAGAGAGAGAGAGAGGGAGAGACATATGTTTATAGGTACGAATACCAAAGCTCAGGCAGGCTGAGAATCAATCCCACCCCAAAATATCGAGCTCTCTAATGGTCATCGAGTAATAGAGAGGGTTATTAAATAGCTCACACGACTGACGAATTGACTTAGTCAAAGCCTGGTTGCTTTAGTTTTCCTCTAACGTCACGTGGTTCGTTCGATAATTATTGTAAACATTATCGATTCTTACTGTACATTATCGACATAAACTACCCCTTGTCACTGCTACCCTTCGTGATGTATATCAAAGCGTTGTAATATACGGTTAATTATGCCCGAGGCAATTACCATATCGTGTAAAATCATTGAATAATTAATAAGACGAGCGTTTTAAATAATGATTATTAATTAAATAAAAACGCGAATAGTCGATATCTCGACGATAAGTAAATAATTCATGCGATAAGATTTTTTTTTTCATTTATTTTCCAACTTGATCATTTTCAACCCTCTTGATAATTCGAATTTCGACGCACCTCGTTCCAACTCCACCCTGTATCTACGTGTGACCCTAGAATACATTAAACGTCCAGTATTTCGAGAGTTCGGTGCACTAGAGCCACGATGACGTTCTATAACGTCACAACGGATATATTTCAATTTTTTTTTTTTTTTTTTTTTTGGGAATACGAGGGCGCGGGTCCCTCGAACCCCTATAACCTAGTATTCCACATATATGTATACATACATATACATCTATATGTATATGTAAAAGTCTATATACCCTCTTATGACTATATTAAGGTATTCACGACCCCTCCGAGGCTTCAACCCCCTTCTTTTTGAAATATGCTTCGCCCCCCCCCCCTATTCCGCATCGTACTATGTATAAAGCCATATATATATTTAGGAAAGATCCGCAGCCCGCGGTTTTCATATTATTTACAACTCTCGTCCCATACGCCATTTCGCAATAACCTGCCGCATAGCCGACCCTGATGCGGTGCACGAAAATACGCGAGAGAGCGAGCGGATCCTCCCTTCCGCTATTCGTGTCGCCAAATTGGTGGAAAAGCCTGCGTATACGTGCACGCGTTACATCCGGAGGCTTACAACTGTGTGGATATCCGTTTTCCCCTCTAGTGTTCTGGTGTGTGTGTTATATGGAGAGAGAGAGAGAGAGAACCCCCGGTGGGCAAACCCCTGGTGACGAGCCAACGGGACTCACGAACGTCGCACGCGAAAGCGACAACCCCGTGAGCGATGTATACCAACCCCCTTCATCCCCCTCTTCTCTTGGCACGATGCTCGGCTCTCTGTTGGTCCTGGAGTGGGATTAGATCGGTGATAACATCGGTTTTACTCCCTGTAACGCTATCAACTCGATCCTCGTTCGAAATTCAACGATGAGGGATGAAATTTTTATTCTCCTCTTTCGAGAAATTCGAATATGTGGGAAATAAGGGCTCGTTAGGGTTGCATTTTTGTTTGGTTGTTTTTTTGTTGTTTAAGGGTCGAAAGTCAAGCTCGTTTTGTTTACGTTCCATGGTCCTAGGATTTACTTGTCACAACTGGGCGTTAGGCTCGAGAGAGTGGGACGAGGGGGTTGCGCACCCTACCAGGGTGGACTCTTTGGTGTAGAAGTGCGAGAGGGTTGGATTACAAAAAACGTCAATTTTCAATTATCTGTCCTGGGACAAAGCCAGGGACAACAACGCGTTACATACTCAAACGCAACCGGTAAACCGAGTTAATGGAATTTTTTAGGAGGGAGGATTATGCACGAGCGCTATTGCAACGTTACCGTGCTATACGAGCTTTTTCCAGGTGAATTTGACAGTCGACGAGAGCTGACTGGCGCTTGAATACCGACGATGAATTAACCTCTTGTCGTTCCGAGGGCTCGAGCGTTTTGTACGTCGCGCTACGTGCGACGGGGAAGTGGGTGAAAATAGAAAAATTAACCGTTAGCCGAACGTGACATTGGGAGAATAATTAACTCGTTGATTGTTTTTACAAATGCCTTGATCCGCTTGCAGAGTTTCCAAAGAATAAAAAGGTCGTTTACCGACTAGGTTGTCGTAGATATCGATAATTCTTAACGCGAGGAAATTATTAAATTCGCGTTAAGGTTACTTCCGACTATACGACACGGACCGTCACGTAATGGCAACGGCACGTACCGGCAAGGACACGACAATTTTGCCGTACCAGCGACGGTTCGTGCCGTATAGCCTGAATCAACCTGTCGCGGCAAATTTCCGGTTCCGAAATGATCCTACAAAACCTTTTTGGAGGAAAAACAAATTTTTAGCTCCCTAGGCTCACCAACCTCTCCAAAGGAAATTACGAGAAAGAAAATGATCGTATGTACATTCACACTGAAATCCATGCTACAAAGCTTTACCGTACCGGTTAAGGTATGTGCCGTTGTCGTTACGTGACGGTCGGTGCCGTATAGCAGCAACCTTTAAGCGTTTCTTCCATTAAAAACAGTTAACGCTTGAGAGTTAAGGAAAAAGGCAGTCAGGAGGGGGGGGGGGGGGGGGTGAGATGGTGAAACAAATGGCATTCCACGGGGTGGAGAGAGACGTGGCACGCGCCAATGCGATTACTCAGTCAAGAGTCTCCGTCGTCCGTTGCGTCCGTCGACTTCGACGTGAAGGCGTCGCTGGACCCGAGTTAATAAAAATGGTGACGATAAATCGTTCCACCCTTGGTTGCAAAAATTCTTGTCATCTTATTGTTAGACAAAGGTAGAGTCCATTTATTTTCAACAAATGCACCAAGTTTACTTACGAACAAATGAAGTCAATATTTTAGAAAGTGGTCCTTAAATTTTCGTCTCGATGAACTCCATAATTTTCAACGAATGGATCCAATAGTCTTCAACAAATGGACCCAATATTTTTCTCAAATGGACCCGATATATTTATCAAACGGCTGGAATAATTCCCTTGCCATTATCGAGTCTGCGGTGAACATAAACTCAACGAGAAATCGTAAAGTAACTGTACAAGGCTAAGGTACGAGGCGTTGACGACGTGTCCCAGGAGAAAGCGGTTCATTATCCGTCCTAAATAAATGATCGACTCACTACTCCGATCTCGTACGAATCGGCCACCGATCGTTCGTTGAATGAAGGAGCCAACGAGATGGTTTGCGATAACCCACGCGAAAGTGATTATTCGTTTGGTCGTCTCGTTGGTCCTTTTCTCGGTGAAATGGACCCCCAGAGATGGGAACCGGCCCGCGGGCATTCGCGATACCTAAACTACCCCAGTACCGTGAAAAAAAGTCTTCACGACAGTATATCTCATTCGGTTGCATCATTGATGATTCTCCCTCGACGAGAGCCGCGACCTCGCGGCTGCTGGCTCATTCAGGGGTGGAGAGGAAAGATGGAGGGGGTTGAAGCTTTCTCCGTACCGTTTTCTCCTTAACTTCCCCCGGAGGCGATCCTCGAGGCTATTTCAACCCCGTTTCACCTCGCGTCACGATAAAAGTCCGATTGCTATGCGTGCCGAGTTCAAAGACTCTTGTACGATACGCCCTTACATACTGTTTTTATAATTGATTATCTTCGGATGGGATAAGAAGAAAAAAGAAGAGAAGAAATAAATTCGATCGGTCGCGATATCGTTGCGCGACTCTCGTTGCTGAGAGCCCCGTTGCTAAAGCCGAAAGGGGCTTCGAGTTACGGATAATCGAATTTTATCTTCGTTCCCGTCGAAGACTCAGTTACGGCAATGTCGAAAACGAAAATTGCCTTCAATTTGCCTATTTCCTACGTTCTAAACAAGTTTACCAAGCTTGTTCTTCCGCGTCGCCTTTCCCCCTGGTCTCTGACTTTTCGGACTCTACGAGTGCCATAGAAAGATCGACATCTACCATGATACTAGGAGTGTTAGTCGCGAATGTGTCGTCTGGGGTTCCAAGCCCTCGGTGGCTGGAATATACAAGTGTTCGAAGAAAGTGACGGAGGGCAAAAAAAGGACCAGGCAGAGGTGCAAAAAAAGAGAAAACGAGGAAGAAGAACGAGGGGGTTCGCGACAGGAGGGTGTAGGTTACCACCACGTAGCGTCGTAACTCAGTTTCAAACGGTGGAGGCGTCGCGATCGACGGCTAGGAATACTTTATTCGAAACGTTTCGACGTCACCCGCGTCCAAAAGTGAAGAAGACGAAGAGGGCGCGAGGTCGAACGAGCGAGAAAGCAAGAGGAAGGGACGGTTTAAGTATTCCAGTCGTCAAGCGGACCGACCCCCCATCTACGCCTAGCTCGAATAATTGGAAAATGTTTCCAGTGGATCGTTCCATAACCCAAGTAACTAGGGAAACGATCTTAATCCATAAGTGAGTTAGGACACTTTTCGTGAAAGGACTTGCGCACTTTTATTCTTTCGTGAACACTTCTTTTTTCGTCTCCGCCCCATCCTCGTCGAACCCGATGTCACAATTACGTATCGAAGTCAACCCCAAACCCGATCCGTTTTCAGCCCCTCTTTTGCCATTCCGGGCCCGAGTTGGAAGCGTATCGGTATTCAAACGGCTCTAACTCGATATAAGCGACGCTCCCATGGGTCGATGCCTAGCTCTACGACTGGAAAAGACGACGAGTACGTCGGCGACGACAACGTGGAAGGCTACGGGGGTTCCACGATCCCCGACCTCTCTATATTTTCTATACGGATCTTCCGGGTTCGAGGGTGTCGGTGGTCGGTGATCGTTCGTGGGGGGTATATTCCATCCACTCTATATCGTTGGCATCGTGGAAAATAAGAGTATGTCCCTCGAATTGAATTTGCATCGTCCCTCTTGGAGTGGTCGCGGGAACGAGAGAGGTAGCTGGCTACCATCGTCCACCGAATGGTGCATCCGATCTCGATATACCCCAGGGACTCTCTTCTACCGAGACGAGCGTATCAAACTGTCCCATTCCAATCTTTTCTATCATACCGCGACTATGCACACGTGTATATGCAGACGTCATGAAAACCAACCCCTCATACCCTCCACCCCCTCTCAGCTTCGAGTCACGAGTATTACTAGTAAAAACGCTTTTTCCAGTCTTTCGATCCGCATCCAACCCCCGAGATAGTTCCCTGGATACCGCCCGGGCCGGAGCATGACATTTTAGATGAGCTAAACGTGTCCCTATCGCGAAAATGAAATTCGTAGCCTCTGAACGAGACTACCGGTACTGGTATAGGGGGAGGGAGAGGGGGTGAATATCAATTTATGAAGAAGTCACTTCGTGCGTATTTGACCCGTTATTATTTTTATACAGTAGTGCGGCCGTTGGTGAATGTTTTAAGGGTGGCGTTGGCGGATGGTGACAGAAGTTGGTGAGATGAGATTGGCAACTGTCCTTGAGAGGTAGTTTATGACGATAGGACGAGGGGTGAGAGTTGGAAATATAATTTTATGAAAGAACGATGACACAGGGGAGCCACCTACAGTTGATTGTAAAATTGGTGACATCAGTCCCGATAAACAATTGGTCCCAGAAAATTGTTGACAATCACCAAACCTTTATCGTGGTATTGCAATTTGAGCAATTACTTCCGGTGATGCGTTTGAGCCAATGAGAGCGGTGGTATGTTTAAAGTGTTATTTGCATTTGCACGAAATAAAATTGTGACGGTATGACGATGGGATAAAGAAGATGGACCTCTAATGGTAGAAATCTAACTTATCGTTAGGAGATACTGCTTCAAAGAAATAGAAATTATCAGCAGGGTGAATGTGTTGTTCTTGACTCTTTGTTTTGGTAGGAATACTTCTTGAAATGTAGTCGATATAGTTCCACCCCTTAATGTGGTTACCATCCATGAGTAAAGAAGATCTCCATCACTCGCGATCTGAACAGTTTCCTTTGTTGCGAACGTAGTATAGTACGACGACAAGCTCGACCGATATCATACCACTTGTAGGATAATAATTAGATTTCCTAACGTACCGACAGTCGGTAAAGTTATTTTCCATATAATTGCTTCGTACCAAAAGCTGTTGTTCGCAGCTTTTCCCACTCTTTCTTAGATGGCACTGCATGTTAATTGCGACGACCTTTACCCCTTCCATACCGAGAATCCACCCCCATCGATCCTGTTTCATGCAGGAGCTCTCGTCGAGAGGTATGAGGGTTGAAAAATCATTTCTCAAAGCTTTCGCTCTCGCACCGCCCAGGAAACCCGGGACGTCTTAATAATTGTAATTTCCTATTCGAGATTCACCCTCGATGTAAAGCTCGTCTTTGTTTCGTATCTTTGTCGCGTCAAGGGTTAGACTTTCATCTCTCTCCGAACGGGGGGGTCACGGGTCAAGGACGAAATAAGGTCAGACACGCAGTGCTATCGAAGAACGATTAAAACGATCAAATCAAATTTATTGAACCGCATTATTGGTAATCATATTCAAGAGTACGATGTCGTTCTCCTTCACTCTCCTCCCTCTCATTCTCTCTCTCTCTCTCTCTTTCTCTCTCTCTCTCTCTTTCTCTCTCGCTCTCTCTCTCTCTCTCTCTCTCTCTCTCGCCATCTCTCCGATGGATTTTTTTTCTTTATAACGCTCTTCTTTAATTTAATATCGTCTTATTTACGACTGACGGAAAGGCAGGGTTTATTTTTTTTCTCTTTTCTTCTTCGAATCACTCACAATCGTTTTCATCGTACGTGACGTTAAAATATACATTAATTAGACTCTATCATTTAATGCGCGTTTACTTTCGTGGATGAGTAGGGCCGATCTATATTTATAGATCGAGGACGATACAGTCGACTAAACGATCCCCAAGAGATTTCCATTTCGATTAATCTACGAGGGAATTTCGATCCTCGTGATTCTTCCTTTTTGTATTCGCATTTTTATTTTTCATATAATTTTTCCTCCTCAAATTTATATTTCGTATCAAGTCGAGGTCGAGCAGTCTCGACAGATTCCTTCGTCACGAACAAACACAGATCGGTCGGAGCTGCTTCTCATTAAATACAATATCTCTATCTAAGCTTAATAATCTTTTATCGGTAGTTACGTTAGTCTGATAAAGATTTTTTGTCGTTTCTTGTTTTTTTTTTACTTCGTCCGATTACCACGTGTTTCATTTTCACCCGAAATTTTGGCACTTTGCAACCCTCTTCGTTAAATGTCCCATTCGCCGTGTACATTTATTTTCCTATTTTATTTTTCAACCCACCCCCTCGTCTCCTTTCTTTTTTCAAACTTCCATTCAGACTTCGACCGTCGAGACACAATTATCGTTAAATCAGGCCTAGGTTCGTTTATCGTTAATTCATTATCACACGCTATTTCGTATAATAATAATCATAATGATCATAATAATAATTCTTCCTAAACATACGCTCTACGCCTCTCTCGATTCGAATACGAAATTCAATTGAAGTAGCTTTATAAAACACTTTTTTTTGTCGCATATATAACTTTAGTACGTTTGGTTTTTTTTTTCTTCAAATAGGTTTTTTTTCTTCTTTTCCTCTTGCTCTCTCCCTCTCTCTCTCTCTCTCTCCCTCGATCTTTCTCTTCATTTCTCTCTCTCGCTTTAGATTTTTTAAATTTGCACACAGATCGAAACGAGAAAATTCTGTGCTCAACAATAATATGGCGCGCGATTCTCCCACAGTTTACAATATATTCTCGATAATAAAATCCTGTAATAAATCCATAACGTTATTATAGTATATATATATATATTTTTTGTATAATATATAATTATTATTATTATTATTATATTTATTCAATTATTTAGCGCACTCTATGTTGGCAAATCCCGTCAATAACGGCTATACATTTCCGCACTGCCTCGAATGCGTGAGCGTGTGTGCGTATCGTCGTATGCGCGCGCAGGCGCGCGCCGGCAATTCTTCGTTATTACATTATTACATAATAAGTACAATCGATCGCGATCGACGATTTGGCGAATTTGTTTTTTTTTGTTGTTGCGATTTTCCGTTTGTTTTTTTCTTTTTTTTCGAAGTTTTTGGCACGAAGTTCTTTTATTTTCTCACACGTCGTTCATTTTTTTAATCGTTATTATTTTTATTTCCTCTTCTCTCTCTCTCTCTCTCTCTCTCTCTCTTTTTTTCTCGTAGTAAAGAATTACACACATTATACTATGTACAAAAGTGAGGCGTCAAGTTGGCCATCGAAGTAGCGAGAATAGGGCAATTTTTGTATATATTTTTTTTTTTTGGTTTTCTTTTTTTTCATTTTTCTGACGCATTTTTCCCGAAAAGTCAACGTATCTTTATTCAAAATTTCTCAGATGTTTGCCATTACGAGGCGGCACGAAGTAAAACTATTGAAAACTTATGAATATTTGTTGAAAATTTCGTGATTCATCCATTTTTTTTATTCACGCTTCTTTTTTTTTTTGTTGTTTTTTTCATTTTGCATTCCTCGACTTCGCGAAAAACGTCCCATTTATTTTTTGTCTCTTATACGCATCGAAATTTGAACGAGCGATTGCTTGGTAAAAAAAGAAGGAGAAGAAGAGGAAGAGGAAGAAGAAGAAGGAGAAGAAGAAGAAGAAGAAGAAGAAGAAGAGAAATGAAAAGTGTGAATTCCGTTTTATGCAAGAGAACGGAAACAAAGTTTTGGGAAATTTTACGCGATCGAGTCGGCGAAACTATGTGTTCTTTTTTCGTTTTTTTTTTCTTCCTTTTCTCGTCGTCAATTCGGTTAGAAATTCGCGATCACTTCCGGTGTGCTGAGCGTCGCAAAAACGACCGAGAAAAAGAGAGAGACAGCTTTCCATCTCTCTCCCTCTCTCTCTCTCTCTCTCTCTCTCTCTCTCTCTCTCTCTCTCTCTCTTTCTCTCTCTCTCTTTCTCTCTCTCTCTGTCTTTCTTTGTCTCTTCTTCCACTTTCTCCCGCGAGACCGAAATTACAAACTCCGGAGTCGCCAACTTTACCTCAAACTTAACTTATTTTCTCTGTTCGCGCGGTGGCTCGCGGCGATATACCAACTGTATGGGAGCTTTCGGCTCGAATGACTTTCGTATATCTTAGCTCTTTCTCTCTCTCTCTCTCTCTCTCTCTCTCTCTCTCTCTCTCTCTCTTTCTCTCTCTCTAGTTCCGTTTCTTTTTTTCCCTCGTTCTTTTTTCTTCTTCGATACAATTTCAACGAAAATATTCTCAAAAAAGAAAAAATCGCTTTCATTTCGACGTCCTAAGTAACTTGCATCCTAGCACGTTCGTTACGTAAATAAAAAAGATAATGAAAGCGCACCCTATCGTCGTACACGTGTACTTTTCTCGATCTTTCCACACATAGGCCTTTAAGGTTTTTTTTTCCCCCTCGAGTTTATTTATTTATTTATTTTTCCTTTTCTGTTATGTTTCCCATTTCTTCATCTCTCGAAACAAATAAAAATCTTTCTAGAGTTATATTTCTCTCTTTATCCACCGTTATGGAAAGAAACCAGTAAAAAAAACATCGTTCGAGCCAATATCGAGATGGCGATACTTTACGACTTTTTTTTTCTATAAATGTTCGTCGAATTTTGTAATTCGTGTCGATCGTATATTACGTACGAGTTCGATGTTAGAACGCTGCGATCTGATTTACAGGTTGACACATTTACGATCGCTCTCTCCCTATGGTTCCCTCTCTCTCTCTCTCTTCCTCTTTTTCCCTCTATCTACTTCTCGCTCTTTCTTATTTCCGGTTTCGAATCTCCCTCTCTCTCTCTCTCTCTCTCTCTCTCTCTCTCTTCGGCCTTTCTCAATCTCGAGCTTTCCTCGTTTCCTTCCGTTCGAACGCTCGTATACGACGTGACAACGTCTTTGTCTTGTTCTCCTCGTCTCCTTTTGTTCCAATCCAAGTGGCGTGTCTCGATGTCGGTCGAGCGCGAAACGATCTCACACCATCCGATTCTCGAAGCGAGGATGTTCTTTGTGGGAATATATATAGTTCGTGGTAGAGGTCAGTTGAACGATCGAATCTTCGGCTACGAAGTTTGTCCTGACAAGGCGTCGTCGTTGGTCGTTCTCTCTTGTCGTCACTTTCGTCCTTCTCTCTCACTCTCTTCCTTCGATTTTTCTCGTTTTTCTTTTTCTCCCATAACTGATGTTGGCGTCGTTCGCCCAGGAAAATGCTCGCTCGATTCGCTACTGTATTGAGCATGCGAGTGGATGGGACAGAGCATGATCGAGTAGTATCGGTGTACCAGCTGCCAATTCCGATCTCGCGTCACCGCAGTCATCGTCGCAGTCGAAATAATTGCTCTGCCAAAATAAGAAATATATTCGTATCGTTAGTTAAGAAAAATATTCATTTCGCACGATTTTATTGTAAATTTTTTTATTTTCAATAAAGATAGGATGCGAATAATCGTCAGAGGATGTTTCGAAGTGGAATAGCTAAAAACAGTGTGTGTCTGGAATAATGGAACACACGATGGGGTAGGTGGTGAGCTAAGAGCATCTGGGCTAAAATCCAACCGAGCTAGAAGTTAGCTGATCCAATAACCCCCTTGTTAGTTCACTGATAGAACCTTCGAACAACTCTAAGACGCGGAAGTCGATTTTCACTTTGGACGTTCGGCACCTTGAGGTTGGTCAAGGGGATGAAAATTTGTTTTCGTTCGAATTCGCTTCATCTGGTAGTTATAAAATCGGAAATTTACTGTACAATGCGAATATTACATTCGTAATCTCGATTTATTCGAATTTTCCAGTGTAAGGTAAAAAAAATGAATTTTTTTTTAATAATTAAAATATTTCTGGACGGAAAAAAGAATTCGCGTTCTTCCTCAGTTGTAACAAGTCCCGGAAGTCGTCACATTGGCCCTTCGACAACTCGCGAGGGTTGAAAATTATTTCCTCGTTACCGATTTCTCGCAATTCGTCAAAAATAAAAATATTTTTCTTTTACCTGACAATCGAGGCAGCGACAGCTGTCGGTTAAGGAACAAGTGAGACCGAGTATCTCGACCGCCTCTTTGTAAAGTTCGGCGCTCGATTTACGCTGTCTCGGTGGTGGTGTCGGTAGACAGACCGCACTGGAAGCTCTCCTCGCGCTTTTCGCCCTCGAAGAAGCTTCGCGCGACAGGGAGGTAGACGTCGAACCTCCCCTCGCCGTCGAACGATTATCGCCGGTTACGAGGGCTCGACCTGCTGGCGACGCGAACAGCTGAAGCATGTCCATGTCCTGTCAATAGAAAAAAAAAATCATCGAAATTACACGCCGTTTACTTCAATTATTATTTAAATCGTCATAAAAATTTGAAATATTTTCAATTAAATCAAACGATAACGATGAGACAGATAAAGCGTTCTTAACTTTGTCGAGATAACAGAGTTTACGAAACATAAAAATAATAATCGTATCATTAAACGAAATTTCTTCCTACTCGAGAATAATCGAATCGAATGAAAAGCAATGAAGTCTCGCGAAACGTACAAAAGCATTAGAGGAGGATTGCTCGCACTTTTCTCGCGATGTTATTTCCCGTGTATTTTTCGTCGAGTGCCACCGAGACGACAAGAGAGAGAGAGAGAGAGGGAGAGGGAGAGAAAGAGTCCACTTTAACGTCTATAACTATAAGTTTTTGAACCGGTCGAGAATCTCGCGTCTGGAAGCTCCGTAACGGTTTCGTAGCTCTGTGAAACACTCGTCCGCGCGGAAACGTATTATTCTCTTAACGAGCTGAGAGAGCGGTAACGCCAGCAGCTCTCTCTTTTAATTTCTTTTCTCGTGCTTTTTTTCTCTCACTTTCTTGTTTCTCCGGCATTGGTCCGGCAGTGCATTTTTCCGCGGGCAAGACGTACCTAAAGGTTCTTTGAATTTTGTTTTCATTTTTTTCTTCTCATTTTCTTCAAGCCCTACTAATGTTCCAGAATATCGAACTTTTCCACCCTGTGTGTCCTCGCGTCCGCTTATTTCTCAAGCTTTTTCGCATTATCGTGAAATCCTCTTACGTAACCACCGAAGGTTCTTTCGACGAGACAAAATCCTAAATCCTGACTCGAGAAAACTCAACCAAAAATCCCCTTCCATCCCCTAAATTCTATTAAATCGCAGGGGATGAAATTTTTATTTTACGACCCAAAACGAGGATTCTGTTGGTTCTGTGGACACGTTGCACAGTGCGAAACTAGCAACGCGTAACGTCAATCACTGCGAGTAAAATTTTTATCCTACTCCCCCCCTTACACCCTCGTGGCAAGCCCCAACCCTATTTCCTTTTCACGACGTTCGTAACAGCCTTCGCTCGTCGATAATTGAATCATTGTACGAGGAATTTCAGTAGTCCAAACGTTGTAAATTTCCCGCTGCCCGAAGCCGCACACGTAGACCGATGACGCGGGGGTTGGCACGTCGCGTCGTCACTCGCGGTCCACTAGTGAATTTCCTGCCAGTAGGAAATTGCATTTGGCTCGGTGACGGTGGTGAGGAGACGTGAGTAGAGTGAGGAAGGGCAGAGCAGGGCGGGAAGGGGAGGAGGAAGAGCTTGTAGTGAAAATGACGATGAGGGTGTATCGCGTAGGGGTTGAAGCTTAGGGCTATTCAGGGGTTGGAGGGGTGCGTTCCGAGAGCACACGTGCATCCGGAAACAATGGTCGGTAATCACAAACGCGGCAATATTGGATGACACCACGTGGCCGTAGATCGGGAAATATCGATAGTTGCGTGCGGAGAGATAGAGGGAGGGGGGTGAGAGAGAAGGGTGGGAGAGGGGGAACTTTTTGCCGCATGATCGAGTACGTACGTAGGTACGAAATCGGTAAAGCGAATAAGAATTTCTCTGACGAGGTTCTTCTCTCCTGCCTTCGGTAACCTGGGCTTCGAAATGCGATAGCAACGAACGCCCTCTAGCGTCGTACAAAGTAAGCAAATTTTGCACAAACGCGTTACACCGATGATTTAACGAAGCGAGTATCGATTCTCGGCTGCAATTAAGCCAACGGGCATTTCTGGCAAAGACAGGAGAGGAAGGGAGAGTGGAAGGGTGAGAAGGGGAAAGTCGGTAAAACGCCGGAAGCTTCGAGTCGCTTCGAGTCGCATAACTGTATACGTCGTATTAAATATATAGATATACACGAGGCTTTCTCTACCGATTAAGTCGACATTCTTTTTTTTCGTTTTCCTGTCGACCATCGGAAACTCTTGAAACTCTGCCAGTTTTGAGAAATTATTGGAGAGACTCGTTGCGAATTATTTCGTTTTTCTTTTTCGAGCCATTCGTTTCGAAAATATCGGACTTTTCGTCGAGTCGACGTATGAGCGAAAGTATGAGTCCTTCGAGGAGAATCGTGCGAGGTGAAATTGCGACTTTTATTTTTTGCTACTTTTAATAAATTGACAATCTATTTTGTTTTATAGAACGTCGATACGAAGATACAATTTTTTGTTAATAATTCATCTGTTTTTTTTTTTAAATTAATCGTAGGATTTACTTAAAAATGCAATTTGGGTAATTTAAAAATTATTTTATTCTAAATGAATTTTAGGTTTTCTTTTTAGAGGTTTAGTTTTTATTTTTTATTTTTTACGCGGTCGTAGCGACACGGAACGTCCCATACATGTACGTATATTTATATAGGTGCTTGGATCGCGGAGCAGAGCACTGGCAATTCACGTTTCGCGCCCGAACGATGGAACATATATATATATATATATATATATATATTTGATGATCGAGGTTCGATTCTCGATCCAATTACCGTCGAGGACACCTGCCGTCACCGGCCCCGTGTACACTAATTAGATTAATTGAAGGCTCCACTGTTATTCGCTTTCTCATTTTTTTTTAGCTTTTCATTATATTTCTCTTTCGATTTTCTGCTCCGGTGTGTGAATAAATATATATATATCGATGTATTTCGATATCTATATCTAATTGTAGATCCGAATTAAAAAAGAAATTGAAATAAACATACACATTTATTAATCCAAAAATAATTGGAAAAAAGACAAATTTTTATTTTGCAACGTATAATAACGAGAGAACAAATGGAATTATGTTATTTGTCATGAAAAAGTTTAGACGTCCTTGTAAGAAGATACTCACCGGCAAGGATTCGGGCGTATGATCCAAGACATATATGCTGTTCGTGTAACCGTACAGCATCGTGTCAAGATCTGAAATGAGACAACGGTTACAGTATACATATACGATATGTGCGAAGCTCAAATACACACTAGTCTCCCATATAGCGTTACCATAATATCGTTGTTAAAAGTTAAATTAGTTCGAAGCTCGAGCGTGAGGGCTGTGAATAATTTCCGACGAAAATCTATATCCAAAGGGTTAACCCAATATTTGTCCCCCTTTTAACCCCGCCCTGCCCTTATCGCCCGCATGAGCATTATTAATGGAATTTAAAAACAACAACAACAACAACAACAACAACAATATTGTACATAATAACGGTGATCAAACAGTAAAATATAATCTGGATGATAACGATAATTAACGAGAAAATAGTCGTGATAATTTAATTAATAATAATTATTAATGAACATTGACGAACATAAAAGGGTAAGTCTTAGTTTTGCTCTCGATCGTTATTACATACTCGTCGTAAACTTTAATTATAAATTGTACGATTCAACAGCGTACTAAAACGAGCAATAGGAACGATAAAAATTGAAACATCGCACTGAATTGCCTCGATAAATCGTGACGCAGAGGTTGCCAATAACGAATTGGAGCACAGTAGAACGAGAGAGAGAGAAAGAGAGAGAGGGGGAGAGGAGGAGGCTAGGAGAATGAGAATGAAAGAGAGAAGGAGAGAGAGAGAGAGAGAGAGGGAGAGAGAGAGAGAGAGAGAGAGAGAGAGCGAGTGAAGGATAAAAAAAGAAAATAAATTTGAGCGAAAGGTTCTTCCTGCCTCGCGAGAAAAAGTCGTACGTCACGTATACGTCTCCTTCTCCTCTTTCTCTCGCTCTTTCCCTCTCTCCCGTTTTCTCTTTCTCTCCCTTTCTTTCGTTCTCTCTTCTTGCCTCTCTCCCTCGTGTAAACCGGAAAAAGGGTTTGTATAGCTTGTCGAGCGAGTGCTCTCGGCTTTCCAATATTTATCGAAGTGGCTGCACGTGGGGGCGGCTGCGGAAAGAGAGAGAGAGAGAGAGAGAGAGAAAGAGAGAGATAGAGTGAAAAAGAGAGGAGAGGGAGAAAGGGAGGAAAAGAGAATCGAGAGGAGGAGGCGAATTTTGACTCTGTTGGGAAAGAGTGACGTTACGGTCACGTCGTTACCATCGATTCTCTACCGTTCGAGTTTTACCTAGCGTGGAAAAAAAATGTCCTCGTGCTTCGAACACGAACAAAAAAAAACATTGATAAAAGAAAAATAAATTTTCTTCGCTACGGTAAAATTAATTTTTCCGAGAGAGAGAGAGAGATGGGGAGAGAGAGGGAGGAAAATAGGCAGAAATAGAATAAAAATTGCGTTATCCAGGAGCGCAATGTCAGCAACGCCCAGATCGCCAGGGAGAGAGAGCGAGAAAACGAAGGATGCAACGCAACGAAAAAAAAAGAAAAAAAAATAACATCCGGGCTGGGAAGAGAGCAAACCCAACCCTTTTTTTACTCTCCCTTCGCTCTACACTGGCTCTGCAATTTTTATTCCACCTGCGGCCGGCGATGCACACATGTGGCATGTGCTCTTTCGTTTTTCGAGTTCGATCGAACGTGATGCTGCTTTTCTGGCACTCTATGGGCTAAATCATTTTTTTTCACACATTTCCTCCCCTCCCCCTCTCGCGCCACTCTCTTCTTTGTACATTTTCAAATACGATTAAAAACGCGAAATTTCTCTGATCGCACGCTCGACTGCTGATCATACACGAATTAAATTCGAATAAAAATTCGTCGATAGCGCACAAGAATTTAACAATTTTAATATTATCGAAAAAAAAAATTGAGTTTTTGTCGATTTTTTGTAAATTATCATTCAATATTAAAAATTAAATTATGAGCGTACTGGTTACAAGTCCATTAGCGCACCCCTGCTCATCAGCTGGGTGGCGATACGTAATAATGTATTTATGTAATTTTATATAAAGCCGAAACTCGGCAAGAGCTGACCCAGAACTCATAAATTTTCTCTCAACATCCGCGATATCGAGTGAATAGATATTGACCCGTACTCAATTTCCCGTGACGGCTCGAACCATCTCCATGTAACGAGCGGGGCTTATGGTCGGTTATCGCGATTCGTGTCATTGATTAAAAAAAATTCCTACAGACACACACACACACGCGCACACACACACACAGGTAGAGACCCGTATACATGTACATAAACTAGGTGTACGTGTATAATTAAATTTATCAGCACGAGTAAGATTATGAACAAAATTTCACTGAAATATTGATTAATAAAAATTCATTTTTTCCTAAAGTAATTATTTGTTTTTTACATTTTCGTTTCATCCACGAGCGTCGAATTATCGTGAATGCCGTTTTTCCCGTAAATACATATATATGTCCATGAAAGTCTCGAAGTGAAATTAGAACAAGTATAATATCGTGGTTCGTAAGAAATTATACTTGCACGTTCACCGACTCACATATATATAATATATAATATATAACATTAGATATTATACATAATTTACTAGATATATATATATATATGGCTAGTGAAGTCCTTCTCTCTATATAATCAGATTTCCGACTCTGGTAATATAATTTAAGCTCCCGCGGATTTATACCGGGTATTACTGCGAATGCATATAGTTAATACTTCCCTCGTCTATTCAAATATCATATCTTTTTCATACTGGAGACGGGATCCGTCCTGTCAACTCGAGTTCGTGATCGAAAATCCAATATTTAAGCGAAATCCGATCAACTGTATCTCGTATAGTGAACATTACACACGCATGCACACAAATAGCCGCATACAAATGTGCTTATGTGTGTAACGATACATTCTGAGAATTAATACGGAAGCAACTATATATCGCGAGATTTAAACCGATTTATCGTTAATACTCGTTGCATTATTTTCAAAATTCGACGAGAAATTCAAACGACCAAAAATTTTATAAGCCGAACGGTCGTTCGCCTCGAAAACAATGAAAAGAAAACAACAAGAACAACCACAGAAAAACTCCCGCCACAAATGTAATCACTCATCACGAATAGAAAATTTCCAGAACAAACGTCGACGAATATAAATCGTAGAACGACGAATTCAAATTAGAGAACGTAAATTAACGATTAAGTACGAAGGGAAGTTTGAATTTAAGGACGCTCTAAAATAACTTTAGCGTTCTGGCAAGAGCTAGAAGCTCGCAAGTTTCAACTGGCGAATCTCGATATTCGGCCCTGACACGAGATGCAATTTATACATGCAATTAGATCGCAAATAGACGAGAGAGAGAGAGAGAGAGAGGGAGAAGAGAGAAAATAGAGGGAGGAGGTTGGGAAAGAGATGAGGGAAAATCATCCACCGTCTCGTCTACGCTGGGACTTGATGCCCCTGTGACTCGAGAGGACGACGATAGTGCAGATTGTCAGTGCCTCTGCCGAGGGCTTTACGCGGGACCTTCCACGGCACGCCTTCTAATTCCATATGCAAATCCCATCCAAGCTTATGCCGTGAGCTTCTCGCGAGACGCTGTGTAATAGACGAAGGCATCGCATATGTATATATATATATATATATATACATAGAATAAGTAAATGCTATCCGCGTCCTGAAATCGAATCAATATTGCATTAAGAACGTTCTACGGTTGAAACGGAATTTCTCGTGTACGTATTACTCTACCCCGGCTCAAGAGAGTGACGGAGTGACGACTTGTGACTCGGCGAGGACTCGTCGGTACTACGTTACATTGTGCGTGAATTAATCGTGGCGCGATATTTCAGATTGGTTCGCTGAATGTCTCAATGATATTTGCGAATTTCGTCGAATCATTCTGAAAAAAAAAAAAAATTGCCGTTTCATTCGTGAACGATGCGAGAGTAAACGAAAATCGATACGGAAATCTGGGAACGAAATCAAAAATAGATTTGTTATTGTTGTTCTTGGATTTGTAAAATCGTTTTTTAATCCAGGTGGCGATCGAGCGAATAAATTTCACACGCGTGTTGATAAAGGTGATGATAATTCGTACGATATTGAAAATTGTTGGGGAGATTGAAGATTTGTAAATAAAACAGTGAGAATTTGATTATTTTTGTCGATGGAAATTGATTTTTATTCGGAGTTCGAGTCGCGACGATTTACTCCCGTTGGTAAAATTGTTTCTGGATTTTCAACGTCCCTTGTCAATTTAGATAATACCAAGAAATAATGATCACACCGGAGAGAACGTCTATATATATATTGACAATATATACATATATACGCTCGCAATTGCAACAATCACTTTTGATTGAAACGTTGGCTCATATAATCATGAATTTTACTGCTTCACTCCGACGCTAATTACTCTTCCTATTCTGTCGTTGCTTTCGGTGGTGGATGGTAGGAGAGGGGTAGTTTGGGGTGGGGGAGGGGGGTGTGGCTTCTATTATATACACAGAGGCCATATTTGATTTAAACCACGTCGGTGAATCCAGAAAAAGAGTGAGAGAGAGAGAGAGAGAGAGAGAGAGAGAGAGGGGGGGGGGCGAAAGGGAGAGAAAAGCCCGATAATTGCATTTTTATCAGAATGTCGTCAATTCCTTTTTTGTCCTTTTCAATTACGTATATTCTAATTGGCTCGTGATTAAACATTGAATTATGGAAATGGTAGATGGAACTTTTGTTGTCTTTTCTCCCGGTGACATTTCTTTTTTATCGTCCTTTATTTCCAACGTAGAATCGTTACTCAGTTGGAAGAGGGGGAGAAAAAAAAGGAACTTGGCAACTCTCTCCCACGATAACCCCTTCCAAGTTTCTCACCCTCGTATTTTCAAGCCCGGTCCTTGCGTGATATATAGGACACTTTATTCATTCGATTGTGGAGCTTTCGAACGGGCGCCGAACTCTCAGTGGAAAATTATAAATTTATCTCGGCTTTTTTTTTCTTGCGACGGAGAAAGAAGAAAGAGAGAGAGAGAGAGGGAGGGAGAGAAGGAGAGAAGAGAAAGGAAGTTTTCGAGAGAAAACTGGAGGAGAAAGAAGCGTGGGGTGAATAGCGTGAATCAAGTCACCCTCTCGGTATTTCTTTCGTGCTTTCGCCTCTCTGCGGCAATATTCTCGCTCCCCATGTGATGGAGATGGTTATAACGAAGCCTACGTAGCCGCCTATATCCTTATAGCGAATTCTTTCACTCCTCTCTCTCCCTCTCTCTCTCTCTCTCTCTCTCCCTCTCTCTCTCGTTATTTCTCTCTTGCAATCGTTCTCTCTGCGTCCTTGATATTCTTTATAAATTCAATTGGTAAAGTAACAGAACTCTTCGTTCTCGAGGGGCCAACGATAAAAGTGCGCTCCGTTTTCATCAATATTAGACGTGTCAATAGAGGTATAAATAAATTTGAGAAAATAGAACGAACCCCAGAGCATTTTTAGGAAGAAGGAATGAGCTTTTCGTTGTTTTTTTTTGTTTAACAAACCCCTCGCTCCCGTTTAATTTTAGATCAAAACTACACCCAAAAATAGAACCCTCGTACCAGTTTTTTATTTTCAAAATTCACTCGGATAAATTCAAATTTTGTAATTTTACGAATTTTAGATATTTCAGTGTTAATTAAAAACTTGATTACAAGGCAATTTTGCATTTCGTTCCATAAAAATTTCGTTCAACGATAGCACGTGTACGAGGCACAGATGGCTGAGCGCGAGCCACAGTAGTTACCGCCGTGAATAGTCAGACCGCGTGGTAAGCGAAGGTTTTCCGTGAAAGGGAGGTGAACGAGAGAACACACATCCGATAACCAGGTTGCGATAGGTTAAAGGGTGAAATCAAGCGAGCTATCGTGCACCACGCCGGATGATGCTTTCGGCATACGATGTTGGTGGGAGGTGGACAGGCTGGAATGAACCGACCGAGTAAGAGCGATAGAGGGGGAACGAGAGGAGAGCGAGAGAGAGAGAGAGAGAGCTTCGGCTTGGTTTGAGGGCAAATACAACCACACTGGGTGCCTCGCGAGGGCCACTTCGTCGACGCTAAATAATTCATGGAGCAGCCGCCGTGCCGAACAGCCCGAGAGACAGAGACGGCTCTATAAACTCTGTCCCAACCTCTCTCTCTCTCTTCGGGGCGAGCGATAGAGAAAGAGAGAGAGAGAGAGGGAGGAAGAGGGAGAGAGAACTTAAGCCTTTCCTCACTCCCAATGGCCCAATGGATCGTTCATGCAATCCGACTATATTGATTGGTGTTTGGTCTTACGCTCAATGGGACCCTCTTCCTTATAATATAATCTGTGCCGTCGATCCGCGTCTACTTGAGCGGAGCACATCGAGTAATCCTCTGAATCAATAATCCTCCCTTTACACGCTAGTTCTGACAAACCGAATATTACACATGCCACGTGTGATGTACTTAACGTCACAATGGAGAGATTGGAGTAATGGAGATTTATTGGTATTAGCTTGAAAAATAAACGACTCGAAGTAGAAAATTAAAATAGAAGGTAATTTAACGAAATTTGTGAGAATTTAAATAACCATGAGGTTTAAATAAAGTTTCAGTTTAATGACCACTGATTATACCCACAGGTATTCGTATGCTCGGCTAATTTACATTAAAATTAATAAACAAAATGAAATAATTATTTTTTTTCTTTGTAGAACGAAAAATAACTAGTGGCTATGCTCGCAGTAGATACGGTCGTTACAGGTCAGACGAGCTATTTCCCTCTCCCTCTCTCTCTCTCTCTCTCTCTCTCTCTCTCTCTCTCTCTCTCTCTCTCTCTCTCTCTCTCTCTCTCTCTCTCTCTCTCTCTCTCTCTCTCTCTCTCTCTCTCTCTTTCTTTCTCTTTCCCTCTCTCTCTCTCTCTCTCTCTCTCTCTCTCTCTCTCTGTCGCGTTCTCTATGTTTTCAGGATTTTCTCGTTCGAAGCTGCCGCAGTTCCACATAAAAAGTTTTTAAGCTCCTAGAAAACCGGAGAACGAGGGAACCCTTGTAGAAGGAGAACGTAGGAGCGAATCGAGGAAAGAAGAGCCTGGAAGCCGAGGCTGGGAACTTTGGTAATTACAGTAAATTTAACTCTTTAAAATTTATAAGGCCCCCGCGCCTTGGCTCGCTCGCCTATACCGCGGGAGTATTTGACACACCGTGCAGAAACAAAAGGAGAGTCGAGAATGCGATATATAGTGAGTAAGTTTCTCGGTTACATTTTCTTTTTCTTTAATTTACGTTCGATGTAAAATACAAAAAATAATCGATGAATACGAAAAAAATAAAAATAAAATTATGTCTTCGTTAATTATGGGGTAAATTTTTTTCAAATATTCGTTAGACTGTTTAACGCTCGCGATTACCATACTCGCGGGCCATTATCGCGACTCGTACCTTGTCGTTTTAATCGCTCTGATTTCATCGTGATAAAATTGCATACGAGCGAATAAGCGAGGGGGGGATGGGGGGACGGGGAGGGGGAAGGAGAGAATGAGAAAGATCCAGGGTGGAGAGGGTCGATGGAAATTTATCTAAAAGCCATTCTAATTAAATTCAATTGTGCCGAGTCGAAAATCTGTGCCCGCATAGAAATTCGCGTTTTCATCGACGATGCGTTTTATACCGTGTAATATTCAATAGGGTAATCGAGAATGATTGTCAGATTCGATTTATATTTACCCCGGACTGATCCACGAATAGTTTTAATTCGGAACGATTTTCGATTCAATTATTTTCGATGATACCGGGAATGCTGCGTGGCGTTACCGAGTTGGGTCGTGGGGGGAATGATTTCTCGTTTCGATCGCGAGCATTCGAAAACGATCGCGGTAGGATTTTCCATTTGGGGAGATTTTAGCGTCGTTTCATTTTTATCTCCGTCACCGCCAGCAGCGTTTTTTTTTAATACGTGGGAGTAAATTGCTCCGCAGTGTACGCTCGCTTGATAATATACCTTGCAGGTGCGATGATAATATTTCGTGTGTCGTGTATGTAAATTCGTGTAACGATCGACAAATATATAGAACCGTGCACGAAACAATGGATATTCATCTTTCTCCCTCCCCTCTACGTCTCTCTCTCTCTCTCTCTCTCTGCCTCTCTCTCTCTCTCTCTCTCTGTCTCTCTCTCTCTCTCTCTCTCTCTCTCTCTCTCTCTCATGCTATCGCATTTTCCGGGAGCTTGTAACCGCCGTACGAAATCGGACAGGAGCAAATAGTCGTTAACTGTTCGAGCATATCCATCTCTCTCTTCCCCCCGCTCTCTCTCTCTCGCTCTCTCTATGACCGCCCTGAAATAGTAATATGCATCCCAGGCGATAACCAAAGGCACGCGATTATAAATTAATACAATTTGCGAAGCTCAAATGTTTCCGTTTTGCTCGTCGTGACGTTCATACACAACGAATATTACAAGCATTTCCATATTTATAGAATTTGGTTATACGAGCAACGATCTTCTTTTTCTCTCGTTCTCCACACACACTTTAACGATATCATTCATCTGTATCTTAGCTTATTTATGGGAAGACTTTTTACTTATCGAATTTCAGTTTATAATCGAATCGAATAATCTCGGAGTCGAATAATTGATCACTTATCTAGAAATATAAAAAATATACGAACCGATATAATTTAACACTTATTACAAAATTGTAAATTTTATTTGAAAATCAAATGTTCTTCGAATCCTTCGAGTCGAACGTTATTTACGACAAGAGGAACAATTTTTCTTACATTCAATCTGAATTAATAGGAAAATTTTTATAAAAATATCGTAAACCTTTGTGCTTTGTTATCGTCTTTAAAAAAGCCTCTCGTATATATGTCGAGAGTTCATGGGGATCGAGTGTGCGAGGCACAAGGGTGGCGGTGGTGGTGGTAGAATCAGTGGGGAAAGAGAAAAGAAAATCCATCATCGTTAAAGCACAAAATCGATAGACCAGCGAGAATATTCCCCCCCCCCCCCCCCCCCCCCCTCTCCCCCCTCCTGTACCCGCGGTGGCTATATCAGTGGAAAAGTCTTGTAGCTCTTGAAGCGCCAGCTTGTGACCCTTAGCGTTAGTGTTTTCGCAACGGATTATTGGCCGTGTTCCGAAGATCAACGTCGGGGGTTATTTCAGAAAATTCCAATGTCTCATAGCCACCGATTACATCCTGCTTATATCTCAAACGACATTAAAATTTACATGTAAATTCTTCAGATACCTAATAAGAAGAAAAAGAAGACAAGGAAAATATAAAAATGATTTATTATCGATCTTGAACGAAATTTTTTAATCGTCGAAAAAACGATGTAATTTCAAAAAAATAAAAAAAACAAATAAAAGAGAGAAAGATCAAAGATAAGAGATTTTATGTTTTTAAGTGACGGAAGATCGGATTAAATTTTTTATCCACCCTTAAAAAAATAATCCCTCGATCTTGCGAAAGCGACGATTTGATACTTTCGTCCTTTCATCGTCATTATCGTTATCAAAGGGTTCGAGAGATTGGCTCGAAAATAACGAAAGGTTAATTCGACGACGGTGACGGGAGTAGAGAGAGGGGAGGCTTGAAAGTTGTTCGCTTTAACCCGCATTCCTCTCGGCCACCGCAGTATCGGCAACATCACCTCGGCTCCATTAGTCAGCGTCTACGTTAGCTGTTGGCAAAAGAGGACGAGGAGAAATAGCAGCTGGAGGGTAGGTCGATGCTGGCGTAACTTTCTCTCGTTACCGGATATCGCAACCTGTCAAAACATCGGCGAGATAAAACGACAAGTCCAAGCACGACTCGCAAACCCCTTGTCGAAACGCCCAACCCCCATGAATGCCATCGTTCCGCTAGCACTCTGGCTCGACGTAAATATATATATATATATATATATATATATATATATATATATATATATATATATATATATATATATATATATATATATATATATATATATATATAGCGACTGTGTCGAAACGATAATAGAGGAGGAGGGGATGGAGGCAAGGGGACAAAGTAAAAGAGAGAGAGAGAGAGAGAGAGCGAGAGAGAGAAAGAAAATCGTCGAGAAGGATGAAATGTTTCGAGGGGAGGAGGGTTGGGATTGAGAGCGCCAGGGGGTTGAGGATAATAGAGGGCGCTCGTGAGATCGAAGAGACGCCAGATAGACGCGTCGTGTAGGCGCCAAGGCGCCTTTCGTCTGTCGCACAGCATCGGACAAATATATGGGTCGTTCCGTTTCAAATACATAAATATATCATCCGAAAAATGTCTGGGTTTAATTACTTACTTTTTTCATTCTTAATTAAACGAGGAATTTATATTTACGTAATTATTACGGTTTTTTTCTTACAGTAAATTTTTGACAATGGCAGATGTAAATTACGTAATGTTATATTACGTAATGAAAAAGTCATTTTGAAGAAATGTGTGAACGTTGATGATGCAAATAGGATGAGAAAATAAACTTAGGGTTTTTTTTTGTGAGGGATGAAAAAATGGAAATAATACATTTTTGGTGGGGAGAATTCGAAACGAGACATTGGTATGGAGTTGGTACGAAAGCTCCTATATATTATGTGTCCTGAATCCCGACAGCGACACGAGAGAGCCAAAATTGCGTGATCGATGGAGAAAGCACTTTCGCGTTTCCCTTCACGTTCTGTGATATGATCCACGTGAAAATACGTGTCGTTGTCAAGGGATATTTATAAACAAAAATAAATATATATATATATATATGATTGCGTATATATATATAAAGTGGATAGGGAAGAGATATTCGTGAGAAAATAAAACGAGATTACTGTCGAGAACGACTGTTCGAGGGTGGGAAAAGACGAGAAGGGGATGATGCACGATGGGATACGACGCTTCCGCGATCTTCCGAATGGAGTTTCCCTGATCCATCGAGGGACTTGATTATTTTCATCCATCACGGGAGATAAAAGAAAAAAAAGCACGTGCTTTATTTCCATGCGTTGTTTGATTTCAATCGAAAGGAGAAAACAAAAAGAGGAGAAATACCTGTTGGTGTGCATGGGGTTCTCGCTGCCTCGACGAGATCCTCCCGACTTCCTGGCGGTGCTTCCAGCATCGCGGCGTTCGAGGAGAATGTTTTAACGCACAGCAGGCTTAACGCTGAAATTAAAAGAAAAATATTGAAAACATTCAGATTTATTGAGAATTATTATTACTATCGTTTTTTTTTATATAAAAAAATATAATTAAAAATTGTAATATCGTTGGATATTCTTATCGATAATTTATATCGTAAAATTGTAGTCGGAAAATAAGGGTGACAAAAAGGAATAAGGATATTATGTTTTTTGTAAGCTCTTCGCGTCGCTGAACGAAGAAAATCCTTTTGAAGCAAAACTTTTCCTGAAATAGAGAGAGAGGAGAGAGGCTCGACCTACTTCCGGGATGGTTGAACGGGTGGGCGGGTTTCTCTCGTAAACTTTTCTCTCCTTGCCGAGCTCTCTCAGCGCGCACCCAACACACCGTGTGCATCCGATAATTTTCATCCCTTATCTTTTACGCGCCTCATCTCTTTCTTCCTTATGAACGTTATACGCCCGAGATATTCTTCTTGAGGGACGAAGGGTTGGGGTGAGTATGGGTGGGTCAGGGGGAAAGGGATGAAAATAAAGGTAGTGGAAAATTTGAGAAGCTTTATCACCCGGTGCATCGCTTCGACTTTTCTCTCGAGTGCTTTCCTCATATTTTCGTAGATGAGAAAAAAAAAACAAGAGTTGTGTAGAATTTATGAATTTCAGGACGTTCGTACGAGGTTACGATCCTTGTGAAGGTACGAACGGGGCTTGTTTTCACGACGAGAAGAATATTGACTCGATTTATTAGTCCAATAATTTCCAACCAAAAGCCAAAGATATAAAATCGAATTAATTCTCGTTCACGACCCCTCGATGCATTTTCACCCCCTCCCTCTTCTCATCGCTAACGAATTCTCACCTCATCATCCCTCAAATTCCAACTACCCTCGGAAAATGCTTTAATTTGTCGGGAATACGGTTTATCTCTCTCGGCACAACTGTCATTAAAATTCCTCTTCCTCCTCCATTTCTCCTTTTTCATGCCCCTTCTCTCGCTCTCCGAAAGCTTCTCATCCTCTCAATAAACAAAATTCGTAGCGAAGTACACGCCGCTTGGAATATTTTGGCACGAGGCCCGTTTCTTTGATTCTCGTACAAATCGCTTCGCGGTGTAACTCGACTGCCAATAAAGTCTCTCGGCAAACTGGCAACGTTCTCCATTGCTCTGGCTCTGGGTTTGCCGCAGAGACACACATAGAGAAAGAAAGGGTGAGAGTGAGAGAGAGCAAGAGAGAGAGAGAGGGTGTTCTCTCGGTCGCATCGAATACACGGGGTGCGCCCATCATGCGGAGGACGTATATAACATGGCTGTATAGAGAACGAGAGCAAGCGAGAGAGACAGAGACAGCGGCAGCGTTTGGTGTACACGCTCGGTTAACCGTCGTGCCGCTTAGTAATGGCGAGCTTCGATCGACCAGACAGCGAAACGGCTTTAGAATAATTATCGTTGGGGGTGCCTAGGTGGTTAGCATCACGGTAAGGGGTAAGAGGGACGGGGGTGGAGAGTGAGGAGGGTTTCGAGGAAGACAGAGAATTCGTCCGTGTGCGCACGGACGCGTGTTCGGGTGGCACGATTTTGCCGGACCAACCTTGTTTACCATTTTCGGCAATGGTAGGAGAGAGAACCGTATATTCTCCGTGCTCGCGCGCAATACACACACACACATATATACATATACATACACTCAGGACTACGGGGTGCGATGCTTTCCTATCCGGGAAATGGGAGGCACCGCGGCATACATATTTATGGGAACGCTTGCGAGAATCCTTCGGGAATTCGAACGTTGTACGATCCAGAAACGCACACACACACAGATATATATATATATATATATATATATATATATATATATATATATATATATAGGTATATATAAATATGTGTATATATATATATAAAATACAAGTACGCAGGACAGAATGTCGGTTGGTCACGACTTGTCTGACCCAAAACGCTCCCTTTCCACTTGAACAATAATTCGCAGCCTCTCCCAGACGGCTGTATAACGCACACTCCTCCGTAAACGGTGATTTTATACGATTCTACTATCAATACTCCTACGTCAATACGGTGATTGAAAAACGTACGAGGAAAATGTTGGCAATGGAAATTAGAAAGACGCTTTCTTCCTTGTGGATTTTTTACTAGTGGAGAAAAAATTCTGTTTTTCTTTTTCTTTTTTCGTATAGAAATATTTTTATTTGTAAAGAAAATATAATGAGCCAGTGACATTTGGGACATTGCTTTATATTTTTGGGGGTTGAGAAAAGGGGGCGTTAGTTACTTATCAGTTTCGTTTCATTCCGGTATATTTTAGATACTCGTGCGTTACCCGAGACGATGTTACGTTAAACCCATTGCATTTTGGTGAAGCGAGAAATATACAAACGTACGTATATGGTGGTGCTTTGTTTCGTCCAAGTTGCACACTGTACAGCCTCGTATAAACCTCCACCATGCCGAGCGCAAAGCCCGCACTTCAACGGCCCGCCGTGCTCTCTCTCTCTCTCTCTCTCTCTCTCTCTCCAACGTTGGACGTGTTTTAATTAAATTTTCACGACCGCAGACTCTCGGGGAATGCGCGCACGCCTTTCGCGTAATAATGTACACACGCGTGAATTTCAACGGGAGATACGAGAGCGCGAGCCATGCGTTCTACCGAGTTTCGCGTGTTTACCGCAGGGTGGAAGGTGAGGGTCTGTTTCCCATATAGATGTATACATATTGGCACGTTCGTTCGAGAGAAAAGCTCCCGTGGTCTCTCGACGTTTAGACAAATGTATAAAACGTGTTGATTTCTAAAGTTTTCTTTTCCTATTTTTGAATCGAGTAAATCAATTTGTTTAGTTGATTTATTATTCGTCTATTACGAATTATTATTAATATTAAAAATGTTACTATCGTTCTAAAGAAGTATTGAAAATTGTAATTATTAAATTAACGTGGGACAAAGTTTAAAATTTGAAAATTGAAATTTTATAAAGTTCGAAAAAATTACATTTCTAATTTTTGTATTAAATAAATCAATTTGTTAATTTGATTTATTATTCGTCTATTATAAATTACTATTAATATTAACAAAGGTTTTTTTTGGTTATAAAGGAGAATTGGAAATTGTAATTATTGAATTAAAGTGGGTTAAAGTTTAAAATTTGAAAATTGAAATTTTATAAATTTCGACAAGAATTACATTTCTAATTTTTGTATCAAATAAATCAATTTGTTAATTTGATTTATTATTCGTCTATTATAAATTAATATTAATATTAAAAATGTTTTATGGTTATAAAGGAGAATTGGAAAATGTAATTATTAAATTAAAGTGGGTTAATGTTTAAAATTCTAAAATTGAAATCTTATAAATTTCGACAAGAATTACATTTCTAATTTTTGTATCGAATAAATCAATTTGTTAATTTGATTTATTATTCGTCTATTATAAATTACTATTAATATTAAAAATGTGTTTTGGTTATAAAGGAGAATGGGAAAATGTAATTATTAAATTAAAGTGGGTTAAAGTTTAAAGTTTGAAAATTGAAATTTTATAAAGTTCGACAAGAATTACATTTCTAATTTTTGTATCATACAAATCAATTTGTTAATTTCATTTCTTATTCGCCTATTATGAATTACTATTAATATTAAAAAAGGTTTTTTTGGTTATAAAGGAGAATGGGAAAATGTAATTATTAAATTAAAGTGGGTTAAAGTTTAAAATTTGTAAATTGAAATTTTATAAAGTTCTACAAGAATTACATTTCTAATTTTTGTATCAAATAAATCAATTTGTTAATTTGATTTATTATTCGTCTATTATGAATTACTATTAATATTAAAAAAGGTTTTCTTGGTTATAAAGGAGAATGGGAAAATGTAATTATTAAATTAAAGTGGGTTAATGTTTAAAATTCTAAAATTGAAATTTTATAAATTTCGACAAGAATTACATTTCTAATTTTTGTATCAAATAAATCAATTTGTTAATTTGATTCATTATTCGTCTATTATAAATTACTATTAATATTAAAAATGTTTTTTGGTTATAAAGGAGAATTGGAAAATGTAATTATTAAATTAAAGTGGGTTAATGTTTAACATAAAATTCTAAAATTGAAATTTTATAAATTTTAACGAGGATTACATTTTTTATGATAATATTCTTGCTGTGGACAATTAATATTGAAAAGGGGGAAGTAAGAAATAATAAAATTGTGGTGATTGTTCGCGGGACATGAGACGTGGGTCGACTCTTCATAAATCCTCGTCACCGCTGTCAGGGAGTCGTTTGGTTGCGGTGGCTATTACACCGTGAGGTAAGTGCTCAAATCTCGAGATATCTTGTTCCCAGCGAATTATTCATTTGCACGTCTCGATATGTCGACGGAAATTCCATTCTTGGTCTATTCCTGTCGGTCGTATATTCCCTATCGCGTATTATTATACGTAACGCAGACAATGAATGCAGACATTGGTAAAACTCTCTTTTCAGATTTAACTAATTAATTGAAATTACCTCGTGTATGTAACAAAATCCTCCACGATCTTTTCATTATTTCCTTTTCACACGAACATCATATTATATAATAATAATTACTCCAATCCCTTTATACCTTTGGAATTTTTCACTTCGAAAATGAAATTTTTAAAAATGGAACGTTCGAAAAAAAATACAACATTGGAAATAATTCTCTCTTGTAATATCTATTTTTCATCTGGACGAGAATCTTTGTTCATCTGTTTAATAATTATCTCGTTCGTATTTCTAAAAAAAAACAATTGGATTCTAAAAAAAATAACAAACTTTATGTTTTGTCAAAATTTAATGTTTCAAAGAGTTTAAACTCGTCGAGTAAATTGTTTTCATTAGTTTAAAGAAAATTGGAGATTGGCTGTGATGGCTAGATGGAAATTGGTGGAACGTACCATATGTACGTATAGAGGATAGGAGATGAGATACAAAGTGAATTAATAATCGTGTGACATTCCGTCCATTATCCGTAATATATATTCCAGGAGTTTCCTGATGTGCAAACTATATATATACCTATATACACAGTGACAACTCTATATTTGTTATTCAGCAGCGTGTAATTAATTGCCACTGTTTAATTAGCGCAACTGCCATTATATACATATACTTTAGGGACAAATTCATTTTCCTGTCGGAGAACTACTGGACTTTCACACGTTGTTCCATGAGAATGAAATAAAAAATAATAATTCAAAAATGTTAGTTATTAATGGTGTAAAATATTGATAACAATTATCGTACCAAAAATAATCTCTTCGTTTATCACGCTCGTTACTCACGCTTCCAAAGTTATCAGTCTCATTCTCAAAACAAGCAAGAAAAAAACGGGCTAAACCCTCTTTATCTCACACCCTCGTCCCTCTCGCGAGCGTCTCTAAGCTCGGATATGAAACAAAAACCCGTCTCGTTTCATAAGCGCCTACGAAGAAGCGAGAGAACGAAAGAAGAAGAAAAAACATCGAAAAAAATCGTCGAGCACCCTTGAAAACAAGCCCTCGGACGATATAACTTTCATCTCTTTCATCCCCCTGCTCGTCTCACTCTCCAACCGACCCCCGTCTCCTCGCGATTTTCTTATTTCAATGCCCCTCTCGCACTTTCATCCACCGCAGAATTTATCGAGGATTGGAGAAATTCCTTCTTTTCTCTTACTTCTTTTCGAATATACGTATTTTCTTCTTTTTTTTGCGACTTCTTTTTGTTTTTTTTTATCTCACCATTTTGATCCACGAGATTCTCAGAGTTTTCCCATTAAAATATCTCGCCTGTTGCACTCCAGCATCGACGGATACGTTTTTTTTTATTTCTGTTTTCCTTTTTTTTTTTTAAAGAAAATAAATCTTTGATTTTTTCATCCAGACCAGTTTTCTTTTTTTTACATCGCTGACTTTCTCTCTCCGGAGATAGACTGAAAGTTGTTCCAGCGTTCCTGTACAGGGAGAAATGCGAGAGGGACAATTTTTCTCCTTTTTCCTACATATTTGTTCGTCCACGACGTCGCTTCGCAAACCTTTCCGTCGCCTGTCAAAAAAAAGAACCAAACAAAAAATCTCCACTTTCGTTCCCAAGTATCTAGTTTTTCCAGGAGAAGCTAGGGAGAGAGGAAGAGAGAGTGACAGTGAGAGTGGAGAGGGGGCTAAGTCGATCGTCATTCCACCGAGTCTTCCTACACGGTCTAGACTCGCAGCGACGATCAAAGTCACTTTGTCTTCGACGAAGACCCACTCACCGATCGCGCTTCGGATTCGGCCATAGAAGAATTTCGTCGGAGTATTCGGCGTTTCTTCTTTCCATCGGTCGCTTATATATCCTATACATATATACATGTATACATCTCTTTCATCGAGATCTCGCGTCTGCGAACCGGCACTCGAGAATGAATCCCCCTCGTTCACTCATCCGAACCCTTGATTGATAAGACTTTCGTTCTTGGCACAGAGACGAAAAACTTTCCACCACGAAAATCAGCAAGAAAGAAGAAGACGAAGAACAAGAAGAAAGAACTTCATCTCATGCTTCTTTTTCTTCGTGCTTTTATGTCGGTTGACGGGGGGATAACGATCACTGATTGCGATTAGTGTTAAAAGTCAGCGTTACTTGGAGGAAAATTGCTACAGGACTCCCTTCCCCGAGGGTAGTGCAGAGTTCGTAATTTTTAGCTAGAAGCTGTTGATAACTATCGCCTTTAAAACTCAAAATGCGTGTTTTTCAATCGTAGATTGGCTCGTGGTCTGGAAATATTGATGAAATCGATATGAGAATAAACAATTCTCTCATTTCTCCGACGATAATTGGAACTGTAACTTTCTCTTTCAAAATTTCAAAAAAACAATAGTGTGAGGTACTTTTTGCCATTATTCTCTGTGTACCCTCCAAATTTTAATCCGATCGGTTGCTCGGTGCACGAGGAAATACGGATCGCGTTTTCGAAGCGCTAGTCGGCCGTAACGAAGGCCGATTTTGCTGACGTTATCAAAGTTCAACCGTAACGACTGTTCGTTACCGATTTTCCCTGATCGATTATTTATTATAATTGCTGATGATAATTATCGATAATTAATGCCAGCGAGTATTATCGTTATTATTATCGACTGTGATTATCGTTAATAATCGCTGATAACGGACATTGATAAAAATTATCGGTAGCGATCGATGGTAATCATATCGGACATGGACAACTCGTACTAATTATCGGTAATCATCATTTTAATCGATTATGGATAATAACGATTTTTAAAAAAATCTACATTCCTCGTTCCACCACAAGTCGAAATTTGACGTTACTAACGTTCGAGGGAGAACTTTCTGTCACGGAATTTTGACGCGATTGTCGTGACGAAAACTGCACGTTGATGGCTAAAGCACCATATATTACGTGTGTACGCGTGTACGTATATGTTGAAACGTATATATAAATATAAAGTACGCAAATATGTCGGGAAAAACTGAGTCAAGGGACTTGGGAAGTTAATAAAAATTCCGCTGGGAACTCACGTACTTCACCGTCTCTCATACTCATCGGAGAGACCTTTTCCACTTTTTGTCGAGACTTCCCGACAAACGTCATGTGCCAAGAAGCATAGAGCAATAGAAAAGAAAGAGACGGAGGAAGAGAGGACCCTGGGAAAACGCACGTATACGTGCACTGTGAACTTAACCACGATAGAGAAGACTGGAACAAGAATTTCTCTATATAGAGCTGAATGCGAAAATTCTCGTCCATTCTCTCTCTCTTCGCGTACTACTGCGAGGTTCGAGAATTTATTTATCGGAATACCAACGTTTGTCTCCGCTCTAGGGGGCGCTCCGAAAGACCGTATGTGGTCCGGGCCGAGCGATGGTCAACGGGGGAATAATGAACTACACCAGGAGAAGTCCCTAGAGCTTTTTCCGACCACGAATATTATTCCGACCTTAAAATTGTCTCGAAAACGTGTTTACACATATAAACATGAAAATCTCCATTTCGGAAGTATTGTCCAAGTTTAAATCAATATTTGAATCATTTTCTTAACGTCTGGGTCTTCGAACGTTTCATTTATCGCCAAGATCGATTTTAATTCAATTTTTTATTCTCAAGGTCGACTTCAATATTTGTTCAATATTTGCGTATAATTTTCAATTGTCTGTAATTCCAGCCGATGATTCTATCCATTGGCCCAAAAGTCACTGCGTTTTTTCTTACAAATGAACTTATAACTCGATGCATTAAAAACATAATGACTTTTTAACCGAACTAAAAAATTTTTAATTTAATGAAATCAAACTTGATCCTCGAAAGAACAAAACTCACCCCGCTTGACGTCACGCCACGTGTTCGTGATTTCTTCCAGTCTTCCCTCGCTCCGATTCGGCACTAGGCCGCTCGACTGTCTCACATCGTTACCCGTTTTGAATTCCTCGCTTCTGGAACAACGATAAAACAAAAATACGTCAAATTAAGAAAAGAAGAATAAAAAAAACCTTTCACCCTGGAAAAAATTTAACAGCCGTACATTATCGTTTATATCGTCGCCCGTACGAATTACGAAGCAAAAAAAAACTCGCGCGAATATTTATTCGAACATTCGTACAAACCCTTGCCCGAGCCAGAATATTGGCACGGGAGCCAGAAAATTCGCTTAGTCCGTATAAAAAAAAAAGCTTTTGCAAAGTAAAGAGAAGAGAGCTCCGCGAAGAACATATTTTTCTATGTCGGTCACACGTTACGTCTCCCACTCCTCTTTCTCTCTCACGCTCTGATCTCCTCTCTGCCCCTCTGTACTTCTCTCTCTTTCTCTCTTTCACCTTGTCTGACGGAAAGTGCGCACCCGTGGTCGCGACTATTCGGCACAATCTGGACGGCATATTCTGCTGTTACGGCCGTGGCGAAAGAGTGAGAGACTGCGAGAACGAACGAGAGAGAGAGATAGAGAGAGGGAGACGTGTGCACATGTGTCAAATGCATAATGCATCTCGTGCATTCCTATAGCTGGATTTTCCGCGTGGATACCGCATATGTATTCGGCCCTTGTATATATGTATACATAATCTCGCGGATCCTCGAACGGCTAACACTTGTTCCGGGCTCGAGGATATACACATATACTGGTATACGTTTCAGCGGGCTTTTACTCACCTATGCAACATCATAGAGAACAGGCAGAGGAGAGAGAGAGAGAGAGAAAGAGAGAGGGAGAGAGAGAGAGAGAGAGAGAGAGAGAGAGAGAGAGAGAGAGAGGGAGAGAGGGAGGGAGAGAGAGAGAGAGAGAGAGAGAGAGCTTCGTAATTCTCTCCTCCTGCCCCTCGCCGCCACCTCCCTTCTCCAGCTCTTCCCACATAACCCCAATCATCGCTCTAATGATCCGAAAAATGGCTCCCTTTGTGCGCACAACCGTGGCTGTAAACGATGCAGGGGCAATTTGGCAGAGTTGATTCATATCGGTGATAAGCGACGTGTGGGTTGTGAAAAAGGAGGAAAAAATAAATAAAAATTGTTGGCAAAAAATGAAATATAAATGGTCGAGGGCCGTGGGAGTCGAGGAATGCGAAACGCGAAGTAGGTAAGGCAATGCCGCGTTGGACGAGAATGAAAAGTTTTGGAGTTTATTTTCTGGCGAGACAGAATTTCCCGGACGGCGGTGGCGACCCGCAAAGAAAGATAATCTCACCTCTCGCTGATTGCGCAACTCCAACGAGTGCTCTCTCTCTCTCTCTCTCGTTCTCGTTCTCTTCTTCTCTCTTTGCCTCGTTAACCCGCAGTTCTGGTGTTATTAGCGAGAATTATATCGGGCGTGCGGTGATGGAGAGTCGACTATATAAAGTCAAAGTTCATATCCTCTCGCGGAACGAAGAAAGAGAGAGGGAGAGAGAGCTCGCGAATAAAAAAAATCGAGTCGACTCACTCGTCAGTTGCTGAAGCTGAAAGAGGAAAAAGTCGCGGACGAGAGAGAAGAGAAAGGGAGGAGGGAGAATTTTGTGACCACGAATCGTGCTAACTTTTATCGCCCATGGGGTCGCGACGGATCATGACATCGAACGAAAGTTAAGTACCGTCCCGAGAGTGTGAGACACCAACCTCTCTTTCCCTCCTCCCTTCACTTCATTCCACCACGCATCCGCCCCTCTACCGTTGAAACGTCGAAACTCGCGCGCCTGTACCCTTAAAATGAAATTGCTCGTAAATTCGGGTAAGAATCTTTTATCTCCTAATGTGACAGCCTGTTCGGGTTTCAACCCCTCAAGACTCGCATCTCACCACGTTTACGAGATAAGCGTGCGGGCAACCGCGTACAGGCGGAGAAAGGGATACTATTTTCTTTTTTTTTATGGTTTTGTGACATCGGGCAGCGCGGTATGCGTGAAGTTCTTTTTATCACAATCGATTGGAGAATCATCAGTGCAGTGATAAGGTTTAGACTCGAGTTCTAAAGTGCGTATGGAATTGTAGAGCGAAGATTGGAATTTGTACATTAAAAAGCAAAATTTCAAATTTTCCTGCCTTCGAGCGAAGATGTCACAATAATTCACCTGTCAACATGTCATCTTCGTGACACATGAGAACTTTATAATCCAAACAGGTGGCAATAAAGTGATTTCGAACTTAAAAAAATGTTTCGATTCTTTAACCCTTCGCCGTCGCATTATAATTTCGTTGCTTCGACCGTCGCACTGGGTCATTTATGTCCGCGCATGTTTTTTGATGGGTAAAAAGGGCCCAAAAAATCTGGAAAAATGTGTGAATACTCCTAAATAGTCATAGAATGTAAATACATATTTGTTAAACCGCAAAACTCCTTTTTTTTTGCTGTAAATAGCTGTCTAAGCGAAACCGGTCGAAACAGTGTTTTTGCTCAAATGTCAATAAAAACAAAACGTGTGCCAGGAAAACAAAACCCCATAGGTTATCATCATAAATATCTTAATATTTGAGAAAAACCGGGTTGCAATCATTTCCGCTGAAAAAAACATAATTATTGAATCACCGAAGAATAGACGTTTCTAAGGAGAGGAAAATTGATAATGTTCATCAAAAATAACAAAAATATAATTTTTTTATGTTTTTATTCAATAACATTGTTTATAGTGAAAAAATATTTTTTAAATTAAAAAATATTACGTCAATGGTGAAACATAAATTATTAGACAATGGAGGCTCGCTCGGCCACAAACTGCTATATTTGGGATCCTAGAGTTATAACCTTAATTTTGCATACCATGACAAATGATTTTAAATGTTTTAGATCGAAAACAACAAATTTTTTAAAATCACTTTTTACTAACGCGCCTGTCGCACTGGCTCACTCACGGCCACTGGAGAAGTTTAAAGTGTCTTAACTCACACACTAACTGACAGAAAATACTCAACCGTTGGCTGTGAGACCTTACATACCCTAAGTTTTTTTTAGGGAAAGGGACCAGGCCCCCACATTTTCCGTTTGTGAGAAATTTGTAAGGAAAATTTTGCTATGGTCACGAATCCTTCTTACCGAAGGTCTTTAACCCTTTGCCGACCCAGTGGGACTGACCGACCCAGTGGGACTGGGTCGGCGAAGGGTTAAAGACCTTCGGTAAAGCAGTGGCGTAAACCGATGAGCACTTACGCTCAGCGATCGATGAGTTATCATACTCTAATGCAGATCCACTAGAACTTGATAATTGGATTGAAGATCGAGTCATTTGAAAGTCGGTAGAGTCGATGTATAAGTCGCGAGAGGCTCGATTAGCGGTCTCCATGTTGCTCCCTGATGGCGAAACGAATTATCGGAAAAGAATCGCTAACGATCGACGTTAATAATGGACTTGGTTTTATCCCCCCGTTCGTGGCACTCTGTCATCTCTCTCTCTCTCTCTCTGGAATTCTCGAGAGAGACTTTCACGAGGGAGAGGGAGAAGAGACCCTCGATGAGAAGAATGGATGACTGATGAGGGCCCAGGATTTCCGGGGCGAGTGTCCTTTCGATATCCCATCGAGTACGCTCTTTCGATAGCTCTTCTCTCTCTCTCTCTATCTCTCGGTCAATCCTCTGGCGGAGAGGCATTTACGACTCTTCAAACGCCTCTCTCTCTCTCTCTCTCTCTCTCTTTTTCTATCACCAATGCCGCTCGCAGGATTGCACTATTCGCCCTAGCGATTTTTCGCGACTCGAACTCATCTCTGTTTCTCTCGCTCTTTCTCCCTCCCACTCTAACCTCCTTCCGTGTCAGTCCGTCTGTTTGTCTTCGTCACTCTCTTTCCACACCGCAAAGCTCGGCAAAATCCATTATACACCTTCGTTCTATACGTTTTTTAGAAACGTTTCCATCAGGCACGGTAGAGAGAAAGGAACGAAAAAAAAGCGGAATTAGTAGCTCGAGAGCTTTCTCCCATTCAGGAATTCTCGTTATTCACGAAACTTCTGTGACATTTTGCCGGACGAAATTTGTCCTTGATATTTTAGAATCTCTCGTCTACCCAAAGTCCAATCCGAACAAAGTTTTTTTTTGTTCCTACCAAAAGACTTCACGACTCCCGTGATTAATTGGAGACGAACGTTCGAACACCTCGTCATTCGATCAACGACAACGATCGTATCTCGACTAATAAAAATTACATCGACCTCGATAAATCATTCGTATCGTCCAAGAAAGAAAGGACCACAAATTAAAGCAAAACTTTCAGCTTGATTACCCAAGCTCGTTAACTCGAGGGGAAAAAGAAGGAGGAAAAAGAAAACAAACAAACAAACCCACCGGGGCTTATTAGAAAAACGAGGCACGATCATATTACTTTTGGCGAGCGTAGCAAACAGTATCGTTAGGGGTTTGCTATGCTTTTGCTACCGAGAAACCTTCCCTGTGTTTTTTGTGACTAACTTTCACCCTTCGTTTTCTCCCCTCTCCCTCCCTCCCTCTCTCTCTCTCTCTCTCTCTCTCTCTGTCTTTTTCCCGTTCCCTCTCTTCCTATCTTTCACTTCTCTCATTCTATTCCTCTATATATCTTTCTCGTTCGCTTCCCAGCGCGTTTCTCCACACCCGACTTAACGGCTCAATCTAATTACCCCGACCTCGTTAACCCGTCGGCACAGGCCGTGTACGCTCTCTCTTCTGTGGCCGCATGCTCACTCGCAGTATCCGCTCTCTCGTCCTGACTGCCAGAGACCGAGAGAACTCATTCTCTCTCTCTCTCTCTCTCTCTCTCTCTCTCTCTCTTGCTCGGCTTATCGTTCTATCTTTCTTTCTCTCTCGGCCGTCCACTGTGCAGTCGTGAAACTTTTCGAATCCACCAACTGCTCGTCGTTAAGAGAGACGAGAGAATTTCTCGCAACGATTCCTCGACCAATACCCGTCATCGGGTGAAAATCCGAGCGCTTTTCCTTCTCTACTCCCCGAGATAATAATACCAATTCCCCGCTTTTGCGTCAACGACTGACCGAAATTTTGGTTAATGCCATTTGCGCAAACTCACTTTGTAACTTGCTTTAGGAATCTCCGTTGGCAGTAATAAAAATTGTAATTTTCAAAATGGACGTTATCTCTTTGAGAAAAAAATATATCAACTTTATGCAACGCTGCCAACGAGTAGAAAATAAAACTTTCGTAATACGATAAATTCCATTCTCAAAGTCGTTACGAGGAACATAATAAATATTTCAATTCTAATAAAAATAACAATTTTCAAAATAAACGTATTTCATAGAAAATAATCTCAACTTTTTGCAAACCTGCCAAAGTTTCGAATATGAAACTTTCTCAATATCATAAATTTCATTCCCAAAGTCGTTACGAAGCGAGAAAAAAAAATCGGTCGGATAGAAAAACAAGCTTATAACAATTAAAAATTTGTTGATGTGTGTGATGGGCGGCCGTATAGGAATATGTTGTAGGAGCGTGTTGGCTTCAATTCGGCCCGTGATTCCAGGTGGAGATGGAATGAATGTTTCAGATTTTTACGTTTCAATCCCGACATTCATTCCATCTCCACCTGGAATCACGGGCCGAATTGAAGCCGACACGCTCCTACAAAACATAAAAAATTTGTTATCGCTAATTCCTCGATAACCATTGACATCCTCGCTTATCTTTCGATCGGGAACAAGCGATTGAGCGAATCGTTAATTCTAAACGATCGAGTAATAAATACAAGCGAGATTACTCGATGGGCACTAGGGAGCGGAAAGAACCGGATGTAAATGCATTCTGGAGATGCAACGACGTCGAGACTTTTGCTTATGTATTCAACTACTTGATTAGCAACAGTCGACGAGACGGGCTTATTCGCGAGGTAATTACAAGTCTCGCAGGTACTTTACTCTCTCTCTCCTTCTCAATCTTTCTTCCTACCTTCTCTCGGTCTCTTTCTCCGAGGAGAGGTGCGAGTGCTTTGCAGCCCTGGGAGAAATCCGCGAGAGGGTAGTCACGAAGCACATATAGGAAGGTGTTCTGGCCCAACTCTGCGGCGCCTTACTCCATCCCTTTACTCAATTAGTCTTGCACTCTCATATAACGTGCTCGCGCACCCAACTTCTCATCGTTCTTCAGTCGCTGAGGACCGTATATATATATATTATATATATATATATATATGTCATATATATATATTTATAGGCCTCTCTAGTTTCCCAAGATCCCCGTTAATTTTGGTCCATGTTCATCAGTCGTCCTCTTCTGGCACATCTCTCATATCTCAATTAAGAAAGTCTGTTTCGACACAGCACTCTCGCATCACTGCCACTCGTCTATCACCGAATTACTCGTTTCCGGTAAACTTTATGAGAGGAGGGAGAAGATTTCGTGTCCATGGGAAGAAGAGGGGTAATACGGATCAGTGGGCATCGAAGGTCGTTAGGAATGACATTGAAAGGATTCCATCGAGATTCAATGTTTCAGGAGTTAGGCAAGGTCAATGCCTTTCAATAATTATAATTAATTCTAAAAATATAATAAATTGCATTTATTTTTTGCAAAAGTCAGACTTTATCCTTGCGTAGTTACGTGTTTCAGGATAGGAAAAAGTAAATAAAAGGTAGGACTTTGGTATAGCGTTTGGGTATCGTAGAATGAGAGGTGTTCAATATCGCAAATTGAAACGTGTCAATTTGTAGGCGGGAGAGGCCTTCCGGCCTGTTTTCTCGATCACGGAATCGCCTCCTGCGAACGAGCGAGAGTCGAGGCAAGCAAATTTTCATCCATTCATCTGGCTAAATGACGTTGACACTGGCAGCAGGCTAGATCCGTTAATCGCGTTTCCCGCTATGGAGAGGCCTCTCTATCTCTCTATCTCTGCCCCCCCCCCTCCCCCCTCTTTCGGACGTCTACGTTCACGCTGTCGTTCAATGAGAGGCCTCTCGAACGAATACGTCGGCATTAAATTGTCGTTCGTTCGTACATACGTTGTCGACACTTCGTTATACCGCGTAACTAAAAATCAGTAGTTTGTACCCCCTTGCTCTTCACATTTCTTGTACCTACCAGGGAAAAAATAAAAGAATGTTCCGTAAAATGTAATGGAGGGCGGAAGTTGTTCATGAAGTGTGAGAAAACGCGCCCAAGGAGGAGAGGCGATCGAAGAGGGCTTGTGGAAAAGCTAGAGAGCTCTTTTTACAGGGAAAACGAGAGGGATATAAAGAGAGAATAAAAAGATCGTGTACGAGAGAGATGAAAAAAAGGATGGATGTATAGAGCTTTTTCTTTCTCGTAAAAGGGAGGGTCTTGCAACGCCCAAGCAGATCCGAGATTTATGAACAGGGAGGCTGGTTTATATCGCAAGAGAGGAGCCCTCTTTCGTCCACCTTTTTGTTATATGATTGCGAGAGACCCTTCTCTCTCTCCCTCTCTCTCTCTCTCTTACTCTCTCGAGGAAATTCAGCTTCTTCGGATCACGCGTCGCTACGGTCTTTATCCTTATCTCGTAATTTACCAGAAAAACGTCGAGAACCGACGGGGAAAAGACTAATAAAGAATCCAAGGGCTGATACGATACCGCTTTCCCCATCCGTCATTGTGGTAAAACGACGTGAAAAATTTTATTCTCACGAGGGAAACAGGCTTTCCAAAGTTTTTCTTTATTTCTTTTCGCAAAGGAATTATTTTACGGTTATAAAGGAAATTGATTGTAATCGAGTTATTACGCTTAGCTTTACAACGAGAATTCAGAAATTTTTTAATTGTTTTCAGTAAAACGTCATTGCGTCTTGGAAAATTAATTCACATTAATAAAATTCAATTTAATATTTTATAAATTATTTTTTGTATTTTGATAATAATTTTGGCTCGATAGAAAATACTTTTGCGCCCCGGCACTGTTATAAATATTTAAATTTATATTATATAATATTAGTATAGATTAGGATTTCTCCGGGGTCGAAAGATCTCCAAAAAAAATTGCAAAAATATTAACTTGACAAACCAAGATAGAAAAAATAATACTCGTTATCATTGTCACACCACGCATTTCACCACGTGTCGTATTTCTTCTGTTTTTTTAGTCCCTTGCTCTCCGTCCCTCTCGCGGTTGACTCTTGATTCTTTTTTTCCTCGTCTATTTTCAGGAATAAACCAAAGCCCATTAGCATTCGAGAGCCGACGTCCCTTCCGGTCGGTGGGCACACCACTCTTCCTCCGGCATGTTCTACGTTTGAGCACCGAGATAGGAGACGAAGAGAGAGAGAGAGAGAGAGAGAGAGAGAGAGAGAGAGAGAGAGAGAGAGAGAGAGAGAGAGAGAAGCGGCGAGTGAAAGATAGAGACTGGGAAAGAGGGAGAGAGAGAGAGCTAGAGACAGAGATAAAGAGAAAGGTCAGTCGGTTTTCTCCTCAACATTCGGCTATTCTGTATCACAACGTTCAACTGCCCGGAAATCGATATTTCCAACTACTATATACAGCTATACATAAAGTAATCGCGATTCGCGTTTGCTCTCTCCCGAACTTCCGGTCCGCGAATTTCCGCGACAGGGCGAGACGAGATGGACGAGACACATCGAAGGGAATGCGTGACAATCGTGAAACATAGCGAATCGTGATTTTTCGTTCTCTCCAATCCCAAAACGCCCCCGTCAGTTTTATCGCGGAATCCAGGCATACGTTGAGAACTTCCTGTGATTGAAACGGGATCGCGATACCGGCCCTTTTCCCGTCTCTCTCGCTCCCTCGCGTTTTCCCTAGATAAAAAGATCACGTTACTTTTATTCAAGAAAGTCGATAACGCCTACTGGAAAGTTCGCAAGAATTGAACGTTCATAGAAAAAAAACTTAACTAAGCAAAACATTGTTTTTTTTCGTACGTTCTTTTTTCATTGAACGCAACAGAAATCTATGTAAATCGTATAAGTCGATCGTTGAAAAAAGTGCTCAACTGTCACGAACTGTTGATGACAGCGATGGCCTGTCAATATTTCATGTCATGTAGAAATATAATATAAAATATAAGAAATAATTTGTCTCCTTTGCAAGGATTCTTTTTATTTTCTTCACACGTGAGTTCCTTGAGTGTTTTAAGTGGTTCGAGTTTCCTAAGTCATCCGAGAGGTGCCGTTGGTAAGTAAAGATTAGGCCAGGACAACGGAAGAACCGAGAAATCTTTTTATTTAACAGACACACACGTATATATAGGGGCAGCTTGGCCAAAAGGGTGAAAGACTTTTGCGTCTGCGCTATGGCTTAACCTTCTCGTCCTGTGACAGGAAGACGACGATGAGTTTTCCAGACTCGTCTGAACGACATCTGTCTTCCTAAGTAGCTTACGAGCTCCCGGGATCGGCCAATTCGCACGAGAAACGTGCACGTGGGATCTGTAGATTGGCATATCTATATATAAATGTATACGTCTTTGTGTGTATGTATGGGGAATTCCATATCGACTTAAACAGAGTTGTAGCAACGATAACAATAATAATCCAGTTGCATCAAAGTTGAATGATGTATCACGTCCCATTAACATTGTTCATACCGAGAAAATTTCAAGCTGGAAGATTTCGATGAATGAGATACGAAAATATGATAAACTTGAAGAAAAATCATTTTCAGGAAAATCTTGAATGAAACTCTTCGAGACAAAATTATATTACAACTTTACTCGTGTAAAATTTAACGAAATTTCGAGTCGAAGAAAAATAGTACAACCGAGGGGAGTTAGCACGAATGCCCCATACGTATATACAGATATACGCTAGGTACAGACACTATACAGTAGTACGAACGGATTCCAGGCCGACACGACCGCTGGGGCCCGTTGGCTCGACGGTAACCCTGATGTATCGATGGATTAGGAAGGAGCAGAGTTTCACTCTATACCCGAAGAGCGACCCATACTACTTGTTCACTACATCCCTCGCTCTCCCTCTCTCTCTCTCTCTCTCTCTCTCGCTTTCCATCTCTCTTTCTGTATAGATGTGCTGGGATTTTCCTTCTCCCTGGGAAATTGTACCCTTTCCCCGAGACACCCTTTTCCTATATACTCGCGGCCATAACATCCCTATCGCCTACACCCTGCTATCACAATGTATATACATATTGCAAAATATACGCCTATATATATGAGTGTGTGTGTGTGTGTGTGTGTATTTCGATAGTACCTATATAGCTAATACCGACCGTATAACTAGCATATCATCCCCTGGGATTTTGGAACTCGGCCATACGAGAACGTTACACGATATATCCATTTCAAAGATCGATCTAATTAACTATTGAACGTCATACGAAAATAAATTCTCCAATTTTTCCTCGTACACTTTGCGAAATATTTTATCGGGCAACGAGAATACGTGCCAGATTTGACAGATTCAACGACGTCGTACGATTTTAAGAAATACACGAGATTTATAAGGACATCGATATTCGAACGAAAAGAAATTGACCTGATTAAATAGAAAAAAGAAATGGGAAAGAAAGGAACGAGAGGCTGGATAAATGGGTCGTTTTTCAAAGGCTAGGAGCGAAGTTCTCGATTCCTCGGTATCTATACGCATATGGCAAGCACGAGTATAGAAACGATCGTATAATAGTCACGGTGCTGGGGAATACGAGAGTGCATTGTCGACGACACAATGAGCCTCTTGTTCGACATTCCCACTGTTTAGTTGTATTACGCGTATCAGAGTTTCGACAGAGCATACGAACACATCCGTGGTTCGATTCGCGATTCGATTTTGCCACGATATAGATTCATGCCTGGACTGTAAATTGTTAAAAGTTACGAGGAAATATTCGAATAATCGTTTAAGGGATGATGTTACTTTCCATAAACGAAGGCTCGTTGTTTATCGCGCGTTCTCGTACCATCGATATTTATCTAAGAAAAACCAAACTCGAGATCAAGGGATGAAACTGATTTTTTTTTCATTCGCTATTCACCCTTTTTCTATATCATTTTTGACAATATTTTTGTACTTTATTCTGGAAAAGTCTGGTAACATTTAGGAAAGAATTTCAGTTGTATTTGCTCAAGGGGTCATCAACCCTGTTCGAAGGGGTTGCAGGGAAGGGGTTGAATAAATATTTTCACGCCAAGCCAATTCTCTCGGAGAAGCTGTCCCCGGGGTTGAGGTCCTCGAACTGTCCACCGCCAAGTACTCGAGGTGAAAATACCGATCTACCCCTTTACACCCCTATCGACCTCTCGATGCACCCCCTGAGATTCGTCTATTTTTATTGAATGAAGCGCGGTATGTCGAGTAATAAATTCATGTTTTAATCCGTTCAATTTCGACTATTCGCGTTTGTAAAATAGAGATTTTCTTTTTTTTCGTTCAACCCCAATGGCTTTAGGAGTGTCTCGAGCGTGGGCTTCGCGTGACTAGACGTTTTTGTACCAGCAAAGGGTACATACCCATCCCTCTCTCTCTCTCTCTCTCTCTCTCTCTCTCTCTCTCTCTCTCTCTCTCTCTCTCTCTCTCTCTCTCTCTCTCTCTCTCTCTCTCTCTCTCTCTCTCTCTCACACACATACACACCTTCTTAGTCCCTTAACGCCCGAGCAAACACAAAGGGAATCAGAGATAACGCGACATCACGTTAAATCGCTTCCTACGCGCGACGGAGTAAAGGCTTGAGTAATACTACCACCCTAAAGTTTCGTGCTTACTTGGCTGTACTGGTTTGCCTGACGGCGTGTGTTTCCTTCGCTCTCCTTATATAATTTCATGATATCCATTCCCCTACTCGTACGAGCAGCTTCTCATCGTTACTCTCGTTTATATATGTGTATATAGGTATATATTAATATGTGGGTATGTGTGTATGTGTGTTATCGCACTGAGTACTCAGTCGACACTAAAGGCGGTGGAAACTAAAGCGACAGTTACATCATTCACGTATCCTCTCGACAACTCCCTCGACAAACTCAAAGGGATACACGTCTATCCCGTCAGATACGCGCTTGCTTCATAATCATAATGACTAATTAACATTCGGAAAGCATCCCAAATAAATCCGCGAAACATCGCGTATGAAAATTATTCTCAAAAATATTAAAATATCTAATAAAAATCTCAAAATTGCGAAACGTAATGAAATATGCAGAAATATTAAAAGAATGGGAAAAGCAGGAGGATGCTAGAAATATTATGAATGAAGAAAAAATATTCAAATTATGAAAAATGTCAAGATATTAAAGATATTAAAATATACAATAAAAAATTTGAATTGTGAAAAGTAATCACTTAAACATTTTTATTGTATATTTTTATATTTTTAATATTTTGACATTTTTCATAATTTGAATATTTTTTCATTATTTATAATATTTCTATTATAAATGATTAATATTTGATTAAATATGCAGAAATATTAAAGGGATGGAAAACACGAGAATACTAGAGATATTATAAATAATGAAAAAATAATCAAACTATGAAAAATGTCAAGATATTATATTAAAAATATTAAAATATACAATAAAAAATGTTTAATCGTGAAAAATAATCACTTAAACATTTTTATTGTATATTTTTATATTTTTAATATTTTGACATTTTTCATAATTTGAATATTTTTTCATCATTTATAATATTTCTATTATAAATGATTAATATTTGATTAAATATGCAGAAATATTAAAGGAATGGAAAACACGAGAATGCTAGAGATATTATAAATAATGAAAAAATAATTAAATTATGAAAAATGTCAAGATATTAAAAATATTAAAATATACAATAAAAAATGTTTAATTGTGAAAAATAATCACTTAAACATTTTTATTGTATATTTTTATATTTTTAATATTTTGACATTTTTCATAATTTGAATATTTTTTCATCATTTATAATATTTCTATTATAAATGATTAATATTTGATTAAACATGTAGAAATATTAAAGTGATGGAAAACTCGAGAATACTAAAGATATTATAAATAATGAAAAAATAATCAAATTATGAAAAATGTCAAAATATTAAAAATATAAAAATTATGATAATTATAAAAACTATAAATTCCTCTTGCTACGACGTTTCGCTCGAAATTCAGTTTACCTCGATATTACGATGAAGTTGAAAATCCATTTCGTGCTTTCATTCGCACCCTTCGAGCTTTCAAATTTTGACTCACCCTCGCCCCGCAGCGAGAGTCGCGAGATGTTTGAAAATAAAAAAATATTTCGCCACCACGAGATCGAATTTTGTATTCGAGTCTTTGCATCGCGAAGGAACGAGGAATGACTCGCGGGAATTATTGTATTATCGTTTAACGTGCCCGATATAAATCTCTCGACGAACGACCCCACTGACGTATACGTAAAGTAACCGACAAAACAAGAATTCACCCTCGCTGATGGTCCGTGCTGCTCTACGAAAATCATTCTCACCTAGAACGTGAAATACATACGTGGTTAACGTGGGTTACGTCATACGTACGGCGAATAGTCGAGTCGTATTCCGGCTTCTGTGTAAGAGATATCACCGTACACTACCCCGTGATATCACAATAACTACGCGGCAACGCTCTATCTCCCTAGGTTACTTTCTCTCTCTCTCTCTCTCTCTCTCTCTCTGCCTCTCTCTCTCTTACTCTCTATGATTTATGGTACCTCGCCCGTCATATTGTCTAGTTTCGCATTATCGTACGTACGACTGCGAAACCGTGCAGGGACAAACCGTAGAATCTCTACTATGCACACATACGTATATATATATATATATATATATATATGAAGGAGAATATATAACGTCCATTTTCTTCTCTCGAAACGTTGAAGAAAACTACAAAGTAGAAAAGGCCGGACCATATATTCAGATATGCAAAGCATTTTTCCTCTTTTACCCAGTTTCCTATGTCACGACAGTTTTTCATCCCTTATTTCATTTTTGTTTGTTTTATTATTACTGTGTTTATCGCAAAAGTGTCTTATTCTCTTTACTTTTACGAGGAAAGTAGCCGAGCTTATGACGAATGTTTTATATAACGTGAAATGGAAACAGGGAGAAAGGATAGATGTGGAACAATGATGGTAATGGTAGTTGCAATTATTGTTATTACTTTTGTAAAAGGGAAATTAGAGATTGGGGTGGATCTTTTTTGCGAGCCGCAAAAATGTTTTCTGCGTCACGTGGAATACCGCATGCAGACATATATGTTTGGGTTTGTGTATTTTCGAGGTAAAGTAGAGAAACGATAAACGTGGTGGGTTTTATCGCATTACACCGCCGAGCACGAACAACGCGAATGCTCGATCGAATTTGAAAAGTTTTAACGCCCCAGTTACATGGGCGTCTCGTGGTCGTTTTCTCTGTGTATATGTTTGTCTATGTGTGTCCGTGTTTGTTCGTGTGCGCACCCTCTGAACTCTTGGCCCAGGTGCGCCCACCACCTCTATTGTATAGAACGAACAAGGTTCGACGTGTGGTCGTCAAGCGTGTTGACGTTGTTGAATCGTGGTCGTGTTCATGCGCCCTTTGAAATTGGCACAAGATCATCAAACTTACGGGAAACTAATTTTTTCATCCCTCATTAAAGCGAAACAAAAATTAAGAATTTTTAACGTCAAACTTTCGATGTAAATACAAATTGAAATTCCTAATCGAAACGATACAAATCACTATTTGTGTTTTGTTCGATTAATTGTTTATTATTTCATCAACGTTTAACATTATTAACGATTTTTATAATATTTATAAAAAATTTTATAATATTTATAAAAATCGTTAATAATGTTTATAATATTTTTATAATATTTATAAAAATCGTTAATATTTGTTAATATAAATATTATAAAAATCGATAATATTTGTTAATTTTTATAATATTTATAAAAATCGTTAATATTTGTTAAATTATTATGAAAATAATGTTTTTATTGTAAGAATGAACTAAATAGCAAATAACTCGGTCAATCAAATTGCAATTTCGTTATTTCGCTGAATTTCCAACGTCTGCACGTCGTAAATTGTGCTTTATTTTTTGGCGAGCGTTTGTTTTTTAGCCGCGAGCTGTTTTTCAATGTTCAATGGACTGGTAGATTAGCCAGGTATCGCCATTTGTTCGACCATTTGCACTGCTACCGAGTATTGAATTTGTGGGTTATATACAATACTCTTGGTCCTTGCTTGGGCTTTCGTTCTCTCGTTCCTATACGATGCTGTATACACGATCTCGGGCTTTTCTCCTGTTTGCGAAACGCGCTAGAGGAAGAGAGTGAGTGAGGGAGAGGGAGAAAGCGCGCGTGAGAGAGAGAGAGGGAGAGAGTAGAAATAGTGAGTTCAAGCAAAGGTTTATTGCCAGCACACACAAAAAAGGTTTCTCCCACCGATAAGGGTCGAGCTTACAATAGTGACCTCCCTCTGTGCCCGAGTTATTTGTCAAGGGGGGCATTCCACTTGCCTCTTTCACTCTTCGTTCATTCCTGCGTTCTTTCGATGTACAAACATTCGTGTATATATACGCGTACCAATGTAAACAAAATTTCGTATTAAATACAAAACAAAAAAATTAAATTCTAACAATATCGCAATTTTAATCATCGTTGCTTATTTAACGTATTCATGAAAAAGAAAAAAAAACTGATCTTCAATTATATAAAACGAAGCATGAAAAATTGAGGAAAAATCGAGTCGAATAAAGCCCAATTTTATTTCTCTCGTTATTTGACAATATTCCAGGGAAGACTTATACGAACGAGTGAAAAAAGCATCACTCACGTATAAATTACCAAGGCGTGAGTGGAAAACGAGTTTCCCCGTTGTACGAGAAAGAATGAGCGAGGGAGATCTTTCCAAAACGAATCGAGGATAGTCAAAAAGTCATCATCGTAGGATTCCCGGCGCGTTCGGCTCGTTCTTTTTCCAAGGATTCCGCGAACGACGAGGCGAATTGCCGGGGCGTATGCTCTCCAGCTATTGGATATATATGCATATATATATATATATATGTGTGTGTATATATATATATATATATATATACATAACATTAGGACGTGCAAAGAAGGAAAAGTGTGAAAACGAAAAAGAAAACGAAGGCGATGAGAAAAATGCAACCTATATGCGTATATTACACAGGAAGAAAAGCTCGAGCTTTCTCTCTCTCTCTCTCTCTCTTTCTCTCGCCCTCTCTCCTCGAGACACGTTGAGAAATGCAAACGGGCGTTAAAGCGAAATCGCCACTAAATGGCTTCATTTTTCGCGACATAACGAGCCCCCGGGGCTCTCGCTGGCTCTCTCTCTCTCTCTCTCTCTCTCTCTCTCTCTCTCCGTCTCTACACGAAGAAAACCTGTGAGACACCTCTCGCGGTATGGATATGGAAGGGAAGGATGCTCTTGAGAAAAGGAAAACGACGGGTAACGTATATATACGTATACTGCTCGTTTCTTTCCTCTTTTCGCACATACGTTATATATATATATATATCCGTATCACGTATATATATACACGTGATAATACGGAGACGATACGACGTGGAAAGTGATATGAGGTAAAAATCTTCCAGCTCGCACGTGCGATACTCCGTGATCAAAAGAATATTTTATCGAAGAATTGGCCAAGAAAGAAACCCAATTTGGGAAACGTAACGATAGATTTGTCAATATTTTCGAGAATATGGAGATTAACGATGTAAACTATTTTTTTTTTTAAATTATATTTTCATTTTTACAATCATAAAATTACGAAATAAAAAATCGTGAATTTTGATATGAGAATAATTGCGGCGGATGAAAGAGCCTGTCCAAAAAATGAGTTTGTGCAATTCTTCGAAGTGAATGGTACACGATCTGTAATATCTCGAATACCCTGTCCATTCTTTATCTGTCTGTCTTTTTTTATCGTTCTCTCGCTATACATATCTCTCTCTTTTATAAATTTATGATGGTCAGTTCATGGAAATGCGCGGACACACACAGACACACGCGCACACAATTCGCAAAATTTTGCTGGTTGAATTCGTGGTTCTCACGGGATGAAAATTGCTCCCCCCTCCCTTTACCACTCTACTTCCGCCTGTTCCCCTTCCGGCCAGTGCTTTTTGTGTCCGAGAGCGAGTTTACGAGTTCGGATTAGTGCTGATCCGGTTCCCCCACGTACACACGAAACGAGAATAAAATTTAATTGGCTACCTTGTACATTTTCTCTTTCTCCCTCTCACTCTCTCTCTCTCTCTCTCTCTCTCTCTCTCTCTCTCTCTCTCTCTCTCTCTCTCTCTCTCTCTCTCTCTCTCTCTCTCTCTCTGGACTCTTCCTTCCCATCGTACCGGGCAAAAATTAAATTCAAATGACGCGAGCCGTTTATCCCGTTAAACCTATAAAGCGTGTGTATAATGTAGATTTATGCGTTGATACGACTATTGAAATATTCGATAACTCCTCGAAAATTTTGCTGATATGTGAAAACGTTAATTGGCTGGAGGCGGGTCTCCGGCCGCGTCGCAACTGTTTGTACTACTGGCTGTCTGACCAAAGACTGACTTTTCTACTAGCTTGTCTCAGAGCGGAGCAATAGAAAGCGATCTTCAACAGCGATTCTCGTTTCTATCGTTCCACATTGTTTGAAAAACTGTTCGTTCGTTCGCAACTGAATTACGGAAAAATAATTCAACATCGTTTTTTTAATTAGCGCTGTAAATTTGATTAAAAAAAAAACGATGCCGATGATTTTCCAGCGAAACTGTAGAAAAGAACGGTCTCATAAATCCGCAGTCTTTTTTTTTGTGTACCCTGTTGTACGTATGTTCACTATTTTCCATGAACATTTTGTGAGCGTTGAGGATAACGAGGTGTAATTAAAAGCAACGTGGAAGGCAGTAATTATTCTAGGCGGTGGTCCTGTGCGATTGTGTGTCTGGGATGTGGTTGCCTATGTGGCCTATGCTATTTGGGCAGTTTCTACGATATGTATACAGATATATGTAAAGAGGATGAGAGAGAGAGAGAGAGAGTCACTTCCTGGCTTGCAATTTCAGGCTCGACGGTTAACACGTCGAGAACCGACGAGATGACGAACAATTCTCTCGGTCCAGAGCCAGTGACAGAGAGAGAGAGAGAGGGAGAGAGAGAGAGAGAGAGAGAGGGAAAGAGAGAGAGAGAGAGAGAGAGAGAGAGAGAGAGCTAAAGGGAGGTAGAGATGAAGGACGACCCTCAAAGCCTGCGTAACACGAATGCAACGATTGTCAGCGTATTTCCCGTCATTTACAAGGCTTTGCCAACTCTGAGCATTCCGGACCAGGAGTCACGCCTAAGGCAGCCGCATAAACCGACATTAAAGCGAGCAAAAAAATAGATTTTAAATATAATTGTATAAATAACAAAAATAGTGTTATTATTATTACTATCAATTCTTGTGATTGCAATTAATATCGCTATTATCGTTACAAATATAACAATTTGTAAAATATTTCTATCTGAAAAATTTCTCGTAATTTCTCGGGGCAAATTCTTGTACGATTTTCTGCTTTTTCTTCCGTTTGTCTTTTTTTTAATCTTTACTTCGTTCATTACGAGACTTCTAACAGTCTTTTCACGATCTCCTTGATCATCATTAGTGACCGAGTGATGCGTAGTACAATGTACATCCAATTTCCGTTCTCGAGACATTCGAGGGGGTTGACGTGTACTCGAGTAGAATTTTTCCCCTTTGCGTAATCCAACTCTCTCTCTCTCTCTCTCTCTCTCTCTCTCTCTCTCTCTCTCTCTCTCTCTCTCTCTCTCTCTCTCTCTCTCTGTCTCTTTCTCTCTCTTTTTTAATGGGCGAGGCTCTTTTTACGTAACGAAGAGACGCCAATATTGAGTTCGCAACCGGGGAATAAGAATTAACTAAAAACAAATCTTCCAAGGACGAAAGTCGATTTTATCCTTACACTTTAATTTCTTTCTTGTTTATTCAATCTTCTTTCATTCTTTACTGGGAACGAAGGAGTGAAATATACGTGGAAAGTGCGTTATAAAAATTACATGGAAAAGTTGAGTGAAAAACGATTAAAAAAAATATGAATATTCATGCACCGGTGAATTTGCTCAGTGAGGCAAAAACTCTCACTTTTTTCGTGCTCCTCTGCTGCTGCTCGTCCCGGCAGAGCTAATGTTCTTCGTTTCTGCGGATGATGTATCCACTTGTACCGTCGCTTTTGCTTCCGGGAAGCCTGAAACAAAACAATAAATTGTTTTTCTTTATTTTTCACATTTTTATTTATTATTTTGTTGTTATTTATTTTTAACAATTCTCCATTGATTTTTGGCCAACATAGGCGAGGAACGAGGCAAACATTTAATCCACGAAAAATTGTATTTCGTTGGTAACAATGGTCGCGCGATATCGGCCTTTTTTAATCCGAATTCGCACCTGGAATGATAGGAATTTTTTACCTCACGCCTATTTTTTTTTCTCGACAGTGAAAAAGAGCTCAGAAGTGGAGAGAAAAATCACTCATGGAGAGAACAATGAGCGAAGTTCATCACGCTTCTATCCCACTGCTTTCCAATTTCTCTCTCTCTCTCTCTCTCTCTCTCTCTCTCTCTCTCTCTCTCTCCCTCTCTCTCTTCCTCTCTTTCGATTTCATGCTCTTGTCTCTATATACATCTCTCTCTCTCTATATATATATATGTGTATATTTTATTCAACCCTTGCTCCGAGTCCGCACAGAGGAAAAGTGAGAAAAGAATGAATTCGATTGTGTTCTCGGTTTCTCTTTGCATCGAAAAACGCAGAGGGCTCTGCAACGAGGGAGGAAATGGAAGCATTGTTCGAATAAGCCGGAATGGTCTTGCAGGGTTACTCTTTATACAGCTGTTACGCGAAGCCGTGTAATTTACCGTGAACGAAAGAACAAGACGGAATGAGGGAGAGGGGGGGGGGGGGGGGTGAAAGAAAAGAAGATTTTCCTCATTATATTTGTACATTTATATTATAATAATTACGTTTAAATATCACTACGATGATTTGTACAATTATGAAAGGATATCGAATTTTCATTATTAACGAACACTTGGCCACTAACCATTAGTCTCTCGTCGTATCTTCATCGTTCAACGTTATACAAAATGTTTCAGACCATTACATTAATACGAACGGATCTTTTCTCAAAATGAATAAAAATTTGCATAATTGCTTCGACGGAAAATTAACCACGACGATTTCTCGATTCAAATTGCAAGCCCCGGGGGAAGAATGAAACGATATCGTAAGATTTTACGTACTCGGTCACCGAATGAAAATATATGTTTTTCAACGTTGCGAAAGCAATTTCGTCGACAGCTCTGAATACGTATTTGCCCGCAGACTGAGAACTGAAGAGAGAAAGAGAGAAAGAGTGAAAGAGAGAGAAGAAGAAGAGGAAGAAGAAGAAGAAGAAGAGAACGCGCTATGCGCACAGTCAGTTTCTCTACACTGCTTTGTAAAGCTCGTAACTACGTACGAACGAACGAACGAACGAATAAGGAGGTGGAGGAGTAGCGAGAGACAGAAAAATAAAGAATAAGAAAATACACATTTCTCAGAGTTGGCGAGGAAGGAAAACGCTACGAGTAGAGAAATACGTATTTTCCCGTGGCTTCACCGAGTGAAATGAGACGCTACAAATCCCATCCCCCATCTTCCTCACTCACCCTCTCCCCTCTCCCTCTCCCGAACCTCAGCCACAATTCATCCAAAATACGTGTATATTTCCGTCTCGTTTCAAATATTCCCGGCATACTTCTTCCCACCTTTCATCAAAACATCAAGTTGTCTATTGACGTCGTCGTTCTCCCTCGTGTAAAACGTTCCTGTCTTCGACATCAGGCAATCGTAACCGATTCGCTTTTCATCGACTCCGCGGCAACCCATCGCGCACTGGAAAATCAATTCATAAATTTTCGTTTTCCTCGGATCGAGAGCGATTTCTTTTATTCGAAGAATAGTAAAAATATCGTAGAGCGACAAAATCGCGAAACGCTCGATGTCTTTTCTACCTTGGAATAGCTCGATTTTTAACGTTATACAGGGATGAAAAAATACACGAAATGTTCGTGTATTGTTTTTAAATTATATCTTCGATAAAGTCGATCCGAAGTTTACCCTGAGAATCTCGAGATCCGTAAGGATCATAACTTCCGAGGATTTTTTGTGATCCCTCAGGAGGGAACTCACGTCGAACTCGCTTCCATTCGCATTATCATCCCCCTCGTCGCTTCTGCTCGTCCTCGAGTCAACCGACACGATTCTTACTCTTCTACCATCCAAATTTTCCTCGCTAAACTCGGTGAACATAAATCTTGGCTCGTCGAGAATAACGTAAAGGCTTCGATCGAATTCCCCCCCACCCCAAAAAAATTGTTATTATTATCTTTTGTTATATCGCACGATTTTTAAACGCAATTTTTTAACGAGTGGCTTCAAACTAGGTCACGAAGTTATTCTCACCATGGCTTATGCATCATATTGAGAGCTGCCTTTAGTCGGATGTAACCAGAGATTGGCAGATAATCCACTTCCGTGACACGCCAGTAAATACGATGCGGCTGACCATTGCAGAGTGATCCGACCTGGGGTTAGGGATATTTTGCACACTGGAAGGGATTGGAGTAAAACCACGTAATTCTGGATACCGCGTGAGAATTTTGCCCTCGGCGTTCGTGATATTAATTAACGCGTATGAACATTTCGTGTAAGATCGATCATTGTTGTTTTCAAAAAATTGCGACTGACTTTACACGAAATATTCTGGAGGATACGTAGAGGGAGGGAGGGGGGAGAATATTCGCGTAGGCGTGAAATTTTACGTCGGCGAAGAGTCGGCGAGCGTTAACGAGCCATTCGTTATACAGAGTGACAGTTCCGATCTCGATACTCAAACTCGGATTTCCCACGATGGTCACGTCGATGCTGACTCGTGAATGGTTCAGGCATGTTAGAGGGTAGTTCGTCCACATTCTCGTTCAATGTACGTTATCCATAACCAAAGCTACATTGGTCAAAATGTGTTTCCGATAACGCTATCTATCTCACCCTTTATTCGAACCCCCTCGGCAGCGTTTTGGCCAGCGGCAATTTCAAGGTTCGCGAAACACCGAGGAACATACGGTACGATCCACGTTACTGGGGAAATGGTTACGTCAAAAAGTTTTACCAACCGAAATTGGCTTTTCGATAAATGCACATCGAGTCATATATATATGTCGGTTTGTGTGTGTGTGTGTGTATTAATATAGGTAGATGTATGTAGAATCCAATATTCGATGCCGTGTGACTTACCCCCGGTGTCACGTCGAACGACACACGCACAAAGAGAAGTGAGGAGAAGGGGTGTCTAAGCCAATTTTCCATGGTTCAGTTTCACGCTTCCACCCTTATCCAACTGGCTGTCTTCGACGCCACGTTTCGCGTGACCCGTCACTGATATCGACTTTCGAGACACATTATCCTCCCGTGGAATATTTCAGTGTCGTGTTTACAAAAGGACTGGTTTGATTCTCAAAGAGGTTATACATAACAAGTATAGGAATGTTGATGTCTCTCACTCCTTTCATCGACGAAATGGACCCTTCGTTCATTCAAGAATGTCACTCGACTCGAAAGTCTATTAGCACGCCAAAAAAATGTTGATGCAATTAGGTGCTCGATTATCCTGGGTTCTTAAAACTCAAAGTAAACGTTTTATCAAATGTATTTTGCTGTTTTTAACGATGGTTGAAAAATGCTTAATTATGTTTTGGATAAATTGTCGCTGTTGAGAGATTTCCAAGTGGTCGTTGGGTACTGAAAGTTTCATGATACGACGATTGTTAGACATCGTGGCACACGCAAAATTTCTCAAGGATCGTTTTTTTTTTCAATTTCTCGCTCATTCATTCCTCGGCAAACAACGGAGACGACGACGACAACGATGAGAGCGAGTGAATATGAAAGAGAATAACGTCTGAATGGCGAATGAGGAGCATGAAGGAAGTGCCGAGGGGGAGGAATAACCCTCGAGCGAAAGAAAGTCGCAAAGGCTCTCTCCTTTTGTGTATGAAACTTGGGATTATTCGCTGGAATCTTGGCTGGCGTCTTCAACTCTGTTCTGTCTCTCTCTCTTGTTGCAGCATGGCATCGGAGAGAAAGAAGACCAGACAGAGAGAGACATAGAGAGAGAAAGAAAGAGAGGGAACTGCAGGGAGAGGGTGAGTGTTCACCCTGTGGGCCACTCGGCCTGTGGAAGTACTCAAAGACGACGAGACTTGGCAAGAAAGCTCCGAGGTGGTTGGTCGCTGGGAGCTCTCTCAGCAAAGATCTACGTAGAGTGGCGGATGTCCCGATGAATACAGAGACTTTCGGTTCGCACGAAAGAGAGAGACATCGAGAAAGAGGGAGTGAGTGAGAGGAGGTTATATAGATACAGTGTGGCCAGAACCAAACGAGAATAAGCAGAGCTATAGCGGAGTGGCGTGTGAGAGAGAGTTGCCTCTTTGCGAAGTGTCTCGGGGATAGCATACATATTCCAGTGGCGTTCGCCCGGAGGCTCAATCCAGCCTGGAAGCACCGGTGCAACGTAGGAATAGAGACAGAGAGGGGGGGGGGGGGGGGGCGGGAGAAAGAGGAAGGCTTCAGTACCGAAAGCGGCCTGTCTTTGTAATGGAAATTCGCCTTGCCGTTGCTTTCTGTAGTCATCTCTTCCCTCTCGTTCCAAGTTCCAACGGTCACGAATTCCTTGGCCATTCCATGTTTCCTCCGAGTACGTCGATGCATTTCTCTCTTCGATTCCCAGCTGCATCGATCATTTTCTCGCCCTCGAAGTGAGCACCGCGTGCTTGGAAATTCCACTCAGTCGGGTCTTTCAAACGTTGAAGCATTCGCGAGCGATCGCCGACCAACCGGTACGGGAGAGCCCACTTTCCACATCGAAGAATCGGCAATCTGAACCGATGCAACTCGAGCATCCTCGGCGTCTTTGCCGAGTGCCCTTAGGACGAATGTGGGATATCCCTTGGAACAGCAGAGGTGCTAAGTGCGCTCGAAGCTTGATGACGAGTTACAGAGGGCGAACCTGTGACAGCCTCTAGTCTGGCTAACGGATTGATACTTGCTTTTGCCACCAGAGGCGCTGGTGTCTAACGGTGTGAATAACAGTCTGATTGCGCTTTGATAAGGGAAGTTCGATGAAGGGCGCGGACAAGGTGCTGGCTCGAGGAAGACGAGAATATCCCCAGAGGTGGAAACGTCAGGGAGCACAACCTTGCAGGCTAGAAAATAGTCGTATCCCTCCAATCTGCATCGTGGCACGGAGTATAAGCAAGAAATAGAGTAAACAGAGAGGAGGATCTACCATGGATGAATACACGGTGTGGTTGGATGATACGAAAGAAGCTTGTCTCGAAACGGAGGTTGAGGCGAGAAGTCGAATTCAGAAGTCGGCGAGGGAAGAGACGGAATCGCGATGAGAAACACGAAGATCTAGATTGGCTCGTTCCTCTTCATCTCCTGGCGTACCTTTCTTTATACATTTGCTTGAAATTTACGAGCTTCTTCTTCTTCTTCTTCTTCTTCTTCTTCTTTCTCCCATGCTGCCATGACTCCATTTCCTTTCTAGCCTCCTTCCTCCTTCGAGCTCCAGCATTCCTTATCTTTTCATATCCATTCGCAGAGCCAAGGGCGTGGAGAAAACCGCGCTCACGTTTGCCAATTTATTCAACGACAGATACGTATAGCCCCAAGGAATCTCTTTCGAGCTGAGGAAGCATAGAGCACCCAGTCTCTGTGTGTATACGTGTCTGTGTTTCCCCGTTGATTGAAATGATCGAACCTTCCTTCGAGGAACAGTCTCGATTACCGATCTTCCTGTGTCGCTGGTGGATCGCTCGTGAGTCGAAGACGGAGTTGACGTCAGCTGGAAGCACATCCTAGCAGTGATTTCTGTTACGACGTGATGGCGTTGTCGAGAGGCGGTATAACGCGATGGAACGGCTAGTAGAAACCCTAGCCTAGGACCTTAATTGCGCCCGTGGCAAACATTTGCATTTCAAGTGGCCTCTGCTTGCCTGCATAATGTTTGACGCAGGGCCGTCAGCTTCGTAGGCTCTCACCCTCTCCCCATCTCTCTCTCTCCCTCTCTCTCAATCTCTCTACTGTACTGTAGTCTAGTTTACTACACAGCACACGGATAGTCCAGGCCAATGTAGATTTGCATCGTGGATGTATGCAGCTGCTTGGAAACGCACAGGTCCCTCCGGACTTCGTAGGACGGCGCATATGCTAAATATTCAAGTTTCTACCCGAAGCATGAATGTGCATATGCAGTTGTGCTACGTTACGCAGGTGCGTTCCTCCCAAAATCAGTCGGACTTTACCCCCTTCCGGTATTCGGGGTTTGAGAGTCGTAAGGGTACAAAAGCTGTTCAAGGTGATTTTGGGTTTGAATCGTCGAGTAGTCGATGCGACTCCGGTATGTGGACATCAATGTGGTACAGTTTAGTCGACTACAATACTTGTATACAATTAGGCGAGCGAGCGTAGGATTTGCATAGTGCATTTATGGTGCTGCTTGGCTACGCGCACCGACCTCCAGGCTCCATAATCTACTGCATATGCTAAACATCGAACTTTTAGCTCGGAGCTCTCGAGTGCACACGTGCATTCGGCAGCCTGCGGCTATGTAGATCTGTTTGCGGGAGAATATTTGGTAACACGCTTCCTCTCTGTGTTTTCGTGGGAGGGAGATGGAAACTACATGGAGGAAAAACGTTGGTAACGGTGACACGAACGATTAGTTGACCGAACGAATTGGGCGATCTAATGTATAGCTCGTTCGAACAAATAAATTCTTTCCCTCGTGCGTGCCAAACTCACTCTAACTTGTTTTAACTCATATAACTTATTTTAACTCACTCTGATTCATTTTAACTCACTCTAACTCATTTAAGCTCATTTCTACTTATATCAACTAATTCTAACTTATGTCGACTCAATGTAATTCATGCCAGGTTAGTGTAACTCGTGTCAACTCACGCTAACTTACTATCACTCACTTTGACCGGCTTTGAGTTATTCTCACTCGCCCCAACCCATCCCCTGATTCAATTTTAACTCACTCTAACTCATGTCAATTCACTCTAATTCGTATCAACTCACTCTAACTCACTATAACTCATGTCAACTCACTCTAACTCACTATCACTAACTTTGACCGGCTTTGAGTTATTCTCACTCGCCCTAATCCACCCGCTCACTCAATTTTAACTCACTCTAACTCATGTCAACTCACTCTAATTCATATCAACTCACTCTAACTCACCATAACTCATTCCAAACGGTTTCAACTTATTCAAATTTATCCCAACTATGAATCCCTCTAACGCATCTACATTCACGCTTAAATATTTCAAACGTTCGTTGCCCCATAACGAATACGACCTCCGAGTATAAAAAACCCATTCAATATAATTTAACGTCGAGAAAGAAACTAGCACCAGATGGATCCTTCTCCTTTTAACCATAACTTCCCAGCACTCCGATCCCCGATGCTTCAACCTCCCCAAGCGAATACATAAACTTCCATCCTTCGCAGACCCAAGTGCGTACGACGTACATGTACAACCAGTGGCATATGCATGTTACGTCTATGAGAAAACACGAAGTAAATTGCGAAAATGCTCCAGGGAATGAGTTCAGACCGTGAGCCACCGGGGTAAAAGTACGCCAGTGAATTTGCATGCATACGCGAATACCCAAGTAGAAGACACGTGGTATATGTCTGCACACGATGCGTATACACGTACAAGCAAGGAACTGCGATGAGAGAGATCCTACGGAGTACCTGAGAACTGCTTCGGCAGAACTACTAGAAAGGTACGAAATATGTGCGCCCGTATGTACAGATCGCGCGTACTTTGCGCATACACCGATGTATAATATACTACGTATCTTGGTACATGTACCGGCATAGTACTCGAGATACTGACCTCCCCCATCTCTGACATAACCCCCCCCCACCCTCATACGTATACCCCGTTTTCAAGCACGCGAACGTGCTGTTTCGTACTATATATTTTATACACAAGTACACGCGTATATAATAATATCCGCATATATGTATAGGTAAATGTATAATTTACCAGAGCAGGGACCAAGTACTACGAGTAGGTACTCGCTCCTATCATCACGTACACCCTTCAACATCTCGGGAGAAATATATATATATTTCTCTCTCTGTCTCTCTCTCTGTCTCTCTCTCTGTCTCTCTCTCTCTCTCTCTCTCTCTCTCTCTCTCTCTCTCTCTCTCTCTGTATATATATATAAAGGTGCTATATTATATTGTGTTATATATATATGTGTGAATGTATGTATATATGTATATAGGTGCTGCAATGTAATGCTCTTGTTTTTCCCCCACCACTACTCGTACGGTGCTATTCGCGACGAGGTACTTCCAACACCAACTCGAAGGGAACATAGCTTCCCGTTGAGTTCAGTTAGCCAGGAGAGAGAGAGCTACTTGAATTCCACGATTCTGACGGTGAGATATGCAAAACGACAGGATGACATTCGTCGTTTTCTCTCCCTCTCTTCTCATCCTCTTCGTATCTTCCTCTCGCAGTTTGTCCATCTTTTATCATTCATCGTGTATATCATTTATAGAAGAACTTTTAGTCCTACATCAAAACCGGAAAGTCCTCGAATAAATTTAACCCCGCTTGAGAAGCGTGAAATAAATTGAAATATCAGGTTCTTACCCCATTTTCCGAGAACTTCTTGGTTATATATATATATATATATATATATATTTGCCGTATTGCAGATACGTTATATTTATATCGATAATATTTTCGTAACGCTTGGTCCAGAGCCGACCACTTTATTAATTATATTATCGTTCGAGCGTTGAGGATTATTATTTCGGTGGTACGTTGAGAATCGAAATCGTCAATCGGCGAAACTGTCGCGCGAATCGGACAGAGTTATCTGCAACCTCCACAATTTTGTACAATGCAACGCTTGCAGTATCTAATAATAATTGTAAGTCAGAACTGGAGCGCGAGTAATATATGTACATACATATATATATATATAAACGATGTCCCGTACAGTAAACTACGATTAAAGTTTCCTATATACGTGTTTCAATCTCTCTCTTTCTCTTGCTTCGCCTCTCCCCAGCTCGCTCGACACGCTGAATGCGTTATCGGTTGTTCCATTCGCGAGAACGCGGCGGGGATTGTGTCCCGGAGCTATCCAAGAGCCAACCCACGAGAGCAATCGCGTCACGGTCCCGGATATCCAGTTTGCGATTCAACGGACTTCCATCATGGCGAGTGCTTTTATTTTTTTTTTTTACCTTCTTCTATCCGTATGATAATTCTCGCATCGTTTTTTTTACATTAAAAATACGACACGAAAAGCGGAAATCAACGGGATTTGAAATAATAATAATAATAAAATGAATAAATAAAATAACGAGGGAGAAAAAATTGTATTTATCGAAATAAAATGTTACGAACAATTTATTTATGAGTTTTTTTTTTGTTCTTTTGAGAAGAATAATAATTGAGTGTGCATTTTGTTTGTAATGATACGAGAGTCGATAGTATGATAAAAGATCCTTCGTACCTCGTGAGAAATATAATTGGATACTTTTTGCCAAGACCGTTTTGCCATTGGCTATACGTCGACGTTTATTCTCCTCGCTCGGTATGAATCAAATCTTTACGATGATTATAACAGGACGAAAGCTTTTTCCCAGCAAGCCAGTGTGTCGTTTCCGGCCAAGGACATCGAGACAGAAATATCCATTAAATTTCATGTGTTTTGCCCGGGTATTAAAAGTTAATGAAGCTGGAAAATACGAGGCTCTTCGACGGTCATACTTACATGTACATGTATATATATGTATATATAGGAACTGTGATACGGATGCGAATTGGCGGAAGTTTAAGGGAGGAGCGAGTAAAAGTGAGAGAGAGAGAGAAAGAGAAGGGGGGGGGCTAGCTCGAGGCTATAACCAACGTAAGACGATATCGACTTTCCAACTTAACGCCGCCAAAACGGCGACACTACTTGCGAGACCTTCCATACCAATTGGACCATGGATTTGTCCACCTTGCCAAAAAAATAACTACGAGTCCACAATTTTCTCCAATTAAAAAGAACAAAAAATTTATCCAAAATATTGTTCCTAAAAAAAAAAGAGATATTTTCATAAATCTCAAATTATGTTTACACAGATTTTCTAACTACATTGCCCATATTTATTTCACATTCGAGTCTAAAATTCAAACATTTAAAATACACTTTAAATATTCCTAATATTGACAAGAATAAGAAGAAAATAAATAAAAATAATTTTGACTCTGTACGAAAATTCAACATGGAACGACCCATACATAGATAGCGTATATAAATCCTGTTGGTGAAGATAGAGGGAAAGAGAGAGAGAGAGAGATGAGGGGGGGGGGGGGGAGGGGAAGACCGAGTTAGCACCGGGTTATAAGGCCCAGCATCCGATACCCGTTAAGAATGTACCATGAACCCTTTATGTGCGCCTATATATATATACATAAACTACGTATTACACAGACGGAAAATATAGATGACTTATATATAGATCGGTCGTGGCGAGATAGATGCACACTCGCGAAATTGCTTCCGACATGAGAACCCATCCCCAATACACCATATCGTATGAAATACCGGAGAAAGAGGCGAAGGGGGGGGGGAGGTTTTCCGATGCCGTCTCACGTCTAGCACTCTACGTATATGCATATACATATGTGTGTGGGTGTGTATGTTTAGGGCCGAGTTCGTGAGGCTTTGCCTCTATCAGTACACTTTGGTGGTAATCGGAGATAACGAGAGTCCGGTCGACCAACGCACCTACACACACATATACGGTGTCCATCGTTCCAATGGGGGAAAAATCTCACGGATATACCGGGTGTCCTGGAAATAATAGTAAATGTTCGAGCAGCTCGAAAGCCCCCCCCCCTCTCTCTCGCTCTATATATATATATATATATATATATATATATATATATATATATATATATATATATATAGTGGGGGGGGGGGGGGGGGATTTTATGTCCATTATATAGACATAGCTCCTATGCACAGAGTTCATTTGCAAAGGATATAGGAAATTTCCGAGCGAATTCCTCAATGGGCACGTTGATGGGACTTCGTAAAATCAGTGCTACGAGCAACCCTGAATGACACGTACCTACTTCGAGGACTTTCTATGCGAGGCAGAGATGAGTAATAATGTCTTATGTCCTGGTGTAAAACGAATCTTTTGTTCGAATTAGATGATTTTCTTATTTCACATTTTCATGTTCTTGGGCTAAATAGAGAAGTTTTCTTTTTTTTTTTACATTTTGTCTCGCGACGAACGAAGAAAAATCATGAGGAATTTTCAGGTGAAAATTGTAAGATTTACGAAAGTTCGAATTAGATGATTTTCTTATTTTACATTTTCATGTTCTTGGGCTAAATAGAGAAGTTCTCTTTTTTTTTTACATTTTGTCTCGCGACGAACAAAAAAAATCATGAAGAATTTTCAGGTGAAAATTGTAAGATTTACGAATGACGAGTTGAATTTGCACCGAATCGCAGTACCCACTGTAAGTTCGAGGGGTGGTTGGTCCACACCAAGATATACATGGTCGTGTATGTCCAGGAGTGGGCGAGAGAGGGCGAGAGTTAGGAATCACAGTCTCGTTTGATTTGATATATGTCGCTGACCCAGTTACAACTCGCTGCTCGGTGACACCGGCTGCGAGACTTTCACCCAATGATATTCACCTATAATATATACGTGTATAAAAGATATATTAAGTACGAAAATTATCAGGCCCTCGAGAATCAACGAAAACGAGTCAATGACAAAATTTAGGATGAAATCTCGTTTCTTCTTCTCTTTACTTTAGTTCAAAATTTATGCAACTTTAATTCACAAAAAAAAGATCAAACGTAATAGTACAAGCAATCTTGTGTACACGCGTCCACGATAAACGTAAAAGAGAAATGGGGAGGGGGGTTAGATAAAAAAAAAAGAAGAGAGAAGAACAGACACTGAGAAATTAGAGGATGGCAAGAAAAGCGGAGGTCGCTTTCGCTTCTTCGAATATGCGACCTGATGCTTTTCCAATAATGACCCCCTCTCTCCTCCCCCTTCTCTCTCTCTCTCTCTCTCGCTACCCCCTCCTCCTGCCTTTCACACGTGCGATCTATATACGTAACATACCATATATTTTCGTCCTCTCCGCTGACTTTCCGGATCGCTCGACCCCTTTTTTTAATTACAAAGATTGTTAAAATAACAAAAAAAAATCAATCAACGTTTTTCATTTTATCATTGTTGTATTTTTTTTTTGTTAAAGAGACTTTTTTAAATTTCTTTTTTAGCAATAAGTAATCGGTGGTAAATACACCGTACGTATTTTGGTGTCGACCTCGCGTGTGGCCGTTTATACAATGCTTCGTGCCGCGCAAATTCCTCTTTGGGCCGAGAGAGCATTGATTTTTCGCCAATCAAGAGCTTAGCCGTGAAACGTGCGATGGCGTATAACGGTATCTATATAGGAGAGAGCGAACTCTACGGGATCCGTAACCACTGGCGCGAGTAATTCCCTTGGAATCAGAGGCTAGTCGCTCGGAAGAAATCCACCAACGTTTCATCCCCTCCTTCTAACCCTCTAAACCTCTCGCCCTCTCACCCTCTCGCTCTCTCTCCCTCTTCGTCACTCTCTGATTCTCTCTCCCTCCTTCTCTATTCGTACGTATGTATATACAGTTGTTTTCGTGATGCTCGCCCTGTATGTACCAAGGTAACCTCTTCCTCTCTACAGTACATACATACCAACGATACGAGCAACTGTAAGACCGTACGTCCGTCCTCGTGGTAGCACTAGTAACGTCGAGAAGAAGAAGAAGAAGAAGAGGAAAAAAAACAACAAGAGTTAACCCGTAGCTGTTTTCTCCAGGGTCCACCGAATGACTAAAAGTTACCTTCTTTCACTCCCTGTTTTCCTTTTTTTTGCCTCTGACCGACGTTCGTTTTTTTTTCTCTTCCTCCCAGGAGAAGAAATAGCGCGCGATTCACTCCAGATTGAAATCGTCAATGTGTTTCTTTTCTTCTTACGAACGCAACGAAAAAACAACGAATTTTGTCTGTCAAAAAGAAAATGTAATTTTCAAAAACGTTTCGACAATTTTATCAAAAAAAAAAGCTTCCAAATTAGGAATATTTAAGGGTGAAATTCCTCGCTAATTACGAGTAATACCAAGTTTTTGATGAGAGAATAATAAAAAAAAAATTGTAAAGTTACCTGCGTGCAAAGAGCGAGAAAAAGTTCGAGGTGTATTCCACTTCGTACAATTTTAAAGAGCGATTCCAATGAAGCGAGAGCTTCGTGCCAGTAGCGGGGTTAACTTTCGGGTTATTTCAAAGTCTATACCGTAGGGAGAAGTCGGAAAACGAGCGGCTACCCTTTGGGGAAAACACAAGGTTTCTGAGAAAGCTTCTGAAAATAATTAGCGTGAAATAATGAGCGCGCGAGAAACTAGGCGAAGCATTCGCGCGATATTTTCCATCCTCATTCACGTTCTGCAACGAGAGATTGACTCGCGAGAACGAGAGGAAGAAGATTCGATGTCTGATACAAGCTTACCTCGCTCTTTCCGGCTAATAGACAACGTACCACTATACCCTCGGGATAATTAATTAAGGCTCGCGTAATTGGACCAGCTGTGTATATATACCTGTATATAATAAGGGGAGAGATTTTCAACCCTCCTACGCCCAGATCCCACCACGACCATCCGTATATAGTATCCTTTTCATTTCCTTTTTATTTGTTTCCATTCTCCCTTCGACCCTTCGGCCCTTCGTCGTGGGCGTTGACATAGGACACCCCGTATATTATTCAACCCTTATGAAATTGGACACCCGGTATGTATACGCAAACATAGCCAGTAATTCTTGTTCAGGGGGAGGATAGTGATAACGGCGAGGAGGGGCGTGCTTTTTTTTTATCATCGTATCAGGAGATATATGATCTTCGATCCGAGTGAAGGGAGTAGAAGGGAGACGAAGTACAAGAGAGTCAGCGAGAGGGAGATATTTTCATTCTTTTTCGTTTTTTTTTCTTCTTCTTGTTTTTTTAATTCCTGAGAATTTTTCATTTTGCAGGGAGCGAGTGCAGTGTAAACCGTGGTTAGAGCCTACGTTTTTTTCGGTGGTATAATGTTGAGGTAAAAAGTTTAATTGACCGTGTGCTGACTCGTATTATTTTTCTCACGTTTCGTCTCTGTCTCTCGCTCTAGTTTTTTTCCGACGAAACTTTTCTAGAAGTCTCGAAGAAGTTTGAAGGAAAAAAAAATGAAAGTTTCTCGAGGCGTATTATGTATGGCGAGTCAGCGCACGCATCTCGGCCGCACGAATTCCCCGAGGGGCAAGTTTTTCAACTCACGAGATGGACGCGAGCGCATTGAGATTATTCGCTCGTGCATGAGAAAAATATTTTTTATTATTACGTACCGTCGGACTCGAGATGGGTTGCGGGAATAATAAAAAATTACAGCTCGTGAACGACTAGCACACGACTACGGATCGCTATTCAAATGTGTGCAAATTTTTTTGCTACGTCTTTCGTTAGAAAATTACAATAAAACGAAAAATTGCTGTTTGTTTTTGTGAGAAAAATTTGCAAGGCAAAATAACAATATTGCGGCACGTGGATGAATTTTTTTGTTGCCATTGTTTCGTTCGAAAATAAAATATCTTCGTTGCGAGGGATGAATAAAATTGAAAATTTCGACAATTTGAATTTCGCGGATGAAACATTTTTTTACACGTAACCGCATTAAAAATTCTCTACGTTATGAATTTGCCCAAATAAAAAAAAGAAAAAAAAATTGGTACGTGGAATTGGAAAACGCTAGGAAAATGTAGTATGGATAAATAAATGAATAATCTTGCAATTTAGAATCTCGATTTAACGTTTTTCTTAAATGGAAAAAAAGCATCGCCCCCTCTCCTGACTCGATGTTCTTTTTTTGTCATCCTGTATACATTTTGCCTCGTTTCATCGCCTTCTCTGGTTCGTTCAATTGCTCGCCAAATTGGCTCTGATATTCAAAAGGGTATTTCCCTTTCCCGACACATCTCGCTAGCTCGCTCTCTCGCGCTCCCCGTTCTTTCCATTCTTCGCTCGCTTTCTCCATTATCCTCCATTCTCTCTTGTGAATGTCCTTCGCATTCTGTGCGTCTCTGCGCGCGACCTTTTCTCCATTTTAACCGGGACTAGCGACCTCTGAGCGCTCACCCTCTCGTATCCCCACCTACTCACCCGCGCTGTTTTCGTCGTCGCGCTACGCGCCCTCTGTTATTGCTTCGCATCGTTCGCTCTTCTCGTCTGTATTTTCCTGCTTTCATGCCCTTTTTTTGCTCTCTTCGCTTCATCCCCCGTACTCTCGTTCTCTCTCATGCTCGTTGCGCAACGTTGACCCGTTGGATAAGAGCTAAACGAGCCTTTCACGAGGCAATTTGAAGCCGAAGTTTGCCCGTTGATGCCGCTACCTACCGTTCGCGCCATCTCGCGGCTTAGTACATTCCAGCGCCCGGGCACTAGTGACGTCAGGGACGGGCCAACAGCGTTGTACAGGAAAGTAGTAACGGGGAGCGGAGAGAACCGGAAGTCGCAAGGAGGAAGCGAAAATGAGTCGCTTCATCGTCTAGTTGTATATATGTATACATACACGTATAGTCTCTACAGCAGCGAAGCGAGAAATTCTCATCCTCGGCATTCGCTCCGAGTGCCAACTTCCGTTTTCACTCAACCGCCACGACTCGCCTCGACACCCCTGGTAGCCTTCAACGTTGTCGAAACTCTTGGAAACTCTCTTAACAATGAGTGAGAGAAATTGAGAGGAATATAGACGGAGGGAAAGAAGGAGGGGGGAGAGAGAGAGAGAGAGAGAGAGAGATAAATCCACACAAATTCGAAAAACATGATGATAATGAAAATAATAACACTAAGTTTAATGCGAAATTTTCTTATTGTTCTTATCGTTACCGCGATCGTTATATTAACGTTATTATTATTATTATTATTTAAACAAAATTACCAATTGAAACGACACCTTACGCGTTTAACAAAAGTGCGAAACTATCGTGAAACTTCCCTCGTAATTCGCGAAACATTCCCCTCGTCCTTATTCGATTTAAAATTAAACATTTATTTTCATCGTTCTTTAACGACCAATTTTTCCAGTCGGACATTTTTTATCGCACGTTCTTTTTCAGGCGTTACTTTTTATATCGCTCCGTTGGGTATTAAGCAAGAAGAATAAAGCGCGGGTGGGTGGGGGGGGGGGGGGGGGGGCAAGGTGATATGATAGATCGTTGACCTATAGAATTCTTCCAGCGAGAGTCGTATATAGATACGAGCGAGGTAGATTATGTTTCCCGGTGAATATGAAAAAAATTACAAAAAAGCATATAAACAAAAAAAAAGAGAAAACGAAGAAGAAAGAAAATACGTGAGAAAAGTGAGAAAAGTTAGCGAGAATACGTTAGTGGAACACGTAGATACGTTTCAATTACTGTCAAAGTATATAAACGAGAGGGCGGCGTAAATATAATTTTACATATCTATATATACGCGAAAGTTTTCGGGAAGAATACGGTTCGAGGCAATTTTTTTGTCGAGAGGGACAGCGCGAAGATTCGACCATTATGAAATATTAGCAAGAGTCTTTCCTGCCCGTCCACCCGAGGCTCGCGCAGATGCTCGGCTTGGCGAACCTCGAGATGAGTCCCGCAGGCGCCGTACCTAAATTTCAAAACTTTCTGTCAGATTCTCGAGGGGTCTTGAGCTTTTTACACACACACACATATGTATGTATATAGGTGCACGTCCAAAAAGCTCGTGAAAAGTCTCCGTGCTCCGGGGAATAGCCCAGAGGGTCAGAACGAATTTTTCAAGCCTTTTGCGGAAGGGCAATATCTTTTTTTCTTTTTTTTTCTTTCTTCTTTTTTGTCAAATCTTCGTGCACTGGAAATTCGAAGATCCTCCGCGAGAGGTCTCGGGGGAAAAATTAAGAATACATTCGCAACGCCCGGGTGTTGCATGTTCGAAACTTGGCTGATCGAGAACTCCCCGAGGAAGTTGCACACATTATTACGCGAGTATATGTGCGAGAGTAAATATTATGACTTTTTTTTCTCTCTCTCTCTCTTTTCGTACGTAAGATTGGAAGAATTTTACACATTTTGGCAATTTGTTGGCTAGAACGAACCCGAGAATTTTTCTTTATTTTGTTCATTCCCTTCTTACGACTGTCCGCAACGATATTTAGTTTCTTTCTCGATCACGAAATTTTCTAAGACTTTTCCAACAATGTGAAAACTTCCATCGAATTCACCCCTAAAAGTATGTTTTTCTCTGAGACATATGTATATGTATATACGCATCTGCACAACAACAAAAAAATATTCTCATACGCGAGTGTACAATTTATCTGAAGCGAGGCATGGAGAGAAAGAGAGAGAAAGGGAGAGCTCGTGTTCACGTTCGCGTAACAAACATATAGCTATGTACGGCCGGTTTCTATACTCTTTTTTTTCGTCGCTTCTCGTTCTCCCTCGGGCGATGTTGGATGAGATAGCATTTTTCGTTACCAGGCAGACTCTTTCGCACCCCCCCCCCCCCCCCCCCCCCCCGCCCCGCCACCGTGACCAGTGCGAGCGTCGACCAGGCCTCGGGAAAAAATGCTATTTTTCGTCGCGCCACACTCTCCTTCATCCCCGAAAAAATCACACATCTATATCTATAGATATATACATGAACGCGTGTGTATTCGTACATACAAAGAGATAAATGATGTACCAAGGGTAGAAGAGAGGTAGAGAGACAGAGAGAAAGAGAGAGCGATTTTTCGAAACCTTTTTCCCGGGCTGTATCGAGTGGAAGGCGATGGTACGGTCAGCCAACGGATCTCTCCTCTTGCTGGTACCTACTGATGCACGGCCGTTACTACTGCCCCCCTCCCTCCCCCACTCCGCGCCTCTGCCATCTCATTCGTTCCCCCCCTCTTTTTTCGACCAATGCGTTCTCACAGTGGAAAAAGCATCGAGTCATATGGCGCGTTGCTCTCATCTGGGCCACGGAGTGTTTCTCTTTTATCTCTTGTGACGCTCCGTCCTCTCTCTCTCTCTCTCTCTCTCTCTCTCTCTCTCTCTCTCTCTCTCTCTCTCTCTCTCTCTCTCTCTCGTCGTTGGTGTATTTTTTTTCTTTCTTTTTGTATTTTTTTTTGCGATATGTGTGCAACGATATACGTTATCTCCAATTAATTTTCACGCTTATTCTCGTAAAAGGCGAGAAAAAAGTGGCGAATGGTTTTCGCGTAGGACGCTTTCATGTATCGGCTACGGGGCACGTTTCATTCGTTCGGATGATCGATTTATGATGCGATTTTATATGATATGAATTATGAGAAGGTTGTTTTTTTTTTACAATGTTAATGAGAATCGGATGTTAATGGACATCGATGGAATATTAATGGACGAAACGAGCCCGAGAGCAAAATTGCGAGCGAGTAATAATTTAGCGAACGTTGATATTTTGCATGGAGAGGATTCTAAAAGTTGTTACAGATTATACAGAACGAACAGTCGCGTAATCGCAACGGTACGTATGGGTACTGTCATGACAATTTTACGCGTATGTTTAGATTGCAGCGGGAGGCAGTCATCACGGACCGGCAAAACATATGCGAGAGCATCCGGCTGGAGCCGTTCCGCTACGTTGCCGCAATGTGCAGGTTTTTGCCGCCTCCCATGCAGTAATGTTGACAGGGATACCAAACTACTGATCATATCCTGATCAGGATATAGCAGGGATGCGCCAAAACAGGTATCCCTACAGGAATCCAGATGGTTTCCGCATCGGAAGAAATTTACGTCGGTGACGAGATTTCGAAACGATGGCACCACTGTACTTTCGGGGCATGCGAATCATATCCTGATCAGGATATGGCAGGGATGTCCCAAAACGGGTATACCTACAGGAACCAGATGTTTTCCACATCGGAAAAAATTTGCGTAGGTGGCGATATTTCGAAACCATGGCGCCACTGTACTTTCGGGGTATACCGACTCAATCCGAATACGAAGCCTGTGGTGAGCGTAGATTTTATGACCAATACGAACATATATAGATATAGTAGTAGTAGTACCGGTGACGGCCGACAGGTGGCGCATGGCCATCGCGCTTCTCACAAACAAACCACGCGTCCGCTGGCATTATAAACGCGTAAACTGTGGAAAAAAGTATTAAGTTTCCTCTGGAACGTGCTGCAAAGAATTAGCTCACACTCCAATAAGTGTGCTATACAATTCTTGGATCTTAAAATTATATACACTTTTTTCATATATGTAATTATTATTTTCTCAGCCTATCCTGTTGCTTTTAATTTGTTTCCTTGAAGTCGCGGGTAGAAGCTAGTATTTAATATAATGCTTTCAGCAATTCATTATTCTTACGTGATTTGATCCGGATCCCTGCTCGAATCCAGTTAGAGTCATTAAAGGATTCGGATCGGGATTCTTAATGGAATTCAGTTTACGGATCTTACATTTAGTCCTCGAATCTGATCCGATATCGGACTAGATCCTGATTAGGAGTCCGGGATACAACTCAGAATCCAGCTGTATCCCTGCCAACATTTCTGCACAGGCTAGTCTGAAACAACCTTGCGCGAGTAATTGCCGTTTCTGTAACGTTTCTATAAATTCTTATAAAATGTTGACCCCCCCCCCCCCCCCCCCCGGGACATCCTAAAGTGTCGAGAGTTAATTACAAATTCCGACTGTCAGCACCGACCCAGGGTCAAAATTTTGTTTACTCCAAAAACGCATCGATGTGACGTCGCTCAAAACATTATTGATCGCTTTCCCAAGCCAAGAATACTCAAAATCACGAGATTTTAATCATCTACGAACTTTGACTAAAAATCCAGAAAATCGCATTAACTCAAAAACGTTTAAAAAACAATTGGTGAATACGAACGACAAATTTATTTTATATTTATTTTTGTTCGTCGTCGATCGTGTTAATATTTGAATTTTATCGTTTAAACGATTAATTATTAACGACGAAGCGTCGCTCGAGAACGAGTTATAAATTTTTGGTCGAGTCACCTGGCCAACGACGCGTATCGAAGTACTTTTCACGGTGAACGATATAAATGTGATTCACCGTGCTTATACGACGGAAATAAAGCTTCCGGAGTACTCGCGGCTTTTCCTTTAACTATCTCGCGAGTCGAGACGAACGCAACAGGAACGATTTAATTTTATCGTTTTCTATGGTTATACGCCACTACCCTTATATTTTTTTCACCCTGCCTTACTTAGATTTCATACCGTGTCCGCGAGCAATTATCGATAAAACGAGGAACGAAAGGCAACAGCGATAGCACGTACCTATGTTTGTATATTGAAACTTTGTTATTTTTTTTCGTCTTGTTTAAATTTTTTAAACCATTTATTTTAAGTTCTATCGCTCATCGTTACAGCCGCGTTTGTTATTATAAAAGCGCAGCTTTTTTCGAATTTTTCGAATTTTTTTATAATGTTCGAATTTTTTTATAATTTTATTTTTATTTTACGTCATAGTTAAAAAATTGTTTACAAGCATCACACTGTATCACAGCGAGCGAACGAGACAGAGACAGAGAGAGATAGTTCCTTTTTAATGGAAGAGTGCGTTTTAGTTTCAGCAGTTTCAAAGCTCTCGTGCACATTTTCTAGTTTCGCGAAACATCTAGCCAAGAGACGAAAAAAGTATTCGAAGAAAAAGGAACTCTCGACGATCTCGCGATGGGAATGAAACAAAAAGTTGGGCATAAGGGAGAAAAAAAGTAAACAAGCAGAGAACAAAAATTCTTCTTTTCATTCTAATGAGACTCGTTCTGTAATGAGCGCTCTCTTTCTCATGCGACACGGTGAATCATCCGACTTTCAGACGAGGTCTCGACTAATTCCTCGTCTCACTTTCACTCTCTCTCTCTCTCCCTCTCTCTCCCTCTCATCGCTCTCGTTCTCTCCTTCGATCGACGAATTTTCTTTTTACGATTTTTTTTTAATTTCAATTTTATTTTTTAATTATTCAAAGCCACACACGTACACGCAATACAGAACCTTTCTACTCGTTAGTTCGGGCGTTTCGAATCGAGTCAGGATCGCATCGAGACATCCAGATTTCTCTCCATTAGCGAGACTGCTCTCTCGTTTCGCTAATTGCGCATGGTCATTAGCGGCAATCGTCATTAATTCAACAAGGCTTACCACTTCTCGTTATTCGTATCGATGTACGGGTAATACGAGACTGTGGACTCGTACGGTATATCGCTGCGTATACCTCGGTCCGAAGCGACGTACTCGAAAATACCACTCGTCGATGGAAATCCGACAGAGGGTGGCGAACTTAAAAGAAATTACTCCCGTTACGTTTTTATTTTTGTACTTGCGGAAAATCTAAACGCCTGTGCTAGAATAATCTGCTATCTAGCTATACGTAGAGAGGACGTATCGTTACAGCGACACGAAAAAGCTTGCGAGGAGACCGGAAGTTTCTGCCACAATTTTTAATGTGCTATATATATATATATATATAGTCTCGCGTCTCTGGAAGTAATCTTCTATTTGCCAACTTCGAGATTCGTCGCGATGTCTCCTCCAGACTCTTTCTCATCTTCGGTCCACTTTCTACTTCCTTATACACACGGGCCACAGGACCAACCACTCCTCGAATCCATCAGCCCACTCCATACAAAGTTATTAATTTATTTCCCGACGAGTTCGAGAGCTTTTTGAACCCTTCGAACGTCATCTATCGACTACACGAGCAATAATTTCTCGGATGAGAGCACTCCTGGAAGATTCTTCAAGAAGAAAAATCCAGGATTTCTTTGCTATTTGTTTTTGACAAGATCGATTAAGAAATCGATTATATATTATTAATTATTTATTTAACTTTATAAATTAATATTTTCAAAATGTAAACATTATTATGTTTTATTTATAGATAATGTGTTTTTTGCAGTGGTTTGGAAAAGAAAAATGTAATTGAAAATTAAAAAAAGATTAAAATTAAAATCGGTTTGGGGGATGAGCAAGCTTTCATACTACGGCGTGGGAACTAGTCCATCTTCGAGAACTGGCCATTGCCTGTATAACCTTACGAGCGCTGCAGGCTCAATCGTAATTCGAGCTTGATCCCTCTACCTCCGAGGTTGTACATAATACGCCCTGGGTTGGAAGCTCGAGGGAGGTTTGTTGTCTGACAGCATGAACGGGACACAACGAGAGAGTTAGTGAGAATGAGTGAGGGAGAGAGAGAATGAGTGAACGAGGGAGAGAGAGAGAGAGAGAGAGAGAGGGAGACGAGGGAAGATGCGTCTAAACGAGAGACAGCGCACCGAAGGATAATAATAATCCTCATGGACTTGATATCAGCTATCGTGCCTGCGAGACGTTCTCTCGTTATGGAAACAATGTCAGACTTGGGAAGAGAGTCTGACTATTCGCGTATGCTACTCGTGACATCGGACAACCGCTCAATCAAATATTACACTTCCGTTGATTGTTGCAACTGTATTTTGATACAGTAATTAATCAAAGTCTCGACATCGTCTATACGAACATTCGCCTTTCGTTTCTCGTTTAAAATAGAAAATATTTTAATATATACGTGAATAGAATATCAACGATGTCAACCGGACATTATCGATGTCATTAGAAAATTATCGATGTGATTAGAACATTATCGATGTTGTTAGAGAATTATCGATGCCAATGGACCAACGTCATCGATAAAAAGAGATACTCGCGATAGTGTGAAAACGATTGACGTACGCCGATACGACGTCGATAAAAAAAAATGTATTGAACTCCACTGGGTGAAAAAAATTGTGTCGACGTCCCTCATCGTCATGACAATGTCGTCCATTGTGAGTAGAAGAGAAACGGAGCAAAAATATTCCATTCGACTCTTCATGACACGTATAAATTTAACATCCAGTCTGTCTTTGTTTCTCTCTCTCTCTCTCTCTCTCTCTCTCGATAGCAGTAAAACGTGTACACAGAGAGGAAGAGAGTCAGCGTTCTCCCGATCCCAATAAGTCTCGTGGCTGAAATAGCTTCAAGAATCGAACGAATGTTCAGACACATGGATGGATGTACTTCTGGCATCTACACGTTACATGTATATATATATATATATATATGTGTGCGTGTATATGTGTCTGTATGCCAGCTTCTTCGATGTTCCTTCCTTCTTTCTCTCACTCGTCCTCGATCGACACCACGAAAAGAATCTAAAATAAAACGGAGTTTCAGGAAGTTCGACGCTACCATAAAAGCTTCCGGTTGAACTATCTCGACGTTTGTATGTGTCGTCGTACTCGCAGAATACAAGAAAAAGAGAGAGGGAGAGAAATAGTGGGAGAAGTAAGAGGGGCCCTTCCAATCCTTCTGTATCCCAGCCACCACGTACGTTCTGTCCGACAACTTTGCACTCAACCTTGCACTTTACCTCGATCATCTTGTCGCCTCACCTATATCTCAACGAGAGCTACGTACGTCAACTTTCTTGCACTCGATCGAGTCTTTAGTCCAACGAAAACAAATGTTTGTCAAATAGCAAGGAAACAAAGAGTTTTACACACTTCAGGAAGTCACGTGTACTTTGTCAAGGGTAAAAATACATAAGGTTAAACTAAAATGTTATAATTAATGATAATTTCTTTTTGCTACTTGTCAATGGCGATTTTTAATTTATTCTTTAAATTAAAGAAATATTTTTATTTTTCATATTTTTACGGTTTTATCCATTTCGTTAGTTTATATTTTTTTGTAAATAAAAGATCTTGTGCTCAAACAACGCATTTTCGTATCGTTCGCATTCTCCTTTACGATAGAGAAGATCGCTCGCAGGGTTTACCGCGCGAGTGTGCTGTCTGACCTGCCACAGCCGGATCTACTGCGCGGCCCTCACACGTTTTACTACACGCGACGGGTTACCTGGCTGCTTCCAAGAATTTTCAATCTCGAGCATTCTGGAATCTGCTCGTATATATATATAAATATATATAGGAGCAGATTCCACAATATATATATTTACCTTTGCGGAGAGAAAGATGAAGAAATAGATACGATGGGGAAAGAAAATATATCGAGAATCGTGGAAGGAAGAAAGGTAGGAGCACATACAATGTCCCGAAGGGACTTTGTGGTAGGATTTTCGTCTTTCTTCAATTACCAGTTTATCCTCCCTATCGCGAGTGAGATATCCTGACCGTTAGTCGTGTTTCCGGCAGACGAAAATGCGCAAAAAGAGCCTTGAAAAACGTTTCATTCTTTTCCCCTTCTTTTTTTTCGTACATATATACGTGAATCGTTGAGTATACCACAAAAGCCATAGTTTCGTTATTGCCCCTTTATCCTCTTTATGGAATTCTATGGTCCCTCGGGACTTCGATGTATTCCATATATCTGAAAAGCTTCCGAAACGAAATAACATTTTATCTTCTTATCTCATCGAGCATCTGAAATAAATGTGGGTATAGAAAGTGTTCAATCGGTTTCATAAATAAATAAAATTTTCTTAGAGGGGAGCAAAAAAAACACATTGGGCCCTCGTAATTTTGCCGAATGTGCAATATCGTAATATTTATTCGATCGCGGCTTTACGAAATAAAAAAAGAAATTGAATTTCGAAGTAATTGAATTTTTATCGATTCTTTTTTCGTTCTCGAAGACAAACGTTAGAATTTTTATCCAATTCTTTGCCCATTTCTTAAAATAATAAAAGATATTACAAAATATATATATTTATATGTTTTTTTAAATAACACATTAGTTGTTATATTTTTATTTCTACACGTGTAAAAGTTTTGATTCGACCAACTATTTACCATGAACAAAATAAAAATGCAATATGCTGTCTCGAATAATCCTCATAGCTCAAGGAAAAAAATTATGACGATACAACCGTCGAGGGTACGGTGAGATGATTGGGAGACAAAAAATTTCAAACTTACAGCGTACACTTTTTTTTCTTATTCTCCTTCGCTGTGTCTCTCCTGCTGATCACTATATACAATATATCTTTCCCCCAGCCACAAACTGGCTCAATATCCTACCCACAACTACGAAAGTTTCTGCTCAGGAAAGTTGGCTCTGAACTTCCCATACACACACACACACACACACACACACACATACATACATATATATACAGAAGCGACGCTTGAGTGCAGCGCGTCATGATGTATGAGCAGACAGTAGGAAGACCGAGGGGAGCGAGAGGGAGGATTTCAAGTCTCTCTTGACGAAGTGCACGAGCACCCGTGGAATGTACAATCCCAACTCTCGTTATAGGACATCGTACTATTGTAATGCACAAGTATATACGATGAATTCTAGGACCAGTCAGCCACACTGTCCTTGTACATCGATCTAGTTCACGTTTATTGCGTCATTTTATAAGGCTACTTGTCCAGAAAAAAGATGAATTTATTTATACGCACATTAATTAATTAATGAAATTATTTAATACGCGTTTATCGATCTTGAAAATGTTTAAATTTGAACAAAAGGAAATCGAATTCGATTCGTTAATGAAAATAGAGTACAGCATGGATCATAGATTTTTGATAAATAGAAGAAGAAGTAGAATTAATGAAAGTGGTCGATTTGAGAGGGAATGCCCCATATATACAGCTTTGGTCCAAATATTCTCATTCTTGATCCCGAGAGAGGCAGAGGACCGAAGGTACGACAAGCCGCTAGTTGTGATAAGCCGCACCAACGATTTTCTCGCCTAGTTCCAATGTACGTATGTACGTATTACATACATATATACATATGTCTCTTATATATATATGTGTATATGAATACATAAGCTAGCGAAGGTGAGCGTTGGCGCGTGGAATTAGTGATATCGCTTCTTCACTCGGAGAGCCCTTTATCAATGTCAAGTTACGCTCGAGAGCGGCCAAGTTTGACGCGTTGCAGCAAACACGAGAGGCGGACGGAGCATGTCTGACCTGCACGGACCGTTTCTACTTCGGATCTCTCGCGGTCAGCGTGTAACCGATCGAATGCGAGGACCGCCAGTGTTTTCGACTAATTAGTCTCTTGTCCCAGTTGTGAGATTTCGATGTCCCGTTCGGAGATACCTGAGGCACGTGACTTTTTTAATTATTTGATTATTTGATTATTTGATTATTATTTGATTATTTGATTATTTGGTTATCGACATATAAAAATATTAATAATACTTTTCTGAATTCTCAAAATTCAATTTAATCGTTATGATTAATATTACTAATCGATATAAAAAATGATATGATAGAAGTGATGAGATTTTTCACTCCCTAAACATTTTCAATATAGACTCGACCTCGTGGTAGCTCGCCCATCCTCACGTGCTTTCATCCTTTCAACCCCCTCTCTCTCCCGCCCCGCGCTCGTACAGTCTCTATCTTTCTCTATTCTCCTACATCCTTAACGATTTTCTGTCGTCGCAAATACGTGTTGGATTTGTCTGTGTGTTCCATCCTCGAGCAAAAGAGTGAAGGAGAGGGAGCGAGAGAGGACAAAAACGAGACAGCATCGCGGTTGCTCCGGGTATTTGAATTTATCGGGCGATATCGGAAACTACTTTGCCGGCCGACAATAGAGGTTATTGTGGCCGGGGGTTTTCCAGCACAGTACGAGGTGTGTACAGGGCACAATATATACATACATAGGCTATGTACTATATATATGTATGTCAGTACATACCCCGCAACGTTAATATTGCATACGATGTAAGGGTGGAAAGGAGAGGGGGTGAAAAAGAGGAGATTCCGTTGAAGGCACGGCAAAATCTAGCGGCTCCTTCTCGATGCGCTTTTATGCTCCGTTGCTCTATTTTTCCACCGTGCTCGTTGCCACAAAATCGTACCCGGGAGAAACGAGAAAAATATCAAATCCAAAGAAAATACCGACGCGATGATATTTTTTCATGAAAAATCTTCGTTATAAAAAAATAAACGAAAAATGTACCTAGGAATCGGCGCGACAATGTTATAAATTGTATCCGATTTACTGATACATTTTTATTATTTAAAAAAAAAAGAAAATGTGTTCGATTCAAAATTCATCGATTTCAAAATTTGTTTAAATTCGTTTTCGTTCGTTGTTCGTTTGTACAAAGTGTTGCGAGGAAATTTGTAATATTGTATGATATTTTTGGGATAAAAATGCTGGGAACGGTAGCGAGAGTCTAGTTTTCTAGCCATTTGAAATCCGATGATTATCGAGTTCATTCACGTGTCAAAGTTCTCATTATCCTAACTAGAATATGATCCGATGAACGTGTCAGTTGCACACGGAGAATTATAATTAAATTCAGACATTAATCAAGCCAGGGGGGACACGCTGTATATTAATTAATTGACAAAGTCAATGTATAGCATGCTCTCGAATTTTCATCGAGAGGTAAACGAGGATCTCTCGGGCTTGCAGCAACGAACACATCGAGAGAGCTCCAACCTGTTACGTTTGTTATTATCTTCTCTCTCTCTCTCTCTCTCTCTCTCTCTCTCTCTCTCTGTCTCTCTCTCACTCTCTCTCTCTCTCTCTCTCTCTCTCTTTTCATACCACCACAGCGAAAGAGAGATATGAAGGGAGTGAAAGAGAGCGGGAGGGAGGAAGAGAGAAAGAGGATTCCTGGTCGCTTTGATCTCTCATCCTCTCTCGTGGATATCATGAACGAGAAGCAGGCGTGAAATTTTCCTCAAGACTCCCACGCTCGTGTCAAGCCTCGCCCGTGGGAAAAGTGAGGGATGAAAATTTAGCGACCGGATCGTCACTCGAGGGCTAATGCCACCTCGTGAATCCCCTCGCGGAAGCAATGAGGTCAACCGGGGATTAGCTCTTTCGGATAAGACAAAAGTTTCGTCAGAGAATTTCAGATGCCACGAATTCTATCTCGGTCTCTCTCTCTCTCTCTCTCTCTCTCTCTCTCTCTCTCTCTCTCTCTTTCGCGTAGAACGTCCGATTGACGATTTCAAATTTTGTTACGCAAACGTCTCTCAACACCGAAATATCAATTGTCAATTTTTATTTAATATTTAAAACGATTAACGAGTTTGAAAATTGAAACTTAAATATTTATCATTCAAGGATCGAATGAAAATTGTGAAAACAAATCTTGACGAGATTTGTTACGGTTTTGTCGCCACGTGTTGCTGGTGACGCGTAACTTTCGTACGTAAAGACAAATCTCGCAAAAATCTTTCCCATAATCTCACCGAAATCCTGCGATTCGCATCGGCGGAGTCCTCGAGTATTTCTATCGTATCCTTTGCCTCCTCGACCTGTTTTTTCGTTTTTCTTTTTTCGTCAAGACTTTGAATTTGTATGTTACTTTTCAATTTCCAAGTAGCTCTTGTCCTCAATCCGTCAGGATTTCGGCGCGTTAAGGAACAAAAAAAAACGACGAAGAGGCAAAAAAGAAAATACAGACAAAAAATCCGCAGGATTGTAGGCAGTCGCGAATAATTCGTCACCGAGGGAAGATCCGATTCCCCGAAAAAGGGATGGAAGAGCGACTGGGGTGTGATGGATCGCGGTGAGAAGGGCTGAATTATTTAACCAAATATATGTCGGAGGATCAAGAGATCGATCTTCTTGCTCCGAGGTGGGTTGGAAAAAAAAGCACGTGGCTCTGTCTACGTGCCTGTGCGAGGGTTCAACATTTTTCTTCGCTTTCTTCATCGATCCGTTTGTGACCTCACCCCGTTCGCGGTCAGACTCTTTCTCTCTAACCCTGTCGGCTCTCTTGGGGCATAAGTGCTGTACTTTTGCACGCGGGAATGAGTACAAAGGACGTGAGAGAGCCCCGGTGAGTGCCGGTCGGGAAAATTTGCGCACGAGAAAACCTACTAAAAGTGGTTTACGAGAATTACCGGAGCTCGCGAGCCTCGTCTTACTCCCACCTCGTCTTCACTTTCTCTCATTCCTCGCTTTCGTAACTCACGCCGGACCGACGTGAAAGGTGTTATGAGAATGAAAGAGTAACTTTGAAATAAGTAACGAGATATTTTTTCCATTCTTTTTTTTTCAATTCAAATATCTCCTTCGATCAACATCGATTTGATTAATGATAATTAAATAAATATTAATCGAAGCATTTCGTTAGAAAGAAAGGGAAAATTGGAATTTTATATAAAAAAATAGACATAAAAATAGTTCGATCGAAAAATTGTAATTAAATATCTCCTTCGATCAACATCGATTTGATTAATGATAATTAAATAAATATTAATCGAAGCATTTCGTTCAAAAGAAAGAGAAAAATGGAATTTGATATAAAAAAAAATAGACATAAAAATAGTTCGATCGAGAAATTGTAATTAAATAGAAAGAAAAAAAAATATCGATGACGATAAAAGGACGAGGTATGAAAAATGGACGATGGAACTTCGAAGCTTGAGAACGTTTTTCCTCGGGAATTTAACCGCAATTTCCAGCGAAAGAAAAAGTTCATCCCTCATCATCGATGAAGACAGAGAGAAAAAAAAGGATTAAGTAAAAGGTTGCGCGCTCGATTTTACACGGCAACTACTCTTTCTCTCACTCCCTCCTCTCCCTCTCCATTTTCCCCCTCTTTCTCTCATCACCGACAATTTATAAAGTTCTTCCGTCAGCTTCGCGAAGGAAAGAGCCGAATAGACGTCGAATTAAAAGTCCGTTAATTTCTGCCGTGGAGTTTTCGCCCCGCCCGTAAGAGAAGTCAACGAGAGGATGACGAGGGTGCGTTTTCCAACAGCGAGACTTTGAAATTAATTAAAAAAGAAATCGTTCTGCACACATTCTCGTGTGAGTGTGTGTCTCTCTTTTTTTTATTTTATTTTCCTCTCTTTCTCTCCCTTCTACCGTTCCAACGCAGTCAAGCCGGCGAGTCTCGACGCACGAGGGACGGAATCGGACGTTTTAACGTTTTTTTTGTTTTATTTACTTTTTTTTATTATTTTCTCTCGCTTGAAAAATTCAACGCCCGGAGTCTGACGGATGACAGCGGAGACCGTAGACCACTAGGTGGATTAAATAATAGCTGTGGCTCTCCGGCTTATAATCAGTGCTCATCTCTTTTTCCTCCCCCTCGATCCACCCCCATTCTCTATCTTCCGACTATTTTCTCCGTGTCAAACCCCCGGACTTCTCGCAATTCTCGCGCTCATCCCTTTGAAACGTTTCTTCGCTTCGCCCACGCTCTGACCGTGATAGAGGGAGTAAAGGGGGAGGGGAATGAGGCGAATGACTCTCGAGTGCTCTGCGGTCGGGAGAAATGCGCGTTATACGTTTTCCACGAATCTCCCTCGCTCGCACACTCTTCGTCGCATCTCTCTCTCTCTCTCACTTCCTGTAACACATACGAACGTTTTTCATCCTGAGTACAGCGTCGTTAACGTTTCTCTCCCTCCGTTTCTAACGACGGGACACGAATTACAATGGCAAACGACGTCTCTTCGTCTTCCAACTTGGCTAGATTAATTCAATTGGTTTCGGGTAGATTGCGATGTCTTTTATTTTGTTAGTTTTTGTTTTTGATTATTTTTGTTTAAATATTTTTTTCAATTATTTTGGAAGGGTTGTTACAATTTTTTTCTTGTTTCGTTTTTTTTTTGTTCTCATTCGAACGATCGCTCTCGATGTTTTGTGATTTTGACGTTCATTGTGATTTTTGTTTTTATAGGGAGAAAATGAAAAGGCTGGTTGGATATTTTTCAAAGGGACGTTACAAACTAGAAAGTCATTGAGTACAAAAATAGAAGCGTCGTGGGACTTTGAACGAGGGGAAAAAAAGGTTTCTTTATGAGGATAGAAAAAATAGGGCGTGTTAATTTTTCCAGCATTCTTTCTTGATCTCTCGTTAAGCCCGAGTACGAAAGGGCCCTTCGAACAATAATACGGGGTGTATAGAGCGCGAGAGCTTATGAAATAGCCGAGCTTGCTCCCTTTTGAGACCGTGAGACCTTTTAATTTCGACGAATGGATATTCGCACGTAGAAAGGGGGAGAGAGAGTACTTTGTCGTTTCATACGAGAACGAAAACGTATTTTCTTTTTTACTCTTGTATCATCCGCTCGGAACAATTGCCCAGAAACTATGAGTAGCCCAAAAAGAGAAAAAGCAATCTTGTAAGTGGATGTAAAAAAATTTGTGTTGCCATTTTTGTACAAATTTTACGTCGGATTATTTTGTCCGAAATATTTTTATCAAGGAGCAACTTCCACCTGGTCTTTCATTTTACGTTATCGACAAAAAAAAACGGTAATTATCCAAAAAATAATAATGGTTTATATCATCGTAACGAGATATTCGAAAAATGGACTTGTTTTTTTTTACAGAAATACGAGACGGTTAAAGAAAAAACCATGGAAAAAATATCCGCAACGTCGATTTCGAAGCAACGAGCGTGGACCATTACCGGTTTTAATTAGAGCTGCGAGTTTTCATTGTACGTTGTATTTTTATGTATACATACAGTTACGTAGGTTACATAGTACGAGAGTGTACGAACGAGCAAGCTCGAGAAAATATTATACTTCGCGCGCAGTCCAGTGGAAGTGAAATCGCAGTTGTAGTAGTGCACCACAGTAGAAACGTCGGTGCATGGTCAGACAAGTTTCTCGTTCTGAGCGTTGCTACGGGAGCACTTTGTGCCCGGGGCCAACCGGTATCGTACTAGAAATACAGTTAGGGAAACGCCACGCTGCCATACACACGACGTCGCATATACTCGAAACGAGCCAAGCAGTTTCACGATTCACGGGAATGCTCGGGAGTAAAATCCCAGTTGTTGCAGTAAGTTCTCGGTCGGACGCAAAGTATCGCGCAAAAAATCGCTGAAAATTAATTTTTGAGAGAATGCAATGACGAGAAAGAAATATCGAAACGATTATTGCAAATATTTAGAAAATAAACAGCGAAAATAAAATAAAACGCTAGGTCAATTAAAAAAAAAATTGTACGACGTAATTAATTCGATTCGTTAATTTATTTAAAAAAATCTTTCATCGAGATAAATTTCAATGAAACTTGTTACTTAGCGCGAGATAATTGTCATTTGTCCGATATTTTTTGTAGAAATATTTATTAACGTCACGATCCCCGAGAGACCCTCGAGGCGAGTGCAGTAGTTACGGTAAATTAGTGATCAGACACAAACCAAGACGAATTGCACAGTCGTGAAACTAACCGGACCGTTCGAACATCACCGGTGCCACAACGGGGCTGTACAAACTCGGTTAGTTTTTCCTGCTGTCACGGTCCCATGACGACGTAACAGCATCCCTTGTCGTTCCCCCTCGCTCCTCAAAAACCGCGATATCAAAGTTTCGTTCCCGCTTTCTCTTTACTTTGCCCAATTTTTTAATTGTTTTTTTCATTATATATATTTTTATTTTTCATTCCTCGACCAAATCCCCTGGACGATAAAATATAATTACGAATATACGGTCCGGTGAGTGCTGAACTCGATGAAAATATTGCTTTTTTTTTAACACTCACTCTCTCGACTCTCGTAATTGGGGTATGTTGCTCCACACTGCGAATAATTAGAGATTATTGGAATTTAATTGGGGGAAAAAAATCGTCCATGCGGTATATGTCGCTTGGGAAATAGCGTTGCTAGACCAGCAATTTTTTTACGCTACTTCTCGTCTATCCTGCATTATGTATCGCTGTTATAACGCACAAAATCCCTTATTAGTTACAATTTTAATAAATTCTCGTTTATGTTTCATTATAAAAAAGAAAAATTGATAAATTATGTTTACCCTGCATTGACCATATTCTTCGTGAATGGATAAAAATATAAAAATTTGTAAACGTCACGATAATTTTTGCCAAGAAGCAGATTGGAGTTAAATCACAAATTAATATTATTCGATGTCTGGTAAGGTTTAAATTTGATCAGAACTATGCAGTGCAACTTGGGTCTGAATGTGCGGAATTGATCGAAACTCTCTGGCTTCCCATGAGGCTTTTGATGAAGATACGAGCTCCAGCTTTATCCACGCGTTTCGTGTACATGTTCCACTCACCTCGTTGCTTCGATACACATTGATATATATATTGATATATATATATATATTGATATATATATATATACATTGATATATATATATATATATATATATATATATATATATATATATATGATACGTATCGTATATATATATGAATGTGTATCGAAGCAACGAGGTGAGTATACTAATACAATAATATATATATAGTTATTGTATTAGTATACACGTATACATAAGTCTGTTTCTATATGAGAACCAACGGAGTACCAGTATTAAACTCGCTGTGTGTTCGAGCCGTATGAAATCGAGAAAGGTTGCTCGTGCAAATTGGACTCGCAGATCATTACCCATTAAACGTGAGAGTGCATCCAGCAAGTGAGCGCGAGAAAGACAAAGAGAGAGAGATGGAAAGACGGAGACAGAGCACGGGAGAGCTAAGCTCATGCATTAACCCATTGCTTTAACGTATTTATTCGTGTCGGTATTTACGATGTGGAAATTTCTACTAGTGGAGAAATTTTCGAGGCAATCGTATTTTATAGCTATTACTCTCGAGGCTAAAAACGAGTTTGAGAGAACGAAATTCTTGGCGAATGAGACAGCGGTGATAAAACGTTTCGAATTATTCTTATCGAATCAAGAACGAATCATTGTTGAATTATTTAATTTTATTATACAAAAACAAAATATTTGTATCGTCCTATTTGAATATTAAAAGAATTAATACGTGTCATGCTTTGTTTTTCGTTCGTACCTGTTTATTCATCGAGGAAAATCAGGTCAGTTGACATAATCGTCTATTGTTGTTTTCTCGTCAACTGTCCCATTTCTCATTGTATACGAAGCCTATGTGTACACCACGTCGTACATCCTCGCGTACACACTGCATATTATACTCGGCTCTATTAAGCTTGGCGAATAATTTACACGAGTCTTAGGTTTGTAAACGTTGCCTAAGCCTATCGGGGGTCGAAATTACCGTGCACACGTTGCAGACGAGATACACGATGAGACGACGGTGGCTCAGGAAACATGAGACTTTCCTATATATCTATATATATATATATATAGACGCGAATTTCTACATATATATGGCGACGAGTGTCGAGCTATATACCTTGAAACACTGGGGGCTGTAGTACGAGACGGTTGGGAACTATAGGAGGTTGATATATACGTTACATATTATATATACCTATATATTACGTATACATAGAAGCGAGGAGAGAACTTGAAGCGGGACAAGATAAAGCCGGACGGAGGGATAACGTACGTCCTTTCTTCGGTCGGTTAAAACGATTATCGTAAATTATTTCATCTTCATTCTAGTTTCCGCCACCAGACACCCCATACCATTTCATCCCTCTGCTCTCGTCTTCTCTCCACGAGAATGAAATAACGACAATTTTCGACGACTCGGCACAGATGTGCGACGACGCGTATATCGCGTGTATATGGTTTTAATTAATCGAGATTGTCGAACGGTTTCGTCGTGACGTTTGGCGAAACGTCTCGAGAAAGATACTTTTTTTAATTTCTTACCTCGAAAAGGAAATTCTGTGTTGTTGTTTTGGAAGGAAGTTTTTTATGTTTATTTCTGCAAGGTATCACGCGCTATTATCTTTATTTACATATCGAATCGATAATTAAGCGAAACGGATTGATATCGATGGAAAACTAAAATGGTAATTCAGAGTGGTTCGGCAAACCGCGTTCGTTAATGTTTATTAACTCTATTTGTCGAAAATATGTGATGTTCAATTTTGTACTCGTATATTATCGATATATATATATTGAGGTATATACGCGCACTTCCAGTTCGCTTAATTGCATGCATCATCGATTTAGAATTCGTCTCTTTGAACACCGGGTGGCTGGCAAAACTGGTGCAGAATTCTCTCAAGTAGTAAAATCCACGTGTGGTCAGACAGTTTTTAAAATCGCTGTCCGCACTTTCTCGTGCTCACTTATGATTTTTTCTCTTCTTTTTATTCAATATCGCTTTCACCAATATTTGCCTCGGTAAGGGAGTATATTTCATCAGCGTTCTTTTTTTTAGTTTCTTTTCGATAAAATTTTAATATTCGTATCGGGCAAAAAAAAAGTTTCTCTCTATTTCCGTATGCGTTATTACAATATTCAATCATTATAAAACTATCCATTCGTTTGAAATAATTGAAAGATCCTTTACGCGTGAGTTCTTCTCGCGAATATAAGAGAAATCGTTTCTTTTTATTCAAGAAAAGAAAAAACGACATGTCGGAGAGTTTGCGCAAAGTGTTTTGTAAAAAGTGCAAAAAAGGGAGGAAAAAAGGAACTCACCACGTTTTCTCGTCAACGTCCATAGGTACAATATTCTGGTATATGAACGAATGAGATGTGTCTATAAACATGCTCGAAGCTTTGAAATTATTCACGTTCAAATGCGCGTATGTATGTTACAGTAAATAAAGGATGGATCAAGCCGAAGTTGATGAATTGCCAAGGTTCGTTGTTTTTTCATTTCATTTTTTCGTTCGATATCCTCGTATATATTTCGCGCATATATAACGAAGGAGAACTTGTTCGGGTTAAATATCGCCCGGAAGTTGAAACTCTCCGAGATGTTCGTTTGATTTCAGGGTAAATTTACCGTAGAATCCCGTGGATTATGTAATCGAAGGGATCGAGAGAGCGAAAGAGCGACAGAGAGAGGGAACAGCATACTCTTGTTTTTCCTCGAGCTAAAACATGACCTGCTGGGACGAAGCGCCGTACCGATCGCGATGTACCCGAGTGAAGAAGAGAAGAGTAGTCGGAAACCAAAAACGAGAGGATAAGGGAGTGGCATGTTAGGGGCGAAAGGGGGAGGAAAGCTCCGCTCATCCGCGAGAGATTATGCTAATGCAAAATTACTTTGCATTTAGTTCGAAAACCTCGAGTCTCACGCATGTGTGCAACTACGCAAAGTGCGCTCGGAGTCGTCATTGGTTGCGTACGAAGAATAGCTTTTTATTTAAATAACTACATAGAAAAAATATCAAGAAACTCACTGGAACGATTGAAAAAATCTTTTTTTACCATTTAACAATATTTTCAATATTTTTTTATTCCACATATGAAATAATTCTCGGATGACAAAATATTGTCAGGTTCGTATGAATTGATAATGAATTTATTTATCATATCATCTGGAATGTGAGAGAGAAAAAACGGAGGTAGAGAGAAAAATCTCGAAAATACGTTTTCTAAACAGAACGAGAGGTAGGAAGATAAAAAGGGTTAGGTTTCTAATCGGGAATGTTCCGAGAGCACATGCCGCGTGGTGAGCTCGTTACAATCCAGGGAACAAAGTGATTCAAGAAGGGCTTTCGTAGGTAGGGAAAGATAAGGAGAGGTTACAAGACCGGAGCTTCCGGAAAGGAGGGCGTAAGAGAGAGAGAGAGAGACAAACAGACAGACAGACAGAGACGAAGGCAGAGAGAGAGAGAGAGAGAGAGAAAGAGAGAAAACATCTAGGTACGTCGCATTATCTAAGCCCCTTACTCCCTCCCGACACTAGCTCATAGTCCACATGTTCCTTACCCTCTCGTTCCTGTTTTTCATCCCTCTCAGTGCACTCGACGCTAAAAGGGGTAAACACGCGCGTTGCTCCCCTCTCATGCTCGACGGAGTGAAAGCAGACTCTTCGCCGGTGCACCCCTTCCCCTTCTCCTTCCCCTCCACCACCACCAACAACGTCCTCGGTACAAGTTTTGCTCGATGCAGCGCGAAAACTAGTTTTCATTTTTTTTTCTTTTCGCTCTCGCGAATACATATATTTTGTTTTTTTTGTTCTGTTTTCTTTTGTTTTTTTATTATTATTTTTCTCCATGCTCGTACCTGCTTTCGCGCTTTGCCTGCTCTTGTTGTGGGTACGCAAACGACGAGTAAACACGGGAGAACAAGGACAGGGGAACAAAGTAGGGGGTATGTTATTTTCGCAAAGTCACCGACGTATTTGAACACCGAGTTGCGAAAGTAGACCATTTATTTTTTTTTTTTTCATTTTTCTTTGCCGAGTATATCCGGTTATTTATAATTATTTTTTACGATCGAGCAGGAACAAAATGGGAACGTTTTTTTTTTAGATTTCTCGAAGGATTAATTAACGAGCAATTAATTCTTATTTTCGGGCTTTGGAAATTTCCCTCGTATTTTTTCGTTCAATATTCTTCTGGCAGACGCATCAACAATATGCACTCTGTGGGATAGGAATGACGCGGTGAGCAATCCTCTCCTTCTATCTCTTTCCTTCTTCTGCGATGCTCGCAAGATCTTCCACTCGACGTATCCCTGTCTTAGAGGCGAAGCCTCTTTGCAAGGTTAAGCACGAAGAGCTTATTTCGCGAAGTAGCTTACCTCATCTATGCAAACAATGGGAACACCGTGAGACTGAGTAAGAAGAATGAGAAATAACGAGAAAATATACGACAACGAGTAATATTGTTTTCTTTATTTTTGTTTTCATGTATCATTCATTAACTTCTCGTAAAATGACTCGAATAATTATTAGCTTGGATATTTAAAAAATAATATATATTTATAAATAATAAAATTACGAGAACACAGTGTTAAGAAAATGTTAATTATTGTTCATCTTCTTTTATTACTCCGGGACGCTAGCACCCAGGATTCTAGGTTTCCGGGACTGTAGCCAGTCCGTTAATATCACGCCTCTACGACTCCGGATCTCTGGAATTCTACGTGGTCCAAGAACATCCTCAACGTTACTTTAGCCCTCCGGGACATTAGCCGCCATTCCGGGATTCTAGCTCCTTGTGTAATTTTAGCCACTCCGGTGCGGTAGCTATTCCTTGATCTTAGTCGTTACGAGCCAACGGCTAGTCTCGAAATTCGAACGACTCCGTGACTCTAGCTTCAAGTCGAACTATAAATCGTGGCGTTAGAACATTCTTGAAAGAAAAATCGAATTTTTTTCCTTAAACCTGTCTCGACGCTCTTCCATCGTCCAAGAACTCGAGTATAAGGAACAGAAATAAAAGGAGGAAGAGGAAAGAGAACGTCTTATATACAAAGATCCGTCACGCTCGCCAGGAAAGAGACAAAAAGACTGCTACAACGGAGGCAACTTTACGATCGAGCTTTATCGTTTCGACGCGACCATTCGCGAGCTACCAGTTATCTATGTATAGAGAAAAACGTAAATCGAAGGATCGTTTCACTCCTTCCCCTTCCCCTTCCCTCGCTCTCTTTCTCTCTCTCTCTTTGCGTCTCAAAAAAATTATCGTGAACTCGAGCTCTTACGCTCCATTTTTATTTTCCATTGATTTCTCTCTCATTTATAATCGAACCCATCGAACACGAATATGATCGTGTTTGTCATGTCCTGAGTAAGGATTTTTTTTGCATTTATTTCAGTTCTTCCTGCTTCTTTTTTTATTGCTAACGCTGCAATTGCTGGAACCTTTTTTTCCAATGGTCGTAAATCTGGAAGTTGATGGATCGAGTGAATTAATTCTTGCTGCAGGGTAAATAGCGATATTGGCATACGTCAATATATATACATATATGTACCTATATATCTATATTTACATAATATATGAACATTCCTGTAATATAAATTAATCAGTACAATTCTTCATTGCACATTATTCTTATTAATACTTTCGTGAATAAACAAATTCACATTTTTTTCATACATGTATCTTCTTTCATCCCCCTGAAAAAAAAACAATCCTGAAGATACCCAGTTTTGTTTTAGAATTGTAAATGCGTTCAATCGCTCTCGAGAGAATATCGATGATCAAAAAAAAATTAAGAAGCCCGAAAACATCGTGATTTTTTATGGGTGGCTGAAGTGGCGTTATATATATGCTTATTTATCTACATACCTATATATATGTATATATGTATAATATTATTTTTTAATGCCGAAGTTACCCCGCGTTTATATACACCCCTCCCCCTCCCACCACCCCTCCATATATTCCGACCCTCTGCGAATCCAATTTTCATGAATACGAGAGATATCGAAATTCACGAGAACCGCGCGGAGATAAGTTTTCTAGGGTGAAAAACAAATAGCGAAGAAAAAAAAGCAATGAAAAAAAAAAAATAGAAACGAAATATTCAATATCAACTCCGGATTTGGTTATCGCATTCTCTCTCGCTCTATCGTACCTTGAGCGCGTAAAGCAATTTCGTTTTTAAGTTCGTGCTTGAAAAAAATATTGCAAAGATTCTTCTTTTTACAAATTCTCAACGTGGATGAATTATCGACGCTTATCGATCCGACAAATACGAGAGAAAAAATGATCTCGATAGAAACATATTTCAACTATCGTAAAGTTAACTCCTGACTAAATTTTCTATTATATTTATCTCAAAGTTTAAAATTCTATGTTACTTTTTGTCGTTCAATGTATCGCGATTAAATCGACGATTTCATGTCGCGTTAATATTTTTCTTCACTATCTGATAACTACTTCGTGCTTCGATTTTATTGACCATAAAAGGATAAAGAAATATGACGAGGGGAACAAAAAGTTTTTCCGGATCATAATATCCATTGTGATTGTGTTCGTTGAGCATACATTATTCCCCACCCCCTTAAATCCCCTTACCCACCCCCTTCAGTTGCCACGTTTTTATGACACCAGAGCCAAGAGAGTTCTCGACACATATATATATATATATAGCGAGGTACGTCGGCAACGTTGGGTCGGTGTGTATTTCGGACACGTGTCTGTACGAACGTCACGCGCGACAGATACGAGAAAGGAGAAAAGCGTGAGAACGACTCTGCAGTCATCACTACGTTTTCCGCGGTTTCGCATCCTCTATATTATTATTCCTCCGTATATTATCATTTTTGTTTTATCCGTTTTTCTATACATTTTTTCCTTTCGCTCCATACCGTGGAAACATTTTCATTCTCTCTAAAAAAGAAAGAAAAAACGTAACGAAAAACAAATTACCGTGATAAAAACATTCGCGACATCAACTTCTCCGTTGATTCATTGGCGAATCGTGCGAATTAATCGTTCTCTTGTCGAACGATAAATAATTCGATCGTATTTGAGAATTGTATCGTGATTTTCGTGAAATTTGGGAAAAGAAAAAAACATATTGTAAACTCACATGCGACGGCGATGAAAAATGTACGGCGAAGAAATCGACGATTCTCTTGTCTGGTCGCGTCCCGTTGACGTGAAACTTTTAATATTTTAATCGTCTCGACAAAAACACACCGATCATTCCACAAAAGTGGCTTAATCAAATTCGATTTCATCGACCGTGTCACTGTCTCGACGTATCGATTACTGTTTTTATAGAAAATTTCGATTCAACGAGTTGCTTGCGTCAATTGTGAAATTTTGTTTTAAAAACGATTAGGAACATTTGTTTTTATCTCGTTTTTTTTGTTCCTTTTTATGAGACCGGGAATGTAAGCCACCCTCTCCGTTAGAGGGTGCGCGGACGACTGAAATCTTCGGGGCTCTCAGCGACGTTGGCTCTGTCGCTCGTGGGTGTAGCCAGCGCGTTGTGTGGACGCGCTGCACTTACCCCCCCCCCTACCTCGCTACGCCGAGCTTTCTCCCCACTCCAACTCCTTGCGCTCTCTCATACCCCGACGCGGGGGATACTGGATCTGATGGCCGAGTGAGACAGAGAGGGCGCGTTATATAGCTCGGCTGGGGCGCAGGGAGGGGGGAGAAAGGCGACGAAGAGAACGGCGGGGTGGGGGGAGCGAGTCTGGGTCGCGCTCGGCGTCGCAGCTTTCGTGCGACTGAGAAAATATACTCCCCCTCCTTCAACCCCTACCCCCACTCCACACACTACATCCACCTCTAAAGTATACGAGAGAGAGAGAGAGAGAGAGAGAGAGAGAGAGAGAGAGAGAGAGAGAGAGAGAGAGAGAGAGAGAGAGATGTACTAACGGCCAAAGTGTTGGGTTTACTATACGACGATATTCTCGAGGGAAAGGACGAAGAGCCGATACATATGGATAAATAAGGGAGGAACGTGAGCAATAAAGGAAATTAGAAAAAAAATAAAACATTGAATAATTACGCATTAAAAAGTAAATAATATTTTGTTTGTTTTTCTTACGAAAGAAATTTTAGTTTAAATAAACAGAAATAAAACAAGCTATTCGAAAAAAATCATCGGATAAATTTCAATATCGACGAAGAACGTACGGAATTTTTGGTCTGATTTGCGCGATCGAGAGAATCGAAGCGAATACGAAATTTTTTCAAACTTTTCGCGTAGTGATAAAAAAAAAGAACCGCGAGCTTTTGCATACGCGGTACCATTGACAAAAATTGTGATACGATCCATACGTCCTACGCTCATATACAGGCTAAGCCATTTTAAACATCGCGGGTTTTATCGAAAAAGTTCGATACCTCGATAAAATCGATAAATACATCGATCCGACAATTTTCCAATATCGAGGTTGCTACAGGATATTAAATTCTTTTTTTAGTTTTCTTCATTAAACTCAATCGAACCCGCCTCGTGTCGTTAAATCGAACTACGGCGACGATTTTTCCCTCCGCGCGCAAAATAAAAAAAAAATAACAACGAAAAAGTATTTTCCTCAAAAAAAATGTGCGTACAGTTTCGCGTCATATAATTTTTTTATTGACACTACACAAAGTTACCGGCTAATAGCGTTTGAACTCCACGGCCCGGTAAAAAATTCACAGGCTTCGGGCTGTAAATATCGGTCGAGTACACGTCAAAAACGCGATTTAATGCTGAGTTCGCAGATAGGGAAAAATGCGACGATATATTGGAGAGGCTGAAACGGAGAGAATTGATGACGAGTTATATATACAGGGTGAATTTGATAAGGTGTCACAGGTTTTATTTTTAAGATAGATGGGATCATTACAAACAAAACTTGCAAATATACATTAGGAATATTCTTAATAGTTTACGAGATATCAATTTTTGAAGTTGATCCAATCAGAGCGCGCCGAGAAACGTTAGAGCCGCCCACTCCCCGCCCTAGCCGTGGAAATAGCACAGTGTAGGACGTTACATTTGGGGTTGCAAAATTCGGAGCAGTCAATTTTATTTATTATATTATTACGCAGTCATTTTCATTTCTCGGGCATTGGCTGCTAGGGCGGGGAGTGGGCGGCTTCAATGCTTCTCGGCGCGGTCTGATTGGACCAACTTAAAAAATTTATATCTCGCAAACTATGAAAAATATCCCCAATATATATTTGCAACTTTTGTTTATAATCATCCCATCTACTTTAGAGTAAAGCATGTGACACCTTATGAAATTCACCCTGTATATATCTATGTACATCTGACTTATATATATATATATAACATATGTGTGTGCTTATGCGAGCGGAAGAAAAGAAAGGGAAAAAAATTGTGACACAGAATGGAACGCATCACGCGTCAGTGGCGAATGAGAGATATGAAAGCGAAAAATACGAGAGGAAGGATTGCGAGTAGGTGGGCTGAAATATTTTTTTAATTGGAACGTTTTTTTATGTCTCCGCTTGTGCCCGAGAGAACTCTCGTACGATCGTACGACCCTCCTCGGCCTTTATTGTATTCCAATTTTCCGCAGTTGAAACGCGTTTCAGCTTTTTTTTCTCGCAATAGTGCCGTGTCATCGATGCGTACGTAGAGATCGTAGAAATATTCGAACGAATGTACCAATCGAGTTTTGAAATTTACCAAATTTTCGATCTCGCTGTATTTTATGTAATTTTTCAGGCAAGTGGGAAAGGGACGAATGTACTTTTACGTTTATTTTTAATTTTTATCAAGTGGGCAATGTTCGTTCAATCGCGTTTAATTTTGGAATGAAAAAGTTTCGAAAAACGAGACGAAAAAAAGGGTCGTAAAAGTTTTCGAATTGGTTGAAACAATTATTGGACAATATTTTGTTAACAATTCGTGATTATCGATATATTGGAATTTAGCACAAATATAAGTTCGTAATCAATTAATTTTCAATTATTAAATATTATTATTACTATTATTATTATTACTTTCATCCAAACATGATTGAACCTCCGAATCCTTTCGTAACGACTAAGCCAAAATTAATCTCCGTTTCCCGTCAGAGCCAGGCGATCAAAGCTCAAAGCCGGAAAACTACCCCGGTACGTCATCTACCCTGATAACGACATACCGTATCATAAATGAATTCACCTTTCTAGCTGGCAAGCAATTGCTCGATGTCAATTTATTGCCAAGGGTAGTTCGACGAATTTCTATTTATACCTGACAGTAATAAAAAAAAATAAGGAAAAATTTTAACCTACCCTTGTACCCTCTGGCATAAGGGTTGAAAATCTTGTATATTTTTTAAAATAATTAGTTTATGAATTATAAAAATAAAAAAATCTCATTCAACATTCACTGTTCGTGGGTAGGAAGCTTTCGACCACAATAATCCTCGAGAATTTATAATACATTATCGCATAAGCGGGAGTACACTCTTAAGCACACCGGAAGTACAAAATAATCAAGCGCCATCTCGCGAATGTTTTTTAACTTTTCCCACCATCTCTCTTTCTCTTGCTCCGCCTCTCCCTCTCCGTCTCGTCCTCAGTATGCGAGGAAATCTGGCACTTTCCATTTTCCGGAGAAATGATTTTATTATGCGAACACCCGCGCTCCCATCCCCCTATCCAACTTCCGCTATGACCCATGAGCTTCTCGTATTCTCGCGAAGCTGTTTCTTTTTTCTTCTACATCACTTCGGCTCTTTATGCCACTCGTTTTCCTCTTCCTCTCTCTCTCTCTCTCTCTCTCTCTCTCTCTCTCCCTCTGTCTTTTCTTCTTCGTTTCTCTCGCCGTCTTCTTCTTCTTATTACTTTCATTATTATTCGAACAGGGAACTTCTTCTCGCCTCGGCTCAAAGTCCACCACGTTCATTGATCAGATAAAAAAAAAGAATAGAAAAAGAAAAGCAAGTAAGAAAGAAGAAAAGATGCAAACTCGAGTTAAGAAAACTCGCCGCCTCCCCATGAACGGGAAAAGCTCGTGAACATTTTGTATATACTCTCTCCCTCTCCCATCCCTCATCCCTCCACGCCACGCGCCGTGTGTAACGCTCTGGTACACTCTATTATATCCGCCGGAGCAATTTTATACCGTTCTGTTTTAAAATTTAATTAAACCAATGGGCTCGCCAGGTGTTTCTTATTTTGTCGTGTTTTTTTTTTTTTCATCGCTACTGTTTTGCCTCTTCCTCCTTCGACGCGAGAAAATAATTGATGTACGCTAGGAGGAAGAATAGAGGTCGAGCAATTTAATTCGATGATGTACAAATGAGAAACATCTAATTTTAAGTAAATATTTTAAAAAAAACGTTATTAACATTTTAATGACTGTTACAATTATCGTTATCATTTAAAAAAAGAACTATACTTATTTTTCTTCCAAAATTCGAAGCAAAAATTCATGAAAATAAAATAATATCTCAAAAATTAATAATGCCTTTACTTCCTTTCGATCATTTCGATTTTGTATTTATTTTTCTTATCTCATATAAATATATAGATATGTCCTACAGCGGAAATAACACGATACGTCGTCCTCTCCCTCGTCGCCGATAAAATCTTCGTTTTTCCTTGTGATTGACCCGCCAAACGAGCGATAAGCTTTGTCAACTCGCCGTCGTTTTGACGTAAATTCGAAAGTTAATTTCTCGTCCGCGTTTTAAACCACTGAAAGCCTCGACGTCCAACAACCCCCCCCCCCCTCCCGCGCCCACAGTTTGCCCCCACCCCTTGCCATCTCGTGCCAGGACCGCAAACTAATTAAAGGCAGTTGATAGGCTGGCAATTTACTTTCTTCAAGCTTCCTTGCCTCGTCACGTGCTCTACTTTAATATACATTTATATTAAATATTCTATGTAAAATATCTATATAGATAGATAGATAGAGATATAGATAGCTATTTGTATATACAGAGTCAGTCTTGCGACGTTATCAGGTCGTCAGGCTAAACTAATTATCCCTTGGTGACACAACACCGTACGATATCTTCGCAAATTAATAATAATCATGTTTAAAATGTTTTCGTGCAAAAAAGAAAAGTAAACACAGTAACGCTTTTTGTTTTTCGATTCTGATTTTCCTTCGGCCATGTGGTTTTTCGTCATTTTGTTTCCCACCCCTCGCAGGTTCCACATTTTTTTCCCTGTCCCTTCACTCGTATCCTGCGTTCTCGTTTTTCCCTCGAGGCACACGTCGTCCCGTTTTCTCATTTTCCATCTCTCTCTCTCTCTCTCTCTCTCTCTCTCTCTCTCTCTCTCTCTCTCTCTCTCTCTCTCTCTCTCTCTCTCTCTCTCTCTCTCTCTCTCTCTCTCTCTCTCTCTCTCTCTCTCTCTCTCTCATCCAGGTACGGCGTCCCGCCGTACCTGGATGAGCTGCTGCCTAGGGCACTGCAGGGCATCAGAAGGTCGGAAAGACTGGCCGAACAACCGGTCTTTCACATCCCATGTCATAGGACAACCACCCTCCAGCATTCATTTCGATTGTGCGCTGCGTACCTCTGGCGGTCACTTCCGTCTGACATTAAGGAATTGTCATCGCTAGACACGTTCAAGAGTAGCCTTATGGAGTACCTCCTGATCTCTGAGCAGAGCGAGCAATAAACTGAGCAATATACTCATTAATCTGATTAATGGTGTTTTCCTATTCAGACTCTGTGCTTTCGTCCTTTGGTTGTTACGTTCTTCTCGAGTTAAGGTCATAGATTCTCATTTATTTGCTATCTACTTTTCTTCATGTTAGTTTCTCGTTTATGTTTTATTTTTTATCTGTGCTTCTGCCGCTAAGCACCGCCATGGAAATTCTCCATCTTTGGTTCTGTTTATGCTATTTTTAGTTTATTTTTAGTTTATTTTCATTTTTGTTTTCACTGTTATTTTCATTTTTATTTTTACTTTTATTTCTATTTTTACCCTTATGTTTAGTCTTACTTATGATTGCTATGTTTCACATCAACATTCTATCTTTAGTTTAGTCTATCTTTATTTTTGTATTATTCTTAGTCTTAGTATTAACTTTTACATTGTGCTTTATTCTGTAATGTTACCCTATAGCAATGCTACGGTATAATAAAACTCTATCAATCAATCAATCTCTCTCTCTCTTACTATTTTCTTCATGTTTTTCTCCAACCCTCCCGTATCTTTTCACCGCAGGTTTTCTATTTTTCCAGTAGAGCTCGTATATACATATATAAATGTACCTTGTCAGAGAATACTCACTATTGCATCCATCCTCTATGCGATATTTTCAGTTTAATTTTATCTGTTTTTTTTTCGATTTTTTTTTCGCTTTACTTGTTTATCATTGTGCTTCATATTTTCTATCTCTAGGAGTTGGAATCCTGTACCGTGCTTGCGTTAAGTTTTCTCAGGTAGATTTCTCTCTCTCGTATACGGAAAATGCGCGGTAAATTCTGTGGAAAGCAACAATTTTTAGAGAGTTCTCTTTTTTTTATCACAGTTAACCTAAATTTTGAAATCTTAATCTTGTCGATCGTTTGTTTTCAACGATACGATGCAGAGACGAAAGCTCCGCTTCGCATTGATCCTCGAACTTGAACAGAATCGATATAAATTTTTTATATTATTTTTAATCTTTTTAAAATGAATTAATATTTTTTCTTTAATTTTTTTGTTTTTTTCTTTTTATATAATAATTTAAGACAAAATGTAATTCTTGATGCGTCAATCTCTGTGAATATTATCCTCATTTTTCTCGATTATTTATGTTCCGTTAATTTTTAATAATATTTTCAATCTTTTTAAAATAAATTAATATTTTTTCTTTAATTTTTTTGGTTTTTTTCTTTTTCTATAATAGTTTAAGAAAAAATGCAATTCTTGATGCGTCAATCTCTGTGAATATTATCCTCATTTTTCTCGATTATTTATGTTCCGTTTTTTTTTTGCTCTTTCGCTGAGCGAAGGATAGTCCATAGGAGAAAAAACATTTTTCGCGCAAAAGGGAAATTCTCGGTCGAGCAACGTGTACGCTAAGGGCGACGTCAGCGTACGCGACAAGAGCTCGCCGAGCCTCTTTCTTTTTGGCTTGAGGGATTTTTCATCTCTTCTTTACACCGGCATCAGCATCTCCTGCCTCCAACATGCTAGTCCCTCTTTCGTTCCGCCTTTTTGCCTCTCGCGTCGGTTCTTTTTTGCTGTTTTGCTTTTTTTTTATTTTATTTTTTTTTTCGCGTTTCGTTCCTTTTTCCACACGGTTTCTCGCACGTTCCTCCATCGGCCACGGCTAGCTCCTTCCACGTTCAACGTACCAGCGAGAACACGAGAGATGCGAGCGATAACGGAAAACGGATTAAATTCATAAAAAGAGAAAGACAAATAAAAAAACGCGTCTTAAACTCAGATAGGTAACCGTGGCTCGGTCTCTCACGCGCTCGTAACGTCCACCGTTAACTCCGGCTAAAAAGTTATTTCGACGAGTTTCTTAGGACGGAAAATCCTCGCGATAATCCTCAAGACGTACACACTTTATTCATCAAAGTAGGCGTGAATTAAAAGAAGAAAATGTTTAAATATCACCTCCCCCTCTGTCTTCTACGTTTTATTTACCTTTTCTCTCGTTGCTTTTGTCGTAACCAAACAAACAAAAATATACGTCTTTAAAAATTTTCATTCTTTTGTTCATTATCTTGATATTTAGATATTTATTTACATTTCAAGATAAAACTAGCCTAATGAGCCGTGTAAAAATCGGTCGAAGTCTTCGATGATGAACCATTCGATGCGACCTTAAACTGTACATATTTAATTCTCCTTATAATCGCGATTATTCATTTTCCGTGCAATTCCTTGAGCTTCACACGAAGAATTTTTCCGGAAGCGTTTCGTGGAATCGAGTCGACGAATGCAACTCCACCTATAAATTAAAAGAAAAACGTTTAAAGATCGCAAATTTACTTCCGGTCCTTCGACAAAAAAAAAATAAAAATTTGTTTTTCTTTTAAATATTATCAATAATTTGCCTCTAGCGACGAATTACCTTTGAGCTCTTTGTACTCGGAGACCTTGCCCTTGAGGAAGTTTTGTATGTCCTCCTCCTTGGCATTGCTACCAGATTTCCTAAGAACGAACGCCTTGGGCACCTCGCCCGATCTGGCGTCGGGAATACCGACAACAGCAGCGTCCTCTATATCAGGATGCGTTCGTAGGATAGCTTCCAGCTCGGCAGGCGGTACTTGAAATCCCTTGACTTTCACGAGTTCCTTCAGTCTGTCGGTAATGAAGAAATCTATGTCGTTGTCGAAGTAAGCAATGTCACCGGTCTTGAGCCAACCGTCGACAATCGATTCCCTCGTGGCTTTCTCGTTATTGCTGTAAGCTCTCATGATGTGTGGTCCCCTGACCCAAAGTTCACCGGTTTGTCCAGGGGTCACGACGTCCCGTTCCGTCACAGGATCAACGAGCCTCGCTTCGCTACCACAAATCGGATGTCCTATGCTCGCGTATTTTCTATTTGAAGATTCAAGAAACGACACGGCCGAGCACTCGGTCATTCCGTAGCCTTGAAGGAACCGTAATTTTTGGTCGCTAACCTCGAACTTTTTGTACACACGTTCGACGTCCGATTCCGCCAGAGGCGCTGCGCCACTGAAAATCTCCTGAACTCCAGCCAAATGTTTCTTCTTGACGAACGGTGACGCCGCGAGAAAGAGAACTATTGGCGGTACGCAGAACAATTGTGTACACTGTCGAGGTTTAAAAAATATTCACGAATCCATTGTTTACAATATTATTTTTAAGTCAACACTTCGAATTTTCGTTCTTACTCGATGTTTGTCCAAAACGTTGATGTAAGTTTCCGGCGTGAATTTCGGTAGAGTGACGAGTTTCGAGCCACGATTGAGCCTTGGAAGCATCAACACGTTCATCCCATAAATATGGAAAAGTGGCAGAATCGCTGGAATCACGTCCTCGGGGCAATCTATAACAAAAATAAATTATACCTGTATGCACGAGAAGCTAATGTTTAGATCGAGGCTAATGACACGTTAGAGCTGCATCGAAGGTCAAACACGTATGGAAGATTTTGTCACGACGTTAATTTCCTTCCAAGAAATTGTATTTCGTTGATTCTCGATTATATAATTCTTCTCTCGCGTTGCGTTTCTTCAAGACGTTTTGTTTATTTATCAACTTTATTTACCGTCCGTTATCACTATGAATGCACGAAAAGAAGTTTACCAAGATAACGAGTTTCGTATTCTTAGATCCGCATGGCAAAGTCTGGTTCTCCATTATTGATATTAACTTATTGATAACGTGTTATCATCCGTAGGAAACGAGAGAAAAAAAACTTTATAAATGTAACAGCGATTGTCTCGTGACGTCAATGAAAAGCTTTGATTAATATCCTCCGTGTCGACGTCCGTAGGACTTTGACCGTCTGCGATGTAAGCGCTCACGTTGTAATACTTCGTACCCTCGTGCAATCAAAGGTCGTCCCGGCTCCCGGCACTTCGATCGACCTTTCTCGCTAATGCCAATAATATTGAAACTTCGATATCGAGCGCATTCATATGGAACGAGTGATAATTATCGCACGTCAATTAGAATGTGGTATGCAAGCGCATCAAGATCATCCCGATCGTCGATCGTGCGTGCGAAATGCTTGTTCGCATTCTGAAGGTCACGTGTAAAGTAAGCCAATAAAAGTTCGTGACCTTAGCAATTGCTCTGAGATTACTTCCTGTTTTCTAATGGCTTGGAGCTTTCTCCAACTTGCTTACTGTCAAACACGTCGTTGCTGAGACTGTTCTCGACCATGACCATGTCCGCGACTAAATTTCTGTGTGTCAACTCGACCCCCTTGGGAAGACCGGTCGTACCGCTCGAATACGGCAAGGCCGCGAGGTTTTCCGGGTTGTAGCTTCTCGCTGGCAGTGGGGGCAAGCTCTTCCCTCGCGTTATGAGATCCTTATGAAAAAAACAACATTCGACATGAATACCAAATATGAAATCCGTTCCTCATCTTCGCTCTTTATTTAACACTCCTGCATCCAACTTACTTTGAACGGTATCGTTCCCTCCGGTACTTGTCCATCGTCGATGACAATTCTTGGTGCATTCGGTGGCATGCACCTGTCGGCAGCTGCCAAAACGACCGAAGAAATGTCTCCCGACGTGATGACAGCTCGCGCTTTCGAATCGACCAATTGCTTCATTATCTCATCTTCGACATAAAAGAAAATTCTCGTTGGTACAAACAGAAACGAGACATCGACAGAAACAACAATATCAAAATTGTACGATAATCACGAGACTCGTACAACACTCTCGCTATTGCCCGATACCGATAGAGGCGTCGAACCGGACGTTGTTCGTCGTCGGTAGGCAGATAAAAAAAAACAAAGATAGCCCGATAATGACGAAGTCGAGAAGGCCCGGCCTGATTAAGAGTGCTGCTATCACGGTCGAAGGTCGACAGACGAGCCCGCGCACATTTTGATTATCCCCGTCCCTCGTGCCACGATCGAGCCAGCACATGTGCGACTTCCGCGCCTAATATATTCGGCCAATTATTCAACCTTTCGCGTCCTCGTTCGACGATGATAATAATAAAACAAAAAAAGCAGAAATAGATATTTTCGATTCGATATCAAGCTTGCGCGATATCTATAGATCGTCGCTAATTCCGGGAAAAAAAGAAAACGTTAAAAAAGACATTTCGAGGCGAGTCCCGTTTTTCTTTCTTTCACACTAGGTGCACAATTTCTTCGCAACAACGAGGAGGCTCCTCGTGAATATTACCGCGACGTCCGATCGACGCTCTTTATCTCCGATGAACGTGGAACGAAGTGACGTCGAGCTTTCGATTAATTGAAGTCAATTACGTTCTCGCGTTCTCCGCGTATCGTTACGTGTACGCGCCGACATAAGCGTAGACGCAATACGTTCGACGTCGAAATATTTTCTAAAGCGTGTCTCGCGCCGACACTTGAACATTGTTTCTTATTTTTTCATCTCCTTTCATCGTCATTTTAGAAAACGAATTTTTCATTGAACGCGATGCAACGACGAATTGCAATCGGGAGACGCGTGAAACATCGACGATATCGAGGTTGAAAGTGTCAAAAAAAATACTATCTCGTTCGATTGCGATTGATTTTTTTTTGCTCGTTGGACCCGCGCGAATTTTATTCACGGTGAACCGCGGTGCCTGGCGAAAACGTTACGAAGCAAGAACAGAGTCGCAGTCTGAGCTCCGCGAACTTTGTACCCGGGATCTACTTTCACAGTTATTCACTCGACGATAATATGCGCGTCGGCGCACAAAATTAATTTCGGACGTGAGATTTTCGTTGTCTCAATTTCACGAATCGTTATCGTTGTCGTGAATTTTTTGTATTACTATTATTATTATTATTGGCATTTCTATTTTTGTTATTATTATTATTATTGTCGTAATTGTTATTATTTTTTTACGCTAAACAAAGCTGTACTTACCAACTGTGTAAAATGGATTGACAGTGGTAACGACGATTCCTGCCTCGAGGGCGCCCAAAAAAGAAATCGCACTCTCGGGCATATTTGGTAATATGACAGCAATAACATCGCCATCTCCCAGACCCAAATTTCGTAAACTTCTCGCCACGTAATTCGCAGCATCGCGTGCTTGAGCGTATGTGTACTTTCTGCCAGTTATACCGCACTCCTACGAAGAACAAAAACAATTAAAATCCATTGAAAAAAAATGAAAAGTAAACAATTCAAAGTCCGAAATAAACTCGAGCGTATCTCTCGTATCGTCGCGACGCATTCCAAGACATTTCCGCGAAACGAAATTCCAAAGTACGAGGTTCGATGAAAAGAGGTGGGAGCAGAGGAAAATATTGGATCGATTTGAAATTAAATGGAAATAAGAAACGGCGTACGATAACCCGGACGTAGCGGGCAGGAGTTATTTGCACTCGATAATCGCTCGAGTCGAGAATAAAAATGTACGATTACACGAGGGATAAAGAATAATCTCCTTGAATTCGTGACTTTGGATTTAGCCGTGTGGGTGAAGCAACAGTTGTGAAATAACAAGATATTCGTACAATTCTTATTGACATGTTTTTTGTTTACGATTTTTCAATTGTCTTTTTCGATTCGTCGATTCGATTTACTCACGAGTGCGATATTGTTCGGCCATTTTTCGATATCCTGCCACACGAATTCGGGAATAGTGACCCGAGGCACGTCAATGTCGCCGTAAGAAGACGAGAAAATTTTCTCGCCGTTATTCCCGTCGACGATTTTGCATTTTGCTACCGCCTGCGACGCATGCCTGACGTTTCTCGTGTTGAAAAGCTTCGCGCCATTTTCCAACGCCAATGCCAGACGTCGAGTGCCACGTGCGAGACTCGACATGTTTTTCTTTGTTGTTTGTTTGTTTGGGTTCGTTCAATCGGCTGTGCACGATTCCTCGTTCGCTGTAAAAAAAAAGAAACTATCAGAAAATTGAAAAAAATGTTAATTGTAAGTGGTGGGTATTTTTGCTTGGCTCGCAGAAGAAATTTATGTAATGCTTTATTAACGGAGATAACGATCGACGTACACAAGGTTATTGAGAAATTAAAGAGAACGTAAGGTGTACAAGTTCTATAAATCGTCGCTAAAAGTTTATATATATTTTTTTAATCGAACGTCTGGGAATTAAAAGTGATTAAACTTTGACTCGCGATTAAGATTCGTACTAAATAATATCGAGATAACGAATTGGGTCCCTGACGCAGCACAATCAGATACCTTCAATAATTTATCGCAATTGTAATCAGAACTCAAAGTCTAATCGCTGTTTCAGTGGCACAAAAACCCAATTTGAAGATCGTACGGACTTTGTTTTGATGATTTATTACGAAGCACGAGATAAGCGACGTCAAAAAATTGTTAAGAAAAATCTTTCCTCCTTCGCTTGTTTTTGTTTATTATCGTTCTTCTCTCTGTCATAATTTGATCGTAAGGTTACGAAGAAAACGTACCGGATGCAAAGTCCGATGTCGAATGGCGCAGACAAGTTTCAAAAATATTAAGTGTAATTAAATTTAGTAATAATATTCCAACTATCACGAACACACAAACACAGACATTCAAAAATGCATTCATTTAGAGGGTTAACAAATTGAACATTTCAAAGGCTTATAAATCACAGGAAATTTCAACTTTTGGCTTGCAGCTGTTTTATTGCTGGGAAAGCCGATGTCTGGCGACCAAATGGTTTATTGCCAACAACCGTTAGGGTTTTTCCGAGAGCCCGCCTGTCGAGACGCGTCGTACCTACCGACCCGCGGGTGAGCTCGACCCTTGACAAATCGTATTGTGTGAAAAATATAGCCGATGAGAATGTTCAATACTGTAGCTTGAAACTTCTCCCTCCATCACAAGGAAAATTGAGAATTTTTCTGTATCTACAAGCTGTAGCACACAAGAATTTACGACTCTTGTGGTAATTCTCAAGTGAATCACGAGATCGCTCGGTATCTACAATACACACCAACTTGTTTTTTTTTGCCGAAAATGAACCAAACTTTTACTTTTTATCTACTAAAGAATCTTCGATCTTTATCTCGGCGATCACTAAATAAACTACAAAGGTTGCAAAATTTAAAAAAACCTTGCGAAAGCAATTTTTTTGCATTTTTGTTTGCGAATGTTGCGATTAGTATTTTTAGTTTATGTTTTTTCAGGGAATTTTAAACTTCCCTTTAAACTAAATATTTCGTTGCTTGTGTGCGTCTCGTAAGTGGCTCGCGTAAATATTCGTAACCGAGTCGGCAGCCACATGTGCCCTCATGCCTGTACGACCGGCTGTTTGCATTCGTGTATATGTCTATATATGTATATCGATGGATACATAATATTCGCTTTGCGAAGCCCCGCTCGTATGTTTCTCTCTCTCCGTCGTGCACACTTTGGCGAATCCAAACGAAAACCGCTCCGGCTTGTTGCAGTCGTTTGTATCTAATTCGCGTATGACGACCGGCTAGTTTGGATCGCAATGAATACTGATTAGCGGCGAGCGGGGTCAATATTGCAGCGATTGACAAGCATGAACGCAAAAACGTTGATTTTTCGCTCTTGCGATTTCCGTTGCAAATCAATTTAACACAAAACGGATTCCTTTTGCAACTAATCAAACTCGAGTCGTGTGGAAATTTGTAACAATGTTATTTATTGTTTTACTTTTGTAAGAATTATATGTTTTTTTTAAAATTAGTGTTGTAAACTCGTGAATCTTTACAGAAATAGAGTAATTAACGTGTTTTTGTTTTAATTAAATGGTAATTAGAATCGAGAACCGGTCGTTGCAACGTACATGGTCGATGAACTCTCGTTACTAAATCCCATTGGACCAAGTAACTCCCCGGCATGCAGACCCACTTTCACCGCGACTGATTCTTCGAGGTCAACGAGATTCCCGGTTGAATCATCATTTCGTTTATTTTTATGTTTACTGTTTGTATACGTTTGCGTATTTACCTGTCACTATATCGTTCTGTTTTTTGACAATGAAGAATGTGTTCTTCGATGGAATTTATATTTTATTGATAATTTCAATTTTCATTAATTGATCGTTTAATTATTAAAAAAATAATTATTATTATTCGGTATAATTAATGAAACAATTATTCACAGATTTTTCGTTGATTGACTCACCTGCTACGTAAATCACGATCGCGTTATTTTCCTCGGGCGCGAAGGAACAATAAACGTTAAAAAAAAGTAATTATTGCGCCTCGAATCGTCTTTACGGGACGACCGTAAACAAATTAATTGTTACTGGCTCGATCGAGAAATAATATCGCGATCGGTCGGGAGACCGTGTGCTTGCCGATCACGAACTGGGACACTTTGCCCGGTGAACTGACGGATTTTCTGTAAAACGCCAGTTGACTTTGAGACTCGGAGATAGGGAACGAGTTTCCCCACCACGTAGACAGACGGACGGAGAGAGGATGAGAAAAAGAGAGAGAGAGGAGTAAACCAACGTGAAGGGAGAAGCGAGAACGAAGACAGCAACGATGACGTTCACGATGAGATTCGGCGCGACGATTTTAATGAAACGATTATTAATCAAATTCAGCGAATTTTATTTTTCATAAATTATATACAAATTTTCGTTGCATTGAAATATTTATATAAAGCGTTGAAATATTTATATAAAATAAATAAAACATTGATAATATTCATAAAATTCAAACGAATCATTTACGTTCACGTCGAAATATTTGTAGGACGGGAAAATAAATCTATTTGCATCGATGTAAATGTTATTTTTATAGAATTCTAATAATTTTTTATTGCGTGCGGTACAAAGTACCTCGGAGTGCTTCGTGCACACCTCAATGCCTCGGTTTGATTAGCATGAATGAAACTGTTCAGTTGTGATATAATCCCAACGAGATTCACGTGACTCAGCGCTAAATCGATGCACAATTCCTACATTCGTTATCTGCATTTTGCAATACTAGTTCGTTATTTTATTTTTCTGATTGCATTATTTTCCTGTTATCACTGGCTGTTTACTAGTTTGAAAGAAAAGAGATAAAAAAAATGAGGAACAAGAATTTATATTAAAAAAAAATCGTGTATTCATATCGTTGAAAATTTAGAAGATAAGTAGCTATTCGCAAATTCAAACAGAATGATAATCGACACTTCGGTCTTTGCATAACTTTCAATTTTTCAATTACTTATTTTCGCCACTCATTTCCTATCTTTGTAATAAACATTCATATATTCGCTGTAATTTTTTCGCAAGATAGGACAAGTGGTGAATATGCGCGAACTATGGTAAATGTAACCGTCATAATTATGCTTGCTCGAATGAGACTATTCGATAATTAGTCCTTGAAAATGGTCGCTCGACAAATGGTAAACATTTCCGTAATCGCGTTGAGCTGGTAGCTCGTTTTCGTGTATATAGACTTTTGCGGTAAAAGCGCTTCTCGTCTCTCCTACATCGAGGCATCAATTTGCCCGCGACAAATAATTTTGGCGCGACAAAACCGGATGGTCGTGTTTCGATCGCCAAATTTTGGGCGACCAAACGTGACCATCCATGCAATTGCAACTGCTCATTTTGCGTTTCGTTTGTTCAATCACGATCATTATCGGCGCGAAATGTTGAGTGTTCAATTACGGAATTAGGTTGTAAAAGAAATCGAAAAAAAAAAACGAGAACTTTTCGATTTTGTTCATCAATAAAAATATCTTTTGTACAATTCGTTAAATATATTTCATTCGTTCCCGCCGCAACGAGAAAAACTTCAGCTTGTAATTAATGATAAGGTAGATGAGTTTCCTATACGGGCGATGATCAATAACGAAGTCGCGTTGATAAAGTCAAATTTCGTAACGAACGTCACCTCGAGACACGAGGAGCGCCATCTGTTGACAGAAATACTGAACTATCTTTGTGAAAGAAAAACTCCATTACCTACCGTGAAGTTAGTAACGAATTTGCCCTGTCGGTAAAAAAGGGTCATTTGTTAATATCCGTTTCACAAACTTAACGACTTTTTTAAGTACCCATCAGACTAGTTTAATCGCACAATGGCAATCGAATTCAACGTTAAACACGATTTATTTGCCATCGAGTGGCTCATTATCGACGGTCCGTCCAGAAGACTGCACGACAAATTCGAATTTTTTCATTCTACATTATCAATCAGGGGGATTGAATTTAATTAATTTATTTCATCGTCGATTGAAACATTAGAGAGATGGATTTCCTAGCTGTTTACACGACGCAAACGCCACACACATGCCTCGTTAATACGAATGGAGTGCATATAATGTGCGCACGCTGTTCCCGATTGAAATCGTCCTGTTTTAGTAAACAAAACAGTACTGTTTGCCACGTAACAACTGCCTATTCGGGGTTTAATTAGATTCTGATTGGTAATTTCCTCGGTGGGAATTACTTACAGTGTGCCATGAATTGTTCGCATTCGATTGAAAGGCATACATGCTTCATAGGCAATAGTTCGACGTTTGGACAAAAAGATTGTGTGTTTCCAAGTTTTTGTCACATAAATTAGCAGTGTTTAACTCTATCATGAAGTTTCTCTCGAAACTCGAGATGTACGATATGATTCTGGTGTTTCAAACGATCGTCGTCGTGAATTTGTTGAATGCGTGCGATGCGTATCCGCCAGCCGGTAAGTACAAGTGATCTTCAAAGCGGCTAGCCCAGGATCAAATATTTGTCCTTTGATGGGATTGTATTCTACTATATAGTTATACGAATTTCCCATATTTCATATTTGTCCAGAATATGGAAAACACAAAAATTCACTGTGTTTAACCTGTGTCTGGGTCTATCGTGTATATTATGTTTCAGCAAATCCACCAATGCTGACACACGCTTCAATGGATGTAGGCAACATCATATCCATCGTCATACCTGAGAGTCCGGACGAGAATATAAATATAGATCAGTTGACCGGTGAGTTTAGACAACAGCTTGAGCGTATTAAGAAGCAAAGCCGTGCGAGCAAGGTGGAGCACGGGCTCGTTACGCTTAAAAGGGTCCTACCTGAGATGTCACGAGAGGAAAAGCGCAAGACACTGCCCTTGATACGTCGAGTCCTGCATGGTAGAAAAGTGTCGAATCCAGGAAGTGGCAGGAACTGGACACGGGAGGCACGAGTTGTGTCACCGAGAGAGGGTGGACAATACCTACATGGACGTTCAGCTGGTAGTTTCGAGGAAAAAGCAAACCACCGTGGCTACGAGGAAATTGGAAACCGCGAATTAGTTACAGCGAGTACCGACTTGATGTCAGCCAGCCGAGACGATTATCATCGTATCGTCGACAGAACCTACCCCCATCGCCGAACCGAACAATTCGCAATGCAGGAAGATTTTATCCACCGTGATGATCACGTTCGTCAAGAGGAGTCAATTCGCCGTGATGACGTAGAACGTCTTCCGGAACCGGATGTACAGACAAAACTGACGAACTTCGTTCAAGAGTGGAACAATCCCGTCTGGGACGATCAAACCCGAGGCAATGATCGACCATCATCGGAAACATCGACGATAGACTGTGATAACAGGCATTATCATTCAATCCGACAGATAGATCCGGCCAACGAAAACTTTCGGGATCAACTCAACAGGACGATGGACGAAATGAGTACGGATTACACCAAATTGAATCAACGAATCTCACCGAGATATTCCGAAAGAAGGCAATATGTCATCGACAATGGAAAACGCAATGTCAAAGATTTTCCGGGCTTGGAACCTGCCGACGTGCCAACTTATATCAATTATCGGAGGGAATCCGCCATCAACGAAGCTATCGATCCAAATTGCGATGAGTCGAAGAGAAATCATTCGAGTCAATCCGCGAAGGAACCTCGGACTTTCACCGACGTATTGAGTAATAAGGTACATCCTAGAGGTCCTACAACTTTTGACATTGAGGAATACAGAAGTTCGCGAAAGGCCATTCAAGATTCTCGCAAACAGTTCGAGCGTTCAAAAGTACCCAGTTTAGAAAATGTGGCTAACGAAGGTTTTGATAATTACACTGAAAAGAAGAAAAGAGGTCAGATCTATGCTCAAGGCCAAGATTCACGAGAGTTTCCATCGATCCCGCCTGGTCTGGGCTGGAACGCTGCGATCTATCCCAATCAACTCGTAAATTCTTCTGAAGAGACCAATCCGTCAAACGTGTATGAGATGTTCGGGGAAAAAACAATCAATCCTGGGCTATCTTACGTTCAAACGGAACAGGGTGGCCTTCGGCCACAAGCATCTCTTAATTATGGGGATTCTGGACTGGCTTTGCGGATGCAGAGAGCGATTGCTCATGCACGCGGTAAATTGGAAACTCCAACATTTTCGAACATCACTGGGAAAAGTGACGCGGTGTCGAAATTGAACGAGCCTAGGAGGATTTTCCAACGACTCAAGCATCTCTTTAGGGCACCAGTATCGCCAATGATTTCTTACAAGAGAGTCATACTCGTTTATGGCAATGATAAGGACAGTCGTGATAACGGTAATCCCGAAGCATTCACCGAAGCTGAAATATCGCAGCTCACCTCGTCAGCTTCGATGGCAGAGCCACCTTCATCGACTAGTCGTGATCTTCCCAGGTCTGAAAGCCCGGTGGCCGATTCACATTCGCACATTCGCCCAAACTGAATCATGCTATTCTTCGCTCAATGTCATGGTATTTCAATAAAATATTTATAGAGTATTTTCTAGAGTAAGTTCCTTTTATTTCCGAGCTATGATTCAATGATTAATACATTCATCGCTGTTCTGATGATCCGGACGCCTCCTTCATTGCATTTTTGTCCTCGTCATTTTGTATTGTTTTGACCTCGTCCTCGGCATCATCATCGACCTCTTGATCATCGTTTGCATCAATCTTCTGCTCATCCCTCTGAGTTTTGTCGTCTTCATTCGACTCGATCAAATCATTCTCATGCTTGATACTCTCATAATGTCTCCTATTAACGTTGACATTCCAGGAACTTCCCCTTCCGTCGTTGTAAGAAATGCTATACGGCGAACCGTTTATTCCAGCCGTCATAATTCCTGGTGGTAGTTGATCGAAAATGTTCGGAATTTGTGGCGGTATGATCGCGACAGGCTTCGGCAAAACTATTTGTGGTATTCGTGGTGGTTGAATGAACGGAAAGCCAGGAATCATTGGAAACATCGGTCTCGGTCGAGGTTTGTAACGAATCCGCGATCGTCCACGCGATCGACCGGATGACAATCGTTTCCTCTTCGAGCGATGAGCTAAACCTATGGAATTACTCTTACACATCCAAAGTGGAAACGGTGATGGCTAGGCGAAGAAAAATTGATTTTTAAGACTCACCGGGTCTCATGGCATTCATTAACTGATGATTTATCTGGTCTTGAAGTAAATTGTGAAATGCGAAGGGATCTATCGGTGCCTGAATCGTATCTAGAGCATGCTCAGACACTGGCATCTCGGTGTTGGGCATGTTTATCACTTCGTCTGGAATAATTCCAACGTCGTGCAGAAGACCTTCGAAAAATTCATATGTTTTCAAAATTTTTTCAATTGCTGACGAAAATATGTACCGGCCACGGACGACGAGGAGAGATAAGAAGTGTAAGACAGAATAAGACCAAAAACAAGTATGATGGAAAATTATCCAACCCTCGTGGTTGGAAAGCTCGTCGTCTATCCCGCAAGCTTTTATGGAATTGTTCACAGTCAAATGTCGTACTTACCTTGGCCTCCTTTATCATATGCTTCACTCTCAACCTCGTTTTCGTTAAGTTCTGTATTTGACATCGGCAAATCTTGATTGGCTGTAACGTATTTTCTCTTCATCGCGTAATCTTTCCTACTTTTTCTCTTACTCTTACCAGCAGTTGTTGTTATATTAATCGTGCTCTCATTGTTTTTTTCATTATTCGGGAACATTCTTTGTGCTACTTCCGACGACGTGGATATCTCCGTAGTATTCGTTACCGCTTCGCCGGTATGTTTTCTGCCCATCATCCATGCATAATCTTCTCTCGGGGGTTGAGGTAGGCCGTGGCTAAAATTGTGTCTTTCACTAGAAAACCAGTTAGGGGTTGGTGTCAGAGACTCTGGCGGCTGTCCTCCAGGGGATAATCTACCGATCAATTCTTCGAGCGAAGTGCCAGAAGGTTTTCCAATCAATTGTGAAAGCGGTCTTTCAGTTGGTTGATCGGGAAATATTGGACTCTGCAATCGTGGTGTAGTTCCTGTAGGATGTGGAGATGGTTGTATCGGTAGATAATTTGGCGATATTAAATGGGGGCTACCCTCAAATTGTATTTGAGGCCTGCTGGGTAGATAAGATGGCACTTCACCTGGTGCAGTAAATTCCGGTATCTGAAATCCGGGCGCTAGTCCAGGCTGAGGTACCACGGCGGGTAAGAACGTAGGTTGACGATCAATCATTGGACTTTCCGGTATTGCTGAATACATATACGAATTAATGTAGGAATAAACTAATTTGTTTATTCACAAATTAAATTAATTTCAAATGGGATATGAATATGTACGTACGTGATCCGGACCACTGTCCCGCCAACTGTCTGTGAAGTTTCACAATATTCCTGGCAATAATTTCCAGCGACAAAACGGCACTTTCTTTCGCTTTTTCCATCTGATTTTGCAATACACGCGTCATGTTAATAGATTGCACGATATGCCTCAGAAGGTTATCCATGTAAGCTTGCATGTATTTCTGAATATAGTCGAATCTTTTGGTCATCTCGTCGATGATAATTCTCCTCGTTAATTCGTGTTCCAGTGCGGTAATATTTGCTATCTTAACTATTTCTTGACGTATTTGCATACATTCATCGAGAATTTGATTGAACGCATTAAGACACATGCCCTCATCCAGTTGCGGAATCCATCCAGGGAATAATGCCGCAGGCGGTGTAGGCATAGCTGGTATATGAGGAGGTATTGGTGCTGAAGGTAATGCACCCGGAGGCAACGGAACTGGTGGCGGCTGGAAGGGTGGTACCATCGGCCGACCAGGTCTTTCTCCGTTGCCATGTCCGTTGATCTGTTCAGCCGTAATGGATTCTGGACAAGGGCACGAGCAGAGGCAGAAGCATTGTTTGAGTAAGCCATCAACATCGACTTTAGGCCGGTAATTTGAGAATTGATCATGCGCATTCGTTTTGGCTATGGATTTTAATTCAATCGTTGGACAAATGCAGTCGCAAGGGCAGATGCACGCGCAATGACCAGTAAACTGGTCACCAAAACCGATGGGCAGTCCTGGTCCTGCCGGACCAAGCGGAATCCCAATGGGCAATTGCGCACCACTTTCCGATGCAGCTTGAGGGTCTGGTGGATACATCGGTCTTGAGGCTGATGGTGTCGTACTGGGTAATTCCTGCTTATCAATTGACTCAGTTGGAGTGGGTCCAGGATAACCCGGAATTGGTGGAAATTGTGAAGGTGGTGGGTATTCCGGCATTGGAGCAATTGGAGGAAGAGGATAGCTGGGTGGCAGCATAGTTGGTGGATATACAGTAATTGCCGGTGGATATGGTGAGGATGGCACATGAGGATAAGCAACAGTCGGATACATAGTAGGGTAGATCGCAATTGGTGGATGAGGATATGCAGGAGGAAGTGTTGGTACAATTGGTGGATATACAGATGGATATCCTGGCAACGCGGTAGGAGGAAATGTTGTTGGATAACTTGTTACCGGGGGCCAAGTTGGTGTTGGCAGCCACGTTGGTGTTGGTTGCCACGTTGGTGGTGGAGACCAGGTTGGGGGTTGATAAGTGGTTGCCGGGGCAGGCGGATATCCGACGTCGGGTGGATATCCGTTCGCAGGGGGAAAACCATTTTGAGATGGCGCTCCGTTCTGAGGTGGAAATCCATTTTGAGGTGGCAATCCGTTCTCGGCTGGAAGTCCAATCTGAGGTGGTATTCCGTTTTGAGATGGAACAAGAATAGGATGTGGATGTCCAGGATCAACCGGGATCCCCGGAAGTCCCACCCCGGTGGGCGGATAGCCAGGAGGGTGACCAGTAGGTGGTTGACCCGGGGGAAAAATGGTACTCGTTTGCGGCCAGCCTGACCAGTCGGAACTCGACGTATCGTGCGGTACCTCGTTGTCATGAATTTCAACGATACCGTTGTCATTCTCACCTGGTGGGAACTTTGCGCTACATTTCTCCGCTATAACATCCCTAATCTGCGTAAGTTGAGCCTTAATCTCTTCATGGTCATTTTTTAAGATACTAACATTCGATATTAATTTATCGTGCACGCTACCAAGATGTGTTCTGGCGTTGTAAAAATGATGATCGAGGTTGCTTGAAACAGCAACGACCTGCATGCCAATCTTACTTGTTTCAGTAGTAATATTGAAGATACTTTCCTGTATATTGTCCACCCTACTGTCAAGATCGCTGACTCTATCCGTAAAATATTCCAAATGCTCGTTCACCGTAATTATGTTCCTGTCAACTTTTTTCAATAGCTGATCCAACATGCTCAACAGGTTCAAAATGTTCATGAGCTTTTGCGTGTATGTTAATATGGCTTTGCTCACATCGTAAATAGTATTAGCTACTGTTGTCATAATGTTGGTCTGCTGGTCGACTTTCAAGGCAACGGTTGTGACGTTAGACAATATACGAGACTGCACACCACCCAAATACATTATATTCTGATCGACCTGAGGAAATTCCTTGGTGACATAGTCCTTGATGTCGAGGATCGTCAGTCCCAATTTACTGACGATTTCGCGTACCAAACCTAATTCGTCGGTCATCTCGCCGGTACTGCGACTGCAGGTCGTCTTCAGTTCACCGAATTCCAAATTCATGCTTCGCAGGGTGGCTGGAACTTCGGCGAACTCGCCGACCTTATCGACTGCATCGCCCAATTGATCACCGATGGTGCCGTAGTTCTGTTCCATATTCGTCACTTGACCTGCCGTTTTTTCCACGTCACTGAGCATCAGTGTCACGTTGTTGAGGATCATCCACAACGTCTTGTTCATACGTTTGTGATCTCTACGGGTGTCTGTCACGTTTTCCCATATAACGTGGGCCTGTCGTTTTATGTAGAGTACCTCGTTCTTTATGAACCGTATGTCCCCCACCATGCTGAACAAATGACGATTCATGTCTCTAACGTCGACCTCCATCCAGCTTAGATTACCGGTAAGACCTGGAAGAACGTTGTTCTTCATGTCTCTAACCTCTTGACGTATATCCTTCCAGATTTTCCGCCTTATTTTCTTTTCAGCGATGGCTCTTCGAACTTTCCACCTTTCCTTGGTTGTATTTGGATTTGATGACTTTGTAACAGGTACTGGATCATCTGAATAAAATTCGCACTCAATCTTCACGGTCGTAAGTTGCTACAATCGCTTCTTTTTTTCAAGATATTTCGAATCAAGTGTCGTCTCGTTGAATTACCATTTTTATCGGTACTCTCGTTCATATAATAATCGTCGTCAGCGCTCATCTCGACATCAGAACCTTTATCAACCCCTGCACAGTTCGAGGTCAATAAAGTCGCGAAGACAATTATTAGGACCCATCGCCTCATGATCGGACTAATCCACGACGATCAAAGACTCCAAAAAGAAATCATCCGTCCCAGTTCGATGTAAAAATGACTCTTGACAAATAACACTGTCGCTGTGCGGAGCCTGGGCAACGAGCAACAATGAAATGTGTAGCTTTCACGAAATTTCAAACTCGTCTCTATCTCGAAGCACTGAACGAAGTAAAATTATCGGTGGCAAATTGTTAATTCGTAGTTGTCGCTCGGATCGCAAGATCAAAGCCATTTCAATTTATTGACGAACGAGCATGTGACGTCGGCACTGTGTGCTGTAGTAATACCTGATAATGGAATTGTATTATTCCAAGTACTTAAATATTGCAAATCTAAATGAATGCTTCGGAACCTGCGCTATAATTTTAATGAAATCTCGCTGCCATGAATAATTATGAATTAATGAAAGAGAACGGGGCTAAATCGTGGCCGATAGCTGGGAGGACATCAGTGGAAGTGATACGAATCATGCGTTTTAGCGGAATATTACCTTTGCCATGATCGTTGAAGGTCGTTCTGCTGCGACGAGTCGAGGTGAGTGCCAGCAACAGAGGTAGACAAGGGCCCATTCTCATTCTCGATCTCTCAACTGACTCGTCATATCGTTCTTTCAGCTTGATCCTGGCCCTGATGGTTAAGCGTCTTTGAAATTTTTTCAATCATGGCACGTTCCACCATACGCCACTGGTAAAAAAATATTTCCTCGTTGACATCGATAAATCGACAAACGCAGGGAGCAAATTGAAAAATTTCCTGGTCAAACAAATTTATTGGCAGATGCAATTCCATCGGCCTTATCGACAATTTCGTGATTGTTGATCATTGGGCCTCGTTTAATTCGTGATTTACAATCCATTCGACAGCGATCTGGCGATAAACTTCTCTTGTGAAACTAATATCAAGAATCGTGTGGTGTTGCCGGAACACCGAACAATGGCTAATTTAATATCGGACAGTCCATGAAATTGTTTCTTAATTTTTCACACGATCGATATGACGACGTAGTCTCAACCAAACTCGCCGCTTTTGCCGATCGTACGATGCAGTAACGAAACAAATACCAAAATGCAAAAAACAAAGAAAAAGAAATCTTTTTTTAAAAATTATTTTTTCCAAATCCAAATATTCAATTTCGTGAATATTTTTAACAAAGAAAATTCGTAAAATAATCAAATAACCAATCTCAAACAATTTGATACGTTCGACTCAAGGAAAAATGTTCAAAATTTGAATAAATTCGATAAAGCAGATGTTTTATGAGCAACTTCACGTCGTATGTTAGAATGATGTCCGGGACGAACGGAAAGCTTGGCTCTAGGGCGCCGATGCGGAGCAGACACGAAAGCGCATTTATTGATCGTTCTTACGGGGGAGGGAAAATGCCGCGGGGTTGGCGTAAAAGCCGCGAAGCTTGGCAGGTGGCCCATGATCCGCGCTCAACTCGAGCGACCTTTTCTTACTCGTAGACAAATCCCACTAGCACAACTTTGAGCGCAAGAAAACAAGCGAAGCCCGAACGAGGCTAGAATCGCGCAAGCTCCGGTGCAAACCGCGAGAATCTCTATCTTTATTTCTCCCTCTTCGACTCTTTCTCTTTCTCTCTTTCTCTTTCTCCCCCTCTCCTCTCGCTTCCTCTTTAACTCAGTCACTCTTCGTGCCATGATTATAAGTGCATCCGCAGTGGCAGTGCAGTGAGTGCCGAGCGACTATCGACGAGATATATCAACGTGGGTGTCGATAATTAAAGCTCCGGTTAAAAAGCTCCTTATCACTCGTAACCGTATACGCATATATACATACGTTTGCAATTGAGAAAAATATCTAATCACATTTGTGTCAAAATAAAACAATGTGCTTTGCCGCCAATCACCGAGTGTCTTCATTACGATCATTTGTTCTGGTGTTCTAATCTTTCGCAACGAGTTTTTTCTTTCATTCTTTTATCATTTGTTATAAAAAAGAAGAATTGTTCTCCGTCAAATGACATCTGTTTGGAATTGACATCTGTTTTTTATTTTTTATTTTGTGATATGAGCGGATAACCTTTCACAATCTTCATTATTGTTATCATACTTTATTATTTTATATATTTTACACTATTGTCATTCTTTTTTATAATAGCGAACTACTTTTTTTTTATTGATTTAAATTACGAATTGCAGTTTTTAATTGGACCGTGAAAAACGCGTTGCGGACTTTCTTACTATGTCAAATCGATGCAATACACAGTATCGAGCGAAACGCAGTGCTTTTATGCATACCATAGTATTATTTGGGTCATTGTACCGGCCCTTTTACCGGGTAAACTCTGTTTCCCGGAACATTTAGAAATGCCTGAGGCAGTTGCACGGTCGTTCGATGTCGTGATTGAATAATTTAATTTTGCTCGATTACAATCACTGCTAGCCAATATATCGGATGAAACCAATTTCGTCTAGAAAAAAAAACTTTTACTCATCAACATTTGTAAATAATTATAAATTCACAGCACGCAATATTTAAAAAAAAAAGAACGAACTGTTTTTTATTTTATTATTTACTTACCATCCTATTATGACTTCCAATTAATTTGTTTCATCGTTGATTATTTTTGTCTAATTGTTAATGTAGAAATTTCGAAGAGTTGATAAGTGATTGTTATTATCATTGTTATTACGATTATTTATTTCAACGATTTCGATGCGTACAAGAATTTTGCTTTATTTTCAGGAATTTCATCGTACATTGCCGAACAGGGTGAAACAATTAGTCGATACAAGATGCGACCATTTTTCCGGTAAAATCGCTCGTTGAAGTTCGATGTCAAACGTTATTCATCGTAAAATGAGACTCAAGCATTGCAACACCGTCGCTGCTCAGGTTGTGACGAAATCTCGTGGGCTTTAGCGAATCCGGAAACGTCGACAGAAGCTTTGGCCTAGTGCCACATATATATATATACATTTATATATATATATATATATTTGTATATATGTATATATAATGTATGTATATATGTATATGTATGTATATATGTATATACACGTATATACATATATGTAATATTTTTTGAAGAGAGAAGTAATCGATGCCCGACCTTACCCACACGTAAATTACAAAGGTAACTAATCACTCGACCAAACTAATCACATTTCGATATCCAACAGGTACAAAAGCTGTGAAACTCTTAAGAATATTCGATCAGTCACGGAAAAAATTAGTTTTCTTTTGATAATAATAATAATTCATATTTTGATAATAATTGATTTAATTAATTTATTTTGATAATACAAATTTATTTTGATAATAATGAACTTTTGATAATAATTGATTCTTTCGCATTTTTAGATCTTTTTTATTTTTATTCAAGCATTCAATTAAATTCGTTTTTGTTACTTTATCCGACGAACTGTGACTCTGGCTCGCTGTACGAGACAAGGAAACTCTTTGAAATCGTCGTCTCTGTACCGAAGTGGCGAGTATGATTGGAGTCGCGTTGATGCAATCAAGCGAAAATTCTCATTATATCTTTTCTATTATTTCATGTCCACTCGGAAAATAAAGACGATTTGGCGAGCCAAAGTCTTGGTGTAAATAAAGTAATTTGTAGGATTTGAGATTTTCTAACGACGCATAAAACGCATAATATTTTTATTTGATTTTTCGAAGAGGAGGAATAGCGTAGATGTAGTCAAGAGTAGATCGGGATAGCTCTATAGAGCCGCGAGATTTTGCACGGCACTCGTTTGATTGACGTTATCTTATCAATGCCCTTCCCCTTCCATGTTTAACCCCGTACATAAGAAAATGATTTTTGCCTCAGTAGTGATCAAAACTCTACACACCATCGGGTCCAACATTCGTCCAAACACTTCGAGGACGACATTGAGTTGACATTTTTGTCATGATAGGAGAAACGACTCGGAAAGTAATTTGACGGAAAACATTGCGAGGGAAGAAGATCACTGTCAATCATGAAGCCAGATTATGTTATAGCCGGTGAGTCAATGCAAACAAACAAATTTTTCTATCAATTTTCAATCCGCGAGACGATTTGTTGCACTCTAAAAACAAATAGTACAATTTTTATGTTTTTTGTTATTTAATTTTCACTAGTGAATTATTCGTTAGCTCTATAAAATGTATGCTAGAAAAGCGAGAGTAGAAAAAAAATCTGTATTTCAAAAACGATCCAAAAAAATGAACATTTATAATATGAAAAAAGAGCTTTCGCTTCTGCAGGTTCTTCGGAGTGGTGAGTTTTTAGAAAAACTAGACTGGTAAAAAGATTGTTAAAAATAGCTACGTCCGAGATATTTAGAAATATTAGATAATTGTAGAAAAATTAGAGGTAGATCGAATCCTGAGAAAAGAAAATTCATCCTCGTACGAACCAACGACGTCGTGCACACTATAAAAGAAAATCGAATTTTACGACTCGTGTCTATCGAAATAATCGATATTATTTTTGCAGCAGCGATTGTACTCGCGGTTGCCAACGTCTGTAATGCGGAATGTCAAAGTGAGTGAATAACGACGATGGTCGATTTTTTTCTAATCGAAACAATTTTATCGGTCGTTACATTAATACAATTTTTGTTTTCCTAGCACGTTCGGTGTATTGTTACGAGTGTGACTCTTGGACGGATCTCAGATGCAAGGATCCCTTCAATTACACAGCCCTACCGAGGGATCAACCACCTCTGATGACGTGCAACGGATGCTGCGTCAAAATGGTCCGCAACGCCAAGTCACGTTAGTATCTTTTATCGATCGACCACGAACGAATCGATACATTATCGATAAATAATCGAACTCGGTAAAATAATTTTCCCCAAAATATTTTCAACACGATAAATTATATAAAATTAAATAAAAGTTAGTAAAAACCCACCATTGTCAAAATATTGATAACATTTCTGACCGAAAAAAAAACAATTTTCTTTAAAAACAATGATTTTTTTATTTCCTTGCAGTGTACGAAAGCGTACGAAGAACTTGTACGTCACAGCTACAAATAAACTTATTCATGGTGGACCACGTGTGCATGATGGAAGGTACCGGCAATGGTCACATGTGCTTCTGTGAGGAAGATATGTGCAATCGGGTAGCCCCATCCTCATGCTCCAACAAAGCTCTGTTCCTCATCCTCTCGACAATCCTCGTGCTCAGTTCGATCCTTAGGAGTCCCGGCTTGCTTTGTAGGTCGCTGTGATTTTATCATTCCTCGTTGTTATCGACTCGAAATACTGTTTATTCACGGAATGTCCCGTAGAAATTCAGCCAAGACGGATGGATTTGGTGTCCCTTGGTCCAAAAACTTTCTTCAAAATTCACGAAACAAAACATAATAATTTCTGTTCTTATTTTTTTTTAAGTAAATATTTCTTCGAATTCAACAAATCCGTTCGTGCCGGTGTGGTCACGTATTGATTATAGTTTTAAACGTTGAATCACGATCGAATTCTGTCAATCAGATTTGTTTTATCAATTTCCATAATGTTTTATTTTTTCAAAAATAATTTATACCGTAGTATCAGCCCCGATGTTCCAACTAATTGCAATATTAGCAATACCTAAACGGTACATAGATATACATAGTATCCTTGAATGATTCTCTCAAGATTTGTATCGATCCTCTGATAGATCTATCTCTATATCTATATATATATATACTCAAGTTTATATTTATCTCAAAGCCTCACTTCTTACTTCGTAGAAAAAAGCTCGCAAAAGCCACCAAAAACCTTTCTTAAAACCGATATTTTTTTTCCAGACTCGGTATAAAAGAAATTCTAGTTATATATATATATAATGTACGTTTTAGATACGCGCTTATAAAGACGTCGTTTACTTGGCGTGTTTCACATGGAATGCCCACCAATTTTTAGTTTTCACGAAAATGCTCACCGAAAGATTTTTTTCATTCAAAACAAAAAGAATAATTGCTTTCGTTAAAACGAAAAAGAAACAATTAGACGCGTACGATAGTAAACAAAAAAATGAAGAACCTTTCGCAAGCATAATCGTCAATCGACAAACGTAGATAAAAGTAATTAGATGGAAGTGAATATGATTGTGGAATGAAGTCACTAGGATTTCGTGTCTTTTCCTTGTACCGAAAGTCGTCGATACGACAAAAATATGTTTCTCGCTCGATGAATTCATCATTTTTTGCAAACGTTAGAGATTATTGTTATTAAAACTTCTTTTTTTTGTTTTTTTAAACATCTTTTTTTGCACTTTTGCGTATCAACGTTGTAAGTGAACGAAACGAAAAACGAACACAGCACTGCATGTGTGATATCTAAACGAGATCCGACTGGAGAATGTATCCAAGATGAGAATAGTGATTCCTGAAGAACGATGATTATTGAAAAAAATTTATTTTAATCGGTTTAACGAGGTAAAAAAGACATTTTTTTTCGATTTTTCAAAAGTTAAAAAACAAATTTCTTTTTCAATAATCGCATCGTCCTTCGCCAAGCACCAAGGTTCAACGGCACTTGTGCATGAATGCATGACACTGTTGTACACATTGATCTAGATAACGCAAGTCTCGGTGATACTTCCGAAATCGAGATTGCTCGTTCAAAATGCGAATTGATAAAAATTGACAAAAATAACAATATTTATTTCTATCTTGCGGATATAAAATTAAATTGCCATGGATATTTTTTGGACAAGCAGTCACGAGAACAAAATGAAAACCCACCTTCAACCCTGAGAAAAAAAAACGAAAAACACAATGAAGAACCGAGAATAAAAAAAGCACTGCGCGAGCCTTCGGTTCGTCGCCACGTGTGCAGAGTCCAATCGAGGATGGTGAACCAAAGAAAAAAAAAGCCAAATGTTCGCAGCTATTTTTTTTTCTTTCGCAAATCACACTCGATCTCTCGAACTGAACGCTCGTGTCCTCACAGAAAGGCTTTCTCTTAAAAAGGAGAGCCTTTTGCCAAACAAACTTCGTCGTCTCGTCTCGTGATGAACTAAAGAAAATAAAAATGATGAAAATTCAAACGGACTAGCGAGGTTCATTTGGCAAGCCGTGCGGCATATGTCGCGTCATTTGTTTCATTTTCGCACGCGCGACTGCGAGGTCGATTAAAAAAACAAAACTATCATATTTTTTTACATTTTACAAAATTAATTTTACTTTAGTAAAAAAAAAAAAGAACAAAAATTCATGACTCAAAGGATGAATTAAAAATGTAATAATTTCAAACAACATATCTTTGAAATTAACTCGGTGATTTGAAAAATTGGATCAATTGGACGATCGTAATAAATTTATCATTCGGTCGATCGACCTCGCAGCCGAAATGAAATCCATGTACCATGTGAGGTATGATAAGAAAAAAGAAACTAAAAAGTGTCCCGTGAGAATTGGGTGATGGCAGTCGAGCAAGAAAGCTTTTTATATTATACATTATACACATTATATACGTATTATACGTACATATATATATGTATTTATATCGATGAACGATTAATTGGTTCACGTAATGAGCGTTGCGCAAGCAAAAATATTTTTTACCTTCGAACTATCACAGTACATATTTAAGAAAAATTGTCTATGTTACATCCACCATTGAGTGTCTCGCAGCATTCCTCCAACTTAGGAGATCCTCGATAAATTGTCGATGTAAAAAATACGATGATTGAAAAATGACGGAGAAAAGTGTTAGCTAGTAAACAAGCAACTAGTTATTATTGTCATTATGATTACATCGTTATTGACAGTTGGGTCATTTGAAATTCGGAAAGAAAGATATATAAAAGATATATAAAATTGTTATAGAATCATGGAGGAAAATTTATATAATTCACTACGAACGTTCCATGCAAAATTCGAGGGTTTCTGAGCTTTGTACAGTCGTATTGAAAACTTGAATTCCATTATGCACGTTACTAAATTTTTCAAGGCAACTTTTTAATTCTTGCAATCTAAATTTTCGGATACCTATTATTTAATTTTTATTTAAACATAATTTTTTGAGAAATGGACATTGATATTACTTCGATCAACGAATATTATTATTGTTATTATTTGAAAAATTAATTTAGAAAAAAATAATTGGAACTTTGTTAAATATTTATGTTTTTCTTTATCTCGTATATCTAAAATTTTTATTGTTACGAATTTTTTAATATGGCTATTCGCTATCAGGCTATTAGTGCTAAAAAAGGAAACCACTCGTCGCGAGATCGCTTATAATTCTGTATCTATATTTTTTATTTTTTATTTAAACAAAAAAAAAGCGTAAAGGAAAGAGAAAATGTAAATCTCGCTACGAGAGGTTCGATAAATTTTCGTCCTAAGATCGAGGAGTCTCGTGAATGAGAAAAAAAACCCGCAGAGAGATCCGCGTTCCGTAAATATCATATAGTCGTACCCCGAATAAAAAAAAGTGCTCACAGGAACGCGAATCTCGTGTTACATATATAGATATACACGATAAAAGGAGTGAAGCCATCTCGTTAGTAAGCAAACAAAAAAAGGAGCAGAAAAGACATAACGCGATGAAATCGGCGTAATAGATGTAGTGCGGAATATCATTAGATCGTAAGTCCAAAAAAATTGTTTGTTCTTTCAGTCGATATTTTTGTGTTTTCATTTTTCGTTCGAATGGAAAAAATTGAATCTTTAAAATTGGGTAAAAATTGTTGCTCATTGAAGATTGTTGAAGAGGAAGCGCTGGAGATGTAGCGAAACTGTCACGTCATATCATCGATCGTATTAAAATGTTTATGTCTCGAAAAGTGTATTTTTAACCCTCGCTAGAATAAACCAAAAAGTAATAATGAATTTTCTCAAAGTAAGTATCATCCACATTGTGAAATAAAATAATTTTAAGTATCTTTCAATATTAAATTCTACAAAAATGATTTATTCGTCTCAAAGAAATGAAAAAAATCATTAAAATTGGGAAAAATGGAAGTAAACACATACACCGAGTTTCTTTCTGTCGTTATGATTTGTTTAATTATTTCAGATACGTCGAACAATTTTTCTTATTTCACGCGATGGAATATTTGTTCATTTCATTCTCGATATAATTACATCATTGATACGAGGAATCACGAACAGAAACCTCCAATATATTTAATAATCCTCTATGTACCTAAATATTTTTTTCTTTTATTCGCATGTTTTTTTTGTTTCGTTAACGGGTATTGATTATAAGCACGAAGATTACTCAATTGTTGCTCTGTCTCGTATTTAAGTTATTCGATGAAAGTTTATTGCTGCTTGTAGTGGCCGCATTTTTGGCACATTTTACCATTTTCCGTTGGCATCTCGTTAGCCGAGTGCGATTGCGTCGTTAACGATGTATTCGCGAGGCTGCTTATCCCACCGATCGTTTCGCTCTTGGAGATACCTTTGTCGAGCGGAAATTCGTCATTGCCGACGGTACCATTGAGACTTTTCGGGTCGAGCTTGTCGACGATCGATGTCAACTTTCCGACGGTCTCAGAATTTTTATCGTCGGTCGAGTCCGACGACTCGGATCGTCCGGTCAAACTAGTCGATGAGTCATCTAAAGTGACAAACAATGAAAAGTCAAAATATTTTACTTCGTCCTTCGAAATACGACAAAATATTTATTTCTGTCGATAAAAAAAAGAGCGATTTTTTTTACTTCTTATTCGCTTACCTATGGACGTGCAAGATTGTTCAATACTCAAATTCGATTCTGTACAGCCAGAGTCTTCGTCTTCCTTCATGAGAGGTAAATTCGTAGTTGGATCGGAAATGGGCCGACCGCATGAAGCATAACCTTGTACAAGATCCATTCGCGAATCCAGGGAAAATTGTTTTCCCGACATGAGAATACCACGTATGCGTCGCCTCATTGCTTAATGGAAAAAACGACAATGATTCGACAATTGTACAAAATATTTTGAATTTTCGTTTTGGATTTTGCAACGTACAAATTTATTTTGCATTAAATAGTTGTTTATTATTAAACAAATATTATATTCATACCTGGACTGTCTCGGGCCTCGAGGCGAAGTTGCCCGAAGGTCTTCATACAGTCGTTGAAGACGTCGGCGGTGTCATAGATCGCTGCGAAGCTCCCGTTTACGATTTTTGGCGACATCGGTGAATTCGCGAGCAAAAGGCTCGAGCCGAAGTTTTCGTTCTTCTCGCGAGTCTCTTAAATGAATAAAAAAGTAAAATACGAAATAAAAATATTCTATTTATTTAAAAACTCGCCAACCCACCATCGCCAGTTTTTTTGTTTTTCAAAAATCTTGGTTATTTGTTTATTATTCACCTGCCAAAGAGACCTTCACTCTGACCGGTGAGCCACTCACGTCAGCTAGAATCTCACTCGCTGTAGCTCGTATTTCCGCCCAGTCTCGTAAAATATCGTCGTTCGTCGTGCTGAAAAAAATTACTCTCTTAAAACGAATAAATTAATTGAATAAAAATATTTCAAAAATACATTCGTTGTTTATTGAATTAATTTCAAATTTTGTTTCTCACGTACTTCGTCGAAGTGACGGTGAATCTAATGACGTATTTTCCATGAAGAGCAGCTGGTACGCAATGTACACGTCCCCTCGTGTTCATTTTTTTCAATAATTTTTCCGTCAACGAATTATCGCCCCTTAAACGAAACACGACCATTCCCAGATGCCTCGTGGCAGGAATCTCGAATCTCGCATCAGCCAGTACCAACGCTTCGAATTTTTGAGCAAGTCTAACACCCTGTTAATAAAAGAATCGATTAAAATCGAATTAATCGACAATTAATTAATTTTTTCTTTTCTTACCTCGCGTATGTGCTTCTGTAAACCAGTTATCCCGTAATTTCGTATAACGAACCAGAGTTTAAGAGCTCGAAATCTCTTCGAAAGTGGTATTTGCCAGTGCTAAAATAATTTTTTCAATTTAATTCAATTAATCGAAAATTGTCTCATTTTTTTCTTATTTTTTTTCCAATGATATTCGATGACATTTGTGCGAAACAATTCTCACCATGTAATCGATAGCGAGGCCTGCAATTTTGTGTTTAATTTAACATATTTACTAAATTAATAATTCGGTCGATAAATTAATTAATTATTTTTTTTTTATTAATTAAGCTAGCCATTTTTTCTAAAAACGAGTCTCACCAGAATTCTCGTGCTTCAGGTAGAGAGGATCGACGTTGAATGTTCGATGCAGGGCCTGACTACTTCTCACCCTGTAAAAAAGATAATTCTCGTAAAAAGGAAAAAAAAATCTCATCGAATATTCCGATCGATTGTCTAATCGTTAGAAGGGATAAATGAATTTTCTGGGCGAAGATGCGAAGACGAGTGATAATATCCGGATGAGGAAAGAGGACAAACTCGGCGAAAAGAAAATGTCACGACGATTCGACGAGACTGACTACTCTATGATCGATTTCGATCATCGACAGTTGCATCGTTGCCGGAAATTATCGTGAGACGAATAAAAAAACCGACCGTCCCGCGACTTCCGTTGAAAATGCATAAAGCGAATATCAAGAGAGATCAGTCTGTTATCCGGGACAAAAACGCATCCGTTGTTCCAGTAAAAAAAAAATATCTGAATAATTTTTTTGACAAAACAATTGCTGATTATTGTTCATACAAATATTTATTATTCTCGTTGCAATTATTAATAATTGTCAAATGCGATAAAAAATAATAATGTTGATAGCGTTAACAATTTAAAAAAAATAGATAATTGATTCTTGATTATTTTTTTAACAAAGAAAAAAAACATTATTTTTAATAATTTCTTGACTCACCACATGGCTGTACAGTCGAAATGGACCATGAGCCATTTGCTTGGATTAAAAGCCAAGGAATCAGCGAATTCAACACCTTGCAACCAGCCACGAAATTCCGGACACACGAAAGAACTTCCAGCGTAAGCAGCGTCGATATGCAGCCACAAGCCATTTCTCTCACCTTTGAACAAAGTCGATTCAATTTGACATACGATCGATATAAATCGAATTTAATTAATCGTTAATTATCGATGGTAACTTTAATAATCGCTTACAGATTGGGCCTATCTCCTGGAGATTATCAAAGGAGCAAGCACCGGTCGTACCAAGCGTCGCGCATACCTAAAATAAAACAATAATTTGATCTATTTTCCATAATTATAGATTTCGTACGATAAATCGATTGGCTTTAAATACTTTTTAATAAAGTTTTCATAATAACTCCAATATCTCTGGAGAAACAAATAATGTGTCCTTTGAGACTTGTTAGGACGACAGATCCGCTTTCCTGCTGTGACGTGAAAGAAGAACGAAAAATGAAAAAATAAAAAATCTTCTTTCGTACGAGATAAAATTAATTGGAAGTATTTGCAGTAAGAGGATCATTTCACCGACGCATTCTTTATCCGATATCGTACATTCTTCTGTCTCGATATTTATAATACGGTTATTTTTATGCGTTACATCTGCACCCAATTTATATTCGAAGCAATAAATCTTATATATTTTGATACGAGACAATTACGAGAACGAGTTTCGTCCAATATTTATCTTTCAATATATTGACATTTTTATATTTATTTATTTGTTTATTTACTTCATCAGATGTGAATAACAAATCTTGTAAAACAGATAAGATTACTTACGAAGAATGGGACGAGTCCTTCTTCACGATCACGTGCCAGAGCCGCGACAAGACTGTCTCCTCTCATGCTCAGTTGCTCATCGGATTCGATATATCTCATACGTACCAAGCCGATCAGACCAGCTTTTTCTACACTAGAATGCGCCTGGGAGAAACAATACAAAAAAAATTGCAACGCTTTATCAACATTTTTTCATCGAATATTTAAAAATCAATCGATAAATGTCAAAAAGATTGATAAATAATATATTTTTTCTTCGTATTTTGCTAGTATTTTATTATTATTTCTAATTACCTGATCGGAGCAATACGCGACGAGTCTAGAATTAATTTCAGCGGGTAAACTGTCCGCCTCGTTCTGCTGAACATCCTTGATAGCTCGCGTTCTCGCAGCGAGCAAACACACGAGGGTTGCTTCGCTCGCTGTCGTTTGTATGACGCCACCCCCGCAGCCACCGGGACGATGCAAAAATTCGTCCGGCAAACCAATCATTTTTCCTAGCCAATTCATCACGATGGTTTCCAGCTCGGTGCAAGCGGGACTCGATGCCTTTTTTGCATATTAATTTTGTTTTCCAATGTAATAAATAAAATCGAAAATCGCGTCGTTTTTATGTAAGTCATCTTTTTGACAAAAATGTGAATAATTTAAATAAAAAGGAATAAATAATTTAAATAATGAAAATCAAATTGCAAGAAAAATGTTTATTTTTATTTTTCGTTACCCAAGTAAATCCTAGACAATTGATAGCGTCTGCGAGCATATCGGCGAGCATGCTGGCCGGTGAATTGAGAGCCGGAAAATAAGCGTGCATGTGAGGACTTTGCCAGTGAGTGACACCGGGCATGATGCATCTCTCAATGTCGTTGAATATATTTTCCCACGGTTCACCGTCGACCGGTGCCGATATCGGTAGAATGTTTCTCAGATATCCAGGCGATACCGCCGGATAAACTCGTCTCGTTCTTATTGTCTCGAGATAATCAGCGATGTAGTCCACCATCTCCTTTCCTGTTTCGTCAAAAAAGAAAAGCAAAAATTGAGAATCGATTTTACATTCTTCTTTGTCCGATGTCAAGGATTGTTTTGAAACGAACTTAAAAGCTCGAAAGCTTTTTAAATACGCTCAAATATAGAAAGATAAAATTTAAGACAGTTCAAATTTTGATAAAATCAATTTTAAATCAATCTTCGACGAGCTCGATTTTTAAAAATAGGAGATTTTAAAAATTCGATAATTTTTAATAACCAAAATCAAAATGAAACAAATTTGGAAAAGCTCAGACTTTGAAAATATCAAATAAAAAAAAAGATCTCGACTTTGAGTCCACCATCTCCTTTCCTGTTTCGTCAAAAAAGAAAAGCAAAAATTGAGAATCGATTTTACATTCTTCTTTGTCCGATGTCAAAGATTGTTTTGAAACGAACTTAAAAGCACGAAAGCTTTTTAAATACGCTCAAATTTAGAAAGATAAAATTTAAGATAGTTCAAACTTTGATAAAATCAATTTTAAATCAACCTTCGACGAGCTCGATTTTAAAAAAATAAGAGATTTTAAAAACTCGATAATTGTTAACGATCAAAATCAAAACGAATCGAATTTGGAAAAACTCAGACTGAAAATATGAAATCAAAAAAAAGATCTCAACTTTGAGAAGGCTCATAGTTGCAATAAGCTCGTATCAGAGAAGTCTCAATTTAAAAAAAGCTCTAATCAGAAAAATCTCCGATTCTCAATGTCTAACAATCTTCGATCTCTATTTTCTCCCCTTACAATCCACGAACGATACTTCGAAAGCATTTCCTCCTATTCCCCCGGGTTACAAAGAAACTTTAATCTAACCGGAAAATCAAACAATTGTTTACGGTCGATTACGAGATGTTTGATTCGCGAAACGGAAATAGAAATAAAAGTAAAACAAATATCAAGTTTCTATCCAATATTTGATCCTCTTTGTGTCTCAACCTTTGATTTCTCTCTGTTTATTTCCGTATTGCGTTACTGGTCATTTACACCCAAGGGCTACCACCTCGCTATAATAAAAAAGCGTTTTATTCTATTCCATTGTATTTCGTTCTATTTCGCGGTAAAAGAGGGGAAGTAAAGCCTCGTATCGTTCGAAAAACTTTTATTGTAGCTTGCACGCTGGTCTTGCCTCGTATATATCTCACAATCGACACGACGAGACTCGATGAACTCGATGAAACCTTACGGAGCGAGCAATATTCATTTCACTATAAACTTTTTCTCCACCGATATATATATGTATATTTACGTGTAGGGGTTGTAACAGCAAGCGATTTAACTTGATTCGCACCTGCGCATCCGCTTTAGTGCCAATTTTACTCTAAGGGACTTATACGCGCGACTACACACTTTTCCTCCGGTTTTACTTGAATATGCAAAGTGAAATGATCGTTTTAACGCACGGCGACAATATACTCGTTGGCTTATTTTACTCGACAAGGAAAAAAAGAAAATCCAGTTACCAATTTGTGCATACGAGAAATCAAACAGTATTTTTTTTTTTTAGTTTGCAATGTTTACGAAGTTTAGAGGATTTTTAATATCGAAAAAACGCCTGGAGTATTCGTGTAATTTAAAAAAAGGAAAATGTTCTCCTTTGTTCGAAAAATTGAAAGTTTTAAGCATGGGCGATCGAGAAAAAAATGTAAAAATAAAAATTTGTTAATACTTTATGACAATTTATTGTACTCACCGTGCTTACGATAATCCTCGAGATTCATGTTCGCTGCAGCGCAGGAGCGACGTTGAAAATGCACAGAAAGAAAGTTCGCAAATATATAGTACAATTTTTGTTAAGCCAACACTAAATTGTCAGAATAATAACGACGAAATTTCGAATCACGATTTTAAATCAATACAAAAGAAAACGAAAAATTCTCACAATTTTCCTTGGTCCGATGCTCACAAGACCCAAATCTCAAAATTGCGATCGCACCTTTTTATGCACATGTGTGACGCGATTGAGGCAAGTCAGCTGGCTCGCGAAGTATCGAAAAAAAAATGCAAAAATTTCGTTCGGATCGGATAAGAAACGTTTTATGGGAGAAGAGAAGTGAAGAATTCGGAAAATTTGAATGGAAATTTTTGGAAAATTAAACGTATTTCTAGATTAACGCGCATGTGCGAGGGATCAGGATCGAGGAGCGACTAAGACAGCGTTTATCCGAACGCCGAACGATCCTCACCAGCTGACCTAGCTGTTGTAACATAGCGCAGTGAAAAAAAGAATAAATAACGTCCACATCGCTACCGACGAACGATTTTCTAAGGCTTCATCATCGATCGGCCGTCATTCTCGTTCTCTCACTCTCATAGCCATATAGCTTATTAGGCTAGTGTCACAAGGCTCGTCACGGCCTAGAACTAAATTCTACCACGTAACTCCCTCTCTCTCTCTCTGTTTTACCACGTGAACCAAAGAAGCGAGATTTTTTTCACCTTTGTTTTTCGTCACCGGAGAAATCAAGTGGTCGCACGCGCGCTACTACTTAAACCGAAGGCGAGCTTCACCTCAAGCATAACAAAGAGGATTTCAAGAAAAATTACTGTCTCGACTGAAAATTGTTTTCATTTTTTTTCTCAGTCGGACTTCACGTATGAGTAATCTTACTCATGGAAGTTTGTTCATTTTTACAAACTTGAGGATATTATAAATAATTCGATTGAAAGTTAATTTTGCAATTTTTCGAGCAGAATTTAATTTGAATGAAATTTAAACAAATTTGATTTTTGAAAAAAAAAACTGCCATATCCTTTGAATTTTTGAATTTAAAAAAATTAACGATAATTGTTTATAAATTTGAGATCATGGAGAAAAAGTAATTAACGAAATTTGATGGGTACCACGATTTTTCTTAAACATTATTTTTTTCATAATCGTCAAAAATCAAGTGAGTAAGATTGAAAAAAAAAAACTAGACAGCGCAGGCATTTACAAACACGTATCACAAATGATTGAACGAGGGCTGACACGCTCGGACGAAGACATAAAAGTGATAAAAAAGAAAAAAAATCGAAGGTAACGTTTCTAAAACTTCTTCATCAGCTTTAAAGTCACCCACATGATTTTCCAACGGAAACACATCATGCTCATTCACGAGTAGGTAGAGACTAGCAACTCAATCAAGCGATTTACACCCGCTTAACGTTTAAATGACAGGAACTTGTTTCAGTAGCTAGTTTTTACACGCTGAATACCGGAATTCAAAGCACAGAAATTTATTTCCAGCATTAATTACCGGAAGTTCAATCGCAGAATTCCTTTCTTGAGTGTCGATTGTAGAAAATTTAATTATAAAACGTTAAACGTCAAATTCACAAAAAAAATTGTTTACACCCTTTTGGAATGTTAAATTATTCAAATTTGAATTTCAGTAATATTTTTCACAGATTTATTAATACAAATTAATCAAATTCGAAAAGAAAAGTGGGTTTTTTACTGTTAAATTAACACAACTCGAATTATAAAGATATTTTAAACAACAAAATAACAAATAATTAGAAAACAATTTTAATTATAGAATTATCCAAAGTTGGATCAAAAGAGCTTTTGTCATCGTCGCGCGAGATAAAATTGGGAACGCGACTGTTATTTTGTTTAAAAATGCCCGTGTAAAGACAAATTTCGCGAAAACCGGAAGTGACACGTTTGAAGTATTTTCAATGGGTTACATCGCTTGTCGAAAGGGATAAACGTGACCAGAACTCCTACAGAGCTTTCCCCTCGTCGCGTTTAGTTTGTCTCGGTCGTTTTCCAGTGTCTCCGGACTTCCTGTTTCGTAACACGTTCAAGTTTCGTAAGTCGATTTTCCGGAAACACAGAAATCCACCTAGTGCTGGCCGAAATGCCCGAGCGGCATTTAGTCCAGACAAAATCTTACTGGGCGTGGTGGAAATTTGACGAAGCACGAAAATCAAACGTTATCGAAAATGAATTATCAAAAAATTAATTCATAAAAACATTAATGAACGATTGATTAATTAAAATTAATAAAAAAAAAACCTGTATCGACGATCGACGGATGGAAAATAAATCGGAAATTCATTAAGCAAAAATAATCCTTTCTTCTTTCGATAATTTTAAGAAGAAAGAAGGTTTTTTTTGGTTATCGATTTTTTTCGCACAATTTTTTTACGCAACACATTTCGCACTTTCCGCAGTTATTTCTTTCATACAAATACGCGAACATACGTACGATATATATAGATCTCAAAAGCAAGAGGAAGGACAGTCGATATTATTAAAAGCTCAGCCACGTCGGTCTCCGCTTCCGACTTTTCTAATTTCCGCGTTTTGCTTTACACCGGAAACGAAAAGCTTTTTTCCCACATCGTTTTTTTCCCCTCTCATCTTGCTCTAACCACAGTACGTGCCGAAATTAAACGTCACCGCAATAAGAGCGATCGCGACGAGAAATAGACAAAGATCGCCTAGAAATCCTTCACCGATAAATTTGATTTTTAATCTCAAAAAATCTCCGACGCAAAAAATATCGTTAAAATTCAATCAAAAATATTCTCCACACCGATTCGAAGATGTCCCGTACAAAAAAATCGTCAAGAATTGAAATCGTTGATCGATAAATTAAAAAAAAAATTTTAATGGCAAAAACTTTTCTCAAATTGGAAAAAAATGATCGAATATTGGAAAAAAGGATTAGCTAACCTTGTCTTGATGAAATTTCGTCGTTTCTCCACTCGATATGGACGTGTCTTTTGAAATGTTGGACGGTTGTACGGTGGCGGGTTGCGAACGATACCTACGGTGTTGTGAAGGTGCGAAGGCATTGCTCAACAAGTGGCGGGCTTTTATATAGTCCGAACAACGTCCCCCAACTGGCGAGCGTAAATTTTCCGGGCGCAAGCGCCGCGGTATTTCTGCAGGAGCGCGCAGGATCCTCCTACGATCCGATGCTACTGAAACAAAAAGAAAAAGGAAAAACGAAGCAAAGAAAAGAAAAATAAATTCCGCTGGCATTTACGATCCTCGGAACGAGGGTAGTGAATTGATATATCCACAGTTTGTGCGAGTTACAATCGAGATTTACAGGACATCGGCCAACAATAGAAGCGTTGGGGATGAAAAGGGTGGAGGTGAATAAAGACGACGATCGAATTAGGAACAAATCGGTTCCTTCTGCTTGACTCTTCCAGGACATCGAAAAACAATGCAGGAACATTCTCAACGATACTCGAATCGAAAATTGCTTCCCGACATTTATTTATTCATTCATTTATTTGCTTGTTTATTTCTTTATTTGACTATTTGTTTATTTATTTAATTCTTTAATTGTTTATTTATTTATGTATGCGTTTAATCTGTTTTTAGATATTTTTCTGGGGGTGGGTTTAGGTGTTATTATTTTTGTAGGGCTTTTCTATCCCTGCGCGAAGGGACAATCTTTTGTTAAAACGAACCATCATTCTCGTGGTTGATTAAGATCTCTCCTGGGACCAAACATTATGCAGCTGTTCTCGAGAGATGGGAGAACGAAGAAACCGACATATTCGCAGAAATAATGGCCGACTATTTATCAGGTCCGCAAGCAACTCGTTGCCTCTCTTTTTCTTCGATTTCGTATTCTCTCATTTTTAGGAAAGCGAGTATTTGTTCAATACTCCGAGTCTCAAATTCATCAAATTTTTATATGTCTCAAACGTATTTTTGACAAATCTATTTTAAACAAACTTCAATCAATGAAAATTTTACTGAGATTGCAAAATTAAAAAAAAAACGTGTATTTATTGTTTAAAAGTGAATCAATTTATTTATCGATATCCCAAAATACTTTTCAAAATAAAGTCGATCTTGCAATAAATTACTAAAAAAAACGTGATAAAATACTTTATTGTCCTAACGCAACATTGCATTTTTCACTTAACCATTAACCGACCATAGGTAAAGAAAAAATCTGCAAAAAAATCCAAATGTATAGTCGTTATTAATAATAATGTCCTATTTCCCATAAAAATGAAAAATCTTTCTATTTTTAAGATTTTCATGATTTTACAAGACAACTGTCTTGTAATCGTCGAGAGAGTGCTCCGGCTGTTGGTAACGGGCAACAACTGCTCGCTGTACGGAGTCGTGCTCGTGTCTGCTACGAACAGCCGTAACTACTCACAGATGGTACCACACGACGAGGTAAGATCGATAGACTCGATCCCTCATGCGGTACCTACGCAATAAAAGTACCGCATTAATGCTGCAGAATGGATGTGAATCACACAAACACACACACGTGTATAGATGGATATATATAATGTTTATACAGCCGATATATAGATATATATTTATTAGCCGATATATAGACATATATTTATTTATTAGCCGATATATAGACATATATTTATTTATTAGTCGATATATAGACATATATTTATATATTTTATCACTCATGCACATAGATAGTACGCAGTATGTACACGCATATCGAGCACTCAATTAAAATACAACGTAGTACGAAAACTAATGAATCGTCGAGATTCAATTATGCCAACGACTAATAACATCCATGCGTGGATTATCGTGCCAATAAAAAAAAAAACAAATCAATTTCACCATTAAACGCAAAAATTCAAATAATTTGCATTCATTCGTATATATATTTCTCTCGAATACGAAATCCAATAAAATTTTATTATTTTCTATTATTTACATATGAATTTTATTATGACAAATACAAGTTCCTTCAGTTTTTATTACAGCTGACCTAATTTGAGAAAAAAAAACGAAATCATCGTTCGATTATTTTTACGATATTATACCGTTCGAAAAAGATAATAATAATAATAAAAAGAATTCGAAGAATAATTAAAAAGCGATTAATCAAATGAAAATCGTGCTTTTTTATTTTACTTTTCGAGGAATATTTCGAATTATTCGATCGAGAAGTTTTGGGAAGGAGAGGGGATACGTGATTGACGATTCCACGAAAATTCATTGGGAGAGTTAACGAGATTTTGCGTCGTGGCTATCGCCCGAACTCGATAGGTTGGTGTGTATAAAACGGTTTATGTATATTCGAGCGATGGTGCCAAAAGGCATTTGTTCGTTGGCTCATTCGATCTTTCCCGCTTGTTACGAGTCGTGCAACGTCGCATCTCTCGCGAAATCGTTATTCCACATCGGGACACGCCGATCTCTATCAGCCTATTAACTAAACGCGCGCACAACTCTCAAGTAAACGTACGCGGACGCGGACACATAGGGGATTGCGCACTCTCCTGTTATACACACTCGATGCTCGCGAAACTCCTTCTTGCCCCGGCAGCAATTTACCGTACGACTCTCGTATCAGCGCTGAAATTCCGTACCGCCAATTCAACGCGGTTTCTTAACGTACAATCACCATACGTACAGTCGAGTCTCTCGTCAATTCCTCGATGATCCAACTCGAATTTTTCAAAGTGATTTTTCAATTTTTCAATTTATTGATTTTTTTTCAATCTTTTTATTTTATACAGAGAGATTGTTTGCAAAATTCATTTTTGTTTAATTAATTAAAACATCTTATTTATTTTCGATTTTTATATTTTTTGTTTTTTTTTTCAGATTGTAAAATTATTTTTCGACTCAATTTCTTAATCGACAATTTATTTTCGAAAAAATGGAAAAACAATTATAGAATTACAGTTGTCTCGAATAATTATTTTGATCTTTACAGTAGAGGATTATGGAAGAAAAAAATGTGTTACGCTTTACTTTTCTTTTTTTTTTTTCTTATTCGACGTCGTGTGTAGGTTATGCCGTGTTATGTGAATGTACCGTTGATTGCCCCGGGGCAGGCGCACTTCCAGCTCGCTACCAGAGCTCTTTGATCTCGGATCTTTCGAACCGTGCATATCCTATATAACATATACGTATGTAAACGACATTGTACGAAGCGCTAAGCGTTCGCCCTCGAAACAACGTTTTTGTCCTATTTTCCGCGAATCATATTCTTTATTTTCAAACAAAGCAATTTCTCGTTCAAAATCAGTGCGAAATATTAATTTCACAAAAACAAAAAACAAAAATTCTTAATTTCAATGTTAAAACCGAAATTACGTGGCGAAAAAGAAATATCCCTGATTAAAATTGTGAAAAAAATAATCATAAAAAGATCCCCTGGAATCTTTCTACAAACTGGAAAAGTGTTAGAAACGTCTAAGGATTTTTGAAAAAAAAAAAAAAAAAAAAAAACAAAAAAAAATTTTTTTTCAAAATTTCTCCGACTAAGAATGCCCCATATATTCTTCGAGCTCTTTCGTCTCTGATCCTTCTTCTTGTACTCTCGCGTCCGCTACTCGGCTCTCGCGACCCCTAAGGTGGTGCTTGGGCTCGCGCATCCAAAGCCAAAGCTCTCTTCGCGACGTCACCGCCTCCGCACAGCCGCGTGCATTTCTTTCGGTTTTCTTCACGGCCAAACGGCACGAGCTAAGATCATCCTCGACCTCTTCGCGCGGTTCGACCTATGGACGCCCCGAGATATTTACGAGCTATTCACTAGATGCGTTTTCTTCTCTCGCATCGTGTATGTACCACGATACCGATCGTTGCGAAACGAATTTTTACGTCGAGAAGACGTTTTTCTTTTTTTTATTCATACTCGACTCTTCGTCTTGTTCCCAAACATGAAGCGAATCGATTTTTACAATTCGAATCTTATACAAATATCGAAACATACAAATTTTTTAAACATTCTTTTTCCAAATTGAACATTCATTATCGATTTTTTAATCTAATTTTTCTAAACAGAAAATTACAAATCGCTATTTAAATGGCTCGATCATTAATAATAATAATAACAATATTAATAATAAAATACTTCGATTCGATCGATCGTTCGTTCGACCGTTCATTGCGATTTTATCGATCAATTACCGCGCGTTTGATTAAATCATTAATTGTTTTTGTTCGGAAAGAAGAAGAAAAAAAAATGGTATTTCTTTGATATTCGTTTTTGCAACGTCTCAATGACTTTTCGAAGACACGGGCGGTCGCTATCGGTAAAACGGCATTATACACGTTCACGTCTCGTCGCGTGCACCGCGAGCAGACAGCGCGGTGTGTTCCGCGCGCGTGAATCCGCGGGCACATGAGAAGGAACGTTGTACCGCTACTCGACGGTGTTAAGTGCCAATTACACGGGACTTGAGAATATCCAAGCTCGCGCGCGCGCGCGCGCACATACACACACGTATTATTTGCCAGATAAGTGTATAAAGCTACGACAATGCACTTCGAATCTCGCTGAATCCACGAGCCGTTACAATTAAAAAATACTGTAACATATAATACAAGAGGTTCGATTCACAGCGATAATGAATCTCGTAACACGAGAGTAACGCTCATTAATTGCATAATGCATAATCAGTTATTCAGCTCATGGTTCGATGGCATTGTTGTTCGAGAATAAAATCCTCGCGAAACGTATCGCGAAGTAATTTCTTCATTTACAATTCTCCATTCGATCTTCAAATTCACATTAAACGCATTGCGCTTTAATCGAATTCCATTCTCGAAATTTCCTTAAAGCTTTCGTTATTTCGAGTCGATTAATAGGAGTTTGATAAAACAAAATCCACTTTGTAAAATAAATATTTGCAATTTTAGTAAATCGAGTTTTTTTTTAGTGATCGAACGGTAATTTTCGAGGTTCGTCTTCTAACAGTATTTTATTAAGAACAAAACACGATTCTACTCGTCGTAACAGATTCGTCTTTTTTTTCATTAGTGACTACATATTTTCTAATTTCATAACAGTCGAAGCGAGAAAAAAGAACGCTATTAAACGTCTTATAAAATGGTCTTTCGAGTAGTTTGTTTTATTTGATTTTGTTTATTTTATTGCTTTTATTTCACAGAATCCGTGACTCGAATTTATCATCGGTGGGGGTTCTTTACAGCTAGACGGCCAGTGTTACATCGCGTTTCTTTCTCCCTCGATCCTCCTCCAGTGCCTGAACGGCCGTCTTCAATCTTCCTCTCCTACCTCTTTCCTGTTCGTTCGAGCATGTTCTCTGACTCCGTCTCAGTCCCTCTCTACGAAGCGGGGCCTCGAGAGGGCCCCGGACTCGCTTCGTCATCGGAGATTCTCTTCTCTCTCGCGCGGCCCGTTCGGCCGCGGCGCATTATGTACACCGGTAAGTTTTACCGTTGCCCGGGCTTCCCGCCGCGTGTTTTACCATCGAGTCGGTCGAAGGAGCGACGAACGCCGTTTCTTCACCGCGCAAGAGTACGAGCGCAGCCGCGCACGCGCAGTCCGGCCTTCGTATCGGCCGCGCATGCGCGTCGCGGCGCGCAAGGCCTCGCGGTCCTGTTCGCAGGCTCTCCAACAGAACGGCCGCTACAGCCAACAGCGAAAGACCTTGCGAGGAGCGTTTCTCTCGATGCGGCGCGCGCTGCCGGGGCACAGTTCGTTCAACCAGGGATTGCGACGAAGACGCGCCCGAAGAAGAGGTTCTTGACTCCACTCTCCCGCGCTCGGTAGCCGAGACTCTACGGTGTACGGTTGCCCCGTTGGAAGGCCGATGTGTGTACGAGCGGCCTCCGCGATCCGGTATCCTCCCCTCCCTCTCTCCTTCCCCACCTCCCCACCTCTTCACTCCAGCTGGAAGACTTTTCCTCCTACCTCGCTCGTAGGATAAACGTCAACGATGAACGAACAAAAACAACAAAAAAACAACCAAAAACAAACCTTTTCTTTTTTTCAGATTTGCCATCGTATTTATCTTAAGATAATTACGTTATTCGAACGAAACGAACACAATTTGAATTTTGCAATAATGTTTAATAACAATATTAATTTTGGATAAAGAGGAATGGAAGATTGTTTTTTTTTTATTTCGAAGTATTTCATGAAGTATTCTTGTTTTTCGAGTTTATTCTTGTTCTTATCGACTGTTTTATCTCATCTGTTTATTATTTGTAAAATTTTGATACCGCGTGAAAAAATTGAATAAATGTCGAGGAATAAAAAGCTCCGAGATCATGTAGAGGCAACGTGTGTGTGTGTAAGAGAGATAGAGAGAGAGAGAGAGAAAGAGGGGGAGGGGCAGAAAGAGGGAGGAATGAAGAACCGCGAGAAGAACAAGATTCAAGCGATTGGTACTCGTACCGTACCCGGAAGCCACAGAGGACTTCGGTTACAGGAACAAAGAAAGATGCGAACGAAATTGCCGATACACGATCGATACATTCGATTATTTTCGAGAGAATTAAAATGCCGTATTAAACAACGAATTTTAACTGTAATTCCCCATTCGATTATCGTACAAAAAGATTGAACGGTTCGTTCGATTAAAAAATTCTCGTACATTTTCAAATGAAATTTCCTTTTGGCGTCGTTAATTTGTTTTTTTTTTTTTGGTTGGTTTCAAAATGAGCCTTTTGGAAAAACTTCCGTGCGTCCTTCAACGTATACGAGCTTCGTGGAAACGATCGCGGCTAAGCGACGAATCGTGTACTTGCAAACGTATTCTTACGACATGAGCCGGCTACGTCAAACATGTTCGTGATGATACGAAACAGCCCCCTCGGGACACGTCATTGCCGCGGTTGTTTTATGCGCGAGCGACCATAATCGATTTTCGTCGACGACGTTTCTTCTTCTCGTCACGAGGAGGAGGAGGAGGAGGAGGAGGAGAGAGGGAGAGAGAGAGAAAGAGCGAGAAAGAGAGAGGGTGGAGGAGGGACTTCCGGCGCCACGCTCGTATTTCACCGAGAACTTTATCGCGCGAAGATCAAAGATCTTTATTCTTTCCTTTCTCTCTCTTTCTCCTCTCCCGCGCTACTCTTTTTTTCTTTATTCGCAATTTATGTCTTTATTTTTTTTACACGAGACGTTTTTTGTACGATTTCTGCGACACGCACCGGCGAAACACGAGACAACTCGTCCAAGGGACTATCGCCAAACTAATGAACACTGGTAAATGAAAAAACGCAAAAAGAACGTACACGAATTCGCGGTTCGTTTCTTTCTCTTTTTTATTTTTATTTTCGTTTCTTCTCAAACGAAATCGTATACGCGCGATCGAATCGATCAAGGTTCGTTCACCCCGGGTAGCGGCCGAGCGAGCAAGGCAGGTATATCAAAGTTAACGGCGCTGCGACGCGTTCGCCAACATTATATAGATATATACAATATAGATACATATAAACATATATATATATATATATATATATATATATATATATATATATATATATATATATATATATATATATATATATATATATATATATATATATATATATATATATATATATATATGTGTGTGTGTGTGTGTGTGTGTGTGTGTGTGTGTGTGTGTGTGTGTGTGTGTGTGTGTGTGTGTGTGTGTGTGTGTGTGTGTGTGTGTGCGTCGCATGGTACCGGAACGTACGAATATTTCTAATCATTTAATTTATTTATTTATATAATATTTTACGACTATCTGCATTTTTTTAACAAAGGAACGATAATTCGCGATATAGATTGCATAAATTAATCGAATGGATCCCAATCGAGTTTTATCACGGAAGAGAAAGCAACGATTTCGTGGCGATTCAAACTTTTCGTCAATTTTCAACGCATCGATTAAGACCTGAAAGGAACAATATTGTTTTTTTTTCGTATCGCTTCTATAACGTTGTGGTTGAAGTAAATGTATGTGATTAAAAATAAGAAAAGAAAAATAGAGTTTTTTAATGGACAGGGAAATTTAACCCTTAGTAAGTGTCGATCGCAAATTTGTCGTGCGAAAAGTGGGCAAATCGACATTTCGGGTTTTTTGCGTTTTTCTCCGAGAGTTTTTGAGATATTGGCCAAAATAACGTCATAATCTTCATCAGCGACAAATTTCCCATCTGTAATCACCCTACAAAGCCTTTTTGGATGAAAACAATTTTTTTGCCTCGGCAGGTACCGGCAGTCGATATTCGTATCTTACTTTCGCCACTTTGGGGGGCCCAAAGGGGTCAAAATTTTTGTTTCCTCCAAAAAGACTTTGTAGCATCATTTCGGAAAAGGAAATTTCCCGCGTAATACGAATATAATGAAATAAAGAGGTTTTGGGGCAACAAAAAAATCAGGCCCCATCGCCTATGCGTTCTTTTGCCCGAACTGGGCCCAAAAAATGGCGATTTTCGAATTGTCGCCCGGGCTACAAAAATTGAGCTATCCGGGTGATCCTTAGCTGGTTATCGAGTCCTCGGCGAGTTCTTTAAAAAGTTATTCGTGCAATTTTCTGTCGAACGAACGAGAACGGGGATACAGCATCGCGAAAAGGCGATTTTTCGAGGTTTCACGATTCCCAATTGAAATTCGCCATATTGCATTCCGATAAATTTTAATCCTTTCTCAAGCTCTAAGAGCCTATGTCGATCACAAATTTCAGTTTAAAAAGTACTTTTATGATTTTTTACTGTAAGCGAGAGCAACGCGGTGCGAGGCGGCGACGATTGGTAAGAGCAACGGGGCATAGCGCGAGCAGACGTAAGAGGGTGGGGGAAGCACGAGTAGGCACGAGCCCGCACGTGAAGTGGCACGGAAAGCCTCTCTCTCTCTCTCTCTCTCTCTCTCTCTCTCTCACCTCGTCCCAGCTGTTCCATCACACTAAGTGTTTCGATCCTTTATCCGATTAATCATCTTGCATATTAATACGTAATCGCTTTCCTCTCGTCGATATCTATCGAGACAAATATAACGCGAACAAGCCCGAGTAGCAACAGCGATAATCGATGAACATTTGATACTCGAGAAAGATTTGTTGCCCGTTCCACGTTTCGACAGTTGAAACACAAATTTCGCGATACCACTGTGCGCATGCGCGGATACGATCATTCGTAAACCATGCACGGTCAAGGCTGCGCTAGGCGAGAACGAGTTAGAAACAGAGACAGAGAAATCCTTTTAGCAACGTTGTTTCGTCCCAAATCTTCGCGCGTCTATTCAAAAACGAAAAATACTTCGAACACGGAGATAAAAAATCTAGAACAATGAGCATGAAACTGGCTGATCGATTTATTCAAACTTTATCAAGTTTGTCAACTAGCTTGAACTCTTTTTTTTGTCGTTTCTCATTTTTTTACGATGGATCGAACACTTCTTACTATTTCTAACGAACTTGTACATTTCTACCAATTGTACACGCACACGCGTAGATCGCTGACGTGTACGATAAATATTTACTTCCGCAAAGACGAATCGAGGACGCGGTATGTGGCAAAACGAGTAATGCATTTTACAGAGATTCATAAATTCAAATATCTCTCGTCGTTCAATCGTGTTCGATGAATATGTAGAGTCACGTTTCCGTAACGTTCTCCGCAATATTTATACTTTGTCGATCGACTCTCGATCGCAACTCGTGACTTTGTTTTATCGCCAAATATTCGAATTTCCCGCCCAGCTGAATTTTCTCAAACAAATCTTCTCTGCGACATCTTCTACTCGGCGTTTCTATGAGAAGTTGCTGGAAATATTTGGCGAACAATTGATGAGTATAAAATTGGCAAAATATTCGGAAATTTATAAAATTGTTAATTTAAGCAAGTTCGTTAATACTTTGAGGTAATTAAGATTATTTATTTTAATTTCAGGAAAACTTTTCGAACAGTAATATTGCACAAGTTTTCGTTGACTCGCGTTGCTGGAATTTATCGACTTCAAGAGGAAGGATGGAAATCATCGCCGCGAATTCATCGGGTTAGAAAAGGTACGATTGTCGAGATCGTGTTCGTTAGAGCGAAACGAATCGTCGCGAGTAACGACGACGATTTCGGGCGTGGCGATGATGACGTGTTCATAACGACGATGATGGTCTAAAGAAGAGTTGAAGAGAACGTTAGGAAGCGTCGATTTCGTGAAAGATCCCGTTGGGCCATGTTCCTCACGAACGATCGTGCCAAAACGACACGTTGTCGAGCAAGAGCGAGAGAGAAATTAGGAGCGAAGAGAGAGAGAGAGGGAAATACTCAGACCACAATTATCCTCGCCTCGTAATTGTCTCAATAATGATCAACCTTCTCGTGAGAAACGATTCGCAATTAACGAAAAATCGACGATCGAATATTTCGAAATGAAACATTTCTTTTTCAAACGTTAGAAAAGCAAAAACGAAAAAAAATGTTTTTTTTTTTTGAAAATTTGACTTTTAAAGAATTATCGTTTGGTTCTCGACACAGAGAAAACATTATAAAATTATCGATTAATAAAATTCAGAAATATTAATAAAATTTCAATTGAGTGCGAATTATTGTTTCGTTATTTATTACAGTTGTTACTTTTTTTTTAAATAAATTATTTTTATTCATCTTGGGGTCGAGGCTGGTCGATAATTTCGAAACGAACAATTTTCTTTATTATCCAAGAAAATTTATAAATATTAAGGGAGAAAGAGAAAAAGAGAAGAGAGAGAGGGAGAAAGCTGAGTGTATGGTTTGGCGCCAAAGGCCGAACTCGAGGGGGTCAATGACCATCGGAATATTCACGTTTGGCCGTGAGGCTCGTTCTCTCGGGGGCCCCGCCGGGTCCCGCTCTGCCTTCTCGCCACTCGGTGAGCGATTCCTTCGCGGGCCCCCAGTGAGCTCACGATCGATTACCCGGCGTCTATATAGACGATATCTTCTAATAACCGATCGCTTTACGTTTAACAGCGCACGATGTTACCCCCTCCCTTCGTGCAAATCGATCGTGCAAAATCGCCATAATAATCGATCGCCCACAGAGATCGTTGAACCTTTGAAATAAACAATTCTCCTTATTCTTATTCGATTCAAACTTTTGACAAAATTTCAATGTTACAAAAATAATTAGAAGATCAAAAGATTGCAATTAAAAAAAAAACATCAAAGCTATTTTTGTCGTAACTAAAATAATGTTTCAATGAACAATAATATCCTCCACGCATTCGATCAAAATTCATGTACTTATTGGCACATACTATACGTACGTATTATTATTTTGATAGAATTTAAAAAAAATTCATTTATTTTATAAACTGAAAAAAAATTGATTTCAAGCCAATAATAGTCGTTCGCTAAATAAATGTTACACCACCTTACATCACCGCACGTACTTATACTCATTTATATAAATAGAGTGGGACGTATCTCGCTAAAGTAATCCTTGAGTCAGGTTGGAAATTCGAAGTAGTTTTCTGGGAGGGAGGGGGGGGGGTCCAACAGGGGCACAGAAGGGGTAGGAGAGGGCAGCGGTCGAGTCATCAGACTCTGCATTGCGGGTTCAACAATCTCCGAAATGGCGCCACGGTTTCTCACGTACGCAATAAAACTATACGTATATATATATATATAAATATATATATAAATCCAGGATTCGAGTGACCGGTCCTCGAAACATAAAATTAAAGAAAGAAAAAAAAAACAAAAAAGAATTAAAAGAAGTATCGAATGTTTAATCATTCTAGCCGGTTTCGATCACATCCGTCCTCTCACAACCGTAAGACCCTTGGGCCATCGTCAAAAAAACGAAGAAAAAATCACTTCGATCCTTCTCGAATCCTTCGAACGTATCCTTCGTTCTTTAAAACGTATTTACGAGCCTCGCGATATCCTTTCGAGGTCAATGTCATCGTTCGAACCTCGACTTTCGTTTAAAATACCGCCACGATGATTCGTCTCGATATTTCGGGAATAACTCGAACGTAATTGAAACGAACGAAAAAGAATGATGAAACGCAAATTTTTCAATAAAAAATTGTCTAATAAATTTGTAGGAATTATCGCGAGGTATACGATTTATCGAATTCGTTTCTTTTTTCAGTGAGAAAGTGTGAAAAATTGTATTTATTGGAGAGATTTTGTTTCGTTCGAGGATTTATAGAGCGTAAGATACGAAGAAATAAATAACTATTGTCTAGATAAGAAAAAGATGGGAACGTTTCACGTACGGACGAGCCCAAAATTGTTGGCCAAGGATATGTGCGAGCCGCGAGAGAACAGCTCTTTTTGGCTGTCGCTCGGAGAGGTCGTCGACCTTATATAGACGTATATGTATATACGCACGCATGCGCACGAACCAATACGCGCATGCGCGCGCACGCACACTTACACGCACGCGGGTTAAACGTCGGCGCGAAGTTGCGTGACATTGACATTCGGTAGCGTTTGGTACATAACCTTGTTGGCATTTTTGCGTTCACGCCCATGTCGCGCATCGCTCCACGAACTCAATTTTTAACTATTATAGTGACATCAGTTCGATGTTGTCCGAGAATTCGATGAACGACGGTTAAAACGATTTTTTCGAAAATATTCGTCAACCAATTGGAAAAGATTTTTTTAACGAATCTTACGAGACACGATTGAGAAAAAAATGAGTAATCAGGTTGCCACTGTGTTCCAGGGGTTGCCGCATGTGTCGCTAGTGACAAGGGACGTCATTTTCGGCAACCCTGACCCTGTTTTGTACGAGAATTCGGAAATCAAGGTTTTTTTTTCGTACAACATTTGTTAGTTTTCAAAATTTGTTTGATATTCGTATAGTTATCGTTGTTGTTATCGTTGATCGAAGATTTTGTAAAAGTCTTTATCAATATTCGAATAATAATGATCGTTTATCAAACAATATTCCTAGTAATGCTAATTATTAATTACGATAATTACCAATAATTAATTATATCATTGAAACAAATTACCATTATTATTATAAAAATAATTATTCATAACATTAACAAAAATGATTATCGATACAAAAATTAATCATTTACCATCGAAAACTTTGTAATAATTTCCTCTTAATCGCAGAATAATAATGATCGGTTATCAAATAATATTCCTCGTAATACTAATTATTAATTACGATAATTACCAATAATTATTTATATCGTTGAAACTAATGCCAATTATTATTATAAAAATAATTGTTCATAAAATTAACAAAAATTACACATATACCATCGAAAACTTTGTAATAATTTCCTCTTAATCGCAGAATAATAATGATCGGTTATCAAATAATATTCCTCGTAATACTAATTATTAATTACGATAATTACCAATAATTATTTATATCGTTGAAACTAATGACAATTATTATTATAAAAATAATTGTTCATAAAATTAACAAAAATTACACATATACCATCGAATACTTTATAATAATTTCGTTTTAATCGCACCTTGAGAATTGTAAGAAAGAGAATGATTATTCCCTAAGACGAAAGGATTGGAATTCGGTGGTGGTCCTTGTCTTCTTGATCTCTCACGTGTAAGAGAGTACCAACTTCGTGAGGTGGGAGACTGAGATTTCCACCTCTGTCTCACACAACAGCCTCTATACAGTATTACTGCTATACATATATATATGTATGTATGTATGTATGTATGTTTATATGTGTATATCTAGGATAGCTATGGTGTGGCGGGGGTGGGGAAGAGGAGGGGAGGGGGCGCCACACGAGAGGCTAGCCGGGAGTTATAGCGCGAGAGGGTTGACGAGAGAAAGAGGGAGGGAGGGAGAGGGAGAGCGAGAGCGAGAGAGTGAGAACGAGGAAAGAGGAGGGGTAAGGGCCACGGACAGGCACGAGCACCTGTGGATCTCTTTACCGTGAGCCACGGTAGAGTCACTCACCGACCACCACCACCGGACCTCCGAAACTCTTCGTCGTCGACCAGTCGAGAGACGAAGCGAGAGACGAATGACTTTTGCGTTCGTTTACCAATACGTGTGTGTTTCTTTCTTTTTTTCTTTCTCCTCGTTGTTACCCATTTTCGATTGTTTTCTCGTTTTACTTGTCGGATTACGCCACAAATGTTCAATCGAACGACGCACGTCGATCGTCGTCACACCGGTGGGAAAAAAAATTAATAAACCAATATAAATAAATAACAAAAGGAATTCATCAGTGTCGATCTTTTTTGGTTTACGTTAATAACAAAAAATAAATGAATAAAAAAGATTTTTTTTGTAAATAATTTTTTTTCTTTTTGAAATTTAATATTTCGAGAAAGAGAAAACAACGTGTAAAACTCGCGAGTGCAAAGTTGACTCGACCGTGTGCCGTGATTGAGAACCGTACAATATTTATTTATGAAATAATCGTTTTTATTTTAATTTCGTTGTTTTTCTTTTTTGTAATTTTTGTTTTTTTCTTCGTCACGAACTCGATCGATGTTTCGTTAAGTTTGTCGTTGTCATTTTTCGATGGTTTTAAAAGAAAAGTGAGGAAGAGAGAAGAATCGTGCGTGAAAATAGTGACTCGCGTGGAAAATAGCGAAACATATATGCGGATACGAAAAAAAAATCGTTCGAAGAATTGTTCGACGCACGTGCGAGTGCCTGTGTGTGTATTAGTGTGCGCGCGGGTGCGTCGATTCACGAAATTAATGTCGTCGACCCGTAGCCGGGAACGACTCGAGACACGCTTTAACGTCGATATAAACGGGTAAGGAGTCGCAATTTTTCGCTTCGTTTGCTCTTCGGACATTGTCTCGATTTTTCATTTTTTGCGTTTTTTTGTGAAAAAAAAATTTTTTTTTTTTAATTTTTCGTGAATTTTTCAAATAAATTTTCGTGAGAACGAGGACGAAGTGTTCAAAATGCGGTGGAAGTGCGTCTGACAAGAAAACAATCGATGCTAATCGCTTGGATTTAGTGCAGTGAAAAAAAAATTATATCTATATTTATATATACATATAAATATATTTATATATATATTTGTGTTGAAAAAAAGGGTTTATCGCCTGTTTTATTTGGATACCAGGATATGCCATTGCGGACATCATGCCTAGCACTATAAGAGGTGAGTCTGTCGATAATTAAAATAATTATAAACAAATTATCGCTAAATTTTCGACTTTTTTCGGGAGAAACAAATAAAAATTGCCATTTTAAAAAGAAACGTGGCTACGATTCGATCGATTGATCTTCGAATCATTCAGATCTGTCGATCTCCGCAATCGTGAACAAAAATTGAAAAACCAAAAAGAAACAATTTTGAAAATCCCAAAATTTTTTGAACAAGCAACATTTCACAATTCTTATAATTCACGATAAACAGAGATATTTGAAAATTCGATGATCTTTCGAAACAAAAACGATTTTTTCAATTTTCAAAAATTATAAAAAAAAAAATATTTTTCTGTAAATTCAAATTTTTTTCTAATAACGATTTAAATTCATTGGAACAAGATTGAGAAGTTGTAGATAAACAGAAAGACAAATTTTAATGTTACGGCGTGATATAAACGATAATAAAAAAAATAATAATCATGAAAATTCGTGGATGGAAGGGAGAGCAAAAAGTGTTTTTCATTACGACCGTTCGCTTTGCGCGTTGATAACGCAACGATTGGAGATGCGTTCTTCACCGCATCGTGACCGCGGGACGCTCGACGATCGTCTGGTTTTATTTCATTTTTATTTTTTACCTCAGTTTTATCCATTTTTCTTTTTTTTAACCGTTCTCACGTGCACTCGAGCATCTCGCAAAACGAACGGGTCTCCCAGACGATATTCCGTTATGAGAGCCTCGACTCACCGTTTTGATTTCGATTCGATCAACGTTCTCGTACAAAAATCGTCGACCGTAAAACGTTTATCGACGAAAATACTTAAAAACGAATTATTTTATTACGATTAATCGTTAAATACCGATCGATCAATTTCTTTTTTTTCTTACATTTATAAGGATAAAAATTATTTCCGGTATTATCAAAGACCTCACGGCGGATCGACTAATGCTACGGCATCGATCGAACGAGAAAGGTCGTTGGGAGAGAAAGACCGCTCCACTATACTCTGCGTTGAATAAATAAATTTTTGCGGAAGGTAACAGTATCCGGGACATCATACATATATATTCGAAAACTATACGTATATATTGATATATATAGATATAGATATGTGAGTAGGTTTATATATAGGGATATAGTGATAGTTGCGGTTTGCGATTGCAGAGGGTCACTCGGGGTCAGTAACACACTGAAGGTGGACGGAACGACGACGACGTAGCTATATAAGTACGATGCGTTGTACGAGCCGGGGGCGCGCGCGAACCGGCTAAAGAGAGGAGGAGAGTCACGTGTGTCTCGTGAGCGCGCGCAGCTCGCACGAGAAACTTTAAATTTGTCAACTAAAACCTGTCAAAAGATACAATTTTTTAACGTTTTAAGAACGAAAAGTTTATCTCATAAACAGCAAATTGCTGATTAAACAAATTATACGATTCCTAAAAATAACCTAAAAATCTTTTGTTTTCTAAATTTAGGAAATTTGATGGAAAATCTTGGAAGGATGTTTTTATTTCGATTATTCGATTTTTCAAAAAGTACATTTTTTAAATATTTTAGGAAGAAAAATTGTTTTGCAAACAAATTAAACAGAACAATAATGCAAAAAAATAAAAAATTAGAATAAAATGAGGTTAAAAATCTTTTTTTTTTCTGAATTTGATGGAAAATCGCGTAAGGATGTTTTTGTCCCGATGCTTTGATTCGTGTAGATAGAATTCTATTAATGTAAATATGATAGTGGTGCGTACGCGTAACTCAACGAAGGACAACCCTCGCGGAAGCCTGTGCGTGCCGTTCACGTTTGAGCGTTCACGGCAGGTGGCAAAGACCTTGGTGCGTTACGATCGATTACCCAACCGAGTGAGTTTTCGGTTCCCCCGAGTGAGTGAGAGAGAGAAAGAGAAAGAGAGAGAGAGAGAGAGAGAGAGAGAGAGAGAGAAACCGCACCAGGAATCATGTGGTTGGAGAAAGAGAGAAAAAGAGAGAGAATGAGTGCGAGCGGGGGAGAGGGAGTTATCACGCCGGTTTTCGACGCTTCCATGCTATATGGTCGGGGCCCACAAACGCTCTCTCGAATGGCCACAGTGGAGAAGCGAGCACCATCAGCATGAGCTCTCTCTCTCTCTCTCTCTCTCTGCTTCCCGGTTCGGCCACGAACAAAAGCCCGGGGTCAACGAACCGGCAGGTATACACAGATATATACCTTCTTCGTGTATACACATATAATTATAAATATTTATATAAATAAATATAAATATTTATAGATGTTTATTCATATACAAACGAAAATGTTTGTTTGTTCAAAAACACATTGATTCGACCAAATTTTTTAGCCATTTTTTGGCAAATGAAAATCAGACAGGAATGAACTGAAAATAATTATTTTTGGGAAATTTGGAGTCGTGGAAATTCAGCGAAATATGAGAAAATAACTTGTTTTTTCAATTTTTGCAAAATTTGATAAATATGTTTTAATTAATGATCATTGTAACTTTAATTGGATTAAAATTGTATACTGAAGTGCTTGTATTTAAAAAAGATGATGAGAAATGTTTTGGGGGGCGGGAGATTAACGAGCAATTTTTTTAAAATTTGGTATTCGTGTCGTTTTTCGTTATCTATTATTGGTGCATGGGTTATACATGAATAGTTCACCCGGGACGATAGTCAGACTGGAATAGAGTCGGGAGTAACGCTAGAGGCTTCGAGAACCGGTAGAGTTCTCCCCCCACGTCGAACTGGCCCAACTGGTGTGTCCCTTCATCCCTTTTTTCTTTCTTTTCTCTACTTTTTCGTCCCGCTCATTAACGGGAAGGCTCTCGAGTTCGTCAAACTCGCCGCTAAGCCAAGTCGAAGATAAATTCTCGTACGTGATAAAAAAAATAGTCGGGCGTTTGAATTTACCAAGAAAAAAAAATTTGTTCCAATCACAAAAATAAAAGAAAATTATTTTGGAAAAACCGTTGCTTAAAAACATAAATTGTTATCAAAATTATCGCACAAAATTGATTATTGATAATAATAAAAAAATGCAATTTGCATCCAATCTCGTTCATTTGGTAAAAGCTACGTTAACGTTGAGCAATTTGTTATTATCGATAATATGTAAGAGCCAGGATGTCGTCCGCTGCAACGGCAACTGCTCGAGGCGTCAAAATCGTGTTATAGTCGATTTAAAAATATAAAAGTAAAAAAAGAAATGCGATGAAATCGAGGCTATAATTTCTGTCCCTGGCTTCCTGGACAAGAGAGCGAGAGAGAGAGAGAGAGGAGAGAGCAGAGGCCCTCGGGCACTTATCTCTCGTACTGATAAGGCCCCGAGAATCGAGCCCGCTCACATTCGAGATGACGGAATGTCGAGATAATCCATTTCTAGTTGAATTCTCCACTCCAAGTTTTGCCTCTCCGTCTTTCTCCTACAAAAAAAAATTGCGAGTTACGCAAGTACAGATGTTGCATCAGATAACGAAACGCGAAACGAGAGAAACGGCAATGAACTTTAAACGAGTCACAAAAACATAAAGACGTTTTTTTTGCACTTAAAAACAAGATTTATTTTTAAATTAAATCTACAAAAAAACTAATTCTAAACTAAAAAGTAATCCCAAATGACGATTTGATTTTTTTCTTCATTTTTTAAATTCATAAATATTTATCTTCGTTTTTTCATTTCATTTTCTATCTTCATATTTTTATTTTTTGAGTTAAAAGAAATGTATAAAATTTCGTTTTTTCATTCAAATTGTGTTGAATTTGTTGGAGATCGTATCATTTTTCTTGCTCCGTTCGTGATTAAAATTTGTTCAACGTTACGTGCGAACATTTTTTTTTATTATTATTATTGAATATTTTTCAGTTTAATAACGCATTGCGTGCGCGTAATTTCGGCCTCGTTCCAACTGTAACACGTACGTATTACAGACACCCAACCGCGATTAGAATTTGCCATCAAGTATATATATATATAGAAAGAGAGAGAGAGAGAGAGAGAGAAACACGTATGTGCATATATTTGCAGTTGGCGCCGTAAATAGCCTTTCGGAAAGCGCATTATCCGTGCTCGACGTAAATACGTGCCTGATGCCCGTTAGGCAGCTCTTGACTGCGCGATGTACTCCGCAACCGTGTCAATTAGGTGAAAATGGTCGGATGACCCGCTAATTTGCAGCTAATTAACGTTATCCGCATCCCCGAGTCCATTCGCCGCAAAACCCTCGCGCGCGCCCCACCAGGGACAATTCTCCCCGGGTTGAGAAAATTTTGTCCGACGATTGTGACCGCGATTCATGACGATTCGACCACGTGGTACGAGCAGAAAAACATTAATTATACGAATCGCTAGCGAGACAAACGCGAACTGAAAGAATTCTCGAGTGAAATCGTAATAAAGAAAATTAAAAAAAAAATTCTCATCGAGGGAAAATTGTTTGATTCTTTATATCATTTCCGGTGAATTAATTCGAATGAAAAAATGTCTGAATGAAAATTGTATGAATTTTTGTATCGCCTGTGACAGAATAAAAATAATGATAAACAAAAAAATTGTGTAAAAATGAAGCGATATAAAAAATAATAAATCGGATAAAAAGTCATTTAGAAATTCCTGTATTTCGCGTATGCCGCGAACATCGCGATAAATCAACGGCGAAACTATGATAAATCATGATGGGCAACTGTAAAGTATTATCTCGACCGTGAATCGTGTATCTCGACCATACAAACGTCATATTGTTAAATGTATGGCATAATACACAAGCCGAGGATAAATAGGCGTTGTGTATTGCCCAGAAGCGAAGTGAGAAAAACCGTTTGAAAATAGTATAGAGGAAATATCGCGGGAGTGCAAAGGGAGAGAGAGAGAGAGAGAGAGAAAGAGAGAGAGAGAGATAGAGACACGAGGATGCTCGCGATTCAGAGTCAGCAAATACGTAAGCCGATACTACACAACGCCGCAGCTTGACTCGCTACAAGAAAGCATAACGTGAGTCACGGAGATTCCTTCTTTACTACATATATATATATATATATATATATATATATATATATATATATATATATATATATATGTATATATGTATAGTTATATTTTTTTAATTTATTTTTTATCTAAGTACGAGGTTATACTTTGTCATCGATGATAGGGAAGTAAAAATATCCTCGTCTAAATTCGATCTTCGTTAAACAGCGTGTAACAAGAATTTTTAAAGAGGTAATTCATTTTTAATCTGAAAATATAATTTTTGACACTGGAACCAAATTTTGTCATAATGTCAAATTTAATAATTCTTGCAATTTTACTTTTGGCTGTTACTAAATCCGAGCCATGTCTAAAGAGCGGGTAAGAGAGTTCTCGATAGGGGCAAATTTGTATTCCAAAAAAGAATTTTACTTTTGCCAAATCTTTGAACTTTGTTTAAGTAACAATTTTTTTTTTAATTGCAAATCTCGATTTTGACGATATTTTCGACAGCAACACGTCACATTGACAGAATCGAGGGTCTCGTATGAACATAAAGATTTTTATGACAACGAGAAAATCATGATGACGGAGGCAAAATTCATGATTATATATATATATATATATATATATATATATATATATATATATATATATATATATATATATCGAGACTCGCTTAGTCGATCCCTCAGTCATTGAACTCGTGGCTCGTTCAACTTACCAGCTGTTTCTTACTCGACGAGTCTCAACAGTCGTCGTTCTCTCTCTGTCTCTCTCCCTCTCTCTCTCTCTCTCTCTTTCTTTCTCTCTCTCTCTCTCTTTCTCTCTCTTTCTCTCCTTCTCTCATTCTCACACACTTCTTCGAACTCTCGTGGCTCTTCCTCATCTTCATCTGACTCCTCGTTCTTATTTTGTTTCTCGCTTTAACGCTGTGATCTTCGCGACTGGAGAGAACGAAAAAAGAAGGAAAAAGAGAGAGAGAGAGAGAGAAGGATGCGCCGAGAGTGCCGTAAGGAGCTCTCGCTTAACGCTCATTGAAGTCACGAAGGACCAGAGTCAGCCACTGTGCGCTCGGTCCAGAGGCATGATCATCGTCTCGATCTCGCGTTCTATCGTTCCAACCAATCTTTTGTTTCCACGACCATGCAAAACAGCTGGTCAATTATTTCTTTATTTTTAATTCGTCGTTGATCTCCTACAATTTAATTAAAATTCTTCCTAACTCTTTAATTACCGCTAAAATCACGAAACACATAAAATTGATTAATTTCTCAATCAAATAATCAAACCTCGAGGCAGAACATTTTCCCTTCACCAAGGACCTCGCATCTTTTTTCCCGACACTATTTTATGCAAAATATTTTCAATTCCCCATCACAATACCAACTAAAAAAAACACAAAAAAACAATTCTTCTTCTCGACTCTGTCATTTCTAATATTAACTAAAAAAAAAAAAGAAGACCATTATCGCGAGTTAGCGCCATTTCGCGTTGAAAAATTTCAACAAAAACGATGTTCGTGACGTTCGTGTCATCGTGTGAAAGAATATAAAGAGGATTAGCGTGCTGTCGAGAATTCGGGGGTAGGGATGGAGAAAAAGTGTGCGAGAAAGAGAGAGAGAGACAGAGAGAAAGAGGCAGAGAGAGGGTCGTAAAATTTTTGGACACTCGTCGAAGGTTACGTACGTCGGATGGCATTCCTACGGGGCAAGCCGAAGTAAGCGAGCAAGCATTGTCGCTTCCAACACACGGGAGAAACAGCGTCCCGGTGAGCCCCACGAGGTATTCGATATAGGAGGTTCTCCTCTTCAAGAGCCTCCGAGGGTCGTCGACCGCAGGTGCCTTGCCGTGTGTACCGTGCCTCTCGTCGTATCTTCCTCTCTCTCTCTCTCTCTCTCTCTCTCCTTTCGTTCTCTCTCGCTCTCTCTCTCTCGTGTAGAAAACACCGCGGCAAAAGGTCTTTACCAAAAAAGCCGGAGGCCCACCTTCGACTCTCTGTGTGTATACGTATATATGCTTTTCTTGTAGAAGAAAAAAAAAAGAAAAAAAGTGCTTTCATACATTTCTCACGGGATTTCAGTTTCCATTGATTTTTTTTACGCCTACGCGGATACAGCTCGAAAAATGCACCAACTGGACAAGCTTGACTGGTAGAACAGATTTTTTTATATCACACGTTTTCTTGAGTAGATTTCGATTTTAGGTGTTAAAAAAGGATTTAGGGAGAGGGGAAGGAACGATTTTTGAATTTTTATCAGTTGGGATTTGTTTTTTGGGTTTGGATTTGTTTTTTGGGTTTGGATTTTATTGCATTCATTTTTCTATTTATTTCCATAAATTTTAGCAATGTGGAAAATGATTTTTTGTTACGCCTTTGGGGAGATAAAAGTCAATTTTTTTCGATTCTTTTGATCTTTCTCGTGTCTTGCCGAATATTATTTCCAACCCGGAAGAAGACTCTTCGGTAATGTAAATCCGCTCTTCCGCGTACTGGAACACATACGAAGTTTTCTCTTTCTCTCTCCTTCTCTCGTTTTTCTCTTTGGACTACTGTATATAGAATTTCTCGTAAGAGAAAAGGAGAGAGAGATAAAAAATACTCTCTACTCTCGCGTCCTTGCGTATTGCGTTCTCGTACGCGTTATCGCGTCGCGCCTCTCTCTTTCTCTCTCCCTCTCTCGCTTAATCTCTCTCTCTCTCTCTCTCTCTGCACCAACGTTCGTTGTCGTCTGTGGACGGGAGCCGCTCGAGTTCAAAGTCACGGACTTGCACGACTGGAGAGACGTGCCCATCGGGGAACATCGAACTCATCCCGCCGAGAGAGAGAGAGAGAGAGAGAGAGAGAGAGAGAGAGGGAAAGAGAGAAACGGCTCGACACTGGATATCGCATTTCGATAATGAGAGGACATTGCTCTCGGAGAGATGAGAAGACGACTCGCTTATATATATATATGTATATATATATACATATATACAAGTAAATATTTGCATATATACAGTTGTATAGTAATTAAAAACAAAAAACTTTGAAAACAATTTTCTAAATATTTTTTTAAATATATTAAATATTTGTATATACAATTATCTTTAATACAGTTCATTTTTTAAATATTTATATAAATGCGACAATACACATTAATCGAATATATTTTCTATGAATAAAATATTTCTCTAGCCAATTCATAAAATATATTTTTGAATATTTTCCATTTTTCTATGTACATTTTTTATTCTCGCGTTAATTTGATATTAATATATACATGCAGTGGATTAAAATGATTAATTCCTCGCAATATGACGTGGCCAGCTATTTTCATCCGAGCAGAAAAAACATGGCAAATTTTGTATATAAACCATTTTGTGTAGATGTATATATATATATCGAATAATAATTAGCGGACGTTCATTGACAGGCACGCTCGTTAGTCGTCTCTCTCTCTCCCTCTCTCTCTCTCTCTCAATGTCTCTCCATCTCTCTTTCACTATCGGTCTGTCTATTAGTTATCCAATTACGTGAGAAATTCCCAGTCTAATAACCTCGAGGGTTTTTAATTACTTTTTAACGTACTTCTCACTTCACTCAGCTGCAATCGATATATCGATTAAGTAGCTCGTAGTTCGTTATGATTATTTTTGTGAAAATTTTTCGTGAATTTAGAAAGTATATTGAAATATGAGGTAGAGCGAGAAAAAAAAAGAGAAAATTTCGTTCGTACATAGCCACGTGTATATGATGAAATCACAGGAGGCTCACGAACGAAGTTTTGGGCAAGGGCCCGTCCGATCCGGAGGGCAATGACCCCATCTTGCGACCGCAGCATACACCACGCGTGCGACTTATGTCCGCGATCACGGCTGACTGATCATTTCTCGTTTAGCAAATAAATTTGTACATAAAGAAAAATTTCAACAATAAATAAATTATTTAATCATTTATTATTAATTAATGAAATACAATAATAAATATGATAATTTATTATTAATAAATATAATAATAAATAAATATAATAATAATAAATTTGTATAAAAATCATCAATTTAAAAAATGTGAAAAAAACGAATAAAATAAATACATTATTTTTTTTTATAAAAAATAAAATTTTTAATAAAAACCGAGTATCGTTTATTTAATTTTCAACAAGATTATCGATCGAATAAGAAACACAGTGATAGAGAAAAAAGATTAAATAAATTCCCAGGGAGAAAAGTATTAGCGAGTAAAAGCTTTTTATTTTCGAAACGTCATTCTCCAAATAACGATTTGATCGATCGAGGGTCCATTATAGCGGAATACGCGTGGAATAAAAAATCGTAATTTTTCCATTGTACGCCGTATCGAAACGTAAATCTCTCGCGGTCTCGAAGGACCCAGGAGAGACGACGGTCGTTGACCTTTTTTCAGGCGAAAATATTCGTGCTACTCGGTCGTCGACCCTTTCCCATCCCCAGATATAACACCTCCTCGTATACAGACAAATATATATATATATATATATATATATATATATATATATATATATATATATATATATATATATATATATATATTTATTTATTTATAAGAAATTCTCCCCCAAAAACTTGCCGAATATATCGTTCACCTTTACCTTTCGCGCGACATGAAAAATGAGCCCAAGATGCCTTGACGGATTAGGGACTCGCTCAACACGAAGGCCAAACTCTTATAAATAGAATAAAATAAAAAGAGACAAATTCTTGAAGGAATAAAAAATATTATTTTCTTTTTTTCACGTACGAAATTCATCGAGAAAATTCTAAATTCGCATTTACAATTTTCTTGGACTCGTCACGTTCATCCAAGAACGAGACTCGTAATATTTATTTGTCTATGTGTGGATTTATGTATATATGCACGAGATGCAAATAAAACGCATCAGCGTGAGGATAGCGGTGAGCTATGAGCCTCTCAAGAGGCTTCGTACACGCCAAGTAACCACAATGGTGCATTATGCATAAAACGCGCTGTTTACTTAATAAATGCCCCTGAACCCGGACATGGAGAGTATCTAACAGCTCGTTGTGGCCTTCCATTTATCCCTGGTGCATCACGCATATATAGATATACTAACGTGTTATAGCCGTAAATGCATAGACACAAAAAAATAAACAAATTTTGGCAAGATTTGTGTAAATAGATATTTTCGTACCAATCCTTCGACAAATAGGTGTGATAAATTTAAATTGTTTGATTTTTATAAATAAATAGAACATGTTTATTCACAGAATTTTTTTTTTTTTTTTTTTTTTTTTTTTTTTTTTTTGACGGAGGGAATAATTACAATGTGTTGTTTTAAATAATAATAAATAATTGTGAGGTCGGTTGTGTCTATGTAAATCAAAGCAGGCATCCAATAATAGCTTATTCTTTGGTTTTTCGCAAAAATTATATTATTTATTCATTTTTTTATAAATCGTAATAATTTGTTTGAGTTTATTACGTAATTTTTATAAATATGTGTATTTACTTGTGATAAGGTCAACATTTGAAAGCGACGATACATTTATTTTTTAATTGATACGAAGATTTTTGATAATGAAATTTGGAGAAAATTTTGGATTTTTTTAAACATTGATTGTTTTTATCCGATTTGAGTCTAAATAAAATGTATTTGTTAACAAATTTTAGTTAGGCAAGATTAAGAATTGGCAATCCAAAAAGCAAAATAAAGTTCTTATTTCGTCCGAAAATCTTCAAAGTATGAGTCAAGCTTTAAAAAGAAATTGCAAACAACGTACTTGTCTATAAACATATATCTTATTACTTTTATTATATGTGTACCGTGACTATAGGGCGTTTATCTGTGTGTGTCCGTGTGTAAGAGCAAACTGCACTAGCGAGCAAATGCACAGGCCCATAAGGCGATTTACCGCTAGGTATTATCGCGAGACAAACGTTCCTTCTTCTCCTTACGGCGAGCCATGAGCTACATCACCAACAAACCGGGCGCGATCATTCATTCTCCGTCTCTCTTTCTCTCTCTCTCTCTCTCTCTCGCTTCCTCTCTTTCTTGCTTCACGTCGGACTATCTAGCTTCTTTATTACTGGCCATACCACGCACAATAATTCTAGGATTTCAGACGAAGATAAAACAAGAGAGAGGCGAAGATTGCATTCTATTCGCTATCAAATTTATATTTACGGATATTGCAAATTTTAAGAAAACCCACACATACACACACGCGCGCGCGCGAGCATACTCGTCTACGACTTCTTATCAATCGCGTGGGTCATTATTTTTGTTTATCATGGTTCGACAATGAACTCGACAAGAATAAAGTGAAAATTGCCAAAGACAATAAGTTCAAGTTCAATTTCTTATCATTTCCGGGGAGGGGAGGACAATTTTCAACAATTTTTCGATAAACATTTAAAAAGATTTAAAAAACGCTCGAGATTAATAATAAGACTAATAATAAAATAATCAAAATTATTTATGTACGAATCATATTTAAATAATAATAATTACAGAAGTAATATTATCCTCAAAAAAAAAATCTTTTTTTTGTCAATTATTACCAAAACCGTAAACAAAAACCGTCTTTAATTAAACGTTTTTCTCCCCCTCTCGATCGTTCCACGAGGCAAAATCTTGGCTCGATACGACCCTTGAAAAAAAAATGAAGAAAACAAACGAGAAATAATTTCTCTTCGTTTCTTTTTTCGATATTTCACGTCGTACGATCGATCAATTAATCGACCATTACAAAACGCTTTGTTGATGTTGTCGCGAGGAGGTAATCGAACCCGACAGCGTCGACCGGGTGACCCAGAGCTTCGATGCAACGCCGTTGCATGCAAGCATCGAAGTCTTTTACGTTCTGCCCTTTTTCGTCTTTAACTTCTCGTCTGTCTCTCTCCCTCTCCCCTCGACCCCCACCCCGCGTCTCGCATTCTCGTCCCATCTCGCTCTTTCCCCCCACTCTTCACTCGATGAACGGTGCTCCAAGTTCTCCATCCCTTCTTCAAGGCTATTTCCCCCACTCCTCTCCCCTCGTTCTCCACTTATTTCTTCGCTTCTTCTTCTTCTTCCTCCTCTCCTTCTTCTTCTGTTTCTTCTTGAACTTGTCTCCCCCTCCACGTTCCTCGCTCTCGGCCATCTTACTAAAAAGCAAACGCGATGACCAGCGAATGACTCTGACTCTCCCCACTCCTGCCTAGCGCGCACTCTTTCTCCTCCCTGCCTCTCTCTTTCTTTCTCTCTTCGCCCTCTTCGCCCTTCTACGAAGCGTCCGACGGTACGAAGCGACATCCAACGGGAGAGGAAGAGAACCGCTCGTTTTGTGACGTAATCCCCATCGTCATGTTCTTGCGGTACATTCGCCCGACGAGCCTACATTACGTGATCGCTCGAGAGACCTCTCACGCACATTCTCTCCTAGGAGCGGTTTCAAGAGACACCGCTATGTTCTCGCGATTCTCTCTCTCTCTCTCTCTCTCTCTCTCTCTCTCTCTCTCTCTCTCTCTCTCTCTCTCTCTCTTTCTTTCTTCTTTGAGAATGAGACTCTTGAAGCTCCACTACGCGTGAATTTGTCCTGGGGAAGAGAGAGAGAGAGAGAGAGAGAGAGAGCGGGGCAGGGGGGGGGAGGGGAATTTTGTATTTTGGTGCATTTCTTTCTTTTCTTTGTAGTAAAACGTTTATATCACATAATTCGGTTTGTAATCAGAATGAAATTTTGATGAAGTAATTTGAAAAAATTTTTAATTTGGTCAATTACTTTTTTCAAAAATTTCGCGGCCATTTTTCTTTCCACGTGACTTAATTCTTTATCTACTTTGACGAAAATTTCTAAATCAGAAATTGAAAATCTTAATCGTTACTCGAAAGTAATTATCTCTCTATTTTGAAATGAATTTTTGTTTATTTTTCCCGCCACGGACGTTTTCGTTTCTTTTTCATTATTTTCATCGAATCATCGATTTGGCTAGAAAAGGTTATTAAAGTAACGTTTTTTCCTCGTCACGGTATCTCGATTCGCGGCAACATCCTCGAAGTTCCGTGAAAACGTGAGAGAGTGAGAAAGAGAGCGAGAGATAAAGAGAGACGAAGAGATCTCGCGGTCGCGTGGCTGGGATTCAAGACTCGAAGCGTGCGTTTTACAGTTAGAAGTACCGTTTTGGAAGCGTACGCGCCGGCGCGAACGGCTTTACCGATGCGAAGAGGTGAAAACGTGTATACGGCAAGAGTTTCGTACAAGTTGGAGGGGCGGGTATAGTCGAATAATTTTACTCGATCGTCTCGGCCAATCGGGACTTGTGTTGACGATTCGTTGAGAAAATAAAAAAACTAAAAAAAAAAAACAAAGAAAAAAAGAGGAGGGGGAAAGTGCGCTTGCTCGATGGTCGAAAAAGTAACGGTCAACAGACTCTCGGACGATGGCCCCACACGGTCGTTTATTCTTCATTCTTTTTTACCTTCTTTCCTCCCATGTACTTTTCTTGTTTTCTTTGTTGGTCAATTTTTTTTTGTTTTTTTCCTTTGGTTCTTCGTATAAAATATATTATCTTTCGCATCACGTTTCTCGTGGCTCGTCTTTTGGGTTGGCGATGTGCGCAACTATAAGCGAAGGAGGAGCGATAATGGCGAGGAGGACGGGAACATATGCACCGTTGCTCGGGTGAAAGTCTCGACGATTTTATTTATTTATTTGGGTTTTTTTTTGTTTTCGGCGTTTTAGCCGAAAGTCGAAAATTGTGTTTACCGTTACGTCGACAAACGAGATGATATTTATCCCGCAAAATTGAATATCAATACGTGAGAAAAAATTTGATTCGTAGCTGAATTTGCGTATCGAATCGCAAAGTTGAGTTAAAAATCGATTTGAAATTCGAATAACGAAATTGATCAAACAAAAACGCTATTCTCCGTTGTCTTTTTTATTTTGCAAACTCTCGTACTCGTAATTTCGCAAGATTAACAATTACCCTTCCCACGAATGTTCAAAATTCAAAAACGCTTGCGCTTTCGACACGTTCAAGACAATCGCGCGAATTTCGGCAATTTCCACCCCTTTTCTCCCTTCCTCCTCGTCACAAACCTAACCCTCGTCGTTTTCTCTCGTACCAACTCGTGAATCTTCGGTCTCGACCGAACGACCGCGTGAGCTTTTTCTCTCACACTGGTATACAACCCCCTTCCCCCTCTCCCCTCTCTCACATACACAAATTCACACCCATACACACACACATATATATATATGTCACAGAGTCAGCCCGGCAGCGCGCAACCCCCAAACGGCGAGGGTGCCGGTATGGTTACGTATATAGCTCCGCTACTCCACCGGATCGAAGGAGTAGAATCTCGTAGGGTTCAAGCTCGTGCGCGCATGCGCGAGTTTGACGCCACTGTTATTATACGAGGCTCGATTACACTTGCCTAGAAAAGCCTTGCCCTCGCTTTTTAGTATATTCTCGACAAGGTCGCATCGAGACTGTGTATATGTAACACATATTCTCTTCTTTATATATATATATATGTATATGTGTGTATATATCTAGATATGGATGTGTATGTATGTATTCAAACGGCGCGAAGAGTACTCTCACTTTCCACTCGACAGTGTTATACATCGTAAGCCTTTGAGCTATATATGTAGGCTAAACTACCCTTAGACTCGAAGCCTCGACTACAAAAGTCTCGGTTATCGACTCATCCACGAGTCTTTTACTGCGTTTTTGGTTTTTTGCTCTTTTTTTTTGTTTTGTTTTTGCTTTTTTCTCTTCGAATCGTACACGTGCATTTTTGGAACGAGTGACATGCAAGCGTCGTTGAAAAATTCCTAAGCGATGGAAAGAAGCGACAAAAAGCTTCCTACCCCCGTATTGGTGAAAAGTACAAAAAAGCTTTTACGTACTTCGGATGAAAGAGGAAATAAAAATAAAGAGGGCCCGTTCCACCCTTGAGGCTTTGAGTCGAACAAAGCATCGGTCGGTGACGAAATTCTTAGAAAACGCTCTATTTTTTTCGAGGTTTTGGGGACAAGCGATACTTTTTTTCCTCTATTTCGGTCCCTGAAAGAAAAGGGTTGGAAAATACTGGATTTTTTATAGCGGACCGAGAATACTGGAAGAAATCGTGATTTAAAACAATTTAAAAAAAAAGGGTCGTAGTACTTTTTTTTTATCAATAGCGATATTTGAAAGAGTTTTATCGAAAAAAATGTCTATAAAACGTCGATTCACCCCTAGAGAGGGTAGTTTATACCTTTCAATTAAAAAATAATCGAGAAAATTCAATTTTTTTGTACTTTATATTGAAAATCATTATTTAATCAAATTTGAAATTCGAAAAATGAAAAATTTGATCCATCGATCATCGAGTACGGTGCCTTGCCACGAGAGGGTTGAATCGGTAGTTCGTTACGTATGCGAAATGTAAATTTCGTCAAGTGTAAGATCTCCTCGTCTATCGTACGCGAAGGCAGGGCCAGAGGGAACGAGGGTTGTGTTTCGTTGCGCCGGGCGTCCCGGTGCGCCATCTCGCGTCGCCAGTCTCAACCCCCGTGAACACGATAAAACGTACACCCCCGTAAGTGCAAGCGAACCGTGAACGGAAACGTCAGTTCCGCCCGCCTCGGGTTTTTCCTTGTGATATTACGGAGGAGGGTTGCGTCGCGGCTTTACAATCCTCACCCCGTGAAAAGCTGCGTAAGATTTTTTTAATCGGCGCCGACGACACGCGTCGCACGAGTTTCGCGATATCGTCGATAAACGATAACGGAACAAAAGTCGAGAAAAATCCGTAGCTACGAAGTTTTCGTTCCTTCGACCGGGGGGTTGTCGAAAGAAAAGGTGGAAGTATCGCGATGAGAGGTTCACGAAAATTCGACGAGTAACTGATTTCTTATTTTTATTTTTGTTTACAATATTTTGTTTTTTGTTATTTTTTCATTTTTCGTTTCCTTTTTTTGTTCTTGTTTTGGTGGTGCTCGAGCTTTCTCGCGAAGGGTGAAGAACGTATGTCAGTGAAAACGTCGTGAAAGAAAACGCGCTGGGAATGAAATGTATTATCGTCGTGTAACGCCTTGGGCGAGTGTGTGTATCGAAGAGGGTGAAAAATAATACGAACGAAAATAATAATTCAATAATTCGTGATCGATAACGAAGAAGATAAAAAATATATATAAACAGTACGACGATTTTTCTACGAAATATCAAACAGGCATAGAAAAATATAAACGCGTTTACGCGTTGACGAATTTCGGTGAGAATTTTGGATTTTTCCCACTACCCCTTCCTCGCCACCCCTCTCCTCGAGTCGATTTTCGTGAATCCTTGATAAGTTCGAGAAAAAGAGTCGAGCTTTTATTTTCTCTCTTTTTAACTCTCGGGATGAAAAATCGTCGGAAATATTTTATCTACGAGCGTCCCGGGAAACGCACGTGCGGTTTTCCGACATTTTGTTTAACGATTTTTATTCAGAAAGAGGGGGAGGGTAGTGAAACAAACAAATTAACGAGAGTGTACGATCGATTTTTTCCCAGAAATTACTGTTTTATTTTTTGTTTGTTTTTCTTTCTGTCACGAGTGCCCAGAATGTTTCAGTGTTTCTCCGTTCGTGAATGGGGATGTAACGTCGTTCTTCCCCTAATTCGTATTTTAACGTGGAAGTGAGAAATTTTACGAAATATCGTCTCGTGCTCTTACGAACGAATGATATATTTGTGCCAATTAAGTATTTGTGTTGTTCATTAATTTTTGATGCGCGTGACAATCGAGGGTTGTTGCCAGCGCCGTGTGGGGCGATAGACAAGCCCCACTGACCTATTGACTCTCTAGCCTGGTCTTCGACAGTTTCACGAGCTTGCCGCGGTGTGGCGCTATCGTGCAGCTCTAAGGTCGAGTACCCAACCAAGGCTCGACGCGCGTGAGCCGTTCACGAACCGAATGAGTGGAGAATTTCAAGCAAACCACCCTTCCTGATTTTTCTATCCTTCGATGAAATCAACTGTCGAATTCGGTTGCTAGAAAGAGGGGGAGGGGGGTTGAAATTAATTAATGGGGTAAAAAATCATCTTCTTTCGAAACAAAAATGATTTAACTCCAGAATTTTTTTTTTTAACGATATTGACAAATTAGGCAAAAAATTTGTTTTTTTTTATTAATTTGTAGCAATTTTCTTGTGACGAGGCGACGATACTGGATTTCTAGAAATAAAGTAGAATCGTTACTTTTTTATTGGATAATTTGTTCACAAGATTCACAGAAAAATTGATAATTCGATGTTTCGTTCAAAATATTTGTGAAAATCAAATAACGAATGGTGTAAACAGTAATTAAGCTTATCAAGTGGTAAGAATAAATTTCGGATCGATCGTTATTGTTGAATTTATGAAACTTCATAAGATTCTAACCTCAAAATTGTACCCCGTGACCGGAGAGACGCGTAAGACTCGAGAAACGCCCCGAAAATTCGTACGAAATCTTCCTAAGTAGAAAAATCCTATAAGCGTTCAGACACGATGTTTCATTATTTAAATAAACGTTACCAAAAAATTCACGAAAATCGACTCGACTCCCAAATGGCACAAAGAACTAACGATTCTCTCAACGATCTCTTTCTAGCCACGAAAATTTGAATAAAATCATAGAACCAAGAAGAAGAAAAAATACAAAGAAAAAAGGAACGCAAACTTCGTGTTGGTCGATCCAAGTGACAAGCGTACACGGGGGACGATTGACCCGCGAGAAAAGAAACTTCGCGCCGTGCGTAAGATGCATTCCCGAAGATCCGAGCGATTATCAGCGGTCGAGAAGATAATTATCACGAAATCATTCGTGTCACCATGCGCGACGATTCGGGACGCTAGTAAAATCGATATACATTAACGACGTGACGCCAGGGCACGATAGCTCGAAATTGACGTCACAGTCGAAAATTTTCTAGTCGAATTAAACATTATTAACGTCATTAGCCCAATTTGTTGAGAAAAACGAAAATATATTAATATATCGTTAACAATAATAATAAAAATAATAACAACAATTACTAATAATAATAGTAATAATAATAATAAATAATACTATTATTAATAATAATCATAATAATAATAATAATAAATATTCAATAATAACGCTTCTTTCTCACGAATTATTCGAGTGGCTCGTTAAGCGTTGATTAATTGCGCAATTTTTTATTTTCCCGTTGTTCGTTCACTCGTATTGGAAGGTACAATCAGTCTCAAATTCGTAATTATATATAAATATATACGTAAACTATATAACGATACACGAGCGAGAAAAAAGAAACGAAACGTTCGAGACGTTGAGATATCGCTCGGATAAGAAGATGCCGGTTCGGGATTTTAATACCGGCTACGGTGCAGCCGTATAATCGTGAGGTTCGTGACGAGGGAGACGAGAAGAAGAGGAAGAAAAAGACGGAAAAAACGAAAAAAAAGAAAGAAAGAAGAATAATGGCAGAGAGCGCGGGAAGTCCGGTCGCTGTGGTAGCCGCGAACAGCCCCCAGCAACAACAGCCGTCTCAACAACCAACCGCACAGGCGACTCAGCAGAGCCAATCTTCGACAACGACTCAACAAACTCAACAACCACCTGACATAAGCAGCTCCCAGCTTGCTTCGCCACCGATCACGGGAACAGGTAGAGAGACTTTGCTGTTCGAGAAAAAAAAAAACAAAACAAAAATTATCTTTTGATTTTTGTTTCCCATTTTTTTGTTTGTTTCGTTATAAATAATTCATACGGTGCAAAAGTAACCAAAGGAAAGAATTCGATTTTTGTGTACAATTGTTATTAATAATCCTATCCATGCTTCTTGCTCGGAAAAAAAACAGGCGTAAAATTAACGAGCCAGGAGCGATTCTTAGCGACAATGTAAATTTTAAACGACACAAGTGCATGAAACTGAACAAAAATAACAAGGATATTGTAGAACAATCCAAAAGCATCGATTTTCAAAAAGTCCCAAATTCGAACATCTTCTCGTTTAAATTACAACCATTAACAAAAAACGCAAAATGAACTTTGACTATATGAATCAAAATTTCTATAAAACCGCGATAAAATTTTATTTTTTGTACAATCCTGCGTAGTTAATTATTCGAACAATTCTGATTCTGATAATTGGCGGGCTTGTCAATTTTTCCTCTTACATACATACATACATACACCCACACACACACACACACACACACAAACATACCCACACACACACACATATATATATATATATATATATATATATACATGGAGCGAGTCCCGCGAAGCGTTAGCGGATCTCTCGGTCAAGTAACGGGTTCGCGGCTGTGCCTGAGAGTACCGCTATACAACACGAAGCGTGGAAAAGAGTGAGAGAGAGAGAGAGCGAGAGCGAGAGGGCGCGAGGGAGAAAGAGAGGAACAGCTCACACACCATATCAACCGGCCCTCTCTGACGCGGTTACCGGACACCGTTATCTCTCTCTCTTGCTGCGCGCCGTGTGTTTCTCTCGTCGACGCCGTCACTGATGCGCGCCCAACAGTAAAACCCGCAAGAGTGAACGAACTAAAGGGAAGGGAGTGGGGAATGGAAGGGAAGAGGGGCATGGGGGAGAAAAGGTAAAGCGCGATAATGTGTATATATATAGCCATTCCACGTGGTGTCTCTCACATTCGCAAGCAGCGATCGACGCCAAACAGAAGGAAAGAGCGAAAGAGGAGTCGAAGAGAGACAGAAGGGAATTCCATGTATATATATATATATATATGTATGTATATGTTTATATATGGAGGAATCGCATGTAGCAAAACGCATGTGAGGCTACGGGAAGCGCGATGCCCGATGCGATATCAGAAATGCAGTTGGAATAAAGAGGAACGTTGATATCGGTATGAAACAAAACAAAAATTGATAATGATAATAAATTTGATCGTATCGGTATCGATATTGAGAAAATTTGGTAATTAATGAATATCGGTTATATCATTGGGATAATTGGATTCGTTATCAAAAATAAAATTCAATATTTACGAACGATCGACGTCGTTATTTTCAATCGTTTGGTGTTAATTAATATTTTGGTTATTTTTTTTTATTTATTTTTATCTTATCTTTCGACAAGAAAGAGCGGGAGATTTTGAAAATGTTATCCGAAATTTAACGAAACGGATTTTGCAATAAATTATAATTTTTAATTGGACAATTTTTTTATTTAAGACATTGCGTTTTTCTTTTGTATTCCGTTTTTTTTTTTCGTTTTAATTCTCAACGATGGATGATCCACGTGTAGGATTATACGTAATAACGTTATATGAACGACGCGAATGCGCCGTTTTAATTGGCCGCGAAACGGTGAACGTGACGTCGAGAGGTTCGCTCCGTTACGGTATATATTTTTGCACCGTGTCGCGAGGAATTAAGTGCATCGAGATGCTGGAAAGAGAGAGGGGGAGAGAGAAAGAGAGAGAGAGAGAGAGAGAGAGAGAGAGAGAGAGAGAGAGAGAGAGCGAGAGGCAGAGAGAAGGAGAGCGGTGTGTTTGATATGTTTCTTTTTTGTTTGTTTAGTTCGTTGTTCTTTTTTTTTGTGTGCTGAATTACCGCACGTGGGAAATGGAGAAAACCCTCGCGTATACCGCGTGAGAATCGAGAGGTCGCGGTCTGACTGTCATTTTTTTTGTCATTTTTCCAACGGTCATTGACTAATTGCATTTTAAGAGAGGATTTGTTGTTCGAGACAATATAACAACAAATTTAAAAAAGTATTATTAATTGGATAAAATTATGTCGACATAGAATTTCTCAATTATTCTTTTTTATTTTAAACGTTGTTGTGCTTTATTATAATTATTGCTAATATCGTTCTATTTTATTATTAATTGCGCGGATCGATTAAGGGTTGATTGATCAAACCTTGAAGATATCGTAAAATCAAATTTAAAAATAACAGAATATTTCTCGCACCTCGTAAGATAGTACACGCTCAACCCCTCCGGACATGTCGTCTTTAACGAGCTTAAAGTGGTGAAAGGCGTGTCTGACAGTGAAGCCCACCATCTACATCACGAAAAATCTCACGTGGTGCTCGCGCCCTCTCCCCCGCACCTTGCCTGCGGAGTAAAAAAAAAAGTCCGGTAATTACTCCGAAAGCCTACGCCCACGCGCCCTTCGATTTATCATCCCCTTCCTCGTCAAACGAGTAATAACTTAGTGGTAAAAAGCCCACCGGAATACCTTGAAAAAAAAACAAATAAAAAAAATAAAAATTTCATGTTTCATTGCATTTCTGTTTTTTAACAGAAATATAAAATAAAAAATACAAAAATACAAAAAAATAAGAAAAACGTAATTCAATTTTTCAATTCGTTTAATTATTTCCTCATTGTCAGAATTAATATTGAAAAATATTCAATAACGATGAAATAATTAATTAAAATGTGAATAATTCAAGATAATTATTATTACTGACAATTACGATGAATTTTATTATTCAACCCTATTCCCCCCCCCCCCCCCTATATTTTTTTTTCTAATTACGTCTCATCGTAAAGCGAAGTGATATGACTCGAGGCTTTTGTTACACATAGGAATCGACCCTCCTTTCATCGCTCTGATCACCCGAGAGTTTTCTCCACCCTCGTGCTCGTACGAACACGCGAGCCCTTAAATTAAGGGTGGGGGTGATTCAACGAGGGTTCATATTCACAATGCATCATCTATTATATAAACCTGTTATATACATAAATATATACATATACATAAATTCTATTCTATCCCTCGTTCTGTGAGCATCAGGGCGTTGCGTTTGCTCTCCGTCAGGAACGGTAAAGGGGTCGCGGAGGGGGAACAGAAGGGCGGGAGGGAGCACACGCAGCAGGGCAGGCAGTAGGCCAAGAGTTCGATGGCCCGCAGCCTTGCAAGGCCGGTGCCGTGGCGCGCGAGCGAGCGAGCGAGCGAAAAAAGAAAACGCACGCTTAGCGGGACGGCGGGGATTCCCTCGTTTGCCAACGATTTTATTTACTTCGCGATCCGTCAGATGGTGCTCGCGATCGCGCGCGCCACAATCCCGCAAAAAGATTTTTCGCGGCAAAACTGTTTTACCGACGCGAGAGTGCTCGCTCGGTAATGAACGATTTCTTCATTACCGACCGAGAGTTTTGATCTTTGTTTTTTTTTCTCCCATCGTTTCTTTCCTCGTTCGTTCGTTCTTCTTTCCTCCCGCTCGCTTTATCAGCTATGTGTACGTGCACGTATCGAGTATACCGGTCACGTGACAACTTTGAACGTATATATGTATATATATATATATATATTTCTACGTATGAACCGATTTCGTAACGAGGCATCGACTTCTCCGCGAAGCTCGAGGCCTCTCTCCGGAACTTGTCTTCTTTCTGCCAGCGCACAGGCTATGTATATATATATATATGTATGTATATATTTATATATATGTATATACGACACCGAACGTTCAACCGAGCGACGAACAGCCGTGTAGAGAGACGAGGAGAGAAATAATATATATTAATAGAACGAGGAACGGTGTCGTGTGTGCTCTGGGCTTTGCAGGGAGTCGATTTCCCGGTGTCTCAGAGATTCTCAACCGTGGGAATAATGAAATATCGGATGGTCGCTCGTAACGGGGAGAAAACCATCCCTCCAACGATCGATCGAAAATTACATAATTTTCGATCAATTTTATCAAATTTTTAACACCTCGTATGAAAATTGCATGGATAATCCCTGTGATTGTTATTTCTTGTTCTCGTTTGTTGTAATAATGTTTCTTGGTCTTGAAGAAAATTGATGGACGATCGAAAAATCATTATTTCTTACGAGTAATCGACAAATATAATTAAAAATTGTTTCGTTCGATTAAATTCAATTTTTTAACCTGAAAATAAATCAATCATTATTATTTCTCCAATTAACATTTATTTTGATTTATTTATTTTCTTCCCAAGAATCGCGCTCTTTTTTATTTTTGCCAACCATTGTTAGATGAATTTTCTTCGAAAAGGCGGGGAGGCCTCTTTCGTGAATCTCGCAAACTTCCGGTACGAAAAGAAGAAGAAGAAAAAAGAGGAGACACGAGAAAAGTAGCTAAGATTTGGAATTCGTTGTACGACTTAATGTTGCATAGATATATACATATATATATACACATTGAAGAGTTGTATGTTACCGGTAATCGCTCGACTGGGACTCGCGGTTTGCCGAAGCGAAACAACACCAGCGTTATATACTCGCGTTGCGAGACGACGACGACGACGAGAAACAGAGAGAGATAGAGAGAGAGACTTCCCATTGCGACACACGCGTTCACCAACGAGCGAGACAGAGGGCGAGAGAGAGAGAAAGAGGGAGAGACTCGACAACAATCGCCTTCTTACGTTATAATACGAAAACCGCGCGTTTTCTCCCTCCACTGCCAGCCTACCTCACCACCCGTAAGAAGATAATGGTCTTGAAGTTCCACTAGACACACAGACGAACACCACGTGCCCTCCTGCCCCTCCTCCTCCTCCTCCTCCTACTCCTCCTCCCCCGCCCGGTTCTTCTACGCTCCTTCGAGCACTCGGAGATATCTCATAGTAATAAAAAAAGAGGTAAAAAAAATGAGAGGTAAAAAAAAGAAGAAAAATTAAAGAAAACGCGTCTACGAAAGAGTTCGCGTTTCACAGAAACGAATTATGAATGGCAGAGGCGTGTGCACCCGGTGAGTAGGGCGAGGAGGGAGGGATAACAATGAGGATCGTGCAACTGTTTCCCCAATCGTTTGGGTCGTTAGAAAAAGAAAGATGAGAGACGAACGAAAAATTTGTTGCTTAGCGCGATGGATTTGCTTGTAACGTTATCGCGTAACCCGGAGCTTTTTTTCTCGCGATCGTTAGTGAAATGAAGATACGATATTTTTAATTAAAGAAAAAAAAAATTTTTTTCTTGCTTATAATTTTGAATTTATTTTATTTTATTAAGCTCACGATTTTTAATAAGGATACACTAAAATTATAATTGGAAGAATTTTTTGAAAAATATCACGCGTTTGAAAAATATGAAAAATTGAAATTATGAAAAATTCAAAATTTGGAAAATTATTAAATAAAATTGATCGATCGATTTTGCGATCGTATACATATTTGCATTGTCGGGATCGCAGGAATCAGCAAAAGGGGTGGATGATCGAGCGCAACGAGAGAAAAAAAAACAAGAATTAAGGCAGTAAGTACAGAGAGGGAGACGAGAGAGAGAGAGAGAGAGAGAGAGAGAGAGAGAGAGAGAGAGAGAGAGAGAGAGAGAGAGAGAGAGAGAGAGAGAGGGAGAGAGAAAGAGAGAGAGACAAGCCGTGAGAATGTAGGTCAGGATGGAAAGTGTTCTCCGTCGCCGAGTTATACGTATTTGGAAGTTAAGGACGAGAGCGCGTCGATTTACGCTGTTATCACGTTTATCTTTATTTTATTTATTTTATTTTATTTATCTCGTCGCGCTCGCTCCTCTTTTCCCACCCGCGCTTTCGACGTTTCGCTCACGAGAATGAATTACACCGGGAGAACCTTCTTTATTCGCTATGCCTTTTTCGTACTTTTTTTTTGCATTTTGTTTTTTTATTGTTTGTTCGTCTTTTTTTTCTTATTCCATCTTCGGGACAAGAAGCGCGAGAGAGCACGAAGCTATAAAAGGCCCGCGCCCGCGCTCCTTGTGAGACTTCAAACTCTGTGGCAATACGAAGGTCCAGCCGTGGAGAGAGGAACGCCTAAGAGATCCTTACTTGGAGCCGAGATCGTCGGGTCGTGACAAGGGGTCGCGAAACATTTTTGCGCAAGACGTCTTACACGTTCGAAAGAAAGGAAGACAACAAAAAAAACAAAATAAGAAGAAGAAGAATCTTGATCCACACCGAAGCGAGATGAATTTTTTTGTCTGCTATTTATTCGATTTTCGTCAATCAAATTTGCCGAAATAATAATAATAATAATAATTAAATGTTGAAAAGCATTATAATAAACAAAAATGTTTTATTTACTGCGATTGTTTTTTCGGGGGTTCGGATTTGAATTAAAAAAAGTAATTATGTACGTTTTTTTGGAAAAAAAAAGAAATCGTACTTCGAGAATCGTTTGTTAAGTAAATATTTCAGTCTCGAATAGCGACGATTTTTTTAAATTTGTAACTAACGATCGCGTGATATCATTATAAAAAAATGTGTACTCCATCGAGAATGTTTCGTTGAATATCTTTTTTCTTTTGTGTATTTCAGGTAAGTCTCAGTTTCGTATCCTGTCTTAAAAAAAAGAGAGAAATGAAAAAAAGAAACGAGAGGAAATAAGGACGGAAGGGAGGAAGATGCATCTTTTGAGCTAGTGGGCGGCGCCTCGACGGGTGAGTACACATCGCAAAACACGTCGCGAGGTGATATACTATCCACTTTTCGAGATTTATTTTAATACGTAAAAATTGTGACAATAAAAAAAAATTCATTATTTTTATAATTATTTAATAATACGTATAATGTTGATAATAATAATAATAATAAATTCAAAATATTAAAAAACTCAATAATTTTATTAGACCTTTCATATTATTATTATTATTATTAATATTACTCCTATTATTCAATGATAATAATCATAATAATTAGAATAATAAATATAAACTATTAAGAACCCAATAATTTTATTAGACCTTTCATATTATTATTATTATTACTACTACTATTATTGAATAACATGAATATTATTATTATTATTACTATTACCATTATTCATGTTATTCAATAATAGTAATAATAATAATAATAATAAGGGAGATCTAATAAAATTATTGACTCTTAATATCCTCGACAATAAAAAAACATATACATATATCTATCGATAAAAGGAGTGTCCTGTCAATTCACAAAGCTGGATGCTGTACATCTGTCCGGAGAGTATGAAAACTCTCGCGCGAGCCCGCGTGTGTTGCTTGCTTTCACCGCCGGCGGGTCCCAAAATGAGTTCCGGCCGGGACGTATACAAAAATCTTTACGCCGGTATATCGTACCATCGTTCGATATTCCACCGTTATCATTATTATTATCATCTCTCATATCTTTCAAACTCGATCAATTTTTTCATCTATTTTTAATAATCGTTAATTGGCGTCGAAAACGTTCGTTGCGCAATTGACAAAAAATCTCTTTGGCTCAGACCGAATGAATAATAAAAAAAAGCGCACGATGCTAGGAGAAAAAAAAACAACCGAAGGAAATTCGCGGCTTGGAGAAGGGATCGAACGCACGAATGCGTATTCACCTGTGCGGCGTTAGAGGAAGCGCGATTGCGCAAATTCCCGTTCGTTTATTTTCTCTCGCTCGCTCGGACTCTCTCGTCGCTTTATAACACACGAATCTCTCTCTCTCGCGCGCGTAGTTCTTTTTTCCGCACCCACAGTCAGGGCTTCTTTGTATTCGTCTCGGTACGTTGAAATATACGTTTTGTTTGTTTTTTTCTTCTTCTTCTTCTTATTCTTCTCTTCGCATATTTTCTCTCTTTCTTAAAAAAAAAAAAAAAAAGGTGAAGGAAAGAAAAAAAAATCATCCCAAGGCACCGCGAGATGCAGAAGTGCATAATGCATCCACGTTCGACATCACGTGTATACGTCTGATTGAGGGAATGAAAGTAAGTGGCAAGGTACACGAAGGTCGACATTTGTTAGTGGCAAAAATTCTCGCGTGAATACGAGGTCTGAATAATATTATGCTGAAGAATTGCTGAGAAATATCTATGTGTGTATATATATATATATATATAGGACAGGTATCGAACAAACCCTCTGACGCGACCTTCGCTCTCGTAGCTTGAGAACCTTTCGCGCAACGAGAGATACGCGAAGATAAAGGTCTCAGTCCATTGAACGTACGCAATGGGAATATCAGTGGCAATTTTACACCGGTTGATAAACAACGATATCCATACGTATCAAAAGCACTCGACTCGTGACAATTAATTTCCGAGATAACGACAATTAAATGTCAATTTTCGTTCTTCTAATTTTAATTGTTTTTTTGTTTTGTTTTGTTTTGTTTTCTTTAAGTCAAATGCAAATTTTGTCAAACGAATAACAAATTTTAGAAACTCGTTGATAAACGATTGAGCGCACTATCGAATTTCCTTGGTACGAGCGTAGAAATTCTCGAAATAAATCAAGTCCGGTCGTAAGATCTAGAAATAGTCTGGGGGAAGCTTCTCTAAAATCGGAATAAAAAGAAACGACTTTCTAAAAAATAAATCGTCTTTCACGCCTTTTTTCTAATTTCGATGTGACGAAACTTGTCGGAATTGATATTATAAAAAAAAAAAAAATTAGAGAAAAAAAGCTTTTTTGTTTTTTTTTAGAAAATCTCGAAATAATTCTAGAAGGAAAAAAAAGTGAAGATTTTAGAAACCATAAAAAAAAAGTGTCAAAACTCGTATGGTAATAAAACGAATTTTTTCCCCGGTCGATTTCTCCCGATGATCTCGGAAATTGTCGCTTCCGCGGATGACTCAGAGGATTCGAGACACGCCTCGTAAAGTCCGGAAGCGATTGCGAGAGTGATTGGGCTCGCGCGCGCGAGCGTGTTCTCGCGAGAGTTCAGAGAGCTTATATATCTTCTCGGCCGCTCGAGGGAGGAAGAGGGGGAGAAGGAAAACGAGACAAAAGTTCGCCGTTTCGTCGCGTCTCTCTCTCTCTCTCTCTCTCTCTCTCTCTCTTTCTCTCTTTTGAGAGCTACGAGGAGAGACCTAGATTTCATTTTCGTTGATGAGTTTGGCCGAGCTCCAAGCCCGACTAAATATACTCTATATCGCCCTTTCTCTCTCTCTCTCTCTCTCCCTCTCTCTCTCTCTCTCTCAGTCTCTCTCTCCCTCTGTCTCTATCTTTCGCTCAGCCAGACCAAAGACTTTGAGCCGCGAAGAGAGAACAACCGAGTCGAATGGTCCGTAAGACAAGAGAGAGAGAGAGAGAAAGAGAGGGGGGGGGGGGGGGGAGGAAGAGGTAGGAGAGATAGACGCGAGTAAACCATTACCCAGGTGTGCGTCACTTTTCCGCACGAAAGAAACGAGCGAGTACCTACTCGTTCTTAGAGAAAATTCGTTCAATTCGTATTTTAATGAATTCGTTATCGGCTCGTTAAATTTTGAGGATTTTTTTTTCTTTTTCTTATTTTTATTCGTCGATTTCACACGATCGAACTGAATCAAAAATCAATCAGTCGACGGAATCAATTCGCTCGAAACATTCTTCCGTTTTGAGGGAATCCGTTAATCTCATTTGGGGATTAAAAAATATAATTAATGGATTCGAAATTTAATCAGAGCGATCACATTTTATAAATGTTTGTCTATTTCTTTCTGTTGGTTTTTAATCACGATAATATATTCGAATTTTTATAATTAAATTTTTGATTATTTTTGTACTAATCGAGATTGAGTAACGAATGTGCAATTAATAATCGCACCATCTTTTATTTTCTCGCTTTATTAAAGTAACGAATAAAAAAAAAACGAAATTGAACGACTTCGTTTTCCCAAAGGTGCGGAGCGCGAAAATTTCACCCGTTTCGACGAACGAGACAAATCAATTTTTTTTCTCGTTTTCATTCGACTCGTTTCCGCCCCTATTGTTAAATTTTTTTACATCCGGAGCAGAAATTTATGGCTCTTCGATATATCGATATCTCTCTCACTCTCTCTCTCTCTCGCTCTCTTTCTCTCTTTTGCTTTTTTTCATTTCAAGGCAAAACGTCAGGGAGCAAAATAAATTTACGACGCGTTTTTACACACGCGAACGAAACAGCAAATATTGCGAAAACGGATAAAAAAAAAAGCTCGTTTCTCTCGTCATCCGTAAACCCTCGAAAATTCCGTTGTAAAACGTCAACGTGTGAATGAAAACGACAGAGAGAGAGAAAAAGAGAGAGAGAAAAAAAAACCCTGAAAAAAAGTTCCAAACCGTTGGACGGGTTGCGTCGATCCGGTCGCGGGGTCGAACGAAGCGACTCGACACGGCGGACGCGCGGAAAATAGAAAAACGGTAAAATTCTCAAGAACGGGTTGAACAAACGTTTCTTCTGGTCGCACGAACTTGTCTTCCAGTCGCAAAATGTAGCTGTAATTTAATTTACGACCGCCCCTGTCTCCCGTACGAGTCCGAAAAATTTTCAATACTCTTTGCCCCGCGGGGTCACCGGTAGCCAAGAAAATACAGTAAGAAACCGCTTAAAGCTTCTCCGTTTAACGTCGTTTCGATCTTACGGGGTAGTTTTGTGGTGTTTCGTTCCACCCCGAAACTTATTGAAACGTATGCAACGCGTTAAGGGGGCTTTCACTATACGAGAAGGACAAGCAAGAGGAAGAAGGAAAAAAAATCGAACGAACGGTCCACCGAAAAGTTTCACCGAGTCCTTCTTAGGTACGAAATTATCCCGCTGAGAGTTTACCCGACATTGGCCAAGATCGTGGTGTCGAGAGAATCGTGAAATAGAGAAGAAAGGAACAATGCTTTACCGAAGTTTGTCGAGGTCCTCGCAAGGACCTGCGCGACGAGGTATAACTGGTCGTAGGGATCGAGAAAAGGGAAGCTTCGTCGGGGGAAGGTACGATAATCCGGTCGTAAGACAGTAAACAAGGCAATTGGATTTTCGACACTTATGGGTTTACCTGCTATTGCGGAATTGAAAGGAGGAAAATAAAAATAAGAGACGAAGTCGTCGTTTCTCGTTGCTCGAGGATCGTATATCAACGCGTTTAACATCTGTATAATGAGAGAGTGGAGATGTTCAAGGACATTCAAGGGCATTCCCTTGTTCAAGGGCATTCAAGGACATTTCGACACTCGATGATGTTTAGAAAGAGACTGAGGCAGTCAAGGACGTTGAAGGACACTTCAAGGGCAACGAAGGACTCGCACGACGAGCGAAATGGTCGGATATCGATGAATTCTTTTTGTTTATTTTTGATTTTTTCTTCCGTTTTTTATAATTATAACGTTCACGATTCCTAAAACATGTTTTGTTTTTTCGTTAGTATGCTTCGTGTGTAACTCGCTCAAACGTATTATTTATATTCGGGCACTTTCGCGCGCTTGATCCCGTATCTCCCGGGTACAAGGAGGCATACAAAGTATCGTTATATCCGTCCGTGTATGACACGAACGTCTAAAATGTACCCGCAGGCCCGTTTTACCGTTGTCTCGGTGAGAAAAAAAAAGAGAGAAGCGAGATGGATGAAGAGGCGAAGAGGGAGAGAGAGAGAGAGAGAGAGAGAAAAAAACACGATTTTTCGTGAGCCCAGGACAGTTACGCGGTCCCATCGCCACCGCTGCTGTACTGCTGCTCGCTGCTTTCACGCGGGCTTGCGTAATCCTCTCGCGACCGTGCTCGAGTACGCTAACCGTTCTTTTTTTCCTCTCTCTCTCTCTCTCTTTTTCTCTCACTCTTTTCGGTGACATGAATTTTAAAGCCTACACTCCTATATTACCATTTATTTCACGGATTATGGAATCAGAGTGCATGAGTTCTTTTTTATTTTCATTTTTGGTTATATTTTTCATTTCATTATTAATAACAAAAAGATTGTGTAACACGAAAAATTGATATATTTTTCGAATTTTCGATTTCTTTTTTTTGGGGTTTTATTCTATGAAATTGGAGTAGATGGTTTTTTGGCCATACTTCATTATTAATTGCAAAAATATTACGTAACTCGTGGAATTTATAAATTTTGAAATTAAAAAAATTTTTAATTTGTGGAATTGGAGTGCATGATTTTTTTTAGCAATATTTAATTTCATTGTTGACAGAAAAAAGATCATGTAACTCGTGAAATTTACGTAATTCTCGTATCTTTGAATTTATAAATTTCTGTTTTATTTTCGTTTTTCAATTTTTCAATTTTTATAATTTTTCTCTATATAAAAACCAAGATCTTTGGTACGTTGAGAAGATTTTGTTATATTCTTCTATGCGGAAAAAAATGAGAAGAGTGTTTCTTTCGCTTTTTCTCGCAAGAGCGAATGAAAGAAAGAGAATAAAAGAGCGAGAGAGTGTGAGAAAGAGAGACACGAGAGTGCTGACGAGAAGATCGAACTCGCTCGGACAATCGGGGAATTTTATCGGTGCGTTGACCCTCTACCGAACGCGTTGCGCGTATACACACTTCGATGACGTTTTATCCCCGCGATGCTGAGACCAGCACCGACAATCTATAGCGATACTGCGTTAGCGAGAATCGTTGTGCAATGGTAGACGTGGGGTAATACGGATCACTTTTCAATCATCAAAACAACATTACAATTTCCCACCCGCGTCTCCAATTTTCCCAATATTGTATCGACTGAACCAAACTCGTCAAACCACGCTCTAAAATTAAAAAAAAAAAAATCTGATCAAAAAATAATTAAAAGTAAAAAAAAATTTTTTCATTTCCCTGAAAAATTGATTTTTTATTTAAATTTCATCAAAACTCGTCACAAATTTTTACAATTTCTCAAACTTGGCCTAAACTACAATCGATCGTCTTATTTACCCCTCGAATTTTGAATTTCCATCATAAATTTCTCTTCAAAAAAAGAAATGAAAAAAAGATATCGTCAACGATAAATCGTCATCGATATAATTTCATCGTTTTCTCGCAAATGAGAAATTTCGTATTCTCCTTATTCCCATTGTCTCCATTTATTTCTAAAACACACGTATGTACATGCACCGCAGCATCGTCTCAGAGAGCGCATCGGCGTATGTGCTCGCTCGATTTACATCCTCTCTCGCGCTGGCGCTCTCGCGTTCGCTCGCTCGTTCGCGGGTTGAACGACCACACGCCTGGCCATCCGAGCTATCCTACTGATACTAATACGTACGTTATACGAGTCACGCCGCCAAGGTATAAACGACCGAACACCGCATTACTCTGCTTTTAAATATACATATATAGCCTCGGGCACGCGCCACGAGATAATAATATGTTCATCGAGTGACACTGATTGCCAGTAGAGACAATATTGGTCGCGGTCGCTTGTAGCTGGACAATTTTTTAATTCGATTCTCCCTGTTTTTTTTCCCTCTTAACTAATAATTCTCACGTCGCATGGAGATTCGCGGTAAAAAAAGATGGAGTTGCATTAACGAACGAGACGCTCGAGAAGCTAGTTAGTCCCGTTTGCAAAATTTCGCCACCAGACGGCGTTCGTGATGATTTGATTAATTTTTGAAATTTTTGCATTCGATTGTTTCGCGTTTGATTTTTTGGTTCGTTTAAGACGATTTTAATTAACGTTTCAGCGGGAACGAGACGAGATAATCCCGGTTGGCGATCGTAGACAATAGAACACGAGTGCGACGGAAGACGATGTGCATGGTTGTGTGTGTGTGTGTGTGTGTTTGTGTCTTTATCGATTTGACTCGTGTGCCAGGTTGAACGACCCCCCAGACGTCGAGGGAGACACAACGTCTTGGGAAAACTCTTCTCTCGTGCGGATTATGCGCTATGATATTTGTGTACGAGCGTGTTTTCCGAGCTGGATACGAGATAATGGGATAAGTGCGTTGCTAATTGGTCGAGAGGTTTACGAACTATTGCGAATTGACGATTGACTACTGATCGATGGATTAGGTTCGCGATGAATTATTGTCGTTGCTTTTTCGATCAACCGGAAATCCTCGTTATTAATGTACAATTCTTAACGAAAGAATTTATTCATATTTTTAATTGAATTTTTTTCGGAAAGAAATAATTTGATTATTTTCTTATAAATA